>OX465504.1:4915364-5621544 GCA_950022335.1 Eurois occulta | reverse complement strand
GCGGTTAGACAAGAACCCCATACCAACATAGTTGGGCAGAGGCCAGCTAGACGTTTTTATTTTGTGATAAAGCTGTTATTTTGAAATTACAAACAGACACTTCAATTTAATTTATTTGTATGTATAGATAGACATCACAATTGTTCCTACTTTTTTGGATACAATGAACTGGTTTACCTACATGTAACACAACGATGAGAGATACTCCCACACTTACTGTACCTAAAAGAAATCTTAGTATTATGAAACGTTTGTTAAAGGTAGAATGACTTTATAATTTACTAGCGGCTCGTCCCGGCTTTGCACGGGTGCCTATGTTACTCAGGGTGAATGTAGCTTACCAATGGTGAAAGAGTTTTTGAAATCGGCACAGTAGTTTTTGAGTTTATTCATTACAAACATACACACACACTAAAATACAAATTTTTCCTCTTTATAATATTAGTGTAGATAGTCATGCTTATCCTGCATTTGCTAATTATTTCACAAAAATGTGAACAAATGTAATATGTTATTGGAAAAATAACTTCAATACAAAATGTAAAAATATTTGAATGACTTTTTCAATATTATACTGAGTGGTAATTCTGTAGCCAAGATAATGTACAGCCACCAAGCACATCAAGCTACTCGCAACTGTCAAATTTTCTCAATTAACCTTGAACCTAGTGCTTTAGCGATAAAATTTAAAATCTATTAAAGAAATTCGACAGATGTAGTGGCTTGATATGCTGGCGTCTTACACTAGCATCATAGCGCACAGTGAATATTTGCATAAGAGTAGAGGAAGACCAAAGAAGCGATGGATGGACTGTGTGAAGGATGATATGGCTAGAAAGGAGGTGACTGCTGAGATGACGAGTAATAGAAAAGTATGGAAGAAGAAGACATGCTGCGCCGACCACAAATACTCGTAGTTTGGGTTAGGGGCGGGGCAATGATGACGATGTAACAGTAGTTTTATGTTTAAGAGGAAATAATATCAATCGGATATCGATTTCATCATCGGAGGAGCTCGTGGCTAAATAATAACAGCCGCTCGGGTCGATCTTAAGGTTAAGCTGCGCTTGCCTAGGTTGGTCCGTGAATGGGTGACCACCCATTACATATCGAGTTTCCTCCGTGCCTCGGAAAGCACGTTAAACCGTTGGTCCCGGCTGTCATTTGTAGATCTTTGACAGTCGTTAAGGTAGTCAGTGGCTCGAAAGTCTGACAACCAGTCTTGCCAAAGGATATTGTGTTACCCAGTGCTAGCTGGGTTGTGGAGGTCAGATAGGCAGTCGCTCTATGTAAAACACTGGTATTCAGCTGCACCCGGTTAGACTGGAAGCCGACCCCAACATAGTTGGGAAAAGGCTAGGCAGATGATCGATATCGATTTCATTATCTGCTATCTTACTACTATTATATTACAAAGGCGAAAGTTTGTGAAGACGTATGAATGTTTGTTACACTTTCACGCAAAAACGGGTGAACGGATTTGGGTGAAGGCACACAGATACCTTGGATTAACATATAGGATACTTTTAATCCCGGTATGATCCCCTGGGATAATTACCAGACTAGGAGCGGACGAAGCCGCGGGCATAAGCTAGTAATTAATATGTATTCCGATGAAAAATATGATGGGTACGTGTCTTGTAACAAAATAAACCACTGAATGATATTTTCTTTGTTCCAGCATGAGGGTTCTAGCCTTCCTTCTGCTCATAGCAGCGGCGGTCTACGCCAGCCCCAGGAGTGCGACCAGAACCCAGCCTGTCACAGGACACATCACCTCTCTCACTGATAAGGTTAGTAGGTATAGACGCTACGAGAGTGCCTTGATCCTGAAGGGAATTCGGCAGGAATCGGCTTCTTAGGTGCCTTCGGGCCTGGTAGGTACGCATAGGGTTACCGAATGCGAAGATAGGGGCAGGGGTGTCTATTCTTCTGCGGGACTGTTCAAAAGAGATACCGCGGCCCTGGAATACAAAGGGCAAAAGAAGGAACATGGATGGTTTTTAGTCAGTAAAAGTCTGACACTCCCTTCCGCTCCGCCCAGAGCGGGAGGAGTCATTTCATGATTTACCATCCGAAAAAAAAAAAACGGGGTGTCTATTCTTTGCGCGTTCGTGTTCCACGGCGCGTTCGTGTTCCACGGCGCGTTCGTGTTCCACGCGCGCCTCAAAGAGATGTCAGCAAACGGGAGGGGCCCGCAAGGGCCGATGCCTGCCAGGGCTGCGGGACTGTTCGAAAGAGACACCGCGGCCCTGGGACATAAAGGGCAAAAGAAGGAACATGGATGGTTTTTATGCAGTAAAAGTCTGACACTCCCTTCCGCTCCGCTCAGAGCGGGAGGAGTCATTTGATGATTTCCCACGCTCCAAAAAAAAAAAAAAAGGGTGTCTATTCTTTAAGACCGTCTACGAAAAGAAAGAATGAAAATGTATTTTATTTATTTTATTTCTTAAGAAAACTTACAGCTAGGATACAGATAGTTGACAGTCAGAAAATGAAGGCCAATTAAAAGTTTTCACTGTTAATATTACTTTAGCCACAAGTAACAGTAGACAGCAAGAGAAAGTAAGAATTAGAAAGCACTCAGAGAGAAAACAATATCAGAAAAGGTTTTAGTGAATTTCAAAGAAGTTTTTACACAGTAAGTCAAGGTTATCAACACTGACACATCGAGTTGTATGCCCTGCTAGCTCTTATTTTATAAGAATATTCATTGCACTCACACTGCTTCGTTGATCTAGTGGTCGCAAGCGCGACTGCTGAGCTCGAGGTCCTGGGTACAATTCCCAGGTCGGGCAGAGTGTTATTCGGTTTTTCGATAAATAATTTCTCAGAAGTTCTGGATCTATGCCCGGTTGATGGTTATAGCCTCGCTCCCTCATGGGACTTAAACGTTACTGGAATTGTGGTTGTAATATTAGGTACAGTTCTGCTTGACCCTAAAAGGATTACAGGCGTGAAGTTATGGTACGTAGTTCTATAAATGACAGATATGAAAAGAGACTTTAAGTTAAAGTACATAAGGTCCCATTAAAATAGATGGACAAATTGTACGTCTAACCAAAGATATCCAAGCAAAAAAAACACTGATTAAAGTGATTTTTTCAATAGCCTTGTATGTCCCATTGCTGGGCAAACCCCCTCCCCCACATATTCTTCCAGGTACTCTGCCCCTGCGCCACCACGAACCATAAAGTACATAAATGAATTGATAAAGTCACATTGGTACTTGCATTTTAACCCACAATCTTATACTGAGAGAGAGGGACTCGTGGCTTAATAATAACAGCCGCTCGGGTCGATCTTTAGGTTAAACCGCGCTTGCCTAGGTTGGTCAGTAGATGGGTAAACACCTATTATACCGAGGTTCTGCCTTGCTTCGGAAAGCACGTTAAGCCGTTTTGTCCCGGCTGTTATTTGTAAACCTGACAGTCGCTACAGGTAGCCAGTGGCCCAAAAGTCTGACAACCAATCTTACCAAGGGGTATCGTATTACCCTAGTACTAACTGGGTTGTGAACGTCAGATAGGCAGTCTCTCCGTGTAAAATACTGGTATTCAGCTGCATACGGTTGGACTGGAAGCCAACCCCAAAATGGTTGGGAAAATGCTAGGCAGATGATGAATCTTGAGAGACGAGACTTTAGCATCTCGACTTCTCGACTCCAATATAGCATTAATTTTATTGATACTTTCAAGTTGTTTTTCTCTAGCAATTTACTACCTAACAGATAATAAATAGAATGAATGATCTCCGTCTATTTTTAATAGGTTCATTGACTGAACAAAAAATTCAGCAAGGTTAAGCTGTGTTTCTTTACGGTTGGTTGGATCGTGCAAGGGCCGGTTAGTATTTCTATAAAAGTTGATTTCGTTTCGAATTCTTATTAGAATCATATGCATACCTAACATAATTGGCAATCATATTACATTATTTTTATTAGGACCTATTGTACCATTGTAGTGACTACCCGTATACCTGACTCTGGCTTACAGCCCTTTTTTTTTTTTTTGTTGACGCTGGGAAAAATGCATTACGCATACCCTCCCATCGGGGGACAGGAGGGGTATGTGGGACTCCCCGGGCGGACCCGGTATACCCACTAAAACGACCCAGCGCATTCCCGCTTCGTCAGAGTGGCGGGGGACTGGGAAACCGGCACAGCCTTTACTTCCAGGCCTCCGCCGACGATTGAAAGGCAGACCCTCACGGGTGGGGGGGTCGGGAATGACCGACGAAGGTGACGGGTGCAATGCGGGCGAAGGCACCCCCGCGCCTTTCGCCCGCCCGTCACCATGAGGAGGGAGGGCACGGCGCCTTCTCCCCCTTCTTCGTCTGCGGAGCGGCGCAGCGAGAGGATCGTCCTCCCGCGCGCGCTCCGCGTCCTCCTTTTGCGAGATGACCTCCTCGCAAAAGGAGGCTACCGCTGACCAGGCCTCCTCGCTCCCCAGCATGGCTGGCTTACAGCCCTAGTGAAACTGTATTCAAGTTCTAAACTCGGAACGACTGCCTATCTAACCTCCACAAAAAGTTATTGGATTGTGGAGGTCAGCCTTCGCGAAACCGTTAACCAAGCATTCTGTACATCAAACTAAGTAGAAGTTTAAGAAGGATCCAGAATAAATACCATTTTAATTGCTTCGTCGGCATGGGTACTGTAATGAGTGTATAATAAAAAAATCTCTGGATTATTTACAGCTTTTTATAAAGAGTGTAAATACATCCTTAACCAAGTCTAGAGGCATTTGTTCTCCCCGTCATTATAATCTTTTTTTTTTCTGAACCATACCTGGAAATCATCGGAGATATTTGAGGTCAAAGTTCCAACTTTTTCACAAGTTTTTAATGTTACAACTTTACTTTAAATACCTCCACGATCTCCGTACTATTCAATTCATTTGTCAGCACAATGTTTTGGGCGCTTTACATTGAGTCCTACAGGACGGTAACTTATTATTATAGAGTGGTTCTCCTTCAAAAGTTAGCATTTTTTTGCTATAGTTAGTTCTTGTTTTACGTAAAACTAGCAAGCTTGCCCGCCGTGTGCTGCGTTAACTAACTTGTTGATATTGGGTGAGTGTTAAGTTTGAGTAAACGCTTTTGTTAAGAATATTTCTGATAAAAACACATGTGTTGTAAACATACAGTTGTTTTATATTCACTACTTTTGTGTCTTGATAAATACTGGTTGATGTTAGTTATGGATAGCCGAATAGTATTTTTATAAGTTTATTTTGGGTAACTTGGAGTTCTGACAGTTTTGTTTTTGCAGCAATCCCCCAAATTTCGATCACATTACGTAGATGCGGTTTTACTAGGGAGTTGTAAATAGTATACCGCAATTTTAGTGGAATACAACGAACTATGTTACACGGAGAGTGCCGAGAGATTTTGCTTAAAGTTACTTAGTTTGATGTTCCGAATGCTTGATTGACGGCTTCTTGAAGGATCCGTTTACACCCTGTATAAAAAAAGAGACTGAAAGTCATGGGGAGAGGCTTTTGCCCAGCAGTGGGATGAGCAGGCTAACAGTATCTGTATATCTAAGGATAAACGTAGTCTGATATATTTATCATATCACATTAATCTTAAGTATTCTACGGAACCCCAAGCAAAAGCGGGCTCAACGCTCAAGACTTTATTTTTAGGGTTCCGTACCCAAAGGGTAAAACGGGACCCTATTACTAAGACTCCGCTGTCTGTCTGTCTGTCTCCAGGCTGTATCTCATAAATAAACCGTGATAGCTAGAAAGCTGAAATTTTCACAAATGATGTATTAAGTACCTACTATTGCCGCTATAACAACAAATACTAAAAATAAAAAAATAAAATTAAGGGGGGCTCCCATACAACAGATATGATTTTTCTGCCGTTTTTATAGATAATGGTACGGAACCCTTCGTGCGCGAGTCCGACTCGCACTTGGCCGGTTTTATTTAATCTCTGCCGTTAATGTCACATTACGTCACATCTTTTAATACATGTTTATATGTTACGACTAGCTTTAACCTGTTAATCATAGTAGCTCCAATCTTTAATTTCAGTTCAATCAGTCGAAAATCTAAGAAGATTTATACAAACTTTCATCCCCTATTTCATCCCCTTGGGGGTGGATTTTATCAAAATCCTTTCTTAGGCGATGCCTACGTCATAGTAGCTTTATGCATGCAAAGTCTCAGCCGGATCGGTTTAAAATTGACAAAGTTTCATACAAACTTTCATCCCCTACTTTATCCCCTTGGGGGTGGAATTTATCAAAATCCTTCCTTAGGGGATGCCTACGTCATAGTAGCTTTATGCATGCAAAGTCTCAGCCTGGTCGGTTTAAAATTGACAAAGTTTCATACAAACTTTCATCCCCTATTTTATCCCCTTGGGGGTGGAATTTATCAAAATCCTTTCTTAGGGGGTGCCTACGTCACAGTAGCTTTATGCATGCAAAGTCTCAGCCCGATCGGTTTAAAATTGACAAAGTTTCATCCCCCATTTTATCCCATGGGGTAGAATTGATCAAAATCCTTTCTTAGCGGATGCCTACGTCATAATATCTACCTGCATGCCAAATTTCAGCCCGATCCGTCCAGTGGTTTGGGCTGTGCGTTGATAGATCACTATGTCAGTCAGTCAGTCAGCTTTGAGTTATATATATGTATATTTAGATTTATGAGGCGCTCTCGTTGTGTACGACAATGTCTTGTACAAGGACGTGCCGAAAATGAAAGTCGGTAGATAACTGGGTAGGTTTCGGGTTTTATATAATTATTTTCTAGAATTTAAAAGAGAAATTGACCCACCAAATGGTTTTAAACGAAAAAAGGAAAAGTATTCAGCTAGACTGGAAGCCGATCCCAACATAATCGGGAAAAGGCTAGGCAGATGATGGGTAACGTGTTTGGATTAGTTTTAATGACCGCGGAAAAGCATTCGTAAAATATCTAAGGAAGTGGTAGGTATAATAATTATGTACTATTAAAATTTAGGCAATACGCAAACCGTCTCAATATATAACTTGTTTAAGATATGATCCCATAAACATCTGAAGACTTTAATTAATATGTAGTTTTATCGTCCCACAAGACAAATTCATTTACGTTTTCTATTTATTAGACACCCATAAAATAATTTAGTTTAGATCTATACAGGGTGACCGACGCTAAAACGCTTACCACGTACAATTTGGTCAATATCTTAGCAAATAACTGGAATTTATTCCAGTTACTTGCTGCAATTAATTTTACTTAGACTGCAATTAATTTTACTTAGACTGCAATTAATTTTACTTATTAGTTTGACTATCTTATTTAGAAAACATGTTAGTAAATTATGGAGTTATTTAGAAAACATGGTATTAAAAAAAGTACCACTTTTGTTGAAAATTATACTTTAGTGTAACATTGTAAGCGACACTATACTATACTGTATATATTATTATATATTTGTTATTACCTACTTCAGTAGAATATTAGCTTGAGTTACGTTTAAAACGACACTAAACATAAAGTACCACTTTTTTACTCACCGCAGCGTGTATCCACTCCGAATGCTTGTCTTCAACTGATTTAGTGTCTCTTTATGAATTACTACTTTGTCATTTTGAAAATAGTCAGTTTTTGCATTGACCTGCCGCCATTTCATCCATTCCGTGTTTTTTCTTTTCTACGAGTATAAAGTTATAAATAGCGACCGCATTGCTTCGTCAGTCCGAATCCACATGTTTGAACAAGCTAATATAACTGTCTACTGTGTTAGTAAACAAGTCTGCAATATGTCTTTGATGTAATTACAAGTTCGAGTTAATAGAGTACCTACCATACGTTTCTAGTGAACATGACGTAATCTTACAAGTCTCAGAGAATGAGAGGCAGCTGAAGAATTTTTTTAGAGAATATAATTTAAGCTCACCTACTTAATCAGTAAAGTAATAAAGCCGCTCGAGTCAATCTTCAGGTTAAGCCGCGTTTGCCTAGGTTGGTCCATGGATAGGGTGACCACCCATTCCATACGTAGTTTCCTCGGAGCCTCGGCAACTACGATAAGCCGTTGCGTTAGTCCCGGATGTCATTTGTAGATCTTTGACAGCCGGTACTTCGTCGGTACGGTTGTCAGACTACGCTTCTAATTACCACAGTCAGAAGTCGAAAGTCTGACAACCAGTCTTACCAAGAGGTACCTCGTTACCCAGTAACTGGGGTATGAAGGATAAATAGCAGAGTCCAAGTAAAAAACTGATATTAGCTGCTTCCGGTTAGACTGGGAGCTACCACTCACAAAAAGTGCTAGACAGACTGTATAAAACCGTGTTTTGATTACCGATGTTATTATCATTTCAATTAATCATATTATAAACTCGTAGCAGCTTACTAAAAACGTCTAAATATTTTTTATCAGAACTCATTTTGTTAACACAAAACATATGTACAATTATTAGGCCGTGCTCACACACCACGATCAAAACAATTTTGTCTATTTGACAGTCATTTATTTCTTAGTCATTGTATTGTTGTCAGTCTCCGTGGTCTAGTAGTCGTAAGGTCGACTGCTGAGCATGAGGTCCTGGGTTCCATTTCCAGATCTGTCAAACTCTTATTGGGGTTTTCCATCAGGAATTTCTCAGTAGCAGCCATGGTGTCTGGTGTTGTACCTAGTTGATGTTAGGCTCGCCCCCTATTACATGGGACTTAAAAAAGGTGTACTAGTCGGTATACCTCTGCCTAACCCTTCTGGGATTACAGGCGTGATGTTATGTTCACAGTTATTATGCTTTGTGGCTGGACTTTAACCTTATCTTTTTGTTTTTGACAAATAAAAAGTTCCTGTAACTGATAAATGTTTTCAAAACATTTATATAAAAATGTTGACTTAAAGAATTAGTTAAGCACAGATTTCATCCTTGAGATGAGAGGGAGTAAGAGATATATTCTACATTTTGATATAAGAGGGGAAACTTTGTTATTGCATTCGAGACGGAATTCACACCCGAGCCGTAGGCGAGGTTGTAATGGAGCCGAGAACAGCAGTAACAAATCCCCACGCGTACCCAAATGGTAAAACGGGACCCTATTACTAAGACTTCGCTGCCTGTCTGTCTGTCTGTCTGTCTCCAGGCTGTATCTCATAAACCGTGATAGCTAGAAAGCTGAAATTTTCACAAGTGATGTATTACCAAACAAATAATTAACAAATACTAAAAATTAAAAATTAAAATATTAAGGGGGGCTCGCATAAAACAGATATGATTTTATAGATAATGGTACGGAACCCTTCGTGCGCGAGTCCGACTCGCACTTGGCCGGTTTATCAATACACTTTCGAAGAAATAAAATATTAGAACGGAAAATAGTTTTGTCAGAAATAATTAGGAAAATAATCATGTTTATCTACATAATAATAGTCTATCTATAAACACAATTTAAATACTCGAAAAATATTTATGCCGTAAAGACGCATAATAATACCTCTTTGCCGAGTTTAAAAAATAACAATCACCGCCGACTATAGTCATTGAATCAGTGGAAATTTTATTTCCGCACGTAAGTATGCTAAAATGTTAAAAATCCACGCGTGTGAAATACATTGCATTTGAACCTAGTCGTAGTGCGATAAGGACCATTTTTCGATAAAGTGTATTGAAAATTATATATTTTAGCATTTTTTCACAGTAAAAAAACCTTTCCAAATCATTTTTCTTTTACAGTCATAATCACAGTGGTTTTTATTTTTAACCGACTTCTAAAAAGGAGGAGATTCTCAATTCGCCTGTATTTTTTTTAACGTTTGTTACCGCATGACTCCGAGATTACTGGTCCCATTTTCGTAATTTCTTTTCATTTGGCAGAGGATGCTCGCGCGGTGCTTCCATATATGCGGTGCTGCAATAATCGAAAACAAATAGGTACTCCACAAGAATTTGTGGGGGAAACCATCATACCACAACTAAAAAAGCTGAAATAAGAAACTTTTTTGCAAATAAACAATCGACTTCAAAAAAAACACTCAAAAGTGGAAGTTTTTCGTAACAATAAGGTTGATGTTGTATTGTTAGATTGGGACTTGAGAGACAAACTGAAAAACTATATTGTAATATCCTAAAGTGTAGTTGAAGTGATAGACAGTCTTGCCTGCGCACAGCTTTAGTAGTAGTTTCATTATTTATTATTTCATATCTTCTTTAGCTAATATTACATTCTCATTTTATCGGGCAGTATGTCTATAAATATAAGCCACTTGACTTAAAGCGGCCATTTCAATTATTTTACTATCTTCTACGCGTTGTGTTGCTAACTGATCTATTTCAGTTGTTATGCAAAAATAGAAACTGACTTCCTCACTCACTTTGATTCATCATCTGCCTAGCCTTTTCCCATCTATGTTGGGATCGGCTTCCAGTCTAAGCGTATGCAGCTAAATACCAGTATTTTACACGAAGCGTCTGCCTATCCGACCTCCACAACCTAATTAGTACTGGGTAATACGATACCGCTTGGTAAGACTGGTTTTCGGACTTTCGAGTCAATTGCTACATGTAACGACTGTCAAAGATCTACAAATGACAGTCGGGACCAACGGCTTGACGTGCTTTCCGAGGCACGGAGGAAACTCGCTATGTAATGGGTGGTCAGCCATCCACAGACCCATCTAGCGCGGCGTAACATGAAAATTGATCTGAGCGGCTGTTATTATTTAGTCACGTGCTCCTTATTAAAACCTATTAACAGGATTTAAATGCCAAAGGTAAAGAGGATTAATAATTTCAGCCCAGTACTGTCCCACGACTGGGCAAAAGCGTCTTCATATACAGAGATGGCACAAGCATTGATCACCACGCTTGCTCAAGGCGGGTTGGCCATCTTAGTAAGCCACTATTATTTTGTATCGTTTCAACACCCAAAATAAACATATTAACTTTTCCTTTTATGTTCGGCCGTTCCCCAAAATTCTTATCACCCCACGGGAATCAGACAGCCATCTATCAACGCTTACGTCACCATGGGGTGTGGCTCCCCTGAGGCTAGTGAAAGGTCACGACATAACCGAGTTTATTGATTCAATTCTGTAATGGATTGTCTTTTGAATAAAGGTCACTACTTTGTCTATGCTAGACACTGCGTCTGCCCGCGACTTCGCCCAAGTAGAGGAAACATTTTCTATCTTTCTTTTTCCTGTGCCTAACCTGGTGTCGAGTTTTTAGGGTTCCGTACCTCAAAAGGAAAAAACGGAACCTTTATAGGATCACTCGCGTGTCTGTCTGTCCGTCTGTCACAGCCAATTTACTCCGAAACTACTGGACCGATTGAGTTGAAAGGTACACATATGTAAGTCGGTGACCCTAATTCGGACTTGTGACGTAAATTAATGAATTTTAAACATGGGTTCGCTTTTGGGGGGTAAATTAGGGAATGGAAAAAAAGTTTTGCATACTATATCGTGTTACATATTAAATGAAAGGGCTCATTTTGAGCATCTCAATATTGTTAAGTTAGACTTGGCTTTACATGCCATCGAGAAATATCTCTTAGGCATATTTTGGTTTCCTCACGATGTTTTCCTTCACCGAAGCAAGTGATAATTATACAATACGCACATTAATACGAAAAATCAGAAGTGCGTGACTTGGGTTGAATTCGAGATCTATGACGTGGCAGTCCGACGGTGACACCACTAGACCATCACAATATTCTATGGCACTCGGTAACAGTGCAGCTTGTCATCAGAGAAGTATATTTTGAAATCGAGTAGCAGTAACCAGAGACTGTCACCTGTTACGATCCTTATATACTCCTTTTGATTTATCCACGTTCATATATCAGGTCATACACGCACATCCATAATCTTCGAAAGGACACTCATGGACACTGCGCCAGAACAAAAGTTGTACAGTTTTCTGGTTTGTGCCACCAAACGAGAGGTCTTGCGTTTATTATGTTACATCCTGTACCTATATTATACTAGCTGTCACCCACGGTTCCACCTGCGTGAATTAATTTGTTCACGCAATGTCTTTATAAATTATTTTGACGTAGGTACCTATGAGCTATACTCCTTCTTCAAATTATCATCTTGGTAAATGTTTATAGAGCGAGCCCTCATAAGACAAGTTTAATCTTAGCTAGGGTGCCAGTGGTTTAAACTCAGTGAGTGGTATTTTACAATATTGTTATGTTTATATAGTCTGTTCTACATAGTGCTATTCTGCATATAATACTACTGTTTTGTCAGAAGTTATTGCGTAGAAGATAAACAAACATCCATCGATACATTCTCAGTATTCTCACAAACTTTCGCGTTATTAATAGTAGTAGTAGGATAAATAAATTTCTAATATAATTATTTCTTCCTACAGGATGCCAGAAGTAAGGCGCGAGTGCACCCAGCCTTCGCAAATGCTGGTCGTGTAGCTGGCGTGGAAGTATGGAGAATTCAAGTGAGTAGCGACATCTATTGATGAGTAGCGGTACTATTTTTATGACTTGAAATGTAATAGATGCCATATAACCATAGATCTACCAAATAGCTATAAGAACTAAATAACCAAAATAATTTCCTAAAATAGTGGCATCTCTTGATGAATACCCACTCATTTTTATTAATTTTTTTTGTGGTTCATCATTATAGCCTTTGTTTTCAGGACTTCGAGCCTACCGTGGTAGCTGCGACCGACTTTGGTAAATTCTACAAAGGAGATTCCTATATAGTACTGAAGGTAAATATAGTTTACTAGGTATATTTATAGTAAAAACTGTTTCGGAAAAATAGCAGTATTGAATGAAAACAACAACAAAATCATAATCACCTTTCACATACAAAACTTCAATACCAACTCCTTTTAAATACTGGACAGCTGAGTACAATGTTAGCCCCATGAAGAAAGTCTAATGGTTTGTAATTTTACAGGCCTTTACATTATGATCGCACATTTCTTATGCATTTTCATTTTAATTCCGTCAGACAACAGCAGACAAACGAAACAACCTATCCTGGAACATCCACTACTGGATCGGCAGCGAGTCCACACAGGACGAGTCTGGAGCCGCCGCTATCTTGACAGTTGGATTAGACGACAAATTCAACGGTGCAGCCGTACAGCACAGAGAAACATTGGGCCAGGAGAGTCAGCTGTTCAAAAACTATTTCCCTTCAGGTTAGTAGCGACATCTGTTGGCGTTATTCAGAAGTTTTGGTGGTAGAAGTTCTACTACTCGCCGGTAGATGGCAGTTATTTAACCTGTTGTTACTTTCTTAGTTATTTAGTGGGTCGTATAATATTTAAAAAACCAGCACATAAGCTTTTTTTTCATTTTGAGTCTATCGATTACTCACTTTTGATGGCAATAACTGCGTAAATTGTGTCTGACCAGTCAGTATAGTACAGACGCCAAGCACATCAAGCTTCCCGAAGCTGTCAACCTTGAACCTAATGCTTTAGCAATAAAGTTGAAAATCTTTTAAAGAAATTTGTCAGATTTTAGTAGCTTGATGTGCTGGTCTGTACCTGCTGTACTTAGCAGTATTATCCAAAAGAGATGGCTAAACGACTGCCCCAACATGACTAGCACAAATATGAACCTCACACTAACCAGTAATATTTAAATATTAATTCATGAATTATTTAGTGTTTAATAATTTCTTATAACTTTCGTGAACTAATAAACATAAAAAAGTTTCTTAATTGTATTTTTATGCTTTGTTTTGGTTTGACATGACAAGGTCAAGGCATACTGACAGCTAGGGAAGAGACATAATTATTGCATTACCAAAATGTATCAAGTTTTTTTTGCTGCAATTACCCCTATGTAGATATTTACTTCAAGTACCTTAGTGCAAAATCGCCAGTCAAAAACACAATTATCAATAAAAATCGTCGCAGACACATTAAAACGCCTAGATAAAAGTTTATAGCAATGTCATTGTTTGAAGTTTTTGTACCTTTGTCGTAGGAGTTGCGCGATTTTGTTTTTAGGATTGTGCAAATATTAAAAGTTCCTGAAACTTTTTAAATTACAAAATACTAATTTCAGCTATTTAGCATTACATATTGCTAGGTACCATGTTTATACATGCGTTTCATTGCGGGGGCAGTCGTCCATACTTCAGTTTAGCCATGTCCTTTTCGAACAAAGCATGACGCACACCATTTAGCACCAAAACACCAACTTCCTTGTTTGTTTGGCACTAACTGCAGCAGTTAATTATTTCTAATTGAAGTTCAATCAGCCATTGAGATTCAATTGAAACAACAGAATAATTGCTATCATTCTGATCCCCGCTATCAGTCATTCTAATTGATAGGTAGGTACAGACGCCAGACATCAAACTACCGCGAACCGGAAAACGTAGCGTTGCAAGGCCTCCCACTAGGTGGACCGATGGCCTGGTGAAGGTTGTGGGGATCCGCTGGATGCGAGACGCACGGGACCGATCAATGTGGCGACATTTAGGGGAAGCCTATGTCCAGCAGTGGACGTCTTTCGGCTGAAATGATAATGATGATAATATTAGTAGGTATAGATAGCTAAAGATCACTATGATATTAGCAGAGATAAAAATGAGAGAAAACAGGATCTTTTTATTAACTTATAAACTTACTTTACTACACCTACTTTCCTTGCTGACTTACTTTTTCTAAATTCTCCTTTATAAAATTCAAAATCTTTGCCTTCAGCCCTCCAATACTTGAGCGGGGGCCATGCTTCGGGCTTCAACCACGTCGTGACAAATGCTGGCGCAGAGAAACGACTGCTTCAGATTAAGGGCAAAAGGAATATTCGTACAAGACAGGTCAGTTTTACTGCTACTCA
This sequence comes from Eurois occulta, assembly GCA_950022335.1. Classification (NCBI taxonomy): domain Eukaryota; kingdom Metazoa; phylum Arthropoda; class Insecta; order Lepidoptera; family Noctuidae; genus Eurois; species Eurois occulta. The sequence goes on along the minus strand of OX465504.1, from coordinate 5,606,749 downwards.
ACTTGCCAACAAGAACGCAGCATTGTAGTTTTTTTAATTAAAAAACAAACTCAATGTACTAACCTACATTGAGTTTTTTTTTTTTAAACTCATGGCTGAACACTGATGGAATCACTTGTACTACCAGATTTGAACACCGAAATCACTTTAAGTTTCATCAAATTAAGAAAAGAATACTCACTCATCCCTCTTTTTAGGGTTCCGTAGTCAACAAACAAGGATCCAGGACCTTATAGTTTCGCCATGTCTGTCTGTCTGTCTGTCCGCAGCTTAGCTCAAAGACTCTTAGTACTAAAGAGCTGTATTTGGCATGAATATACATATTAGTTAAGCCGATAAAGTGATATAATAAAATCTCGAATAGTATTTTTTTTTACGGTATCTCCAGTACCTGTAAAGTGGTTTTTTTTTTGTCGCGTACACCCTAGTGTGGTATGTCGTTGGATAGATTTCAAATAAATTTTGCGTTTACACAAATATTTTTTCGCTTATTAGTGTAAATTTTTGTTTGACTCAAGTTTCTCCCCCCTCTACCAGCTAAACGGTTGTGTTTGGGTGCGTGAGAAAATTCACAGTGATAGTATATATATCGAAGTTAAAAGGAAAACTATCACAGCTAAGTAGGCTTTACAAGTTTACGAGTAATAGTCGACCAACTTATAAACTATACTTGGATAACATATTTTCCTAAACATAATCGGAGCACAGGTTTTTCAACTGCAAATGTAAGTTTGTTTTTTATTATTACAATAAAAATCATCATTCGGAGGCAAATCGGATAGTAGGAAGTGTCCGCATTATGCGGGAACGACGAACGTAAGTAACGTATAAGTTAACGTATTATTTTGATGGGTAACTATAACCCTAACACGCACTTGGTCGGTTTTTTTTTTACTTACCTCGTTAGTTAGTCAGTACGTATTGATCAAATCTTGCAACTGAATTTCAAACCAGTTCCCCCCAACCGATTGATCTGAAATTTTACACACACCTTTGGTTCTGGTGACAATACATTTTAATGACAGACACGACTTGATCCTGCAGCCAGGATCGCCTCCTCACGAGAGAACTCCTCAACAGTTTCTAGCACGGACACCAAACTTTGTATACGCGTTCAATGTTGAAAGATCTACTTTTCATTTTAATAGAAGCTTGGTTTTATTAAAGTTTAATTTATTACTCCCCAGGTGGACCCTCTGATCTCCTCAATGAACAAAGGGGACTGCTTCATTCTGGACATCGGTAACGACGTGTACGTATATGTGGGTGAATCAGCCAGACGCGTGGAGAAGCTGAAGGCCACATCTGTCGCCAACCAGATTAGAGACCAGGATCACAACGGAAGGGCCAGAGTTGAGATTATTGGTGAGTGAAGTGGTTCTTTTCAAAGGAACTCGTGGCTAAATAAGAACAGCCGCTCGGGTCGATCTTTAGGTTAAGCCCGTGCTTACCTAGGTTGCTCCGTTGGCGACCACCCATTACATACCGAGTTTCCTCCGTGCCTCGAAAAGCACGTTAAGCTGCTCCCGGCTGTCATTTGTAGATCTTTGACAGACGTTACAGGTAGTCAGTGGCCTGAAAGTCTGACAACCATTCTTACCAAGGGGTATCGTATTACCTAGCGCTAACTGGGTTGTGGAGGTCAGATAGGCAGTGGCTCCATGTAAAATACTGGTATTCGGCTGCATCCGGTTAGACTGGAAGCAGACCCCAACATAGTTGAGAAAAGGCTAGGCAGATGATGAAGTGGTTCTCTTCAGCAATAAACTGAACTCTTTTCTATGTTATTGGCCTTTTATATCTAGAATTTCTCCTCTCTTCCCAGACCAATACTCAAGCGACGTGGACGTCCAGAAGTTCTTCACTGCTCTCGGATCTGGTGCGAAGGACCTGGTACCCGAAGAGAGCGCTGGTGGTGATGATCAGGTAATACTATATTCCTTTACAGTTATTTTGTCCCGACAGCAACAGTCCAATAGCATCCGTACTGTGACTGGAATAAAGGTCACTGAATTTGACAGAGAATCAAAATCAAAAGTTAAATTACTTCAATTTTTTAACCAACACTGTCACGTATACATGACTAGCAAGCGCGTGCCCTGTACGCCAAACGACACAAATATGTGACAATGTGGTAGGTGAAATTGTGGCTTGGCGTGGAGTTTATGCTCTGACGGTCAAAAGGTTAAAGGACTTTACCTACAGCCAGTCTTACCAAGGAGAATCATGTTTTGTAAGAGATAAGTCGGAACCATCATTTGCCTAGGTCGGCTCCCTGTCTAACCAGATGCAGCTGAAAACCAATATTTTACATGGAGCGACTGCCTATCTGACCTCCACAACCCAGTTGGTCCACTGGGTAATACGATATCCTTGGTAAGACTGGTTGTCAGACTTTCGGGCCACTGACTACCCGTAACGACTGTCAAAGATATACAAACGACAGCCGGGACCAACGGCTTAACGTGTTTTCCGAGGCACGAAGGAAACTCGGTACGTAACACGGTCACCCATCCACAGACCAACCTAGGCAAGCACGGCTTAACCTAAAGATCGACCCTAGCGCCTGTTAATATTAAACCACGAGCTCCTCTATGAGTAATAAGTTCACATAACAGTTCTTGTAGCGAGTGGACTGTATTTGATTGAAATTCGATAGGTACAAGTAACAAAATAGTTTTATTTTTGGTAAACATATGGAGTACAGTGGAGAATATAGAGAACAGAGATCGATTAACCGCGCATTGCCAGGGCCCGGGTCTTTTATATGCACCGATCCGCGGGGGGCGCGATTCGGCCATATTTTTGTCATCGGCCAATGGCAACGCGCGAAGCGACCGAGCCGCGTGAACAGGTTTATACTCGTCCAGCACGCAGCTCCGTCGCCTTACAAAATACAGGTATCAACTTGAATATCAGTGGCAGGTTCAGACACGTTGCTGTCGTGCACATTTCTCCCGCCGTCGCCATCAGGCGACTCCGTGGGGAGCACGACAATTCGTTTCGTTGGTCTTCGAAGTACATGTCCTTTGGTCATCACGTCTACAACTCTTATCTCTCCGTCTGCACCTGGCAATACCTTCGTCACCCTTCCCTTGGGCCAAGTGTTGCGTGGGAGGTTGGGGTCGCAGATAATAACAACGTCTCCAACCTTAGGTGGGGTGCCACTGCCGTAGGGCTCCCGCCGGTTTTGCAGGAGCGGTAGGTACTCACGTACCCATCTTCGCCAGAAGACGTCTGCGAGTGCCTGGGCACGCCGCCATTGATGCCGTGCTGTGATGTCTGCTGCGGTGAAATTACCCGGTGAGGGTACATGGGAGTTAGGGCCAATCAGTATGTGGTTAGGCGTGAGGGCTTCGGGCTCGTCTGGTGACACGTTGACATGCGTGAGTGGCCTGGAGTTCACGGTATTTTCCACTTCTACGAGTAGCGTAGCGAGGGTCTCGTCTGATGGGTGCACCTCTTTTAGGGTGACGTACAGTGCCTCCTTGACTGCCCTCACCATCCTCTCCCATGCTCCGCCCATAAACGGTGACGCGGGAGGTATGTATCTCCAGCTTATGGACCGCGCATTGGACTCACTACCTAAAGCGCTTAAGGCGCTTTCTCCTAGCTCCCTATCAGCCGCTTTGAAACAGGTAGCGTTGTCACTCCATATCTCTTTAGGACAACCTCTCCTACCTATAAATCGCCTGAGAGCGGCGATAGCTGAATCGGCACTAAGAGAATTTGCTATCTCTATATGTATAGCTCTGCAAGTTAAACATGTAAATAAGGCCCCATACCTTTTTTCTTTACGTCTACCTACAGAAACAGTTACGGGGCCAAAATAATCGAGACCCGTAAAAGTAAAAGGTCGTATATGATGAGCTAAACGGGGGTACGGTAGGTTTCCCGTAGAGGGTTTGGCTGGCTTTGCCTTTTTTATTTTACAATATAAACAGCCCTTTATAACATTCTTTACAGATGGACGTAGTCTCGTTATCCAAAGACGCTGTCTTAACTCGTTTACAGTTATCTCGGTTCCGCCATGATGTAAACTTTCATGCACATAAGCTATATACAGCTTTGTATATCTGTGCTTACCCTCGAGTACAATTGGGTTTTTTAATTCTTCATTTACGTCTTGTACCGCTGTGATTCTCCCGCGCAAACGTAAAACACCTGCGTTGTCTAAGTATGTACTTAATAGTGATAACGGGCTGTCGCCGGGCGCCGCTTTGTTATGCATTATGGCGGCAATTTCTTTTGTGAAGCTTTCGGCTTGTGCGCCCTTGACCCATTGTTCTTCGGCGCGTAGAATATAAGTAGCAGGTATAGGTATGTAGTTTACTATTTTATTCTTTGTTATTGTTTGCGTAACTTTTTTAACGGGTTTGTTATTTTGTGTTCTTTTCCACGTTGGGTCTTTTGATGCCTTTTTCTTAGTACACTTATATTCGACTGTGTGTTTACTTGGTCTACACAGGTCAATGAACTGAAGTACTCTTGCAGTTGTCCTTATCAGCCGTGTCCATTTGGAAAAACGTGTAATATTTGGGAGATGATCGTTCACCGTGGTGTCGTTGATTACATGACATTTGACGCGTTCTTCGCCCGTGTTCGTGGGGGCAATGACCCTTTTGTCCTGTGGCCATTCACCTTTGTCTTTTCTAAGGAACTCTGGTCCGTTAAACCATCTGTGTTTTGAGTTAAATTGTTCCGGCGTGCTGCGTGTCGCGTCGTCTGCCACATTATCTTTTGAGGGTAGCCACCTCCATTCGTTCTTCTTGGTGAGTTCCTCAATTTCAGCGATACGATGCGCCACGAAAGTCTTGTATGTGCGTGGTTCGGCTTGAATCCAGGCCAGAGCGGTGGTAGAGTCGCTCCAATATGTTAGGTCGCTCACCTCGTAGTCATGCTCTTGAACGACCGTCCGGGCTAGGCGCGCTCCTAATAGTGCGGCTTGCAGCTCTAGCCTAGGTATTGATACCGGTTTAAGTGGGGCTACCCTGCTCTTCGCTGCCGCCAGGGTTACTTGTACGCTGCCGTCTGACCTTTCCGTTCGCCAGTATACCGCTGCGGCGTATGCCTCCTCGCTTGCGTCTACGAACGTATGTAATTCTCGGGCTGTGACGTCACAGTAATCGTAGCAACGTGGGATCAGTAGTGTTTCTATTGTACTTAGTGATTCCATCCATTCTTTCCATTTTGGTTGTAGCTCCTCGGGTAATGGCTTGTCCCACTCCGTTTTGTACTTCCATGTGTTTTGAAGTATCCTTTTAGCTGGTATAGTGATAGGTGATATAATTCCTAGTGGGTCGAATATAGACATTATTATGCTGAGCGCCTCCCTTTTAGTGGGTGGGCGTGTGTTATTTAATAGTACAATAGGTGTTTTGTTTTTGTTAATTCGAAATATAAAGCAATCTTCCTTAGTATTCCATCGTAGTCCGAGGGCTTTCTCGGTGTCGTCGCCGCCTAATACTTTTACGTCTTGTGAAGGCGCGAGGTTATTGTTTAACACATGTTTATTGTTTGATATCCAACCACATAAAACAAAGTTGGCTTTTTTATGAATGTAATCTACTTCCGTTGTTATTTTCTTGGCTTCCTCTTCGCTTGAAAAGCTCTGAAGATAATCATCCATATAATGATTGTTTATTATTGCTGACGCCGCGGCTGGGTATCTATCGGCAAAGTCTCTAGCGTTGCGATCTTTTATGTATAGCGCTGTACATGGGGATGACGTCGCGCCAAATATAACAGACGTCATGCGATATTCACCTGGCGGTCCTTTTCGTTGGTCGCTGCGCCATAAAAATCTCAACGCATCGCGATCTTCTTCCCTTATCTTTATCCTCATGAACATTTCTTTAATGTCCGCTGACACAGCTATTTTATTTTGACGGAAACGCATTAAAACGCCGGGCAATGATTGTAATAGGTCAGGTCCCGATAGAAGTAAGTCGTTTAGGCATAGACCCGCTGTCTTTGCTGCTGCATCGTGTACGAGTCGTGGCGGCTTATGTGGCTTGGCTGGGTTAACCACTGGAAAGTGAGGTAGGTACCAGGTTTTATTGGTCGTGCAGGTATCGGGTGCCTTTTCTGCATAGCCTGAGTTGAATAGATTATAAAGGCGTTGCAAGTACTGGGTCTTGAGGTTTTCGTCCTTATCTAGGCGTCGTTCTAGATTTTCTAGCCGTTTTAGGGCACCTAGGTAGTTGTTTGGTATTTTAGGTACCTCTTGTTTCCACAATAGTCCGGTCTCGAAGCTGCCATCAGGTAATCGTCGACTCTTCTGTTCTAGGATGTCCAAGGCTCGCTGTTGCGGGTCATCTCTAGGTATCCTAGGTTCTATGCCTAGTGATTCTAATTTGAAAAAGTTTTTCATGGTTTCTTCTATTGGTTCCAGATTTTCTTTAGTTTTAATGTGGCCGCAAAATGTAGCTATAACTTTATTTACAGAGTACTGACATCCATGCAATACCCATCCAAGTTTTGTGTACGATGCTACCGGTTGATCACGCGCACCTGTTCGTGTTTCTGTGGCTACTAATAAATGCCAGTTATCTTGGCCTATTAAAATCATTGGTCGCGCGTGTTCATAAACAAGAGTGCTATGAATGTCGGATAAATGCCTACAATTATTTATGTCCTCGATTTGTACAGTTTGCGCCATAATTTCAAGCCTAGTTACGGTGCGCGCCGCCTCTATCTTCTGTGAGTCGCTATGGTGCTTGCCCTGTATGTGGAGGCTCACGGTTCGGCTTTGCTCATGCTTGACCTCCGTGCCTATGCCTTGTATCCACATAGGACTGGCTGGCCCATCTGCACCTAGGATATCTGCTACTGACGCGTCTAACAAGGTGACTGTACTCCCATCGTCTAACAAGGCATATGTGTCAATACTTGTATGTGGTCCAATCAATGTGACAGGTACTATTTTTAAATACGCGCGGCGATTTTGAGGTGAAATTGTTGATACAGTTTCCCGCGCCGACGTGACGGTTTCGTGTGTGATAACGGGCGTCGGCGCTGCCGGCGTCGCTACGTTGTGTGTCGCCTCAACTTTACGCTCTTTATGCAACAGTTTGTGATGTTTCATGTTGCATTCTTTTATGTCACAAATAGGCGCTTTACACATAAACCTTCTATGCTTGTTTCGTAGGCATCTAAAGCACATGTTGGAGTTTTTTGCTATATCCCATCGTGTATCTATGTCTAGCTGTTTATATTTACTGCAGTCTGGTAATTTGTGGCCGTGTTGCTTGCACGCCGGGCATTGCTCGTTTGATGTTTCCTTATTCACGTTGAACGTGCGCTCTACTCTGCGCCGTTGTCGTACACCGTTGGAGTCGTCATTACCACGTTCTGGCTGTGCATACGCGCTACACTTATCAGCCTCTTCATTCATAAACATAGACAAACGCTTTAACTCGGGAATATCTTCAACCTTTTTATTAGCGGCGTAATCATACCATTTGTTCTTTAGTATTGGCGTTAACTTTTCTACGATACAACGCGACATTTCGGGGCTATGTAAATATTGGATTCTTTTTAGTGCTTCTACCGTACCCACCGTGTTTGCTATACGGCTAGCGAAAATACATATGTCCCTAGGGTTGTCATTTAATTTAGGTAATAATTTTATATGATCTAACTCGGCCATAATCAAGGCCTCGGGCCTACCGAAACGTCGTTCTAGTGCGTCTAGAATAACCTGAGGGTCAGATTGACTAAATAATAGACAACCTACAGCTTCCTTTGCGGCGCCTCTGAGGCTTATCCTAATCCTAGCGACATTTTCTATACAGGAAAAATACGTGTGTGAGTCACAATACGCGGCCTTATAAGCTATCCACTCACCGGGTTTTCCATCGAAGATTGGGAGCTGCTGGACGTACCTGGGGGGGTCTCTCGAGCTGCGCGCGGCCTGTGCTAGGGCCGCGGCGAGTGTCCCTACGTCTATCACTTTATCACTCACATTCCCGTGTAACACTTCACTCGCGATATTGCCCTTGTTTGATTTCGCACACACACTTTCCTCGTAGCCGTCGGCTTCTCGCAGCGGTTGAGCGCCTGTCGCGGCGCCGGTGTCCTTCGTTGCGTCCCTGCCGTTTCTCCCGTCGCTGACGTCGTGTGGCGGCAGTCGAGCCTCACCTCCGGGTGGCGGCGCCGGGCGCGCCAGCCACGTTCCAATCCTTACGGAGGCGAGATCGTCCTCTATGTCGTCGTCTTCACTCGAGTCAGCTTCGGCTCTGATGCGCTGCAGCTGTATTTCTTGCAGCTCTCGCTCTGCCTTCGCTTGCTTGACTTTCATTTCAGCCAGCCGCTCTCTGGCCTCCAGCTCTGCGAGGCGCTTCTTTTTCGAAGCTGTAGAACGGCGTGACCTGGTATCGCCGGGCTTGAGCGTACCATGTGTCTGCGTGGCGTCGGTGTTGGTAGTCGCCGTAGATCCGCTGCCCGTGTCCTTCACAGCGACTGGGCTCGTGCTGGATTCTGGTGCCTGGTTGCTGGCACTCGGTCCGGCGGTCGTTGACGGTTCTTGCTGGGTCTGTTCTCTCCTAGAGTCTCCACTACGGCTGCGTGTTAACACCATCCTGCTGGATCTTGAAGATTCGGCTCTCGAAGGACCAGAATGTGTAGCGAGTGGACTGTATTTGATTGAAATTCGATAGGTACAAGTAACAAAATAGTTTTATTTTTGGTAAACATATGGAGTACAGTGGAGAATATAGAGAACAGAGATCGATTAACCGCGCATTGCCAGGGCCCGGGTCTTTTATATGCACCGATCCGCGGGGGGCGCGATTCGGCCATATTTTTGTCATCGGCCAATGGCAACGCGCGAAGCGACCGAGCCGCGTGAACAGGTTTATACTCGTCCAGCACGCAGCTCCGTCGCCTTACAAAATACAGGTATCAACTTGAATATCAGTGGCAGGTTCAGACACGTTGCTGTCGTGCACAGTTCTTATTAACCATCAACATTTCTTCCAGGCTTTCGAGCGCAATGAGGAGCAGTCCGTCATCTTATCCGAGGTTTCTGACAGTTCGGGCACAGTCAAGGTGACAGCACTCGCCAAGCCTTTCCGACAAGACCAGCTCAAACCACAGGTAAGGAAATTTATAGAATATAATAGAATATTTATATACATGGTGTAAACGGACTCTTCTCGAAGCCGTCAACCAAGCATTCTGTACATCAAACTAAGTAAGTAACTCTACGCAAAAATTATTGCTGGGACACGATATTTTTTTTGGGGTGAAAAATCACGTTTTACGGTAGGTAGGACTCAATGTAGTACTGTATGGATCGGAATGCTGGGCTGTGAAGAAGATGGATGAAAAAAGATTGCATGTAGCGGAGATGAGAATGTTGAGGTGGATGTGTGGTGTGACAAGAATGGATAAAGTAAGGAACGAATATATTAGAGGAAGTTTAAAAGTTGCGCCAGTCACAGAAAAGTTGAAAGGGAATCGACTGTCTTGGTATGGACATGTGATGAGGAGGGACGAATCGCATGTGACTAAAAGAGTGATGAATATAAACGTTGATGGATGGAGAGGGAGAGGAAGACCAAAGAAACGATGGATGGATTGTGTGAGGAATGATATGAAAGATAAAGAAGTAAATGATAGCATGACGGTTGACAGAGGAGAATGGAAGAAAAAAACGTGTTGCGCCGACCCCAAATAACATGGGACAAGGGTAGGAAGATGATGATGATGAGGACTCAATGTAGTGCTCTCAAAACATTGTGTTGATGGACGGATTGAATAGTACGGGCCGGCCATGGGAATATTTTAAATAAAAGTATAACAGAGGGCGGTCCTATTTTTTTCCAAAGAATCAGAATTGCCATCCAACGTGGCAATGCTGCCAGCCTTCTGCCACTTTTCCTGTTGACAGCGATGTGGGCAAATTTTTGTAACCCTTTTCTAATAATGTACATATTTGTTACTATTATAGTTATGTAGTTTGTAAATAATTTTAATAAATTTCAGTAAAGTGTAACTTGCATTTAAAATAAAATAAAATGTTAAAAGAAAAAGTGGAACTTTGACCCCCATTATCTTCGTAACTAGAAGGTTCCCAGGTATGGTCCAGAACAAAAAAAGAAGAATTTGTTGTGAAAAAATACGTACCTATGTACAAAAAAAAATCACATCTGTCAAAGTTTGATTTTACTTCGTGCGTGCGTAGCGTGATGTTAAGGAATTCATTTCTAAATTTTCTACTTACAGGAAAGCTATATCTTGGACACAGTCACTGGCAGTATTTATGTATGGACCGGCAGGCAATCCACTGAGAGGGTAGGTTCATCAACATTTTTTATTTAAAATACTAAACGTTTGACTGCCTCGTTAGTGAGCATGTGACCCTGGGTTCGATTCCCAGGTCGGGCAAACAGTTATTGGTTTTTTCCAACAGGAACTTCTCAGAAGCAGCCACGAAGTCTGGATTTGTGCTCGGGTGATCGCAATAGGCTCGCCCCCTATTACATGGAACTTAAACATAACTGGTGAAATGTGGATGTACTATTAGGTACACACTATGTGTAGGTATGCCTATGTTAAAGAACCCCTTATGGGGGTCTAAAATGGCCGCTTAAGCAGAATCATAATAGAAAAATAATATGATTTACGTTACAATTCGTAAAATTACCAGAAAGTGGCAATTCATAATGTGACCATTTTAAGCATTTTATCGTGATTCATATTATTATCCTGTTATGATTCTGCCAAAGCGGCCATTTTAAACCCCCTGTACCCTGCCTTTCGGGGAACTCAAGTGGGTCGTCATATGTAATAAAAAAGCTAATATTCTCATCTATTTTACCTAATGATTCGCCTTTTCTAGGAAAAGACTGAATCCATGACGAAAGCGCAGGCACTGTTGACTGCCAAGAACTATCCTTCATGGGTGAGTAATCAAAATCAATTTAATTTTCATCTGCCTGGCCTTTTCCCAACTACGGGGCTGTCTCCACGAGCGAGAGAATCGCGACGATATTATCGTCGTTGCCACGTATTTCTATACACTCTATTAGAGGCCGTCTCCACGAGCGAGAGAATCGCGGCGATATTATCCCATACAAATACGTAATATCACCGCGATTCTCTCGCTCGTGGAGACGGCCCCTAAGTTTGGGTCGGCTTCCAGTCTAACCGAATACAGCGGCGTACCAGTATTTTATATGGCGCGACTTCCACCACCAGTTACTGGATAATATGATTCGATTGGTTATCACTCTCTGGTTTTGCCAACCCATAACGACTTTCAAAGATCTTCGAATGACAGGCTTAACGTGTTTCTCGGGGTACGATGAGGTCTTGGTATGAAATGGGTGGTCATCCATCCACGAGTCGACCGCACTAAGAGTTTTGCGCTTAAGCAACGCTAGCGAGACCCTTTTTAGAGAATCGTTTTGTTTTATCACGTCGTTTCAAATCTTAGATTTAGGCAAAAAATTAAATTTAAACAAGGCAGATAGAGAATAAGTGACGTCACAACATGACATGAATGGTCGCGACAGTCACGGACGTTTGAACTGTCGTAGAAAAGTGAATGAGTTTAATATTTTTTTTGAGCGACAAGCAGTCTGAACTTAATTTTTAATTATTTTCTTAGGTCGATAGTAAATAAATAAATAAATAAAATGAAAAGGCTTTAATTCTACCATAAATACACAGAACAGTAAACCTTCTTTTTCTTAAGTGCAACAAATCATATTAATATTACATTTATTAATATGTCATTCATTCCATAACATTCATTCGTATCATTACATTATTTACATTACAATATGAGCATTCCATTATTAACATTACATTATGAACATTACATTATTAACATGCATTATATTATGGTCATTACATTATCAACATTTCATTCGTTCAATAACATTCTGGGTCGATAGTATTTTATTTTATTGATTTAAGTGAAGAAAACATTACATGCATATTCCCTATTGAAGGCGAGAATATTTCGCCGGTACTGATACGTGACGGAACAGTCTAGCGGGCATAGTCCCCTACTTTTCAAAACGAAGATTATTTTTTTGCTTGATACGGTCATAGCACGGTCATGATATGATACGGTGTATGGGCAAAATCCTTCAGGGCTGCAGGACTGTTCGAAAGAGATAACCGCGGCCCTGGAACATAAAGGGCAAAAGAAGGAACATGTATGGTTTTTAGTCAGTAAAAGTCTGACACTCTCTTCCGCTCCGCCCAGAGCGGGAGGAGTCATTTGATGATTTCCCAACCCAAAAAAAAGGGCAAAATCCTTTAATACCCAACACTTCTACAGAGATTTGATAGATAATTGAAATTGACCCTGTGTGGTGAGCAGTAATAAAAATCTTACTTTTACTTCACAGGTGCATGTGGTCAAGATTCCTCAAGGCACTGAACCAGCGGTCTTCAAACAATATTTCACTACTTGGAGGGACGACGGCATGTCTCACTCAAGAATTGTTTAAAAATAATAATATAGTACTTATAACAACGTCCAGCAAATCGTGACTATAACCTATTAACTTATCATCATCATCTGCCCAGCCTTTCCCAACTATGTTGGGATCGGCGTCCAGTCTAACCGGATGCAGCTGAATACCAGTATTTTACATGGAGCGACTGCCTATCTGAACTACACAATCCGGATACGGGCCATGTGTAAAGAGCGATTCTGCCATTAAAAATCCAAATGTATAACTGAAATATTTTTGACGTTTGCTGTCAAAAGTTACACCGTTAAAATGCCATGATATACTGGAGTTTCCTACAACACTGATGCCAAAATCAAATAGGTACCACCTTTTAAAAGTTACATTAGTTTCTCTTGTAATTTTATGTAAAGACATTAAATATATAATTTTGTAATGAAATGGTGTTTTTTTTTATTATGCTGCTGTAAATAAATGTACCAAGTTTGACGTATTGATCATTTTCTTCACAAGCAACGCCACTTTGAACTGCAAATTTAAAGTGGTCACACTGTACCCTATTTCCTAAAAATTAAATTTAAATAAATCTAATTTTTACTACTGGGAAATACTTGTTGGAAAAACCCAATGACACTTTCCCCGACCTGGGAATTGAACCCAGAACCTGATGCTCAGCAGTAACGACTTGCGACTGCTAGACCGACGAAGCTTCCAGAATGCTTAGCTTTATGAAGGAAAAGGGCCTACGAGGATTTTGAAAAATAGGTTGTTGAAGAAACTATTGCCGTCGCGCTACGTAAAGCTTGCCCCCGTAGAGTGCGATAGGGACAGCTGCAGTTCAGACTATATCACAAAAATTTTGACGAGATCCACGTTTCGTATTTCACTTTTTTCTTGAAAACTGAGCTGACTTAATTATTTTGACATAACATGATTATTTTGATTGGCCTGTTGGTCTAGTGGTTAGTGACCCTGACTGCTAGGACGGAGGTCGTGGGTTCGATTCCCACACAGGACAAATCTTTGTGCGATGAGTACGATTATTTGTTCTGTATCTGGGTGTGTAATTTATCTATATTATGTATGTATTTAGAAATATATAAGTATGTTTTTCAGTTGTCTGGTTGCCATAGTACAGGCTCTGCCTAGTTTGGGATCAGATGGCGGTGTGTTGGTTGTCCCAAGATATTATTTAGATATTATTCAATATTATTTATTTAAAACAAATATTTACTTTTGTTTAAGTTAACATTTTTCGTGTTCTAAATTCAAGAATATTTGAATTTTCTATTTTTCATATTAAGCTGTCAAGCGGCATCATACGAGTACCTTTGCTTCTTCATTCCTAATAATTCCTGACAAAAAACTTTCCGTTCTAATATTTTATTTCAACGAAAGTGTATTGAAAAACGTCGTTTGACACGCGTTCTCGGCTACATAACACCCTCGCCTGCAGCTCAGGTGTTAATTCCGCGTCGAATACAATAACAGTTTCCCCACTTACATCAAAATGTACTATTAGGATGCTGTTGGGACCGCCGTGGTGGTGCAGCGCTTCTGCTATGTTTGAAAAACTGAACTGACGGCTTCCACGCAGTCATTCGCAAGAGAACCGCGTCGCTGCTGCGGTCAAGGTTGCGGGCTAGTGGGGCAACAGCATTCCAAAATCTGTGGCGGAGAGTATCGACTCTCCAATTATTAAAAGTTTTGTGAGATGCATAATCATTAAACATTAAGTTGAGATGTCCTATTCACAATACTATTTAGTCTGTCTTCTTCTCTGTGCTATTTTAACTAATAACACTAGTATTAAGTTATATTGTTGTATACGCTGGATCATTGTAGTTCAAAAATAAAGAATATAATAATGTTCCCTCTTAAGATATGCTTCAAGTTTCGGTTCCATCAAACCAGAGGTCATTGGTACAGCTACTCCAATCAAATCCAATAACGCATACTCGTCATACTACAGTGCAATCATTTACTTAATTATTAATCCGTATTTTTTAATAGTAATTTTCCTTAAACGTCAGCCGTAGCCACAATATTATTAATAATAATTAATATTCAAGCATATTATGTATGCCTACATACAATGTATATATGTAAATTATTATGTTGATAAACTAGTAAAGACTCGGTCATGATAGAGCTATAATTTAAACAGACTTCGAAGAAGACTACATGACTTTCTAAATAGTAAAATAGCGTCGCACAATGTGTGTACTACGCCGTAACTCAATGCGGCTTACGGCGTAGTTCAGTATACAACAAGGAGTAGCGTAGCGCGTACCACGGCGTAGCTCAGTGTACTTCAACTTGGCGCAGTGCTAACAACAATGTAGCAAAGTGTAGGAAGGTGCGACCGAAAGTGAATTAGCGTAGCGCGTACTACGGCGTAGCTCGTACTACGGCGTAGCGCGTACTACGGCGTAGCGCGTACTACGGCGTAGCGCGTACTATGGCGTAGTGCGTACTACGGCGTGGCGCGTATTACGGCGTAGCGTAGTGTTTACTAAGGGGTAGCATAGCGCGTGGAACGGCGCAGAGATAGCATAACCGCTGTAAACAGACTCAAATAAAATGTATTTATTTCAGATATTACAAGATCCATACAGTTGTACATTCACACTCACATTCACAAACTAACTCAAAATGTTAGTAAAAAAAATATTCAGAACTTACGTATCTACGTCAGTATGGCTTAAATGTTGGTTACTCCAATACCTATTTGACTGGCTGTACAGCACGTCACCAAACATCGCTATTGCTGTTGGAGCTGGCACGGACTGCATCGCAAAGCGGCGCACCACTTGCGCAAGATGACATGGAAGCCGTAAACCTGTGCATCCGCAAATATTCTTGATACGCTGCATACATCACCCTAAACGCGTATGGTATTGGACGAGTATAGATAAAAAAAAAAAACTAAACCTTGTTTGTCGTGAATTCGCGAATAAAAATAATTTCATCAAGGGTTTTATATTTTTTTCACGGAACTCTAATTATTTTTCTAAAATAAGTAGCCTATGTTACTCCTTATAACACCAGCTAGCTGCCAGTAAACATGTCAAAAAAAATACCGTATATGCTTTCATATGCATTCAATAAAAAACTGTTATTTTTAAATTACAAATAGACACTCAAATTTTAATTATTTTATATAGAACGAAACATGTATGAAGCTGCAGAATTATAACCATTAAAATAATCAATACAACTCTCTCGGTTCATTCAAACCCATTTAATGATAATTTCATGAAAAAATTATTCAATGGGATTATATGAACTTAGAGGGTTGTATTGATGATTTCAATGATTATTATTACCAGACATCCATCCATTCTTCCTCACAAACTTTCGCATTTGTAAGTATATTAGTAAGATAGTTAAACGGTCACTGCGATCGCGAGTCATTTGCTGTTTGTTATTAAAAAGTTCCATTATCTATCTCCGAAAATATCCGATCCTTATACATTATACAATAAAACCTCAAAACATTTGCATTTGTAAACTAAAACCCGATCAATATTGGATCAGCAGTTTTTTTGAAAATCGCGGATACATACGGGTCGAGCACCTTCTTTTTAGGGTTCCGTACCCAAAGGGTAAAACGGGACCCTATTACTAAGACTTCGCTGTCTGTCTGTCTGTCTCCAGGCTGTATCTCATAAACCGTGATAGCTAGAAAGCTGAAATTTTCATAAATGATGTATTACTATTGCCGCTATAACAACAAATATTAAAAATGAAATAAAAAAAATATTAATGGGGGCTCCCATACAACAGATATGATTTTTTTGCCGTTTTTATAGATAATGGTACGGAACCCTTCGTGCGCGAGTCCGACTCGCACTTGGCCGGTTTTTTTTAAAGTCGTTTGAAAATGCTAACCTACTTATCACGAAGACGGTAAGACTAAGTAACAGTTACCAAATGCATTTTCAAAGGTTCAAGTAATATTCCGGAATCAATTTCAATAAAATTAAAAAGTAATATCAAGGACCAAGATTATATAAGTTAAGTATAAAATCGAGTGCTCAGAGTGGTTCAATGTGAGCGTAGTATGCGTACGCGTAATGTTGCTGTGTGCGACTTTAGAAACCTACATTTAAGTTCATCGGAAATGGAACAGCGTCCTTTTAGTCATATTTGTTACGTCCGCGAATCATATTTTAATCAACTAACGAACTGACATTGAATGCAAATTGCAAAAAAAGTAATAAAATTTAATTTTCGCGGGCTACTCTGGCGCTTCTACCATAAGAAAACTCAATCCTGGGTTATCTCGCCATTGTATGTACATAAGCTATAACATTACAATTAGTATGTATTTTTTTTCTACGCGAAGGTAAGTAGTGACACAAGCGCGTCTCTTGACACAAGCCGAACGAGTAACGCAATTATCCTACCTGCTTTGTGTCCACATCTTTACACCACATAAATAAATAAAAAACATGAAACCAGTATAATCTCGAACGTGATACTGCACAGTTGACCAACAGGAATAAATTCTTTAAAAATGTTTATTAATAAAAGTATTTTAGTTTTAGTTTTTCTGAGTTATTGCAGTGCTCAATATTATATTGGAAACAACCATTTTAGTGATATGAAAGAAGTGTTTTCATGGAAACAGTTAGGTTATAATTTCGATGATGTCAAATGTAAGTAGCTTTAAAAACTTCGTTTTTTTTTCTTTATCGTCAGTCTCTCTTTGTGTCATCTGGTGCACGTAATATATGATATATAAAAGTTGTGTATCGCCATTTGTGAAGGCATTTTCGGTACACAGAAGTCCGTAAGCCTGACAACCAGTTTTACCAAAATACATTGTATTTATTTATTTAGGGTCGCTAACAAAAGAGAAACACCAGCCGTGGCTTTTTTTTAAATTGGACAATAAAAGTCCTACTCTTAGAGGAGACCACAAATATGTTATCCAGTTACTGATACTTGGAGATTAAACAGGTTGTCTTTCCATGTAAAATACTGGTATTCAGCTGCATCCGGTTAGACTGGAAGCCGACCCCGACATAGTTGGATAAGGCTTGGCAGTTGAAGATTTTAATACACCCTTTTTAGGGTGCTGTAGCCTAATGGTAAAAACGGAACCCCTATAGATTCGTCATGTCTGTCTGTTTGTCCGTATGTCACAGCCACTTTATTCCGAAACTATTAGGGGCTGTCTCCACGAGCGAGAGAATTGCGGCGATATTACGTATTTGTATGGGATAATATCGCCGCGATTCTCTCGCTCGTGGAGACGGCCTCTAAGAGAACGTATACATGGCACGGACGATAATATCGTCGCGATTTTCTCGCTCGTGGAGACAGCCCCTTAGGACTACACAGTTGAAACTTAGTAAGTAAATGTATTCTGTGAACCGCTTTACGATTTTTATACAAAAATAGATTAAGGGGCTCCCCATACATGGAACTAAAACTATTTTTTTTTTCATCAAACCTATAAATACGTGCGGGGTGTCTATAGATAGGTATTAAACACTTCCAAAGTGGTACAATGGGTCCCCCCCCTCTAATTTCTAAAGTAAGAGGGAGAAAATTCTAAAAAAATGTAGGATTGTACAATGTAAAAAAAAACTTCCAACGAAAATCGGTTTGAATAAGATTTGATGTTTAGTTTTTGAGATATGGGACTTTTTCATCAAACTGCAGCAGTAACTTTGTTTTTCATGAACATACTATGAAAAACAAATTTATTTATTTTACTATTTATGTACACACAGTAGACAACACAGGAAAATAACGGTACAGCCGTTTTGGAGATTAGCCGGAACAAACAAACAGAAAACAGACACAAAAATACCGTGTTCAGGATGGAAGTTAAATCGATTACCACGTATTCAATACATCATTCTGAACTGAACACCCTAAGTATTCATTGGTAACACAAAAAAAAAAAAATCTTACGTATAGTTATGGATGTTGAGTAAAAATATTTTTTTTAACTAATTTTTTATTATTAATTTATTTATAAACTAAACTTCATGTACAATAGTGGTACATAGGCGGACTTAATGCCACAAGGCATTCTCTGCCAGTCAACCTTTGGGTTAAATAAGAAAACATTGTGATAGGGTACAAAATAAATATCTAAAAATAACTTCTTGTTTTTTATTATTGGTATTATCAGAACTTTCATGCGGTCGGTATGCTAAATTATCGGTACATTTCTTTAAATAAATTGATTTTGATATCATGTCTTCATCGCAAAGTGTTTTGTTACATTTGTGGTTCAAAAGAATAGAAAAGCAATAACAGATTTTATAAAAAAAAAATTAAAAATAATGTTTATTTATCCAAGTGGTACACACAGACACAGTTCAAAACAAGGTGTTGAATTACAATAAGCTTACAAGTATAGATTTTTGTGCATCGAAGATAGAAATCTACAAAAAGTCTATGCATACAAAAATAATAATGAACCCTGTCTCTTAAACTAGGAGACCTGTATCTTAAGAGACAAATAAAAAATTAAAGAGGTATCAAGGCGATGGAATCGGCATATGATGGACGATTACTAATGGGGTATGCCGCATGATACCTACTCATGTTTTTACAAAATATATATATATATATTTTTTATATTAAATGGGTCTACTCTTGACCTCAATCTAGTCCTGAGGACCGAGATGAGGTCGACGATGGAACGAGCTTACCCAGAAGAACCCTATTAACTCGCGACTTCAATAGATTGGGTCATATGAACTTGGGAACACTGACGAAGTCAGGGAATTCCACTCCTTGGCTGTGCGCATAATAAACGATGTCGCGAAACGCTTCGTGCGAATGTGTGGAACATCGACAAGGAATGGGTGATAACCCGCAGTACGTCTGGACTCCCGATGGAAGAAGCGAGATGGTGGAATGATCTCGTGGAACTCTTGTGCACACGAGTCACCGAAGTACAGCCTGTAAAAGACCGACAGACATGCAACCTTGCGCCGGTGGGCCAAACTATGAAGCTTGGTACCCAACAGCTTAACGCTTTATATATCTTTATCTTTATGATTGTCCCAATAGACAACGAAAGTCACGAAAAATAAACTTTTTGTGCACATGATAATTTAATAATGCTGTTTTTCTTTGTAAATTTGTTTTTTTTTCTGTACATGTCAAATCTGGAAAACTACATGTAGGAAGTCAAAATTTTTGGTAGATATGAATGTAATTAGCATACGGTCCTTAGTAAATAAAAAAATACAGTTCCTTGGCACCAAAACTAGTGTTGACCAGTGTTAGAAAAAAAAAACATTTGTTCCATACATTTTCACGGAAAAACCTAGCTTTTTCTTACAAAACTACATTGCAGTTTTGTAAGAAAAAGCTAGGTTTTTTTTAAACGACGTAAAATTTCAGAACGATTCTGAATTATGTACTGAATACGTGGTAAGCCTTTGAGCGTAATTGTCCCTTCCACCTTGTATACATAGGCATTCAGTAAAAAATTACAAATGGACACTTCAATTTTATTTATTTATTTTGATCATTTTCGATTTTCGAAACAATGTCTTATTTAAGTTTTTAAACTGGTCACTAACAAAACAAACAGGAAAGAAAACAAATAGTGGACATGGTAAATATCCCGTTTCTAGTGTTAATTATAAAGCCTTATTTTTTATTTTTTATGATCAGCAGTGGACGCGTATTTATGCTTAAATGTTGCAGAAGTTCTATATTTAAATTAAATGCATGCGACAGTTTGACATTTAAATCAGTTTTTGTTTTTTAAAGAATCTTCACGTTATTTAAAAGTCATTGGACAAATAAATATTTGTGGACAGAATTAAACGAAAACCGGTAAACTTCTTGAAATATTGACCTTTTGTGGCATAATAAAACATCGGTTTTTATTAAGACTTGACATTATTGTCTTGCATTAAGACATAAATTCTCAGAATTTGTCTGCTTTATCGTGGCTTAACAATAACAACCGCACGGTTCAATTGAAGGTTAAGCTGCACTTATCGAGGTCAGTCCGTGGATGGGTGTTATTACAGGTAGTAGTGGGTAGTGTAGTGTGGGTAGTGGTCCGAAAGTCTTACCATACCTATCGTATTACCCAATTACGAAATGGGTTAGGCAGATGATCAGCTTTTTGTACTCAATGCCTTAATATACAGGGTAGAAGGGACACTTAAACGGGTACCACGTATTCAGTACATCATTCTGACCATATCGTGAGGGGCTCGTGGCAGCAGCCGCTCAGATGGATCTTTAGGTTAAGCCATGCTTGTCTAGGTTGGTCTGTGGATGGGTGACCACCCATTACATACCGAGTTTCCTCCGTGCCTCGGAAAGCACGTTAAGCCGTTGGTCCCGGCTGTCATTTGTAGATCTTTGACAGTCGTAACAGGTAGTCAGTGCCTCAAAAAGTCTGACAACCAGTCTTACCAAGGGGTATAGTATAACCCAGTACTGACTGGGTTGTGGAGGTCAGATAGGCAGTCGCTCCATGTAAAATACTAGTACTCAGCTGCATCCGGTTAGACTGGAAGCCGACCCCAACAGAGTTGGGAAAAGGCTAGGCAGATGATGATTCTAACCATATCATAGACATTTTTCATCCGCAATTTGAAAAAAAAACTGTTTCCTATTTCTTCTTTCTTTATCGTGTGGTCAATGCCTAACCTGGTGTCAGAGTTCTTATGCCGCCCGTGGGCCTCTGACTTGGATTTACATGCCGTAACGAAATATGTGTGAGGCATGCTGCTGTGGCCATCTGCTTCCTGTAAAAGTCCAATACCTACGTCCTACTCTGTCAAAATGTATGGAACAGCTGATTTTTTTTTTAAACTAGCCTTTGCCCGCGGCTTCACCCGCATGGATGTCGAAAAATATCCGACGGGAACGTACTACCGGGATTAAAATGTAACCTATAGGGTAATCCAGGTTACGGTAATAAACAGTCACATTCTTTCATCCCCCTTTTTAATCCTTCGGGGGTAGAATTATCAAAAATGCACAAAATTTGAAGATCTCACTTCAAAACTGACGGACTTTTGTATAAACTTCGATCCCCTATTTTACCCCTTTCGGGGTGGAATTTCCAAATCTTTTATGTCTCTAGGACCGGCGGTTTGGGCTGTGTGTTGATATATCACCCAGTCAGTCAGTTTACCATTATAGGTCCCATTAAAATAGTAGTGGAGGTAGTAGGGATACATGAAGAAGCCTCCTCGTGTAGCGCAGTTTGTTCCGCCAGTGACTTAACTGAACCGAGCGCTCGGCGTATCCTGGGCAGTCACACCCAACACCTTTTATGACTGGCCAATTCTTCCCTTGTGGTGGTAGGGCTAACGCCCGCCTGGTTTTACGACCACCCTCCCACCGGAATCCGGCGTCAAGCAGCCTGCTGTGTTTCGTCTTTGTGTGGGAGTTCCAGTGCCTTATGGAATTCGACAGTTGGTAGTTGCGTTGTCCAAGGCTAGTCTCAGCCCAGGAGTGAACCTCGTCATGGCAACTCACTTTGGAGGGTAGCGGGATCCGAAGCACGGTCCTGCCGTTGGCCGACCGCAGGAAGTTGGGGGCCCAATTAGCACGCCAGCCACGTGTGAAAGGCTGCCCCGCCACCTCGCGAAAAATCCCGAAATGTTCCGCCGTGCCAGTCGGCGACTGGAAGGGAGGACCCGGCGGGCATCTTCGGGGGGGTTCGGGCGTCCCCGCAGTCTCCAGGTGAGTTTCCTTATCGTCGGGCTTTGCTCGTGGGAGCTGTTCAGTAAACTGGACTCGCCTCGCTTTCTTTAGAATTCCATTGAAACTCTTTAAACCCATGAAGCGAAAAAACAAAAAGAATATTTTTAAACAACGGCGGCACTTCCTCCCGCTTAAAGTGCAATTCACTAACATCCGTGGATTGCACTCAAATATCAATCCGGTCCATCACCACCTTGAGACCGAGAAGCCGCACTTGTTCTTTTTGACGGAGACTAAGTTAGCGACCCCGTTAGACGTGGCGTACCTCAACTACCCAGGATACTCACTTGAACATAAGTTTAAGAAGCAGGCTGGGGTCTGTGTGTACGTCCGCGATGACATATGCTGTCAACGTCTCCGTTGCTACGAGGTTGCGGGTTTCTCCACTCTGTGGCTACTGGTGGACACCGGCTCTATTAAAACTATTTATGTCGGTGTTTACAGGTCGCACAGCGGTGATCAGGAGACAACAAGACTCTTCGACCATCTTACAGAGGCAGCTGAACTGGCCCAACACAAATATCCGACAGCGGAGCTTGTCTTTCTGGGGGATTTTAATGCCCACCATAAGGATTGGTTGTTCCCGTACCAGAAAACTGACCATGCTGGAAGAGAGGCGCGCAAGTTTGCGATATCGCTAGATCTCCACCAGCTGGTTGGTCAAGCTACCCGCGTTCCGGATGTTGATAGCCACACACCCAACTGCTTAGACCTTCTGCTGACAACAGATCCGGACAGGTACTCTGTATCGATCTGGGCTCCGCTCGGTTCGTCTGACCACTGTCTGGTGAAATCCGTGTCTTCCTGTTCTCCTCCAGATTTAAGCCCTAGAGGCACGAGGCGAGTTTGGAAGTACGGGTCGGCAGACTGGGATGAGATGCGGCATTTCTTTGCATCTTATCCATGGCGGCAGACTTGCTTCTCTTCGCTTAACCCTTCTGACTGCGCTGACTCAATTGTCGACGTGATTCGCCAGGGAATGGAATATTTTATCCCATTTTCTGATGTTTTACTTGGCTGCGAGGCTCAACCCTGGTACAACGCGTCTTGTGCGCAAGCCGATTTGCTCAAAGAGCAGGCATACCAGGCCTGGGCTTCGGCCCGTAGTGACAGGTGCAGTAGTCAGAGGGCTCGCGAAACGAAAAAAGCGTACAATTCAGCCGCCAAGGATTGCAAACGGGTGCTACGGAAGGCGCGCTTCGATCATGTTGGACGAATTGGGGCTAAGCTGGCGTCCTGCCCCTCGGGTAGTAAGGAGTTCTGGACCCTGTCGAAATCAGTCGAGACGAACTTCTGCCGTCCTACGCTGCCTCCTATGCTGAAGTCTGATGGAACGCTGGCTCATACGGCTCTAGAGAAGGCAAATCTATTTGCCTCCATCTTTGCCGAAAATTCACGCCTAGACACGGCCTCAAACATACCACCTAACATATCTCACTGTGGCTCCGAAATGCCGGTGATCTCAATCCACATAAAAGAGGTCCGTAAGGCCCTATGCAATCTAGACGTGAATAAAGCCAGCGGACCTGACGGAATACCTGCAAGAGTCCTGAAGAGCTGTGCTCCTGAGTTATCTCCTGTCTTGACGCGCTTGTTTCGCCTTTCTCTAAAAACCGGAGTGGTGCCGGAGTCCTGGAAGCTTGCTAATGTGCAGCCAGTGCCCAAAAAGGGTAACCGTGCCGATCCTGCTGACTATAGACCAATCGCCATAACCTCCATACTGTGCAAAGTGATGGAAAGGGTACTGAACAATAAGCTGCTAACATACCTCGAAGACAATGAGCTCCTCAGTGACCACCAGTACGGCTTCCGTCGTGGTCGCTCAACTGGGGATCTTCTTGTGTATGTTACGCATTACTGGGGCGAGGCCATTGAGAAACACGGCGAAGCCCTTGCTGTATCGCTTGATATCTCAAAGGCCTTTGACAGGATCTGGCACGCTAGTCTGTTGGCTAAGCTTCCTGCATTTGGCATCTCTGCTGACTTTTGCAACTGGATTTCTGACTTCCTGAGTGGCCGTTCGATCAGAGTGGTCATAGATGGCTGCTCTTCGGATCATAAGGCCATTGATGCCGGTGTTCCTCAGGGGTCTGTTCTTTCCGCAACTTTATTTCTGCTACACATCAACGACCTGCTACAGCTTGGTGCAATCGGGTACGCTGATGACAGCACAGTCGCGGAAAGATACCTGTCCAGTGCAAGAGCCAGCAGAGAGGAAACTGCTACTCATAGAGAGGCCATGGTGGAGCGAATGAATCTGACCCTAAATCTCGTTTCCAAGTGGGGCGACGACAATCTGGTCAGATTCAATGCTCTGAAAACACAGGCATGTCTTTTTACGGCTAAAAAGAGCCAGTTCCAGTTGTCTCCAGCTTTCCGAGGTACAGTTGTACCAGTCACCGACCGCCTACAGCTTTTGGGCATGGAGTTGACATCGGATCTCAACTTCGGCTCAACCATCGAGTCGAAAGCTCAGACCGCAGCTAAGAAGCTGGGCATCCTGAATAAGGTGAGGCGATACTTCACATCTGGACAGCTTTTAAGTTTATATAAAGCACAGGTCCGTTCCTGTATGGAGTATTGCAGTCACTTGTGGGATGGTTCAGCAAAATACCAGCTCGCTGCACTTGATTCGGTGGAACGCAGAGCTAAAAGACTCATAGGCGACGAGACTTTGATAGCTTCGCTTCACAGCCTAGCTCATAGGCGTAATGTCGCCTGCTTGTCGGTCTTCTATAGACTGTACTTCGGAGAGTGTGCACAGGAGCTCCACGATCTGATTCCACCATCACCCTTTTACCACCGGACTAGCAGACGTACTGCGGCGTACCATCCACACTTGGTTGATATCCCGACTAGTCGTACTCGGCGCTTCTCCTCCACGTTTATCATGCGCACAGCCAAGGTGTGGAACTCTCTGCCGGCTTCTGTATTCCCTCCCACATATAACCCGTCTGCCTTCAAAGCAAGAGTGAACAGGCATCTTCTGGGCACGCTCGTTTCATCATAGACCTCATCCATCGCTTTCCACCAGGCGTGATCGAGGTCAAGAGCAGGCCCATTTTGTAATAAAAAAAAAAAAAAAAAAAAAAGTAGTATTCCAGTTTTGTAGGAAAAAGCAATACATTTTTTTTAATTACCGATGAAAAATTTTTATGTAGGTTCAGAATGACGTTCTGTATGTTTTTACAGGTTCCCTATCCATTTGCATAAAATTTTAAGACCTAATATAACTTAGCATAATTTTATTTGGCATAATTATATTTTCGCATAATATAATTACGCATAACTGCTTACGCATAATTTTTTTAAGCATAATTTCTCTAACCATAATAATGATGAAGCATAATATTCTAAAGCATAAATTTATTAAGCATAAAATTCTAAAGCATAATTTTTTAAGCATAATATTCAAAAATAACAGGGTTTACAGGAACCTAACTAACCGAACCTCGGGGTGCCCCTGACGTTATTTATATTAATTGTATGCCTAAATATTATTATGCTAATAGTCATTAGACCTACACTAACGTTATGCGAATCAAATTGATGCCAAAACAAATTAGTCTTTAAGATGATTATGCCAACATAAAATGTATGCCTAAAAAATTATGCCGAAGTATTATTATGCCAAAACAAATTGTGCCAAAATCGTTATGCCGAAGTATATTAGGACAAAGAACATTATGCGAAAAGAAGCGGGATCCCGTTTTTGCATTGGTGTCCCTTTCACTCTGTATTATATTGTTTCATAAAACACTGTTCATAAATTTCAGATGACAAAGATGAGTCCGTCCAGAAGGTAATAGGAGGTATCTTCTTTCGACAAGAACTAGATGAAGAAAAAGACCAATTCTTCATACAGTACAATAACATACCCATAGGATTCGAAGTGTACCAGGATAAGGTGTTCATCACCGTCCCCAGAAGGCGATATGGTTAGTTTCAGTTACTAACATAACATCACGCCTGTAATCACCGAGGGGTTAGGCAGAGGTGTACCTAATAGTACACCCACAGTTCGCCATGTAATAGGGGGCGAGCCTATTGCAATCAACCGGGCGCAAATCCAGACTCCGTGGCTGCTACTGAGAAATTGCTAATGCAACCGAGAAGAGTGGAAGGTTATGAGAGACATAATAATATGACTGGCTTTGGGACAACATAGCGCACCTTTGGGAACAAAGCGTCACTTCTGCAATTTTTGGAAAAAACTACTTAAATATGCAGAAAAAACCGCGATAATCGACTTTATAATATTATTATTTAAGACTATTAGAATGGCCTTAACACTCTGAAACAGTACAAAGTTATAAAAGAAATACGTCAAATAAAAATTAAAAATGCTCTTCCTGTAAAGTTGGAAAACATGCAGAAGTGACCCTTTGTTCCCAAAGGTGCTAAGGTTGAAAAAGTGGCCACCTATAGCGGCGACAGAGGCGTTGTTTAGGCTTGTTAGGAATTGACTTTAATGAGGGGTATCTCATTACCCGACATAATGCAAGACTTCTACGATTCTCCCCAACCCAACATAAACGTACTACATGCATACATAAATGGGTGTAAAAGTACCGTTAACGAAGCCGAAAGGCACTTGTTCTCCCCGTCATTGCGATCATTTTTTTGTTCTAGACCATACCTGGGAACTTTCTAGTTACGGAGATACCTATTGGGGGTCAAAGTTCCAACTTTTTCACAAGTTTTTTTTTTAAATACCCGTTTTTTACTTTAAGTGCCTCCACGGCCCCCATACTTTTCAATGCATCTGTTAGCACAGTGTTTTGAGTGCATTACATTGAGCACTACCGTAAAACGTGATCTATATAACTCCAAAAAAAGAAGTCGTTTCGCAGCAACAATTTTTGCGAAGAGTTACTTAATTTGATGTACAGTCTGCTTGGTACGGCTTCTTGAAGGGGCCGTTTACACATCTTTTATAAAGACCTTGTATTTTCCAGGAATACCTTCGACCCTGAACTACGTGAACCTCAAGTCCAAAGGACATTCTGAACCACTGCTCAAGCCATACCCAAACGCTGCCAGTGTCAGTGACTTTGTCTCCGTTTATCGTCCAAGAGTGGATGCTTGTGAGAGGCTGTGGATGGTGGACACAGGACTTCTGGAGGTGCCCAGTAAGTAATATTTAGTATTCTTTAAACTTAAACTGTACAATTACTATGACAAAATAACGTAATATTAAATGCACACACAAATTTAATTTAAGTAATTGAATTTACTTTTTCTTATATATATAGGTACTCGTACATATTTAAAAATTCATATATTCATTCCAGGATAATGACCGTTGTACAGGTATTGAATTTGTGTTGTTACAAGCTAGTTTTTTTAAGTACTTTAAAATTGTAATCTGTGGAGAACGCGAACGTAGTGGGTAGCATAATTGTTTTAAAATGTTATATTTAAGATATTATCATGACTAATTTTTGTTGTGCTACTGTTTGTTTTTCCTTAAATAAATAAACATACTATAGTATAACGACAAAGACAATCTACATATATGTATTTAAAATTGATTTTATTCACCATCTTCCTGCCCTTGTCCCATTCTACTTGGGGTCGGCGCAACATGTTTTCTTCTTCCATTCTCCCCTGTCAGACGTCACGGCATCATTTACTCCTTTCTCTTTCATATCATTCCTCACACAATCCATCCATCTTTGATTGATTGATGTTATTCAGTTGATTTTTTAGGGTTCCGTACCCAAAGGGTAAAACGGGACCCTATTACTAAGACTTCGCTGTCTGTCTGTCTGTCTGTCTCCAGGCTGTATCTAATAAACCGTGATAGCCAGAAAGCTGAAATTTTCACAAATGATGTATTACTATTGCCGCTATAACAACAAATACTAAAAATTAAAAAAAAAAATTACGGGGGGCTCCCATACAACAGATATGATTTTTTTGCCGTTTTTATAGATTTGTCGCACTTGGCCGATTTTTTACACTTACGTCATATTAACGACAATTCCTGTCAGTCCATAGCACGATAGAATCCTATTTTCCGAATCAGTTTAATCAGCCCCGTTATATCAATCTAATAGAATGGCATGTTTGTATGTTATTAGTTATTACCAGTGATCGGAATAGGCTGACTATTATATTGTATTGTATAACGGGCTGGTGTCCGCAACTCCACGTCAAATGCGCGTATTTTGCGTGCGGTAGGCTGAATATATTTGCCTAAACTTCGGAGAACAGAGACAGAAAGTGGAGACTTCCTTACGACTATATTTTTTTACAAATCTTAGGAATTTTCACTAAAACTAATCTAACTTAAATCATGTATTGGAATAATTTGATACAACGGTTACTCCACGGATCGTAAATATAATGTGAATACATGAATTAAAGTTAGAATATTTATTTCGGGATTTTACGTGAAAATCCCGAAATTCGGTGATTGCAAGTTTAGTTTAAAAAAAGAAGCCTGTACAGTGTAGGTACACATCTTAAATAAAGCTTATTTTCAACTTATTGAAGATTTTTCCCGAATCCCGGGAAAACAAAATATAGTCGTAAGGAAGTCTCCACTTTCTCAGTTTCTCACAGTCTCTGTTTTCCGACGTTTAGGCAAATATAGTCAGCCTATTCCGATCACTGGTTATTACCATACATTGAGGGTAGCCTCAAAATAATGTTAAAGTCATATTTAGTCACCATACAGTTTAATAAATCAGTTATTATATACCAAGATCGTGTTTCACTTAATGGTGACAGCGATGAATTCGAATTACGCATTCGATTATAATTAGATATTATCAATGTGGTTTAAAACTGACCCTATTTGGCGCAGCCGTGTGGTATGTTATCATTTTTCGAGGGTCGGCAGATGATAATGATTTAATAGGCGCACGCCAGCCCAAAGTTGGTCAATGATATAATATGCTATGTTGTTCTTTGTTATCAAGTTAGTAAAATACAGTTTTTAACAGACTTCAAGAAAAGGAGGAGGTTCTCAATTCGGTTATATATATTTTCTAACTCCGTCATTTATAAACCGATTTGAAAAATTTATACTGTCACTTACGGGATATCTTCCGTGATTGTTCATGATTTTGAGCTCCCGATATTTCGACGCTACTGCAAGCGCTAAGTATGATAAATTTAGTTTTAAACCATGAAAGCTTAACACAGCGCTTTAAAAAATTATCTTTTAGGTGAAAGGATATACTCCAATTGGTCCCATAGAAATTTGATCAAAATCGGTTCAGTAGTTTAGTTTTTTCTTCATGGCCTATGTTGGCGACATGATGGTCCTAAGGGGCCGTCTCCACGAGCGAGAGAATCGCGGCGATATTATCGTCGTGCCACGTATTTGTATGCGAAAATATCGCCGCGATTCTCTCGCTCGTGGAGACGGCCTCTAAGAGAGTGTATAGAAATACGTGGCACGACGATAATATCGTCGCGATTCTCTCGCTCGTGGAGACGGCCCCTTAATAACTTCTAGTTACAATGTAAAAAATTGTTTCGTGACAAGAATTCGTGTGGTATACTACAACCAAAAATGGTAAAATAAAAACTTAAAGCTTGTTTTTAAAAACGTTTTTTACTATATGCTTGTTATATTACAGAAAACTTCGTTCAAAAACGGCCGCCTCACATAATAGTATACGATTTGAAAACCGATGTGGAACTGCTGAGATACGAGCTCCCAGCTGATGTCTTAGTAAATGGAACCACTTCAGGTAAACATTCAGATTGATTTTTATACATTACTTAAAATAATAAAAATAGTGTGTTAAGCGTTATTTGCATTTTGCATAATACCTATGCATTTTGCATTTGGTTGGGTTGAGTGCGAAAACGTGCGAAACAGGTGGGATCCCTTCTTTTCGCATAATGTTCTTTGTCCTAATATACTTTGGCATAACGATTTTGGCACAATTTGTTTTGGCATAATAATACTTCGGCATAATTTTTTTAGGCATACATTTTATGTTGGCATAATCATCTTAAAGACTAATTTGTTTTGGCATAAATTTGATTCGCATAACGTTAGTAGGCCTAATGACTATTAGCATAATAATATTTAGGCACACAAAATATTGTTGGTTAAAAATTTAATATGCTGTGCAACAAAAGTTAGTGACAGAACCGAATTGCTGCAAAACCGACTCCACGTAGTCTTGTTTGTCCTACCCCTAGAGTGTAATTTAAAATCGCGTAGGCGCGTAGGGGAGAGGCGGCCCGCGGGCTGAGGAGCAGGTGGCTGCGAGCGAGCCGCCGCGGCTGAGGCTGGCCGGCGAAGCCGGCCAACAAGCCGAAGCTGCGGTGGTGAGCGAAAGCCGTCTGCGACGATTAGCACGCGTGGGGCCGCCGGAGGCCCGCAGCGCCGGAGCCGTGACAGAAACCCTGCCTGCTGCATGTTGCATGCTCGCTTGAATGCTGCATGCTGCATGCTTGCTTGTTTGCTGCATGCTTGCTTGCATGCTTGCTTGCATGCTTGCTTGCATGCTTGCTTGCATGCTGTATGCTTGCTTGCATGCTGTATGCTTGCTTGCATGCTGTATGCTTGCTTGCTTCATGCTTCCTACAGCGAAAAAAAACCCACAAAATTGTTCAATACGGTATAATTATTATATTAGTATGTTATTTATTTCCTGATTCAGGAGATATGGCTTTTTTCCAATCGTCGAAATAAATTGGTATAATTATCCTCTTCGGGCCAAAAAGCTAGGGCGTATAAAAAAGTTATGCTTTAGAACTTTATGCTTAATAAATTTATGCTTTAGAATATTATGCTTCATCATTATTATGGTTAGAGAAATTATGCTTAAAAAATTATGCGTAAGCTGTTATGCGTAATTATATTATGCGAAAATATAATTATGCCAAACAAAATTATGCTAAGTTATATTAGGTCTTAACATTTTATGCAAATGGATAGTGAACCGAAACAGGTTTATGTTTCTATGTGTCTGTTTCATTTATTTAGGTACCTACGCCAGCACAACAAGCTACCCGAAAAAAAAATCTCAATCAACCTTGAACTTCATGATTTAGCGATAAGTTAAAAATGTATTAAAGAAAGACGGATTGTAGTGCTGGCGTCAGTACCTACCTAGAGTTTTTTGTTTTGTCTTGCACTTGTAGCGGTACTACAAAAAGTACTTCAGCGCCATCTATGACGCAGAGGACAAACTAAACATCGAAATCCTGCATCGCGCAAGTAAAATTATTCGCGACTTAAGACTATATAGAAGAACCCGACAACAACTGTCAGGCAGTAGCCCACCAGACATAACACCCGTCTGGTCGGAGGATCCTCCCTTTTCTATGGGGGTTGAAGAGCTTTACACCCTGTTCTTCATACCCCCAAACACTTTTCTCGAGTTTTATTAATATGTAGTTTTATTTGTTTTTATTGTATTCTATATAAGTACATTTTCGTATACATACCTAATTAGTAACACAAAGTACAAAAGTGTTTCATGTCCGTCACGTCGCCATCTCAGGTCCAGTTGGAAACCAGCGTCGGGCCCTAGAGTAGCTGCTCGGCAGTTTGCTTAACTGGGCCTTTTTGGGGCAGCCGTGAGACACACATATCATCTCTTTTATTCTGTTTATTTTTTGTTGTGTGCACTCTTGGCATGTGTGAAATAAATATGTTTCTGTCTTTCTTTCAAATGCGTAAAATAAGATGTCTTCTCATTACTCCGCAGTAACACGGACAGATACAAAAAGTGACTTTGTTTTATTATATGTAACCAATAGGGAAGATGCATTTAATTTTTACTTCATTTAAATCAATAAAATACAGTACTATGAACCCAAGAACATAATTAAAACAACTGCTTGTCTCTCAAAAAAAATTAACTCCTACAATTTTCTACGACAGTTCAAACGTATTTTAATAACATAACAGCTATCGCGGCCATGATGTGACGTCATTTACCTCTGTCTTGTTTACATATAATTTTTTGACCTGAATAGAATAATTTTACTAATTGTTGCAGTAAAAAAAATTTCAAATAAAATCTTAGTGAAACTTTTAAGTACTTTTCAACTGTTTCATTGACACATAGATTTTGAAGTCACTATCTAGGACGATGGGTTTTGAGTTTCCGTTCCGTTTCACCAAAAACACGCTGCATAAAATAAAAAAAATGTAAAATAAGTGGTATTTATATGTATGATACGAGTAGTTGGTGGATTTTCTAAATGAAACATGTGTTCCACAATGTTTTTATGGGCCAATACAATAATGGGCCAATTTTTAAGAAAAAAAATTGTTTTTGTATTAAATACAAAAACATTTTTTTTTTCTTGTGAATGTGCAAGAAATAAATTTTATTTCTTGCACATTCCCTATTACCCACTCATTTGTTTTTTTCTCAGGTCTCACTTCAATAACCGTAGATGTAACATCTGAAACCTGTGAGGATGCTTTCGCCTACATCAACGACCTAGCACAGAATGGTCTGATAGTCTTCTCACTGAAGCAGCTATCGAGTTGGAGGTTCAGCCATACTTCATTCAACTACGATGTTGGAGCCACCGATTTCACGGTTGCACGTAAGTCCTACAAGTTTTTTTGTTTTACCTTTAAACTTTTGACCTTTGTAAAAGCGGCTGATCTTTGGGGGAGAAGACCGTGGGAGCGAGAGATATTTCGAGCTTCATTTTCTGGTGGTAAGCCACTGTTGATTCTGGCTTTACAGTGGTTTGGGAATAGTATGACGGGCTTGTCCCAATTTAAAAAAAAAGATGATCTAGCCCAGACTGTGGTCCACACTCCAGTCAGGGTTCTATCATCTCACTTCCACAGCCAGTAGCAGTCGTATGAGATATTATATTCAGGCATATAATTATTTCAGATCAAACTATCGACTGGCGAGACGGACTCTTCAGCGTGGCGTTGTCCGACCCTGACAGAACTGGCAAGAGGACTGCTTACTATCACCCGTTTATATCGACGCAGGAGTTCTCGGTTTCCAACGAGATTTTGAAGAATAAGAATGCCGATTTTGGGGCCAATTTTAAGGTATTTAAATGTATAATGGTAATAAACCAACATTGCCTTGTTACCACTATAACGAACTGTCTCCTTGGCCTAGTGGTTGCAAGCGCGACAGTTGAGCTTGAGGTCCTGGGTTCGATTCCCAGGTAAAGTATTATTGGGTCTTATTGCAGTTTTTATGGTCCTCTAGACTGATTTTTGACCATGACAATCAATATCAGCGGAGACAAAATATCGACTAGGGACGCAATGGGTGTAAAAATACCCTTAACGAAGCCAAAAGGCACTTGTTCTCCCCGTCATTTCGTTTTTTTTTTGTTGTAGACTAAGTATACCTAAATACATAATCAGTGCGGGTTGGTAGATGTCACATTTTTGGTTCTAAGACATTTCAGTTTATTTTAGTTTCCTCACGATGTTTTCCTTCACCGTTCTGAGAGCAGTGATGATGAACTAAATTACACAAAGTAATGCACCTGGGACGGTTCGAACCCACGACTTATTGCTCGTTAAGTCGTGGCCGCTACCACTAGGCGACCGCTGCTCTCTACACCTACATATTAGGGGGTCAATTTCACAACTTTGGTTTAAAATCAATCAAGTAGTTCAGGCCCTCAATGAACATTTCCACGAAAAAGATTGTGGTGTCGTAAGTTCTTAACATAGATTGAGGAGGGGTACTAGTTCAATATAGAATTGTTTGATATTATCAAAGACATTCAAATATTACGAGCAATAGACGAGACAAGGCGAAGAAACTGACAATTCCAAGACTTTTTACCACTAAGAAATAAGTCGATCAGTCAAGTGCGATACGTCCCAAAGACATTCAAATCTATGCTTTTCAATCTCTTTGGATATTATATATTTACTTATACTATGTATATTTGGCAAACAGAAGCGGAAATGTTTAAAACATACAACATACAACCGTTTATTGTAACTTGGAACAAAATATCAATCACTGAAACTAGCATAAACTGCCACAAATCATAACGAATTCAATTAACACGCAATTGTTTAGAAAAATAGAGACTAAGTACACAAAATAGGAAATTATAAATCTTACAGCCCTTTGAGCGATATTCCCAACAAGTGCAAGAGTATCTCGCGACCAGCGACAATTCTCAGTTGTCACTCCTTGCCATAGAACTAAATGTGCTACGTAAAACCTCATTTCTTCTTATTACTACGTGTAAAACCTTAGTTATTCCTAACAGTTTAGTGTACACTAATATTATAAAAAGGAAAAATTTGTATTTTTGTGTGTGTGTA
This sequence comes from Eurois occulta, assembly GCA_950022335.1. Lineage (NCBI taxonomy): Eukaryota > Metazoa > Arthropoda > Insecta > Lepidoptera > Noctuidae > Eurois > Eurois occulta. Next base: position 5,572,339 of record OX465504.1, on the reverse strand, counting down.
TGTTTGTAATGAATAAACGCAAAAACTACTGTGCCGATTTCAAAAATTCTTTCACCATTGCAAAGCTACATTCACCCTGAGTAACATAGGCACCCGTGCAAAGCCGGGACGAACCGCTAGTAATAGATATGTTATGGACCAGGTGATTAATGCGGGCATTATACATAATGTCCGAGCATTATGAATAATGTCTAGCTCTATCGGGCAAAGTGATTAATACTATCTTAACTTCATTTATTTATCACATTGCACGGTCATTATTATATTGCTACATGATAATTGGGCAATTTGATAATAAAGCTAAAGAAGATGCTAATTATGCCAAATAATGATTCTGATTGCTTAAACTTTAGTTTATTTTGTGTTTTACATGTTGTGAAATTTTTATTTTTTTAATATGTTTTATATTATATTTTTAGTATGAATGTATAACGTAATTGAAAGTTAACAGAAGCTGACAGAAATCCTAACCCTAGACGGTCGACGTCAGGGGCACCCCGAGGTACGGTTAGTTAGGTTCCTGTAAACCCTGTAGACAGAAATAGGAGTCCCGCGCAGCGGGGATCCGTCGACCTGCTGACGGAAACGCTAACCCTAGACGGTCGACGTCAGGAGCACACCGAGGTTCGGTTAGTTAGGTGCCTGTAAACCCTGCAGACAGAAATAGGAACCCCTTAATGTCATAGTACGACGAACAGAAACTGGTCTCCCTCGTGGTCTTACTAGTATAGACAAAATAATAGGACCACGAGAAAACGGCGGTTTATTTTTAGTTAAATGACAATAACAATAAAAAATAGCAATTAAATATGTTTGTATTACTCTGCCCAAAATGTGACGGACAATATGTATAATGCCCGGTCAATTTGATTATTTGAATAATTCTTATCAAATTGCACTCTCATATTGGGCATTTTTCATAATGACTGGGCATTATGTATAATGCCCAATTTATCACTTGGTCCATAACAGATATAATAATATCATGGTAGTTTCGCCGGGAAGGTTGCTACGCTGCGCAACCAATAACTTTAAATAAAAGTTTAGTCGAAACTAGAGATATAGACATTCCATTGAGGCTTTGACTTTTATAAGTAACTTCTAAAGCACTAACTAGTAACTTTTAAAGCAAAGTTGATTCCGCCATAGCATAACGTGAACAATTATGTTGAATTGTTGATTAATACTTGACAGTTCATCTTACTACGCAACTTTTTACAATACCTTTAATGATGCTTCATTTTTATTTCCAGTTAGAAGGCGTGAGAGGAGCCTGGTCGCAGAGCGGTTCCCATGACTTCCACAGCCACACCCAAACGCTACTGTATGCAAATGTGGCCCAGGATGGTATCATGTGTTGGAACACCCAAGTACCGCTGACCAGCAAGATAACCGCTGTAGTGGCTCAGAGTCATACCAAGCTGGTTTATATATCAGGTATGGTATATATTTAAGTCTCCTGTTAAATAAGACCTCATGCGTAATAAGAGCTCGTGGCTCAATAATAACAGATGCTCGGGTCGATCTTTAGTTCTGAGATCTCGAGTTTCCTCCGTGCCTCGGAAAGTATGTTAAACCGTTGGTCCCGGCTGTTATTTGTAGATCTTTGACAGTCGTTACAGGTTGTCAGTGGGCCGAAAGTCTGACAAACAGTCTTGCCAAGGGGTATCGTATTACCCAGTACTAACTGGGTTGTAGAGGTCTGATAGGCAGTCACTCTAACTGTGACTAAGTAAAATACTGTTACATCCGGTCAAACTGGAACATATTTGAGAAAAGGCTACGTAGTTGATGAACTAACCGCATATATGACTAACAGTTAACGTAACGCGCAGCATAAACCCCTTTTTTTTTTCTTTTTTTTTCGTGGGTGGGAAATCATCAAATGACCCCCCCCCCCCCCGCTCTGGGCGGGGCGGAAGGGAGTGTCAGACTCTTACTGACTAAGAACCACCCATGTTCCTTCTTAGGCCCTTTATGTTCCAGGGCCGCGGTATCTCTTTCGAACAGTCCCGCAGCCCAGCCTAAAGCCCTGGATCCTGGAAATTTTGCATAGCATGACACAAAAGTTCCTTTTAACGAACGGCGGGATTTTGAAAATTCACCTCCATCTTACTAAAATGCTAATGTTAAAAATGCGAATGTTTCTGTTAGTGAGGATGGATGGATGTATGTTTGTTACTCTTTCACTCAAAAACTACTGAAGGGATTTGGATGAAATTTAGGACACAGATAGTTTAGAACCTGAATTAACACACAGGACTTTTTTTTTATCCGGATCCCGGTAGTATGATCCCTTGGGACAATTAATTATTATCGAACTCCACGCGGGCATCATGATCATGCCCGCGATTTCGTAGCTTAGCTACCGCTTACCGCTTCATAGATTAATAAACTCTGCCGAAGCAGAGTATTTCAAAAATTCCTTTAGACTCATTTGAGTGTTCCCCTCCACGGAAATCTTTAGTAAAAGGCGAAAGATTTATGCGTTTTGAAGGGAAACCAGAGATAATCGTTCAAATTAAGCACAAGGCACCCAACCAAACGACGGAGAATCTTAACACCGCGATTCAGAAATGTGACGTAAATGCACAGCGCCATCTACCGAAACAAGATGGAACTAAACCGGTTTAACAGAAACTTATACCAGAGGGGGAGATTGTGCCGCTCTTATTAAAGGGTGCAGTGGGAGCACGATAATAAAAAACCGGCCAAGTGCGAGTCGGACTCGCGCACGAAGGGTTCCGTACCATTATCTATAAAAACGGCAAAAAAATCATATCTGTCGTATGGGAGCCCCCCTTAATATTATTTTTTTTTAATTTTTAGTATTTGTTGTTAGAGCGGTAATAGTAATACATCATTTGTGAAAATTTCAGCTTTATAGCTATCACGGTTTATGAGATACAGCCTGGAGACAGACAGACAGACAGCGAAGTCTTAGTAATAGGGTCCCGTTTTACCCTTTGGGTACGGAACCCTAAAAATGAATTTTATGTTAATGTTTAATCGATCGATTATAATTGAAAAAGGAGTCACTTCACTATATTGGAAGAAATTACGTATTTATTGTATTAAATACTAATTAAAATGAAAATAGAAACCCCACCAATTATTTCAATGAATTTAAGTCAAAAATCGATTAAAATAATATTATGAATTATGCATTAACTCAAATGGCCATACGCGTCAAAAAGTGATACTAAAAGTGCTCTTTGCCCTTTGTACTTAGGTTGACACAAGCAAACTAGAATAAAGGAGCATGAAAATATAAAATCTTCACCTTGTTTTTTTTTCAGATCTGAAGATCATAGCAGACGACGTGTGGGTCTTAGTGAATCAAATACCCACATTCATATACTCAGAGCTTAATGCTACTAAACCCAACTTCTTTTTGCTTAAGTAAGTATTTTAAGGTGAATGCTCCAACCAGCCCGCGAAATTCAAAATTTCTTGCGTTTTTTGCAATTTGCAGGCCAGTGCTAGGTTGTATGTTGATTAAAATATTATTCGCGGCTGTAAGACGTATGTAGTTACAGAATTATAATCATCAAAATCACCAATACAACCCTCCAAGTTCATAAAGGCGTAGGAACCAAAAAAAAACAGAAAAAGTCATTCCTACAGCTTTATGAACTTAGAGCGTTTTATTGATGATTTTGATGATTATAATTCTGTAACTACATATGTCTTACAGCCGCGAATAATATTTTAATCAACATACAACCTAGCACTGGCCTGCAAATTGCAAAAAACCAAAGAAATTTTGAATTTCGCGGGCTGGTTGGAGCATTCCCCAATTAATTTCGACTCGAGCTTGAAGGAACCGGAGGCACCCTTGCCCTTGGTCTGGATAAGCGCGCCAGATTCGACGGCGCTCTTCAGGTATTTCCTGATGAACGGAGCCAGCTTCTCAGCGTCGACCTTGTACTGGGCGGCGATGTACTGGTGTATGAATTATTTTATAACAGAAACGAAAAGAAGAAAACCTGGCCCTATTTGGCACAAATGCCACAAATACACACAATACAATTTAAACAAAAAATATAACATTTTGTGCCTCACGACTGCGCGAAATAGGCCAGGGGTTCTAAAATGGCCGCTTTAGCAGAATCATATTAGGATATGATGGATGGTTATGTGTGTTACTATGACCTGAATGCAGATCTCCTCAATAAACTTGACCAACTTCTAAATAACTGCATTCGATTCGTATTTAATCTCCGTAAGTATGATCATGTGTCCGCACATCGGTCGCGCTTAAAATGGTTACCCATCAGGCAGCGCAGAGCGATAAGGGCTTTGACAACCTTGTTTTCTCTTCTAGACAAACCCACTTCTCCTGCTTATTTGACTTCTCACTTCCAATATTTATGCTCTGCGCACAGCAAGAACCTTCGTTCTTCTAATAATCGTCTTCTACGATGTCCTTCTCACCGCTCTGGTTTTCTTAAATCTTCTTTTCTTGTCCAGGCGGTTTTCCTTTGGAATGAGCTCTCTCTGAATATCAGGATGGCAACCAGTCGGTTCACTTTTAAAGTAAAAGCTCGCGAACACTTAAGAGGTTGGCAGACTCGTCCCACAGTTAATTTGTTGTTTTTCCTTATCTATGTAAGAATTTTAACTCTCTTTACTTTGTATATTTTGTTCGTATGTATGTATATATGTATTTATTATTATATTTTAGTCTTTATAATTTTCTGTACTATTGCACCTACTGTTTTGTCTCTGCATCACCCTAAGGTAGACTGGTAGAAAATGCCCAAGGCATTAAGTCCGCCTTTGTACGTTAAGTGCATAAAGTTTTAATAAATAAATAATAATATGAATTAAGACGTTTAAATTCTTAAAATGGTCATAGACGTACCTACTATTATGAATTGTCACTTTGTGACCGTAATTTAAACATAATTCATATTAGTATCCTATTATGATTCTGCTAAAGCGGCCATTTTAGAACCCCTGTTCAGAAAACTGCCTGATAACTAGCATCTGACGCTGGTTTTCAATAGGACCTACATAGTTCATCACCACTGCTCTCAAAACGGTAAAGGAAAACATCGAGGAAACCGACATGTCCTAGAAAATAAATAAAAAAATCGAAGGCATGTGACATCTACCTACCCGCACGGTGCATCCGTAGCCCGGAGTGGGCTGTATGTAATCCACCACGCGGACCCACCGCATGGTGGGTTACAAACAGTCAACTCACTCTCATAGACTGGAGACCTATGTCCCAGCATTGGGAAAGTTATACGCCGATTATTCTAAGGCGAGCAATGCTTCGCCTAACCTGGCAATAGAACTCAGAACCACAGCTGAGCCGTTGCGACAACTAAACAAACCATGGTAATTTGTATATTTTTTTTTTTATTACAGGGGCAGAGTACAAGACCTGATTAAAGGAACTACTTGCGAGAAGAAGTAATTTAATGTAATTTTTTGGAAGGAATACTATTAAATGTAATGAAGATAAAATTATGCTTTTTTATTTCACCAGGTATTGGTCACTTGTTAACTGATTTTAGTCATATAGTACATAATATGAATATTATACGATCGTTTTAGAATGCATAGCAGAAATATTAAATTATGTAATTTATACTTTTTATGAACTTGAAAAGCCCTTTGAATGAAGACAGGCCGCATTCAATAAATTCAACGATGAATAAATTATTCATCCATAGCTCCGATCCCCCAGAGATTTCAAGCGAATCTCCGTAGTTGCACTGCAAGCATTTTTGAAAAGTCAATCTTCCTCTTAAGCAAGTGAAATAGGGGTTGAAAGTTTTTATGAAAATCTGTGACCATGCGAAGCTGATGCTCGTCGGCTAGTACACCTTTTAGAGCACAGCTAGTAGATAAGATAGTTCATAAAAATAAAATTTGAAAATAACGGAATATTTTTCGAACCCGTTCCAATTTGGCCGGTAAAAGTTTAATTATGAATATGTTATGATACCTATAAAACTATCTTCATTTGATAGACGATTCAAGATTCCTTATTTGCAAAAATAAAAAAAAATAAAAAATAGAAAAAGGCTATTGTATTGTATAACGGGCTGGTGTCCGTAACTCCACGTCCAAAGCTCGTATTTGGCGTCCAAAATATACTATTATTAAACTAATAGTCACGCAGACAAATTAATAGGTTTAATCGATTCTATTATGATAACCTCTAGTTGAACCGTCGCGCGTCGTCGCTAAGGACGATAGGGATGCGACGTTGTTGTTTTTATCGATAAATCGATAACTCTGTTATATCGATAAAATACAGGCGTCGCAAAACGGTTACTTAATAAACATAACATGACATCACACCTTTATTATTAAACTAGCTATGCCCCGCGACGCGACCTTCGTTCATTTGAATTTATTATAAAAATGTTACTTCCCTATTTGAATCGGATTTTATTAACAATTTCATGGTTTTAATTTTTTTTTTGTACGGAACTCTAATCCGTTTTCTTAAATAAAAGCAGCCTAAGTTACTCCTTATAACATCAGCTATCTGCCAGTAAAAGTCCCGTAAAAATGTTCCAGCCGTTTCGGAGATTAGCCGAAACAAACAGACAGACAAAAATGTTTTTATCATTAGGAGACTAGGAGTAGCGTATATACTTTCATATCATATGCATTCAGTAAACAGCTGTTACTTTGAAATTACAATCAGACACTTCAATTTTATTTATTTGTAAAATTAATAAAATTGATTACTTATTCATTTTTAGCCATTTGGGGTTGAAACTGTGGGGCGGTTGGGTCCGAGTGCTCATAGCCTTTTTAAGGAAATTTCGAAACGCTTAGTTGACGTTTCCCGTGACCCAAAACCTGGCTTTTACCTTGACCAGAGGCTAAGTGTTGCCATACAACGTGGCAACGCTGCCAGTCTCTTGGGCACATGACCAGCTGACAGCGTTGAGGAGGAGTTTTTCGATGCGCTTTTATAGTTAATAGTTAGTTTATTTATTTTACTTTATTTAACAGCCACTCGACCAACGAGGCAGTAAATTATATAATAGATAAAAAATAAATTTATAATGAACCCACTGCTAGCACTAACTGGGTTGTGGAGGTCAGATAGGCAATCGCTCCATGTAAAATACTGGTATTCAGCTGCATCCGGTGAGACTGGAAGCTGGCTCCGACATAGTTGGGAAAAGGCAAGGCGAATGACGATGATATGAAGATATACTCACGCTTAGAACGATGTAAGAGTCGCCAGAGTAAAACGTTCCCTGTTTAGACGCAGGCACTGAGATGGGTTCGAAGTTCTGCAACAAAAGAAAATTTATCTAAATTAGTATTTGATAAATTAAATTGAATGTTGATGATGATGAATGAACCCAGTACTGGTACACAGGCCTTCTCTCATTAGAAGAAGTGGGCTGTTATCCACCACGCGGGACCAGTGCGGGTTTGGTTGTCATTCCTTGCGAGGTTTGGGTTTAGGACCGGCTTGTTCTACCTATATCTATATTTTCGATCACCGTTTTGAGGGCAGTAATAATTTGATAAACTAGCAAATGCCCGCGGCTTCGTTCGCGTGAAGTTCGATAATTGTCCCACGGGATCATACTACCGAGAAAAAAAGTATTCCATGTTTTAATCCAGGTTATAAACTATCTGTGAGTATAATTTCATCCAAATCCGTTCAGTAGTTTTTGCGTGAAAGTGTAACGAAACACACATCCATCCTCACAAACTTTCGTATTTATAATATTAGTAGGATTACATTTTAAGTCGCCTGCCTGGGTTCGATCCCACAACTTACAACTCGTAAATCGGGGCTAATGTCACTGTGTTAACGGCTATCAAATACTAAAATTATAATGGGTGTAATAAGACCCTTAACGAAGCCGAAAGGCACTTGTTCTCCCCGTCATTGCGATCATTTTTTTTTCTAGACCATACCTGGGAACCTTCTAGTTACAGAGATATTTGAGGTCAAAGTTCAAATTTTTTCACAAGTTTTTTTTTTTTTTTAAATTTTACTATTTATGTACACACAGTAGACAACATAGGAAAATAATATTATAATACATGAGTACATACATTTTATGTAAGTTTTTAATGTTATAACTTTACTTTAAATACTTCCATGATCTCTGTATTAATCAATGCATCTGCTCGTATCAGCACATTATTTTGTGTGCGTTACATTGAGTCCTACCGTAAAACGTGATTTTTCACTCCAAACAAAATGTCGTTGCCCAGCAATATTTTTAGCGTAGAATTGCTTAGTTTGATGTACAGAATGCTTGGTTGACTGCTTCGTGAAGGATCCGTTTACACCTTGTATTACACTAGCTTTTGCCTGCGGCTTCGGTCGCACGTAAACGTTTTAAATATATCCTAATGACACTAGGGGATATTGTAGCTTCATAAAAAAAATGGAATCCAATCTAACACACAAACTTACTAACTTTATTTATTTATTTATTAAAACTTCATGTACAAGAGTGGTATATAGGCGGACTTAATGCCACAAGGCATTCTCTACCAGTCAACCTTTGGGTCAAATAGGACAGCAACTAACTAACCTCCAACAACTCAAACTACCACTACCTCCCCCTCTGCCTCTTCCTCTTCCTCTACTCTCCTTCTACTTCTCTAACTTTACCTCTTTACTAGCACTTCGCCCGCGACTTCGTCCGCAAAAATTGTGATAGCTCGGCTAATATGCATGATATAAAAAAAGTCTGCTGTTTCCTATAAAAGTGCAATACCTACACGGTCAAAATGTAAGGAACAGCTGATTTTTTTTAGTAACCGATGAAAATATTCTATGTGGGAGGCTCAGAATGATGTACTGAATACGTGGTAAGTGTTTTCGCGTCGGTGTCCCTTCCACCCCGTATAATTTATAGGCAACTAGCGATCCGCCCCGGCTTCGCACGGGTGCATGTATTATACATATAAACCTTCCTCTTGAATAAAAAAAAACCGCATCAAAATCCGTTGCGTAGTTTTAAAGATTTAAGCATACATAGGGATGTAGGGACAGAGAAAGCGACTTTGTTTCATACTATGTAGTGATTATCACTCACGAATAATGTAGCTTTCTGCCAGTAAAATATTTTTTAGAAATGAATCATTTGTTCCGGAGATTTCCTGCTACATACAAACTTTATCAAACTTAAACAAATTTTTACTCTTTATAATATTAGTATAGACTAACTGTTGCCCGCGACCTTGGTTCGCGTGAAATTATTATAAAAAAATATTACTTCGCTTTGAATCAGATTTTGTTACCAATTTCAAGGGTTTTAATATTTTTGCACGGAACCCTACTTATTTTTCCAAAATAAAAGTAGCCTATGTTAGACATTATAACATCAGCTATCTGCCAGATAAAGTCCCGCCAAAATCGGTACAGCCGTTACGAAGATTAGCCGAAACAAACAAACAGACAGACAGACAAAAATTAAAAAAAAATGTGTTTTTGGTATTAGTGCCGCATAATTATATTCTTATAAGCATTCAGTAAAAAGCTGTTATTTTGGTATTACAAACCGACACTTCAACTTTATTTATTTTTATAGAAGATAATATTAGTGTAGACTACTAATTCTAAGTATTGTTTATGCTCCAGACTGCAAAGACATTACGGATACAATATTTTATCTTCGTCTAGTCACGAACATGACCGGCGACGCTGTTTACAATACTGCATAGGTCAAGGTGAGCTAGTTACATAAGGAAGAAGCGGCTTTGTGCTATGCGACGAATGGATAGGTATTTACATATACACTATTATTTTTAGGTCGTTCTGGAGCCGAATACCATGAACTTGATCATCGAACTCGAAAAATAACAATGAAAAAAAACACGAAAGATTAAATTCAATGTTTTTTTTTTAAATAATGAGAACTTAAATGCATATGTGTGTGTAAAACGTATCCACGATCGGCAACACATGCGAACGATACCCATTGAAAAATTCATTCATCGATCGATTCTCATTATTTCCCAAAAAAAACATTATATTTATTCTTTCGTGTTTTTTTTTATTGTTATTTTTTGAAAAAAATAGTCCCAATCGTTTCGAGTTCGATGATCGAGTTCATGGTATTCGGCTCCAGAACGACCTAAAAATAATGGTGGATATGCACACGCCTGTAATTGTCGAAGGGTTAGGCAGCAGTAGCGAAGGGTAATTTTTGGTAAGAGGTAAGCCGGCGTACATATTTTTAATGTGATTATATTATTCGTCTATAAAATACTGACTGTGCCATTTTTTAAAGGGAATCCGGCAGGAATCGAGTTGTATGGAATCTTCGCCACTGTTAGGCAGAGGTGTACCTAATAGTGCACTCACATTTCGCCAGTTATGTTTAACTCCCATGTAATAGTATCCCAGGGCGAGCCTATTGCCGTCAATCGGCCACATATCCGTGTTATTGAAAAAAATCTTATGGAAAAACCCAATAACACTGCCTGACCTGGAAATCGAGCCCAGGACCTCTTGCTCAGCAGCCGCGTTTGCGACCAGGAGACCAACTAGGCATTCTACTAGAAAATTCACGTCTTTCCAACGAGGGTAGGCAGTCCAATCCAGTCTTACCAATTAGTATCGAGTTAACCAGTAACTGGGTTGTGGAGGTCAGATAAGGAGCCACTCCACGTATACAGCTGGATCCGATTAGACTGGTAGCCGAAATAATTAATATTAGTTGAAAAAAAGACTTTACAGATAGCATAAGCATCACAAGCCTATAATGTTCCCACTGCTGGGACACACGGCCTCCTCTCTAGAGAGGGAATGGGCTATAATCCACCATGGGCCCAGTGCGGATTGGTAGATGTCACATGTCTTCGAATTTTTGGTTCCAGGACATGCCGGTTTCCTCACGATGTTTTCTTTCACCGTTTTTAAGACCAGTGGTGATAAAATAAATTACACAAAGTAATGCGCCTGCCTGGGTTCGGAACCACGACTTAATGTTCGTAAGTCGGGGCCGCCACCACTGGGACACCGCTGCTCTACTGGGCCACCGCTACTGTTTAACAGATAATGGGGTAGAAAAAGGCAGAATTTACAGATTCCCACCAGTTATGATTCTTACATACTATGGAGTAAACTACTTATGATATACAACTAGAGATGTATGGAAGAAACAGTCACACAGCGCCGCGATTCCAAATAAAATATAATAATATATAGGGTGGAAGGGACACCGACGCTAAAATGTACTACGTATTTAGAATCAGAATCATTTATTCGTAAACATTTAACATAGGTAATAATTACAAACAAGATCTTAAAAATTAGGTAGTGCGCTATACACACACACATAAACGTACACACACACGTACATTAATCATCATCATCACTGATAAAAAGAAGTAAATCAAAATCAAAATATTTTTATTTCACATAGGCCTACATGGGCACTTATGATACGTCGACATAAAGGTGCACGGTTCGGGTTGGTCGTTTCCTATGGAGAAGAACCGGTAAGAAACTCCATGGTTACTCTATTAAAATGATTAGATTTTACAATATTATCATGTTACAGCATTAGTACTCAAGTATGGGGGACAGCATAGGCCCGACAATAAGTCGTTGCTTACTACACAAAAAAAAACGGAAAACAAGATAAGAGGTTAACAAAAGTTAACACACCTCTAGGAATCTACAAGGCCTACACTGTTCACACATTCACAAACAATCGTTAAAAAGAATCTATACAAAGGCAAGAAAATATTATAAAAGACTAAATTAAACATGTGACAAAAATATTGTCATCAGTGCTGCAACTATTCTGAACAAAAGGTGTTTAAATGATTTGAGAACCATTGTAAAAAAAAAAGTAATTATGAAAAGCAGTTGTAAATCCAAAGCACACTCTCCGAACCCGCAAAATAGCAAAAAAACATCGCATTTGGAAGCAGGCGGGACCCATTACAATATTAAACAATTTCAGTCAGTTTTTTTATAACTATTTATTTATTGCACAATGTACACACCGTTACAAGCTTGGCTTAAAAATAAATGAATACATTACCCTGTAAGGGCGCAGCAAAATAACTAATAAGACTAGATTAATACTGCAAAGTCTAAATTATCAATATACTCTAATACTCTTACTTTCTAGTAATTAATTATTATTATTATTTAGTACCTAATATACCATAGGAATACACACTAGTATCATTAGGAACTTTCATAAACATACACTTTATTTATTATGGTATCTATAATATATAAAATAGTATCTATCTAGCTTTATAGTCAAAATAATCAAAAAATTGCAAAAAAAAAATTAAAATTTATCTTCCATAAATTCTTCGATACTAACATTTATATTAACATTTTTCTTCATTGTATAATAACATTTTTCTAAGAGTAGTGACTTTAACCTAGCTATAAAAACAGGAATTGTTTTGGTGGACTGTCGGGCAAAATCCCTACTTCCCTACTAATATTATAAATGCGAAAGTAACTCTGTCTGTCTGTCTGTTACGCTTTCACGTCTAAACCACTGAACTGATTTTAATGAAATTTGGTACAGAGATAGAGTTGACCTTGAGAAAGAACATAGGATAGTTTTTATCCCGGACTTTTGAAGAGTTCTCTTGGAAACGCGATATAACCGAACTCGACGCGGGCGGAAAACTAGTATTATATATTTGAAATTTTGAATGCTTCGGTATTCAGGGCTATTTTTATACATTTGTAGTCTAGGTGATGGTAAAACTAACATAGTTTTGCGGCGCTCGTTTTTATCAAAATAAAACATATTTATAATTACTTTTTATATCGGTTACATTTCGGAGTGTGCTTTGGAATTACACAATGTAATTCCCCCATCCCCATTCTTATCATTGGACGAGCAGAGATACGACAAAGCGTCACCGTTAGGTGTATGGTTGATGTTCCACGAAGCCGAACAAAGCGCTATGCTTTCACATTTACGGATATTGCAAACGAACGAAGTCTGTGGAATTTACTGCTGGCTTCTCTGTTTCCTTGTCATTATAATCTAGACATCTTCAAAGTTCGAGTGAATCGGTTTCTTTTAGGCAAGCATGCTATACCCTAGGCCGCGTTATCGCTTCACATCAGGCGAATTGCGACCAAACACAAGCCTATTTAGTATAAAAAACATGCCTTCAGTTTCTTTGCTCTAGGACATGCCAGTTTCTTAACCGTATTGAGGTTCAATAAAACACGTCAAAAAAAAAAAAAAACATCGATACCAAAAATAAATCGACAGCGAACATCACTAGTATTGAATCACAACAAAACAAACCATTAGAAATACATCATATAGTAAGACACGATTGTCCTAGGCAGACGTGGTTCTTATTATAATAGTTAATAGTAAATAATAATAGTGATTTAAGATAATAATAACGTTATTGAAAAAGTGATGTGTGTGAGTGAATTAGTTTTTTAATTATTGAAGTAAACGGGTTAGTGATTATGTGTTTTTATGGCTTTTTAAGGCAATTTTTAAACGAGTTTGCATCTTTATTTAAAGATGTTACTAGTCCGTTACTCCGAAGTCATTCAGTACAAAATACTTTAGAGGTGCTAAAGTATTTTGGTGTTTATATAAAAAACCGGCCAAGTGCGAGTCGGACTCGCGGACCAAGGGTTCCGTATCATTATCTATAAAAACTTCAAAAAAAAATCATGTCTGTTGTATTGGAGCCCCACTTAAATATTTTTGTATTGTTTTTTAGTATTTGTTGTTATAACGGTAACAGAAATACATCATCTGTAAAAAAATCAACTGTCTAACTATCACGGTTCATGAGATACAGCCTGGTGACAGACGGACGGACAGACAGCGGAGTCTTAGTAATAGGGTACCGTTTAAACCTTTTTTATTTCATATATGATTCAAAAATAAGATTTAAACCAACCACTGATTTTCTCTGCATTACTCAAAGGTTGACTGGTACAAAATGCGTATAAGCCCGCCTCTGTTTTAAGTGTTAATCTTACTTTTAATAAAATTGTAACAGGCCAATGGCTGTACATTGAAGATATTGAAAAAAAAATATATGGGGGCTCTTTATTTATTTATTTATTTTATGAAAGGTAGCTTCACAGCTGACAGTACAATAATTTACATTTATTAATTCAAACAATACGCCAATTACGAAGTACACCAATATAAATAGAAGATAACCGAGAGTGACTCGAATTAACTGACATTAAAAATTATTGTGTGAGCCTGTGTGCGTGTGAGTATCTGTACGGTGTGTGTATCTGTGAATGTGTGTGATGATGTTTGTATGACTACTTATATATTTATGACTAACTGGGACCCGTGGTGTTAACTGAGAATCTCGCGTTTGATCCAGGATTGCAATTTTTTTTTTTTTTGTAAGACGGTTCCGTGAGGTATTAAAGAGGTCGAGTGCTGGGAACTTGTCATTATATAATGTGGGTAGACGCAAAAAAGGCGACATCTTCATATAATTAGTGGAGGCCGAAGGAACTGCTAACAGAGAAGTATGTCTGGTACGTCCGAGTGGGACGTTAAAGTCTATTTTGCCGAGCAATTGTGGACAGTCAAATTTATTATTAAGTAGGTCGTGTACCTAATAACACCATGTCGTATAGCTGCCGTCTTTCATCCAGAGTATTTAATTTGTGGTATTGACAGGAGTCCGGGTAACTTACAATGTCAGCTTTAGTTTTATAATTCAAATGCTTAATAAATTTACGTTGGATGGATTCGATTATGTCAATATATTTCTTAAAAAACGGTCTCCGTATAACGCTTGCAGATTCTAGTATGCTCCTTACATAACTGAAATATAAAGTTTTTAAGCATAGTGGACTGTTAAACTGCTGGCTGTTCCGTATAACAAAGCCAAGGGACTTGTATGCTTTACTGGTGATGTGATCTATGTGTGCATCGAACGTTAATTTTTCGTCCAGAATCACGCCCAAGTCCCTAACCTGTGATGCTCGCGGAATAATATCGTCACTGATACTGTACTTGTGAATAATATTGTTGTGTTTTCTAGAAAAGGTTATTATTTGGCATTTCTTAGTATTTACTTTTATATTGTTTAACGCATAGTAATCGCTAAGTCTAACTAAGTCAGATGGTATCAATTGACAGTCATTGGTGTTGTTTATTTTCATGAAATTTTTTTGGTAGTCGGCATAGAGAAGGTGTTCAGAGTGAAAGAAACATTGCGTTATGTCAAATAAATAAATATTATAAAGTAAGGGGGATACAAGCGAGCCCTGGGGCACCCCGGAGGTAACGTCCACATAATCAGATCGGTAACTACCGATAACTACAGCTTGACGCCGATTTCTCAGGTAAGAGTCTATCCATCTTAACAAGTTCCCCTTAATACCTACGGCTTTTAATTTTTCGGTCAGAATGCCGAAATCTACCCGGCAAACGCTTTCTCAAAATCTGTGTATATTACGTCCACTTGGGCACCGTCGTTCATACCAGTAACAACATAGTCGGTAAGCTCAAGCAGGTTGGTATTAACTGTACGAGATTTTACGAAGCCGTGTTGTGAAGTGGGTATACAATGCTTAGTTGCAGCGTAGATGTGATCGTATACAATTTTCTCCAGCATCTTCCCAAAGTTGTTCAACAGCGATACACCTCGGTAATTAGTTACATCACGCTTGGAGCCTTTTTTATGAATTGGTACTATTTGAGCCTCGCGCCATTGTCGCGGAAACGTGCCCTCATCGAGAGATCGCTGGAATATGATCTTAAGGGGAGGAGTTAAACCTAATTCGCATTTTTTTATAAAGATTGTCGGAAGCCCATCAGTACCAGCTCCTTTCTTCGTATCTAATAATCTGAAAACGGTTTTTAGTGTTTCGGGGGTGATGACAATGGAGTGAGTAACGTTTAATAGTGGGGTATCATCGCAACATATATTACTATTACTACTAGAAGGACTAAAAACACTTTGAAAAAAATTATTAAATGCATTGCAGATATCCTCACCGTTTGAGTACGTTACCCCTTGATATACCACCTTACGAGGGTATCCAGCAGATTTCCTTTTATTATTCACGTACCTCCAAAATTCTTTAGGCGATTTTATTAATTGATCCTCACATCTGGCAGTATATTTAGCGTAAGACTCTTCTTGCAGAAGTTTTACCCGAGATCTTAACAAGGCAAATTCAGCATAGTCTGTTTGGTATTTATATTTTTTCCATCTTTTGTGTGCCTTAAATTTTTCTTTGATCGTATATAATAATGATGGAGGGTACCACTTCGGGTATCGGAATCGCCCTGATACTTTTACTGTTGGAACGTGAGATTTTATAATTGTATGTGTATTGTATTGTATGTGTGTGTGTGTTGTTGTGTTGTGTTGTTGTTGTTTGTGTTGTTTTATTGTTGTATTTGTTGTTGTATGTTGTTGTTTGTTGTAATGTCTCGCAAAGGATGTCAACGTACTCCTCCACACTACGTTGTTCGAAAACATTGTACCAGTCTACTTTAACGAGCTCCGAATTATTTTTTTCAAAATCAGCCTTAAAAAACCTTTTTATAATTTTAGGTTGAGAGCGAATAGGTTTAAAACAACAATTCTCAATGCAAAGTTCCAGTGGGGCGTGATACTTGTCTATGTCCACCAGCGATATCTCGCTTAAGGTACACTCTAAAGGTGTATTAGAGATGACAAGGTCAAGAACATTGTCACAGCAGTTTGGTTTAAGGTTGAATTGAGACAAATTCATCAAATCCAAACAGTTAAGAAATTCAGTTGTGACTTCAAACAAATCGGAATTACTTTTAGTTTTCCAACCGTATCCGTCGGAAGACCAGGTTATGAAGGGTAAATTAAAATCGCCTACTATAAGGTACTCATTTGGACTCAAATTATAGGCTTGAAGAAGTGAATCTTTAAAGTCATTCAGCATTATTGGAGAATTGTTGTTGGGGGGTATATAGACTACGGCTATATGTAGGTCGCCTTTCTGTGATGACTCGGTGAAAATATTGTTCCTAATAGTTACCCAAATAACTTCCGCGAATTTCGTGTGAATGTCTGACCTCACGGTAGCAGAGTAATTACGTTTTATAAGGATCATGACGCCGTCTCCTTCCTTACCACTAGGGCGATCGTATCTAAATACATCATAACGATCGTCACATATTTCTGTATCCAGTATTCCGTCGCACAGCCAACTTTCCGTAATAAGTATAATATCAAAGTCCTGCGATTCAATATTACGATAAAACAAAGGTAGTTTAGTCCTAAGTCCGCGCGTATTCTGATAATAAATGTTTAACTTATTCATGTTGTGATTAGAGTGTGACAAGTCGTTAACCAGAATACAATTAATGTTTGAAGAAAAAAGAAATAATTGGGTGAGCGCGGGTACTTAGAAAAAAAAAAAGACGGGTTGCACTCCGGGAGTGCCGGCAGAAGTGAAAACTTGATTATAACAACGTTTTTTATAACAACGCCCTCTAGTAGCAGCTAAAAAAACTGTCGCGCCTACCAGTAACAGTGTTCTCTGTATCAATGCATCATTTTAGTTTTCAATATCAAAGATAGATGGCGCTTTGTGCTAGCGCCATCTACCAGCGGTCTCTCACAACAGTTACTCATTGCATTTGCTAATGTACTTTCTACTACATTCTACAAGATGTCGCTAGGAGTTATAAAACTACGATCATGTTCCAAAACATTTAAAAATTTCTTTAAATAATTTTAAACCATAAAATGTTGAAGGTTAAGTTCAAAATCGTCTACTCTTCATCCGTCTTACGCTTTTTCCAAATTTCTTTAAATAATTTTAAACCATAAAATGTTGAAGGTTAAGTTCAAAATCGTCTACTCTCCATCCGTCTTACGCTTTTTCCAAATTTCTTTAAATGATTTTAAACCATAAAATGTTGAAGGTTAAGTTCAAAATCGTCTACTCTCCATCCGTCTTACGATTAGGTCACGTGTCCTGACGCGAGTGTCCTGACGCGAGTTTAAGATTTTATACCCATTACAGAACAATTTTTTTAGAGTGCTCAACGCCGCTAAAGAAGTTTTCACTTCAATAATTTGCCAGAATGTAAGTGTCGCAAGTTGTCATGGACCAACGATAAGTAGTGAGTAATGTGCGAGCAAGTGGCTCTCAACGCAAGGCCCGCTATGAGTACCAGTGTTCTACTCGATTTGTTTTGTGACTGGGTATGATTGTGTTTATTGATGGATGAGTGTATATGAGTAGTGTGTAAGTGTATTACGACTATGTTAGACATTATGAAAGTGGTTATTATTACAATAGCGATAAGAAAAAATAAGAACGACATGCAAATTACTTCAAATTCAGAAACTTCTCTAAATCTTCTTCCGAGGTGATTGCAGCAGATGGTGATTTTTCGTGGCAGCGCATGTAGACTGAGCAGTTTTTTACCCACACAAATTTGATGTCTAGTTCCTTGGCGCGTTTTCGGCAGTTATTAAGCAGGATTTTATTAGCTATCGTGAGATGTTCGTTTATAAACACTTTTGTGGAATTGCCTTCGAATCCTAGGTCGTTTGAAGTAATGCCTTTGGTTTTGTTGATTTTCCGAAAGTTAGCAATGATACTATCTTTAGCGTGTCTGTTCCTCAATTTGGCAATAATTCGCTTATTTTTACCTGCTTGGGATTGCAGTGGTTGAACTCGCGTTATAAATTCAATATCTTCCCTGGTTATGTTGCTGTTGATGGAGGTAGCTATTTTAAGTAACAGCTGTGGCAGATCTTCATCGGGTTTTTCCGGTATCCCTACTATTTCGATGTTAAGGAATCGGTTTTGCTGTTGATTGCGGTTGTTCTCTCTTTCTAAGGCGCTGGTTTTAATTTTCAGTTCTTTAATTACTTCCTCTCTGTCCTTAATTGATTTTTCTAGACTAGACAAACGTTCCTCATGTTTATTAAGTTTTATTGTCAAGGCATTACGCTCCTTCTTAAAGGTCTCGACAATTTCTAATTCCGATTCAATTTGCTCGAATCTTGTATTGAACTCGACAATTATTTGTGTTTTTATGCCGGACGCCAAGTTGTTTAGATCGGAGCGCAACTGCTCAACCTGTTCGGGTAGCTTAATTAAAGACTGTAATATTGCCTCGATCTTCTGAAGAGGTGAAACATTGATGGAAGGTTCATCATGCGTATTCGGTTTCTCCGGTATTTGGGTTCTCGGGGAACAGTTGTGGGGTGTTTTTGCACTCCGGGCAAATTCAAGTTCCCTGTCTGTCTGATCCCAATCTCCTCCATCCGACCTCAGCGAGGCTTACACAATGGAAGTGAAAAGTCAGGCGACAACTCGAACAGAGGGCGCCATCCGACACTAAATCTGCACATTTTTTTCATTTCTTACAAGTAGAATTCATACCGTAAGGTTGGTCACCGCTGCACTGGCTGGACGGAAGGTGGGGCGATGTCGCTACGTGAGTTTTGTCTGAATCTTGTTGGTGAACACTTTTATTACTTTTAAAGGTAGGTAGGAAATATGCCTGTGAACACGTCTACTCTCGACCGTGGTTACTATTAGAGCAACAGAAGCCAAAACAACAGTTTTTAGTTTTTTTTTCTGTCTTTCTGTCTGTATGTTTGTACGCACATCACGCAAAAACTACTGCGTGGATTTGAACGCAGTTTTCACCGGTCTACTGCTAGATGCTTAACTTAAATTTTAGGCCTTATATTATATAGTGTATTATCTATGATATAGGCTACATTAGTTATAGTTTTGGACCCGATAGGTGGCGCCGTGCGAAGTAAGGACGGGTCGCTAGTTAATAAATGTATAGGTACCAGGTACATAACAAAAATAAAAGAAAGAAAAAGTAATAGTAATAACCACATTTTGTTTTGTAAAAAAAACTTTGGAAAAAGACTTCACTCGTTTTTGTGGAATATTAAAACTTAATAAAAATACTATTTTTAAATGGTGTTAGACTGCACCGTCATTTTGCTTAAATCAGCTGACTGAAGGAAAAATCCACTAAGAAACGTAGTATGTACTTACTTTTGTTTTTATTTCGAGCTAACTCGAGGTTACAACAAGTAACATTTAATTACCTATTTAAAAGTATCAAAAAACATGACTGCAAACTGTATTATTATCCACATATATTTATATATTTGTAATCTCCTTTTAATTTCCTTCATTTCGATACCCTACTCGATAGGTTAGGTTGAAAAAAAAATATTAACGACTTATAACTTTGGCGCCAAAAATCCGCCATTTTGATAAAACACATATCTAATGACACTTGGGTTTTTGAGACGAATCTAATGATACCTTAATCGTCGAAATCCATCCAGCTATTTGTAACATACGAAGTAATAAAGTTTACACCTAGATGGGTTGTGACTGTCATAAGGGGTCTGATGATGAAGACGAAGGACAGTTAAGGAAACTCCTCAACTGTTAACAGTCGCTACCTTGCGTTTGGACTTAATTCATGTATATTGATCAAAACTTTGCACCCATCTGGGTTACAAGTGCCATTACAGGTCTGATGATGAAAAATATTTCTATGGAATATTGCAACTAAAAAAAATAAAAAAATAATAAAACTTTTTTGCAAAAAATAAAACCGACTCCAAAAACACAAAAAAGTGAAAAATAATTTTAGCTTCAGAAGTTGGTGACAAAAAACTGAATCAAATAAACAAAAGTCACCGACTTCTGAAGCTAAAATTATTTTTCACTTTTTTGTGTTTTTGGAGTCGGTTTTATTTTTTGCAAAAAAAGTTTTTTTTTATTTTTGTCTGTCTATTTGTTCAGGCTAATCCCCGAAATGGCTGGATCGATTTTTACTGGCAGATAGCTAATGTAACAAGGAGTAACTTTACAAACAAATAAATTAAAACCCTTTAAATTGTCAATAAAATCCGTTACAAATAGGGAAGTAATAATATTTATAATAACTTTACGTGAACGAAGATCGTGGACAACAGCTAGTTATTAATATGATGTTTTTTTTTTTTGTTTTACAGATCAAAATGAAACAGGTTTTCTTGACCGTCATATTTTTTACGCTGCTGACCGTACCTGCCAGATGTCAGAGCGGTTGTAGCGTCGGCAAGTTCGAAGAGGTTTTCTCGTGGAAGCAAATCACATTTGACATCAACGGCATACAGGGTGAGTAAAGCTGTAAGATAAGATAAGATATATTTATTTGCTCCAAACATGTGTACACATACAATATCCCACCAAAATACCAACCACCAACACCAATACCACCAATACCAATAACCAAACACCAATACCAAACAATCACCAATTCCAATAACCAACCAATATACCAATATCTGTCCTACTCACAGGTCCTACTAATATTATAAATGCGAAAGTTTGTGAGGATGTATAGATGTTTGTTCCTCTTCCACGCAAAAACTACTTAACGGATTTGGATGAAATTTGGCACACAGATAGTTTATAACCTGGAAAACCATGGATATTTTACACATAGGATATTTTTATCCCGGTAGTACGATCCCGTGGCACCATTACCAAACTCCATGCGGGCTTAGCCGCGGGCATGAACTAGAAGTTATTCAAAATGAAAAGACTATGCTTAGTTATAACTTTACTTTCGGAAGTCGGTGACTTTGTTTCTTTCATTGACTTTATAGCTACCGACTTCCGAAAGTAATAGTACAGTTTGATAATTGGGGAAACTTTGTTATGGTATTCAAGGCGGAATTCAAACCCGAGCCGCAGGCGAGGTTCTTATGGAGTCAAGAACTGCAGTTACAAATACCCACGTGTATCAAACAACATTTTTCAATACTTTTTTGAAAAGTACTTTTGTCATGAGCGCGGAAAAAAAGCAAATTATATTATACATAGTTTCCAAATAATTCATGACAAAAATACTTTTCGTCCTATTATTTTATATCTATTACTTATTTCCCTAAGTTTTGATTCCTTGGTGAGATCTCAAAATATGCGACTTATACGGTCATCCTATCTTTTGATCGCGTTGACTTACAAGTTTGTTTTTTTTTACGGTTCCAAAAGGTAGCAGACCTGAGTATTTGATATTAATTTCAGCTTGACTAGCTCCTTGCGTTCCTGAGAAAAAGAGTCTTGACAGACGGACAACAAAGTGATCCTATAAGGGTTCCGTTTTTGCCGACTGAGCTACGGAACCCTAAAAATAGTTAACTTATTTTGACATTGAAAAAGTCTCGTCGTTATGTTAATTCCTAACACTAATGAATATTATTTGTTTTCTTAAATTACCTCTATGGATGTAATTGTTGTTAATCCTATTATATGAGTAACTCGTTTTTTGTTAATGTTGGTTTCAAAAGAGACTCCAGAACTAACTAGGTCTCGACAGAGTTAAAAGCCTTCTCATAGTCCACAAATGCAAGACACAGCGGCGGACTATACTCTTCAGACTTCTGTATGATCTGCTGCACTGTGTGGATGTGGTCTATGGTGCTGAATCCTCCTCGAAACCCGGCCTGCTGGCTTGTGGCTGTAAGTCATCGAGTCTCTCGCTTGATGATTCGTGACGATTCTTGAAAACAGTTTATACACGTAAGTAACTATGGAACGAAATGGGTCTGCAATTCTTTAATAGGGTCTTGTTTAGGGTTACCATCCGTCCGGGTTTCCCGGGATTTGTCTTAGTTTGGAGGGCGTCCGGTTGCCGTCCGGGGGGGTTTTAATAAGTGTCCAGTTAAACCTTTTGTGATAGTTTTATTATAACGCCGTCTGAACCCAATTTTAATGTAAGTACCGGAATGCATAATTTTTGAGCTAGTTTCGCTCACTCTTGCATGGTGCATGCTAGGTTATCTTAAATATTTTGAAAGAAAGAAAGAAAACATATTTATTTGGCACATGCCACAAATGCACACAACATAAAATAAAATAAAATAAAAAAACTTAAATCTACAAAATAAACACTGAAACGTTCCTCATTTTGTTGGTAGATAAATTAATGCACTTTTCTTAAATATAAGAAAGTTAGTAAGCACGTCCTTCGCCGCACTGTTCGTCTAGCGATATTTTTCATATTTTTATTTTTTATTTTTTTTTTGGGTGTCCGGAAAAACATCTCTATTTCACCTAAATGTCCCGGGTTTTTAAGTTTTCGTCCGGCATCGGCACCTTAGACGATGGCAACACTAGTCTTGTCTATTGTGGTGGACATGGATAATTCTGCATTACTCAACTTGACATAACTAGCCAAATGCCTATATTTATTAATTCTGCTTACCAATTTGAAGAAAACAGAAAAAAAAACACAGTTAAAACAAGAATTTAATCCGTGTCTTTTTGTATATTTTATGGTAATTAATTAAAAGTGAAAAGGTATTTTAGAAACCTATAATTAATCGCCTAAACTATTTTGGACAGCGTTCTTGTTTAAAAAGTGCAAAAACAAATCAGTCTGTTTAGTATGATTTCACTTTTAAACTGGATTTGGTGTTTGAGAAAAAGCAGGATTTCATAATCATTATTAATTAATTAATTTTAATAATAATCTATATAATTGTTCTAATTATCTTCAATTATCGTCTCTGCTATTAATTGAATTATTTTATTTTGTTTTTTTTTATTATTATTATTATTTGTAAATCATCAAATGAGCCCCGCCGCTCTGGGCGGAGTGGAAGGGAGTATTAGACTCTTACTGACTAAAAACCACCCATGTTCCTTCTTTGGCCCTTTATGTTCCAGGGCCGCGGTATCTCTTTCGAACAGTCCCGCAGCCCTAAGGCTCTGATTAAAATTTCATGTTATTACGCTCAGTAAAATACCAGCTTGCTGCACTTTTTTTTTAAACATTGTTTATTTAATGTTTTTAATATGTTTTTTTTTTTTATATTTAACATTAATTTTGATTAAACCCACATCGCTTAATCTTAATCTGAAAGATTATGTGCATAATATATATATTGTTTTAAAAACTACTACTTGATTCGGTGGAACGCAGAGCTAAAAGACTCATAGGCGTCGAGACTTTGGTAGCTACGCTTCACAGCCTAGCTCATCGGTGTAATATCGCCTGCTGGTCGGTCTTCTACAGACTGTACTTCGGAGAGTGTAAGCAGGAGCTCCACGATCTGATCCCACCATCACCCTTTTACTACCGGACTAGCAGACGTACTACGGCGTACCATCCACACTTGGTTGATATCCCGACAAGTCGTACTCGGCGCTTCTCCTCCACGTTTATCATGCGCACAGCCAAGGTGTGGAACTCTCTGCCGGCATCTGTGTTCCCTCCCACATATAACCCGTCTGCCTTCAAAGCAAGAGTGAACAGGCATCTTCTGGGCACGCTCGTTTCATCATAGACCTCATCCATCGCTTTCCACCAGGCGTAATCGAGGTCAAGAGCAGGCCCATTTTGTAATAAAAAAAGAACATAGTGTTCTGGAACTCATATTTTTATGGAAAAGATCGTATCTCCAAGTTACAATCGCTTCGCTAAGGCATCCTGCCCTTTTGAGTTACTTTTATTCTCATCTCAGTATGAATGACCAAAAAGAACCTAATACACTGGGCGGAGAGTGACGAACTGCTTGAAATTTGAAGCTCTCTTCTCTCGCTCAGCATCGGTTCCTAAGGTTATGCAAAGGTACACCCACGTTTCCCAGCCAGTTCCTAATGTTTAATTTCCCACATTGCCATCAACCGGAAAACCAGGTCCAAGCTTCGGGCTGCTGCCATGAAATTCGTTAAGAAAAAATCCAATTTCACTTTGCGGGACCTGGGAATCGAACCTAGGACCCCTTGTTCAGCATTAATGCTTACGACTACTAGAACAATAATGATATTATCTTCTGCCTAGCCTTTTCCCAACTATGTTGGGGACGGCTTCCATCCGGTTAGACTGGACTCATTCAGTTAGACAACTGAATGATTCCAGTCTAACCGGATGCACCGCCACAACCCAGTCAGTCCTGGGTAACACAATACTCCTTGGTAAGACTGGTTGTCAGACTTTCGGGCCGTAGACTACCTGTAACGATCTACAAATGACAGCCGGGACCAACGGTTTTACGTGCTTTCCGAGGCACGAAGGAAACTTGGTGTGTAATGGGTGGTCACCCATTCACGGACTAACCTAGGCAAGCGCGGCTTAACCTGATATTAAAGTGAAGTATGAATAAAAAAAAATAACCACAGCTAATGAAATAATAAATAAAACGGGATCCCTTCTTTTCGCATAATGTTCTTTGTCCTAATATACTTCGGCATAACGATTTTGGCACAATTTGTTTTGGCATAATAATACTTCGGCATAATTTTTTTAGGCATACATTTTATGTTGGCATAATCATCTTAAAGACTAATTTTTTTTGGCATAAATTTGATTCGCATAACGTTAGTAGGCCTAATGACTATTAGCATAATAATATTTAGGCATACAAAATATTGGTGGTTAAAAATTTAATATGCTGTGCAACAAAAGTTAGTGACAGAACCGAATTGCTGCAAAACCGACTCCACGTAGTCTTGTTTGTCCTACCCCTAGAGTGTAATTTAAAATCGCGTAGGCGCGTAGGGGAGAGGCGGCCCGCGGGCTGAGGAGCAGGTGGCTGCGAGCGAGCCGCCGCGGCTGAGGCTGGCCGGCGAAGCCGGCCAACAAGCCGAAGCTGCGGTGGTGAGCGAAAGCCGTCTGCGACGATTAGCACGCGTGGGGCCGCCGGAGGCCCGCAGCGCCGGAGCCGTGACAGAAACCCTGCCTGCTGCATGTTGCATGCTCGCTTGAATGCTGCATGCTGCATGCTTGCTTGTTTGCTGCATGCTTGCTTGTTTGCTGCATGCTTGCGTGCATGCTTGCTTGCATGCTGTATGCTTGCTTGCATGCTGTATGCTTGCTTGCTTCATGCTTCTTACAGCGAAAAAAAAACCCACAAAATTGTTCAATACGGTATATTATATTAATATGTTATTTATTACCTGATTCAGGAGATATAGCTTTTTTCCAATCGTCGAAATAAATTGGTATAATTATCCTCTTCGGGCAAAAAAGCTAGGGCGTATAAAAAAGTTATGCTTTAGAACTTTATGCTTAATAAATTTATGCTTTAGAATATTATGCTTCATCATTATTATGGTTAGAGAAATTATGCTCAAAAAATTATGCGTAAGCTGTTATGCGTAATTATATTATGCGAAAATATAATTATGCCAAACAAAATTATGCTAAGTTATATTAGGTCTTAACATTTTATGCAAATGGATAGTGAACCAAATAAAACATAACAATGATGTACACACGTGTTTGATGACACCATAGATATAATTCTATAAATGACACTGTAATAACGGCGTTGAATCACGATTTTCTGTGATTAAAACATTGAAGATCATATATACAAGAGTATTAAATCAGATATAAACATGCAGGATTGCATGCAGATACCTAGCTCGTGGAGGAGCTCGTAGCTAAATAATAACAGCCGCTCGGGTCGATCTTCAGGTTAAACCGCGCTTCCCTAGGTTGGTCCGTGGATGGGTGACCACCCATTACATATCGAGTTTCCTCCGTGCCCCGGAAAGCTCGCTAAGCCGTTGGTCCCGGCTGTCATTTGTAAACCATTGACATTCGTTACTGGTAGTCAGTGGCCCGAAAGTCTGACCACCAGTCTTACCAATGAGTATCGTATAGGTAATAGGTATACCCAGTAGTACCTGGGTTGTGGAGGTCAGATAGGCAGTCAGTAAAGTACTGGTATTCAGCTGCATCCAGACTGGAAGCCGAGTTTATGGAAGTATGTATTTCAATTAAAGTTATATAATTATTATTATTTTTAAAAAACGTTGCCCCGCACTAGGAATTTCTCCTGTGTCGTGGGTGCGTTAACAAACATTTAAACTCACATACACAAACAGCCAGACCCGGAACAACTATCTGTAGGCTATACAAATATTTGTTCTGTGCGGGGATCGAACCCGCGACACGCAACGCAGCAGTCAATCGCTCAGCCACTGCGCAAACCGTGCCGTCGAAATTTTACATAATTTTAAATTATATCATCCAAACTAATATTATAAATGCGAAAGTAACTCTGTCTGTCTGTCTGTCTGTCTTTGCTTCACGCCTAAACTACTGAACCGATTTGTGTGAAATTTGGTACAGACATAGTTTGGAACTTGAGAAAGGACATAGGATAGTTTTTATTACAAAAAATAAAATAAAAAATAAAATTTATTCCGGACATACAGCGCCATCTATTGGTCAAGAGTCGGCATCAATTCAGTACTGAAAATTACGCGATATAGGTAACCGAACTCGACGCGGGCGAAGCCGCGGGCGGAAAACTAGTTTTAAAATAACGGGGGAAAAGATTGGAACTTTGACCTTCACTACTTACATAACTAGGTTCCCAGATATGGTGCAGAGCAAAAAATATCGCAATGACGGAGAGAACAAGTGCCTGTCAGCTTTCACACCTCTGATGACGTGACGGCACTCGCGCGAAGAAAACTCGCGCGTGTTACTTCACACAAATCACACCGACTGAGGAACGTGGACGGAGAATTCAGTTGATTGTCTCATGGGTGTATTAGTCGCCAGAGTAACTGCAGAGCGTGAGGTCCATGTGGCCTAGCCTTGAATGTTCCCACTGCTGGGACAAGGGCCACGTCCATGCGTAAAACGAAACACGCGCGTCTCGCTTGATACAAGTCGCATCGTCTGAAGCCGTAACTGAGGCCTTATAATTTCTTTTAGACGTTCTTGTAAAGCTATCTAATGAATAAAGCCTTAGCAGCTATTTATACATTCTTAAATAAACAAACTTAATGTATTTTGCACTTACCTCGTTGGCCAAATATGATTTGAAATAGTGATGTACAAACCGATCCGATACTTTACAGTATCGATACAACAGGGCGCGACATTACGGATTAAAACTATTGGGCAAATAGGCAGAAGTATACCTAAAAGTACACCCATTGACATTAACCGCGCACATATCCCAACTCTGTGGCTGTCACTGATAAATCCTTGTCTTAAAAACTCAACAACAATTTGCCCGACCTGGGAGTCGAACCCGGGACCGCTTGCTCAGCAGTCCCGTTTGCGACCACTAGACAACGAGTAGTTAAGTTATTGCAATTTTATTTAAAAAAAAAAACAAAAGGATTACAAAACATTTCCTGTTATTTTACCTAAACTATTACCCGTAGCGCGTAGCTATAAACAAGTCAAATTGATTACTTTTTTATGTTTAATGGGCCTACTCTTGACCTCAATCTAATCCTAGAGGACAGAGATGTGGTCGACGATGGAACGAGCTAACCTAAAAGAAGCCTATTAACTCGCGACTTAAATAGATTGGGGTCATATGAACTTGGGAACACCGACGAAGGCAGGGAATTCCACTCCTTGGCTGTGCGCATAATAAACGATGACTACTAGAGTAAAACTAATTATTTAAGATACGATTTTTATTATGTAGTTTAGCAATTACTTGAAGTTAGAACTGTCAAGAGTTAGAACTTTTAGCTTTGCTATCTTTGACGGTTCTAACTTTTTTGCAATAGACAAGAATTTAAACGATTAAATTCTTGTCTATTTTTTTTTTAATATTTGCGTAAATAATTACTTAAACTCAAGTAATTACTCTAGCTAGCCTATAGACACGATTGTTAGAGCGATACGATACGGTACGGTACGATATTTGAAAAAGGGATCGAAGCTATTCGATACGATCCTAAAAATGTGCGATCCGGATCTGAAGTATCGATATATCGAAATACACTTATCGTGCAACACTAGTTTCAAGATTGTTCATTAATTCTTCACACGTACTTATGTACTTAAGATTTCTCAGTAATTTTAAAGTAATGTTTACAAGGCTTTATCCTTATTTATTTTGTTGATTGGTAATTTTGCCAAGCAAAAATAGTACCTACTTAGTTTCGAGAGGTATTCCCCGGCTGCTATTTGTAGATCTTTGACAGTCATCGAGGCGTGAAAGTTTATCAACAAGTTTTACCAAAGAGTATCGTATTACCCACTACCAACTGGGTTGTGGAGGTCAGATAGGCAGTCACTCCATGTAAAACACTGGTATTCAGCTGCATCTGATTAGACTGGTAACTTGCTGATGATGGTTCTGTAGGTACAGCATTCCACACGTTAGTCCACTTTTACCCTGAACTGACCTAGCGTAGTACGGCGTTTTATAATAGAATGAGAGGTCAGCTTATCCTTGCTTTCTTTAGAGGAAGGTTAACTGGTTATATATTTGATTAACGATATACGGGTTAACCCTTAGGATGTATGGGTTAACCATTTAAATATTGCTGCGAAAGAGACAAAGCAGCGAGCGCGGGCTGAGTCCGTTACTTTCTTGCATATTTTAATGTAAAAATATGAACTCTGTGCGTGGAAAAAAACGATGAATGGACTGTGTGAAGGATGATATGGCTAGAAAGAAGGTGACTGATGAGATGACGAGTAATAGAGAAGTATGGAAGAAGAAGACATGTTGCGCCGACCACAAATGTATTGGGATCAGGGCAAGAGAATGATGATGACCTCTGTGCTCGAACCAGTTATTAAAGACGTACTAACGCCATATACGGGTTAACCGTTAGTCTAGTTAGTTTTTCACCGAACCCTTTTTTTTGGGATGGGAAGTCATCAAATGACTCCTCCCGCTCTGGGCGGAGCGGGAGGGAGTGTCGGACTTTTACTAACTAAAACCCATCCATGCTCTCTTTCGAACAATCCCGCAGCCCTGGCAGGCATCGGCCCTTGCGGGCCCCTCATGTTTGACATCTCTTTGAGGCGCGCGTGGAACACGAACGCGCCGTCGACACGGACTGTCGTCATAAGACGGACGCACGGCGAGCTAGCCGTCCACAGGCCCGCGCCTTCGGTGGCCGAGAGCCACCACGTGGCCCCCGACGCCCGGTGTTTCTCCCGCGGCGGCTGGGACGTGAGGTTCTCTCCCTCTCACGTTCCGCTGGATATTTCACCTGCGTCAAACAATAAATGAATTAGAATTACATCGTGGATGAGCGTCTTAAGGAAATATTTACTAATAAATAACAATGGATGATAATTAGGTGTCTACATCAGTCTGCGGTTTGTAACTCATAAATACATAATACCTGTGTTTATACACACAACCTAAGTATACAAGTTTTTATGGTTGCTAAGACTCGTCATTAGCTTAGCCATGGCAACTCGTGTCCGGGAGATTTATTCTTGTTGGGTTAGATATAATAAAAGTTTTTAAAAGAAAACGAAATGATTCGATCAAAAAAACGAAAAAAAAAAATGAAAAAACAATGAAAATGAAAGACAAATTAAAAATGAAAAAAAAATGAAGTAAAAAATGAAAATGAATGAATTTGAATCAGCCTTTTTACTTAAGTAAGCCTACGTAAGGAGGTTTGTTGGTCCTTTACACATTCGAGTCCACCCCCGTTTCACAGAGCGCATGTGCCATCCCACCATACATATTGCAAGTGGACCCACCAGGTGGGCTCCCAGCTACGCAAAAGCAATTTGAGTCAACCCACCACTGAAGGTGATAAAACAAAATAAACCGTCCAAAAACAAGACGTAATGTTGATATTCGTATGAAGCACCCATTTAACCTAGCAAAGTAAGGTCAGTCTTGATCGGTCAATTTAACAGGGTTCGGAACTGTAATAAAATATGATGTACTAGCTGTTGCTCGCTACCTTCGTTCGCGTGTAATTATTAAAAAAAAAAAAATCTTCCCTTTTTGAATCGGATTTTGATACCAATTTCAAGGGTTTTAATTTTTTTTTGTTCCGTCAAAATCGGTCCAGCCATTTCGGAGATTAGCCAGAACAAACAGACAGACAGACAGACAAATTGGAAAAAAAATGTGTTTTTGTTATAAGTGACGTATATATTTTCATAGCATTCAGTAAAAAGCTGTTATTTTGATATTTCAAACAGACACTATAATTTTATTTATTTGTATAGATGTATTGAAGATTTATAAGTTTAAAAAAACACGCTTTACAGAGACGTACATTTTATTTCTCATATTCTTCTCGGCAAACCCTTTCATTTGATTCCCATATCATGGGACTGTATAAAAAATAACTAGCCCTCCATCTTTGGAAGTCGGCCATATTGGATTTGAATGACGTCACAAAGCTAACGTATTGTCATCCAAACTAAACATGTATGCATTTCAATTCAATCTGAAACCGGGAAGTGGGTCACTAGGATTTTTTTACATAGTAATAGATACAGTTGAAGCTAATAAAAGCATGTTAAATATTAATGAAGCCTTTAACCATTTTGACAAATAAACAAAAGGTGCTCATAAAAATAAAAGACTGTGTCGTTAAAAGCTAATAACCATGCAAACTACGGAAAATTACCAATACTTAACAGTTGTAACCAGACTTAGTTTCCAAACATAAACAATACAACTTTAAAACCGTTTTTCAATAGTTCAAGTTGTCATTCTGAAATCAACTTAACCAACACGTGAATAAAGTTGATGTTCGTTTAAATGGAAATCACAGTAATTGGAAACAAGAATTTCAATATACTTTAGTTTTTTTTTGTCTTTGCATGTACAAGTATAGGTTATGTTTGAGTATCAATTATATTTCTCACGATGTTCGTAAATACAATAGTGATCTGATGTCATGGATATAAAATTATTGGTATAATAATTTAATCGTTTTTTGGATGGTTCCAACTTGGAAGATATCCCATAAAAGTCAGCAGAAATTATAGTGTTCCTTTTTGATTTCATTAACTGGACTGTGGAGGTTTGACAGGCAGTCGCTCCATGTAAAATACTGGTATGAAGCTGGACACGGTTAGACTGGAAGCCGACCCCAACATAGTTGGGAAAAGGCTAAGCAGGTGATGAGCACTATTTTTATTACTGTTACGTATTTGGTGCCATTGGTCTGATAAAAGGTAGCAAGCACAGCTGCTGAGCATTCCTGGGTTCAATTCCGCGGTCGAGCAATATGTTATTGGTTTCTTTTTTAACCGACTTCTAAACTAAAAAGGAGGAGGTTCTCAATTCGGCTATATTTCTACTCATAAGGCTTATGCCCCCAAACACATGTCATATACTCGTAGAAAGACGAAGTGTTTTTTAGAGACACGAAGCGTTAGAGACATCAGACCATCTCCCTAAACACTGGCTTACTGTGTAGATGATAACCACACAGATGATGACCACACTACCGCTTTTTTTTTCGGATGGGATATCATCAAATGACTCCTCCCGCTCTGGGCCTAGCGGAAGGGAGTGTCAGACTTTTACTGACTAAAACCCATCCATGTTCCTTCTTTTGCCCTTTGTGTTCCAGGGCCGCGGTATCTCTTTCGAACAGTCCCGTTGCACCATACTACCCCTCCGCTATACTATTCTGATTAATTTCGTTGCGGGATCCAAGACAGTTAAATTGTTTCTCTGGGACTTCGTCGAGCTTCATTGTGTCGCCGCTTTTCTGGTGGTCGCCTCTGTTGGTTCTGGCTTTCAGGAGTTACAGTGGTTTGGAAATAGTGTGGCGGGTTTGTCGCATAAAAAAAGTCATAACTGCTCATCCGATTCACGTGATTTTTTTTTCATTTGATAGAGGAAGCTCACTTGGTGGTCCTACATAAATTTTATTCACATTCCTTGAGCAGTTTATGAGTAATAATATAATACAATTTAATTGGTAGTTATGTGTTTGAGCCGTTTGGGGTTGAAACACTAGGGCCATGGGGTCCGAGTGCCCACCTCGTATTTCGGGAAATCGCCAAGCGGTTGGTCGACTCTTCACGTGACTAGAGGGCGGGCCTATTTTTTGGCCAAAGAATTAGCATTGCCATCCAACGTGGCAATGCTGCCAGCTTTCTGGGCACTTTTCCTGTTGACAGCGATGCGGACGAATTTTTGGACGCCCTGTAACCCTTTTCTACTTGTAGGTACATTTATTTATTTTTATAATTAATTCCTATTAGGTATAGTTTTGTAGTTTGTAAATAATATAATTATCTTTGAAATAAATTATATGCTTATGAGTTATCTTCTATAATACATATTATTCTTTTATGTCTATGTGGATGGTCTACTAATAACTTAGATAGTAGCAATGGGAAATGAACACTCGACAAGAGTTGTTAGATTCCATTTTACCACAACTTAGCTTTTAGTCATCAAAAACTTATTAATTTGCATAAATAAGGTACAGAAGGTTGGTTAAAGGAACAGAATTGTCCTCTTTTTCTACCTTTAATTTCGGCGTGCAAATATAAAATAAACTTACAAATTTTATTTAGATTAATTATTGATCATAATCATGCAGTCATTAAACAGATAAACCCATTAAAATTGTATTATTGAATGAAATAAATGTCAATACAATAATTTAAAAAAAAAACATAAATGTCAATAATATTAATGCCAATAATGGGAGAGATTCACCAGACAATAATAATAACAATAAATATTTAAAATGACCGTGCAAATTTACAAAACTTACAATTTAAAAAATAAACACTCATTTAAGTACATGTATGACTCTATCGCCTGCTACAATCCTTAAATACTCCTTATCTTCGTGTTCTGTTATTTTTGCTTACCGTCATAGGTAAAAAGCCATGAGTTTATGTATTGTGTAGAATATTGCGTGACCGTAAACATATTTGACTAGTTTTTAGGGTTCCGTACTCGAAGGGTAACCAACGGGACAGTTGTTTTATATTACATATAATCCAAGAACTGTTTATTTTAATTTTCCAAAATCATGTAATCTAATATTTATGCTGTCTTGATTTCCGTACGCTTTTTTCTCACGGGTGACCACTGAGAACCAGCGCTGTGCTGTGGGCCCCCCATAGCACAGCATCATGCTGAGTGGTAACCTGCTTGTCGCAGTCACGACGTGCAGGCTCATATTTTTTTTTTGTTTCTGGCCTGTTGTATTTGTAATATTTGTTATGCGTTTTATGATTATTGTTATTTCTTTTGTTTTTTTTGTATGCTCGTCATGTCCAAACAAATATTTTTTCTTTCTTTCTTTCTATTAGATTACTAAACCTCCGATGTCCGCCCGTCCCTCCTTCCGTCCATCTGTCCGTCCATCTGTCTGTCAACGGGCTATCTCATGATCCGTAATAGGTAGACAGTTGAAATTTTCACAGAATGTGTATTTCTATTGCCACTATAACAACAAAAACAATTAAAGGTGGCACCCCTAGAACGATGGGAACCCTTCATGCGCGAGTCCGCCTCGCACTTGGCCGGTTTTTTTTATATTTTAAATGCAGCCAATTACTCAGTAAATAACCGTGGCACAAAAACAACGCAGTTATATTATTCTTAAACGTTTTTTGACTGTCGTTTCCTTGTCAAGAACACAATAACGATTTGGCGTTTATAAAAAGTTGATTATTGATGCGTTCAGTATTTGGGACATCCCCTTTACCGATGTTAAGATTGGTTTAGGATTTTGGACATCCTCAAGACCCAACTCCGATTTTATATCGTTGGAAAGACGCATGAAAGT
This sequence comes from Eurois occulta, assembly GCA_950022335.1. Classification (NCBI taxonomy): domain Eukaryota; kingdom Metazoa; phylum Arthropoda; class Insecta; order Lepidoptera; family Noctuidae; genus Eurois; species Eurois occulta. Next base: position 5,537,877 of record OX465504.1, on the reverse strand, counting down.
TGATTGACTAATGGCCTGTTCCTATTTTTGATGAACAATCCGTTTTAGTTACGAATAGTAGTTTTTGTATAATATGTATATTATTTAACCGACTTCCAGAAGGAGGAGGTTATCAATTCGTTTGAATTTTTTTTTGGGTGTTTGTTCAGCGATATCTTCGCAAGCTATTTTTCCATTTGTTGTGTTTTTGAAGTCGGTTTTATTTTTTGCAATGAAGTTTTTTTCTTTTAATAACTGATTTGAAAGAAATCTGGCCGAGAGTTTTCATGAATAAAACAATTAAATGTTTTTTTTTTCTTTGCATATGGAAAGAGGTAAAAATAATCAGCTGATTAATACCTATCATTCGGTTGAATTTTGCATACACAAACTTACTGGCTTATGACCGCGGCTTCGCCCGCGTGACGTTCGATAACTGTCCCACGAGATCATACTACCGGGATGAAAAGTATCCTTTATGTTAATCCAGGTTATAAACTATCTATGTGCCAAATTTTATCCAAATCCGTTGAGTAGTTTTCGCGTGAAAGAGTAACAAACTTCCATCCATCCATCCTCACAAACTTTCGCATTTAAGTATAATATTAGTAAGAAGTAAGATGGAGCTGTTGTTTTTTTTCTCAATTTCAATCTTGTTTCCTTAGTACCCACAAATTGTTTATAATGACGAATTGAATGAGAAGCTCTTGGCTTAATAATAACAGCCACACGGATCGAACTTCAAGGTTAAGCAGCGCTTGCCAAGGGTCCGTGGATGGGTAAATATCCATTACATACGGAGTTTCCGCCGTGCCTCGGAAAGCACGTTAAGCCGTTGGTCCCAGCTGTCATTTGTAGATCTTTGAAAGTCGTTACAGGTAGTCAGTGGCCCGAAAGTATGACAACCTGTCTTACCAAGGGGTATCGTATTACCCAGTACCTACTAACTGAGTTGTGGAGATCTGATCTGGAGGTAGTCGGTCCATATAAAATACTGGTATTCAGCCGCATCCGGTTAGACTGAAGCCGACCCCAACATAGTTGGGAAAAGGCTGACAGATGATGATCACATTGGTCACCCATCTACGGACCGAACTTAGCAAGCGTTTGTTTAACCTTGAAAATCGACCCGTACGTCTGTTATTATTAAGCCACAAGCATTTCAGTGACTAAACTAAGCAATGAGCAGTTGCAAGCTGAAGATCGATTACTTTTAAGTCCTTTATTGACCCTCAAGTCCTCAATTAAGGTACTTGAACTTAACATACAATAATTTAGCATAATTGGTTGTTGTCATAGCCCATTGGTTAAGGCCGTGTGCCACTCACACACGAGGTTGTGGGTTCCAAGCCCAACTGCTGAGCATGATCCTGGGTTCGATTCCCGGGTCGGGCAAAGTGTTACTGGGTTTTTCCAACAGTATTTTCTCAGTAGCATCCACGGATTCTGGATTTGTTGCCCGGTTGACGGCAATAGACTCGCCCCCTATTACATGGGACTTAAACACCTCTTCCTAACCGTTCGCGGATTACAGGCATGTTGTTATGTTATACATAATACACCTTTTAATAATAATAATAAACATTTATTTCAGAATCACTTCCATTTGTAAAGTTTCCATTTGTTAAGTTTCGCTAGCTATTTTATAATTGACCTTTTATGGGTAATATCAAAAATAATTGTACATTCTAACGTGCTGAAATGTCCATGGCAGGTTCTATCGAAATAATGCGAAAATTTTATAAAACAAGTTATTAGACGTAGACATACAGAATTATGGATGAATAATATGATTTTTACAGCAGATTATAGCTTATAGTTATTAAAATACAGATTTCTGTTTTGGGGAATATCATATTTCTCCCATGTAAATAATACTGTCCTCGAAGACTTGTGCGTTACAAAAAAGCCTCTAGTTTTTTGGGTGCTACATATCTAATTAATTCAAGTTTAAAATTAACTTCAGTATTGTTAAGACTATCTAGATCCTGCATTATTTCTTAAAAATAATAAAGAAACAGATACTTAACTTAATATCAAATCTTCGTCCACGATTTTCGTCATTTTTGTTATTCCATTTTGTAACATCAATATTTGGTAGTTTTTAAAATGTGGAATTGGCAACACTGCGTTTATTGTGAGTAGCCAATCACGTAGCTCTAACTAGTGACAGTCGGCCATTTTGCAACGTGCGTTCTTGGTAGAGCAATGTGCCTAAAGCAGTGATGAATTTTTTCAACAATATTACATTCCCTTTTGTGCGGTGGTCTGTTTATCACCCGTTAAGTTGTTTCTTTACTATTAGTCCATTAAATATTGTATTACTCTCGCCCAAATCAAAAGTAAACAACAATTTTAGCTAAGGAGCTTCACTGATTTTTAATTCGTTTGAGGTTATATTCAACACGTGTTTTACATTCCTTTTTGTTATAATTTGTTACATTTTTTTGTTACGTAACAAAAATGAGTTAACAAAAAGGAAGTAAGGGCGATTTTATACTAGTTACCTACTGAAAAATTCTTCACACGTTCATTTTGTTACAAAAAAAAAATCTAGCAATGCTTTCACCTTACTTACTAGGAATACTAGTAGATAGCAATAGTGAAAATTAATCTTGGCTATGGTCGCAAATCATATTTTCCTCAACATATAACCTGACGGTCGTAATTTGCAAAAAACAAGGGAAAATTTGAATTTCACCGGTTACCAAAAAATTTTGTGTTTCATCTTCATATTTTGTGTGTATTTATTGTGTAGTACCTAAAGTTATGAAAATGATGATGATGACGAATGACTTAAGAAAGAATTATGAGACTGATAAATTGATCTCGAATAGAAAAAATATGAAACCATTAAAAATGTGACATTGTGACCTGTTTTGTGATTTAAAGTTTTATCATATTTAAAAGTTTTATCGTTTTTACTGTTTTATTTTTTAGTTTTTTTTTTATCAAGAGTTGATTTGGTATTATTAAAAGTTCAAATGAACCTAACCAAGTTGTATCTAAGTTGTTCAGTTATTATTTGTGATAGATGATAATTTAAAAAAAAACGGAATCCTATTTTGTTTTGTTAATTGTGAAATTGTCCTAATAGTTCCTTTTGGTTTCCTTTTTGTAACACTTTTCATTTTTGTAACGAATTTCATTTTCGTTTCTTTTTGGTGACTGTACAATTTATTTTAATATTACCCTTATACAACTGGTTTTTCATATGTCTATAGGATCTCTTAGATCTTCTAATCTTAAGATTACTGACTAATATATTTCTTATTTACCCATTTGCAGTATTGCAAGACCGTTTCTCTGAAGGCGACTTAGCGGGTAGAGACAAGAGATCGTCCGACAACATATATTTCGACAACAATGACGATGAAGACAAGAATTGGAATCAAAGTGAGTAAAACATCATATTACGACTAGCTGGCCACGCGACCTTCGTTCGTGTGAAATTATTATTTCCTTTATTTACTTTTCTTACATACAGTTTTCATTTTTTTATATTTCTTAAAAGAAAAACGAGGAAAGAAAACATTTAAAAAATATTGTTATTATAAAAAATAAAACTTCCCTTTTTCTCGGATTCGGATCGGATCGGATCGGATTTTGGGTTTTTTTTTGCACGAGGCCTCCGTGCAAAAAAAAAAAACTAGCACTCCGGGAGTGCCGGCAGAAGTGAAAACTTGATTATTAACGTTGAGCATGTTTGATATTTTGGAATGGTTAGGGAATAATTTTGCACCAATTGCTTTATCAGTATAAAAGTACTATCATTTATGTGGTAGAATACAATATTCATTTATTGCGCTATCGTACACAAACATGACAATTTATATTACATTAAAAATTTAACACTTTAAAACTATTACAATTATTTTACATTAAAAAGTTTATCTCTCCGAAAAATCAACTTTCATCCATAATTTCAACGACTTTTTCACCATCATCATTACCAGAACTATCATCGCCAATCTCTAAAACTGATACGATAGGTTTATGGTAGCTGAAGTAAGAAACGAACAGTTTTGATTCGAACCTATTTAAATGTCTAATAAAGACCGCATCAATAGTAGTTTTGTATTTCGTTGTGCTAAGATTGCGATCATTCGACATAGTTAAACCAAATTCATTATTTAAAATTTTGCACCAATTGCTTTATCAGTATAAAAGTACTATCATTTATGTGGTAGAATACAATATTCATTTATTGCGCTATCGTACACAAACATGACAATTTATATTACATTAAAAATTTAACACTTTAAAACTATTACAATTATTTTACATTAAAAAGTTTATCTCTCCGAAAAATGAACTTTCATCCATAATTTCAACGACTTTTTCACCATCATCATTACCAGAACTATCATCGCCAATCTCTAAAACTGATACGATAGGTTTATGGTAGCTGAAGTAAGAAACGAACAGTTTTGATTCGAACCTATTTAAATGTCTAATAAAGACCGCATCAATAGTAGTTTTGTATTTCGTTGTGCTAAGATTGCGATCATTCGACATAGTTAAACCAAATTCATTATTTAAAAATTCAATTAATAGTTGATTTTTATCGTCTGCGAAGTTTATGTTGAAATCTCCACTCAAAATCATTGGCAATTCATCAAAGCTTTTTCCAATTTTTTTTTTAAGCAATGCAGATGCATCATGAGAATAAATGAATAAATTTTCATACAAGAAGTCTCGTATAGCACGCAATGACTTATCTGGAGAGATGTAAACGGCAACCATAATTATGAACTGATTATCACCAGAGTGGCAACGACTTATACAAATATCACCGATATCAGAAACAGTGGCATTAAACATGCTGTTGTATTTCACATGCACATCCATATAATTTGTGCAATAATGAACTGTGTTCATATTTTGATAAATAGCTACTCCACCCGCGGGACGATTATTTCTTCTGAAACTCGCAACAAAGTTGAAATTCGGAATGTCAATTATTTCATTGTTACCCATATGAGTTTCTGATAAAATTAACACATTCATCTTTTTAACAAGAGCGTCAATTGCTAGATCATCTACATGCGCACGTAAACTCTGACAATTGAATGAAAAAATAGACAATCTATTATTCTTAGAAATAAAATCTACAAGTGTTTTGGTGATGGTTTGCAAAGGATTTTCACGTAAACGTTTCAATTCAATTGATAAATCTTCTCGATGAGTTGTTGATCTCTTTTGATTTTTTGTTGCGTTTGAATCTTCCACCTGTGCGTTTCCTACTCTGCCATGATGAAATTTCCAGCTCGCCCTTGTGTCGTCTTCAGTGACTAAGAACAAACCTTCTATACTAGTTACTCTTGATAGCGCAACGTACACCAATTCTCTTGAATGAGAACGATTGTATTCATAAACGATAGCATCAAACGTACCTCCTTGGGATTTATGAATTGTCATCGCCAAAGCCGAAATCAGTGGAAAATGTTTTCTTTTTGCCACTATAGTTTTAAACTTGTTCCTAAACTTATTAAATTTTCATCTAGTATATAAAGTACTCACTCATTTTCTTTCGCTATTTCTTCATCACTTTTATCATTAATAGATGCACTTTGTTCAATTTCCATATTTTAAGCACTTTACATTCACGAATTTTACGAATACACAACTGATCACTACACAAACGGTCGAGCCATCAGCTGTCACCATCCATGGAGTTCAGCTACTCAACGCTAGAGGGCGCTGTAACCAATTTACTCTATTTAGCACCCTAAAGTTATTGAAATAGATGTCATATTCGTATGCACTTGTTATCTATTTTTCTACTCAGCTAGGGATGAGGACAAGATATCGATAATTTAATGTCGATGTTTGTACAATGTAATAATTAAAATCTTTTATCTTATGTAACGGACCAAAGTCCGATTAGTATAAAAGGTAAAATGGTTAAATGAAACGATAAATAGTGAATTTAAAATATTTATTGTCCTTGAAATAAAACATATTTGTTTAATAATTGTCGTTTTGACTGTTTTATATTTAATTTTAACAGGTGATGCATGCGGATATTGACATATTTTTCCGCAATGGCTTTTATTAAATCCGTAATGTGATTCGATGTAGGAAATTCTCCTAACTGATGATAAATAATTTTTTGGAATATGGACGTCCCAATAAACAAAATCTGTAGCCTTTTTTGAAGTTTGTACATTGTTTTCATCAAAATGCTCAGAACAAATTGTACTTGATTTTGACGGCATCCAGTTCTGTCTTCCCGTAGCTTCTATCCATTTCTCCTTGGTAAAAGGATCTTTGGGAAAACTGAAATATTTAGTTACATACTTTATTAGTATTAGTTATTTTTTAGGCCTACGTCCAGCTATGAATGAAGATTGGTTTATTTGTCAGAATATAAGTACTCAAACTCAAACCATTTATTTCAATTAATCGAGAAGAACGTCAACGAGTACATAACATGTCATGGTAACGTATAAGGTTTCACTATACTATATAAGTACACTCGAAGACACTCTTTATTATTTTATCGATACCGAACTATTTGAATGTGTCCCATCCCTAATCGAGTAGCGTCGAAGTTTCTAGAATGTATACGATGATATTCAAGACAGCGAGCAAGTTGATTTAGACTTTGAACAATGGACATAAGGTAGTTTATCCCTAAAGCATTAGGTTCAAAATTGATTGGAAACATTTAAAAATTTCTTTAAATGATTTTAAACCATAAAATGTTGAAGGTTAAGTTCAAAATCGTCTACTCTCTATCCGTCTTACGCTTTTTCCAAATTTCTTTAAATGATTTTAAACCATAAAATGTTGAAGGTTAAGTTCAAAATCGTCTACTCTCCATCCGTCTTACGCTTTTTCCAAATTTCTTTAAATGATTTTAAACCATAAAATGTTGAAGGTTAAGTTCAAAATCGTCTACTCTCCATCCGTCTTACGCTTTTTCCAAATTTCTTTAAATGATTTTAAACCATAAAATGTTGAAGGTTAAGTTCAAAATCGTCTACTCTCCATCCGTCTTACGATCAGGTCACGTGTCCTGACGCGAGTGTCCTGACGCGAGTTTAAGATTTTATACCCATTACAGAACAATTTTTTTAAAGTGCTCAACGCCGCTAAAGAAGTTTTCACTTCAAAAAAAACTTAAAAATTAAATCTACACTAATATTATAAAGAGGAAAACTTTGTTTGTATGTTTGTTTGTTTGTAATGAATAGGCTAAAAAACCACTGGATCGATTTTAAAAATTCTTTCACCATTCAAAAGCTACATTATCCACGAATAACATAGGCTATATTTTATTTTGGAAAAAGATAGGGTTCCGTAAGATATTTGGGTTTATCGGACACAAGGTGTAAAAAATCAACCAGAAAAGTTACTTATTTTGCGTACGCTGCCTAAACTATAAAAGATAGAACCATAAAATGTGCTAATTAATTGTAGATCTTATAAATATCTACAAAAAAGTCCGCAACACACTATACCTATCTATGTCGAGTGAGGCACAACAACCATTTTTTTTTAATTAAAAATCTTGAATTTTTTTCGGACTACATTTAAACGCGTTTATTTTACTCATGCTATTAATCCTTATCAAAATAAATCAGTTTATGTAGATAATGTGACAATCTGTGCAGCCTGCGGATAATGACTGCGTCGTTGATGTTACTGTCGGTGTCTGTGAATTGACCTGGGAATCATTTTGCTGACCGTGTCTTTCCTGGGTAGGTTTTGTGCAGCGGTAACCGAAATCCACGCGGGCGGAGCCGCGGGCGACCGCTAGTACATTATAATATAATTATATAATTTTTGTATAGAATAGATATAGATGTACCTTCATTCCTGTTGCAATTAGCCTATCCTTCAGTCAAGGGTCGAGTTCATCTCGCCCTTTCCTAGGCCGTGTTGTCGTTTCCCGCTATTTGAGACTTTGGGACCCACTGTGTGGTTACTTCAGTATAAAACATTAACAAGCATGAGCAAGACTGAGCATGAGGTCCGGGTTCGATTCCCAGGTCGGGCAAAGTGTTGTTGGGTTTTGCCATTAGGTGTTTCTCAGTAGTAGCCACGGAGTTTGGATTAGTACCCGGTTGATGGCAACATGGAGCGACTGCCTATCTGACCTCTATACTATTATTTTTGGCATAAATATCATGTTTAAATATTGAGACCCATCACGACTGCAAAGTTTCGCTAGCTATTTTATAATTGACCTTTTATACAAATTGTTTTTCGTATGTCTATACGATATCTTTGATCTTCTATTCTTATTTTTTTTTGTAACTCGTTCCCTGCCTTATTATTTTCAGGGCCAGCGGGTCATATAAATGGCAACCCCATTGACACACCGAGTCTTGCAGCTATTAACCCAAATGGTAAGTTCATACTTAAGCTATAACGGTAAAAACATTAGATTTGAATTCGAATCTGACGTTTTTTTTTTAAATTTGCATACTCAGTTGTATGTGATGATTGATATAATTGTTTTGAGACCGCAACAAATAAGTATTTAGGAGCCGTCTCCACGAGCGAGAGAATCGCGACGATCGCGATATTATTGTCGTGCCACGTATTTCTATGAGGCCGTCTCCACGAGCGAGAGAATCGCGACGATATTTTCGCATACAAATACGTGGGACGACGATAATATCGTCGCGATTCTCTCGCTCGTGGAGACGGCCCCTTAGAGAATTTTCCGTTTATTTATTTTTCTCAGTTACTTTTTTAGTAATCAGTTAACGTGGTATGGACATGTGATGCGGAGGAATGAGTAAAATGTAGTGAGGAGAATGTTGTATAAGAGTAGAGGAAGACCAAACAAACGATGGATGGACTGTGTGAAGGATGATATGGCTAGAAAAGAGATGACTGCTAAGATAACGAGTAATAGAGAAGTATGGAAGAAGAAGACATGCTGCGCCGACTCCAAATAAATTGGGATAAGGGCAGGAGAATGATGATGTCTTACTTTTTACATTAAAAAAAAAACAATATAAAAAAAAAACATCTAATATTTGTAAAAAAAAATTGTAGCCCGTCGGGAAAAGGGCCCAAGCTACTGGCAGTCAGGGCTCCAGAGAACGGAACCTCCTAACAATACGAGCCGTGTCCAAGAGTACCGCTTTCTGAATCAAGCCCTTGATCCAGTTGCCTAACGAGAGTCTTCTCAAATATTGGTCGAGGCTCTTACTATCGGCACAATGATCGCTAAATTCACAAACCACATGTCCACAACCTCGCGAGCCAAGTCAAGATTCACCTGGACGGTGGCATGCCCGACTTATATGTCAACCGTGCTGCCCTTCACAACAAATCTCCGGATATATTAATATCATAACAAACATAAATATTATAAATACATTCTTCTTCTCTTCAAGTCTTCATATTGTATATAAAGAGACTATGTTGAGAGGTTAGAATTATGAAAATAATGGGTATAAAGTACCCTTAACGAAGCCGAAAGGCACTTGTTCTCCCCGTCATTGCGATCATTTTTTTGTTTTAGATTTAGACCATACCTGGGAACCTTCTAGTTACGGAGATATTGGGAGTTTGGGAGTCAAAGTCCCAACTTTTCACAAGTTGTTTTTTTTTTAAATACAAGTTTTTAATGTTACAACTTTACTTTAATTACCTCCACGACCCCCGTACTATTCAATGCATCCATCAGCACGTTTTGAGTGCGTCACATTGAGTCGTACCATAAAACGTGATTTACACCTCCTAAAAAAAGGTCGTTTCCCAGCAATAATTTTGGCGTAGAATTACTCAGTTTGATGTACAGAATGCTTGGTTGACGGTTTGTGAAGGGTCCGTTTACACCTTCTATGTTGTTTTACTTCTCAGATGAGATCGGCAGGTTCTTCATCCAATACAACAATGTTCCGATGGGCGCTGAGAAGGTCGGCAATAGACTGTTTGTCACAATCCCTAGAAGAAGATTCGGTGAGTTTTAAAAAGAAAATATTATACCAAATTACTTTTTTTTTCGATATCTAACATCGTTAGGTCGATTTACAACTGATTAATTTTCCGCTTTTGATAAATTATGGTGTTCAGACGTTTCACTATGTACAAATGTAAGTCAAAATGCAAAAACTAAAGCGTCTGATATCTGCTTAAGGGCCGGTTACTAACAAAGCGGAGACGTGTGTAAAATTCGACCAACCATAGAAGTGATGAGAGACGCATTTTGGATTAAACCAATGTGATTGTTTTATTCCCGCATGTCTCCACTCCGCTCTGCTCGTCTTCCTTTCGGTGGAAACCTAGCCTTAGCCGTTGGCAGGAACTGTGAATTTCTGCTTAAATAAAATCTTCTATCTCATCATCGAGCCTTTTCCCTTTGTCTGAGGTTTCCAGTGTAACCGGATGCAGCTAAATACCAGTAAATTACATGGAGCGACTCCCTATACAGGGTTGTAAAACACCAGCAACCTCTTAAGAGGTCATTGTACTCCTCATTATGAACAACTTTTACTATGGGACCAAACCTGAAATCGCGAAAAAAAATCAGCTGTTCCCTACATTTATGATCGATTAAAACTCGTCAAAATGTAGGGAACAGCTGTTTTTAGGGTTCCGTACCCAAAGGGTAAAACGGGACCCTATTACTTACTAAGACTCCGCTGTCTGTCTGTCTGTCTCCAGGCTGTATCTCATAAACCGAGATAGCTAGAAAGCTGAAATTATCACAAATGATGTATTACTATTGCCGCTATAACAACAAATAATGGTACGGAACCCTTCGTGCGCGAGTCCGACTCGCACTTAGCCGGTTTTTTTTTTTCGCGATTACAATGACCTCTTAAGAGGTTGCTGCTGTTTTTCAAATAACCCTGTATACTCTTTCATCTAAAAGCATGTGTAATAAACATTATAGTTAAAAAAAAACTAAAAACCAGGCTTTACAGTGACGTCATTTTATTTTTCGTATTCTTCACGACAAACCCTTTTATTTGATACTCATATCATGGAATGCATGCAAAATTGCTAGTCTGCACTCTTTGGGAGTCCGCCATATTGGATTTAGAATGACGTCACGTAGCTAACCATGCATTCTCATCCAAAGTGAACATGTATGCATTTCGGAAACTGGATCAAATTTAACTTCTAAGACTTTTTTTTTAGACAGGTGAAAGCTAATAAAAGCGTATTAAAATCCTCGATTTCTCATCTCATTTTCAGGTATTCCAGCAACATTGAACTACATAGACCTCTCCCGTTACGAAGGCACCCGTTCCCCCCCGCTCACTCCATACCCGGACATGGCCAGATCCAGGTCCTTGATCTCCGTGTATAGGACGAGGGCAGATGAATGTGGAAGGCTGTGGACCGTCGATACGGGGACTATTGAGATACCTAGTAAGTACCTACACAGTTTTCTTCTTTATGTCGGATCCGGTCATTAGTACGGACATAAAATGAATCGCAAGCGCGCCAGTGGTCAATATCATGTGATCTACTGACCAGTCCACCCAAATTACAGCGCGCTTCTACAGAGTCGTGATGTTTTGAACTCGCAGCGATGACGACAGGCAGTGTCTGATCACAACGTAGTTGTGACGTCCCAAAACTGTACCCGATTCATTGTGTCCAGTGTTATTGTGTTAAATTGTAATTTGAAGTTGTCGTAATTTCATCTAGTCGAGTTGGCCGCTGCCGATCCAATTTCAGTGTGGAGTCCCAACACAGGATATGCCACACATTCTCGCCTGCCCGTCGTGCACAACTAATTGCACCCTCCAGGACTTGAATAAGGCAAACGACAGAGCTGTCCAGGTCACTACTGGTCGGACAAAATCTGAGTCATCGATTCGAGAAGACGAAGAAGAGTTTGAAGTAATTTGCTAGTTTAATAAAAGCAGTGTATGCACCCGGTGTGTTTTTGTTGCACGAAACCCATCTTCTGCCCACATGACGTAGGAATAAATCCTGACAATCCGACATGTACATCTAATCTGAACATCATAATAAAATCGTAGCGATCAAGATGTATTTAGGGTTGACGCAAAAACTGTGGCTTCACTAACTAAAGAACATTCACTACTCCACTAATCTGGTGGAGTATTTTTTATATATTTGTGAACAAGCATGCAGGCAAAGAATGATCGCTATAGGGTACAAAATATGTCGACATTACGACATTTTATAGAACCATTTCCAAGGACATTTTTTGTTTTATTTTTAGTATATTTATGGGTAAAATAAAATTCTATTCTATGCTAACTAAATATGTATACTAAAAAAAAAATGTCTAGAAAAAAAAAAATGACAATGAAATGAAAAAAAAAGAAATGATGATGAATGATGATGAAATGTCTTTTGTCTTAAAACCTTTTCTCCTCAGACAGTCCCCGTTACCTTCGGCCGCCAGCGATCGTCATCTTCGACCTGAAGACTGACAGAGAGATCCTGAGGTACCAGCTGAAGGACTCAGATCTACCTGCCAATAATACTCCTACTGGTGAGGACATGTCTTCCTAATTTTGGGGTTTATTCAAAACCAGTACTAAAGTAACGCTAGTTATAAAACGTCAAGCGACGTTCTTTTTTCGGATGGGAAATCATCAAATGACTCCTCCCGCTCTGGGCGGAGCGGAAGGGAGTGTCAGACTTTTACTCACTAAAACCCATCCATGTTCCTTCTTTGCCCTTTGTGTTCCAGAGCCACGGTATCTCTTTCGAACAGTTCTGCAGCCCTGGTAATAGATCAATCCTCAGATGCTTTTAGCCGTTCAGTGCAGAGGAATGCATTTTTCGATTCATTTTGTGTTAAGATGTTTCACTTTGAGTAAAAGAATGCCGAATTATTTTATATATTTTTTAAAACAATGCTGCACATAAAGTTTATTTCGGGCACACTATCAAACAATATCTAACATACATACTTTATATAACATCACGCCTGTAATCCCCGAAGGATTAGGCAGAGGTGTAGGAACCTAATAGTACACCCACATTTCGCCAGTTATGTTTCAGACCCTTGTAAAGGGGGGCGAACCTATTGCCATTAACCGGACCCAAATCCAGACTCCGTAGCTGCTACTGAGAAATTCCTGATAGAAATTCCAATAACATGTTGCCCGACCTAATCGAACCCAGGACCTCACCCGCTTAAACGTGCCTATAACCTATTTTTAGTCCGAATGTTCACGCAAGCGAATAGTATGGTAGCATAGCATGTCATCCAAATGGAAACGAATCGAGAGACCTCTTTTACGCTTAGATTGCATGGACTTTCCAACCCACCCTGATCCCGCTTTGGGATATGAAGATTAGGGTGTAAAGTTCTTCATCCCACATAGAAAAGGGAGGATCCTCAGACTAGACAGGTGCTGTGTCTTGTGGGCTACTGCCCGACAGTTGGTGTCGGGATTTCTATACGGAGTCGAAGAGACACCGACGCTAAAACGGTTACCTACCACGTAATCAGTACAACATTCTGAGCCCCCATTTTGACCGTGTAGGTATTGCACTTTTGTAGGAAACAGCTGTTTTTTTTTTAATAAACGAATGAAAAATTATGTCAGAATGATGTAGCCACTGAATACGTGGTAACCGGTTTCGCGTCGGTGTCCGTTCCACCCCGTACGTCCATAAGTCGCGGATAACTTTAACTGCGCGATGTAGGAATTTGATGTTAGTTCTTCATTTATTTCATAGATGGCGCTGTAGTATATTTCGCAATATGTTGCTGTAGTACTTTTGCTAGTGCCGCTACTCGTCAATTATTTCAGTCACTACTTAACAAAACTTTATCCTCTTTCCACAGGCCTAGCTTCAATAACCATTGCGATCAAGAACGGCGACTGTTCCGACGCGTACGCCTTCATATCCGATGTGGTATCCTACGGCATCATAGTGTTCTCTCTCAAACAACGGGACAGCTGGCGGCATCAGCATAACTACTTCCATTTCAACCCCACTGCTGGGAACTTAAGGGTTGCTGGTGAGTTTAAACTTAAATTATCACTGCTGTCTATAAAATCAGGGGCTCATGGTCAACGTAACCATGAGCCCCGCCCCGCTTGCCGAAAGCGGTCCGTGGATCGGTGAGCATGCTTAAATATTACTTGTATGTGTGGTGTAAACTGTAACTATAAGTTGGTTATAAATAAATTATAAATAAGTAAATATCATAGCAAGATCTTTCCATGTCTCGGAAAGCATGTCACTCTTGTTTCAGCCTTTCATTTGACATTCGTCAGACCTTAGACAGTTGTGACGGGTACTCAAAAACCCCAAAAAAAAGCTGACTGAATTTTCCCAGTAATTTGACACAGAAAATGGTTATGGGATTCGTTCGATACTACTATGGAACGAATCCTGAAATCGTGAAATAATCTGCTGTTTCCTACATTTTGAAGCTGAAGTATTCGAAAACAAAGCGGCGAATTTTTATTTTGGAGAATAAGCCATTTATCATATAATTCCAGGTCAATCGTTCACCTGGAACGACGGTGTCTTCAGCGTGGCAGTGGGCCAGGAAGGTCCGGATGGTTGCAGACCCACCTACTTCCATCCCATGGTCAGCAGCCAGGAGTTTGCTGTGTCTTCCTGCGAGCTGGAAAAGAGAGAAGCCAACCAGACCGCTTACAGTGTGAGTGGACAACATTTTTTTCCTTAGCCATATTGTCTGTTGTTTGTGTTGTTGTGTCGTATTGTTGTTGGTGTTGTATTGTTGTTGTTGTTGTTGTTGTTGTATCGTTGTGTATACTGTATTGTATCGTTGTGTATATTGTATTGTGTTGTGGTGTGTGTGTGTGTGCATGTTGTATTGTTGTGTTGTTGTTGTTGTTGTGTATTGTGTTTGTCTGCTGTACAAAGGGCTCTCGCATAGCCTTCTAGATTATCGCCAATAGAAAAGATATAAAGAGGACTAAAATGTTATTGTTGCATAACACCACCCCTGTAATCCCTGAAGGTCTAGGCAGAGTTGTACAATAGTACATACACATTTCGCCAGCTATGTTTAAGTCCCATGTTGGTGGCGAGCCCCTGTTGCCCATGCACTATCCATTAACTCAAAAACACTGCTTGACCTGGAAATCGAACCCAGGACTTCATACCCAGCAGACCACTAGGCGCAGGAGGTAGTCTACAAAACACACATTCATATTTAGGGTTCCGTACCTCAAAAGTAAAAACGGAACCCCTTATAGGACCCCTCACTCGCGTGTCTGTCTGTCCGTCAGTCACAGCAAATTTACTCTGAAACTACTGGACCGATTGAGTAGATATTTGGTACACATATTTAAATCGGTGACCCAAAGACAGACGTGTAACGTAAATTAATGAATTTTATTGCACTTCTTCCACTTTTCGCAAACTATATCGTTTTAGATTTCAAATGAAAGGGCTCGTTGTGAGCAACTCAAATACCCTACTTTTCAAAACAAACATAGGTATTTTTGGACGCCATTCCTATTACCTACGGCAAAACACGTTGCCACTTTCTTTTATTTATAAGACCTGTTTAGTGTATTCATACCTACTCATGTTTTTACAAAATAAATATATCTGGGAAACGGAATGTAAGAGTGAGAGAGAGAGAGAGTACGTTAAGAAGATGGCGTAAAAATAAAAGACGACAAAGACGTGTGCTTGACCTTTTGCTTTTAAAATAATATCAATATGTTGATAAACCAAGTTGTTTCAGTCTGTGCCCACATTCCCACAAATATGGGCTCGTCCGGGATTTGTGCGGCTCAGAGACACACACAAGGAAGTAAAATACAAAGGCGAGAGTTATCTTTATCAGATGACATTTTTTTCAGGTATTAGGAGACCGAGGCACGAACAGCCAAAGCACCATGCATGATCTCCATGCCCCCTCAAACGTGATGTTCTTTGCTGAAGTAGGAAGAGATTCCGTGTCTTGCTGGAATACGGAACGGCCTCTAAGTCCTGACACCATGGAGATACTCGCCCAGGACAGCCAGAGGCTCAGTTATCCATCAGGTAAGGGGTCTCTAATTCTTTGGAAACGGTGGATCAGTAATTATAAAGCAGCCTAAGGTATACTTAATACTTTTTGTCATCTTTTTTAAACAGAAAGATGAGATTTTTTAATAGATATGTAGCGGACTGTACTAAAATTGTTACAACGCCATCTATGGCACGAAGGAAGAACTAACATAAAAATTATGAATCGACCTATTAAAGTTATCCGGGAGTTAAGACTATAAGAAAACCTGACAACAACCGTCGGGCAGTAGCCCACCAAAAATAACATTAGTATGGTCAGAGGATCCTCCCTTTTCAATTGTGTGTGAAGAACTGTACACCCTGTTATTCATACCCCTATTAGTTTGTGTAAATTCTGGGTTCGAAGCCACAATCTTCCAACACGTAAACCGCGACCATTTATATAGGGTGACTGGTAATTAGTGACCGATACTTAAACACGTGATTATACTCATGATAACAAACAACTTTACCAAAGAAAAAAAAATACACTGATTCAATGTTATCACAATAACACAACAGTCGAATTAAATTCGCGCAAGCGCCTGTGAACTATCAGCTGTTAGCCATGTGACGCCGTTCTGTCTCATTACTATCGTACTGTGCAACAGTGTGTAGTGGTCACAGGCACGCGCGCGCCAATTTCTTACGGCTGTTGTGTTATTGTGTTATAAGTGAATGAGTATAAAAAATCCTGGTGATATTTTTCTAGAACCACTTATAGACTAAAAATTGGTTATCTGTAAAGTTGGTTTACAATGAGCGTAACGGGACAATGAGTCATCCTTTTTCGTGTATGCAGCCGGCGTTCATCGATTTATTAGACGCGTTGTCATGTCAAAAATGTTTCTTTGGGAAAGTTGTTTGTTATCATGAGTACAATCACGTGTTTAAGTATCGGTCACTAATTACCAGTCACCCTATATATAAAAATCTCGTGTCACGGTGTTTGTGATCGCACTCCTCTGGAACGGCTCGACCGATTTTTATGATTTTTTTATGTATAATTGATAGGTATGTGAATAGGTCGTAAAGTATATTTCACACCGCTAATTTCTCGCAGATTTCTCTCGAAGGTCGCGGGGCACAAGTAGTTATTTATATATTTTCATTTTCAGATCTCCATGTATCTGATGACGAAGTATGGGTGACGGCGAATACCCTACCTCGGTTCATATACTCTCGACTGAATACAAATGACGACAACTTTTATATATACAGGTAAGATGTTTTTTAGGGTTCCGTACCCAAAGGGTAAAACGGGACCCTATTACTAAGCCTCCGCTGTCTGTCTGTCTCTCTCCAGGCTGTATCTCATAAACCGTGATAGCTAGAAAGCAGAAATTTTCACAAATGATGTATTACTATTGCCGCTATAACAAAAAATACTAAAAATTAAAAAAAAAAATATTAAGGGGGACTCCCATACAACAGACATGATTCTTTTTGCCGTTTTTATAGATAATGGTACGCAACCCTTCGTGCGCGAGTCGGACTTGCACTTGGCCGGTTTTTTTTTTTAATTTAGTACCTTTTATAAGTATGGAGGAAGAAGAAGACATTGTTTTAAGTTTTCACATTTTAAAAATAAACTTATACTGTCACTTACGGGATATCTTCCGTGATTGTTCATGATTTTGACAAAATGGCGCTGACAACAGTGTTGTCGGGAGCTCAATAAGTTTAGAAGAAGACTTGCTGCGCCGACCCCAAATAAATTGGGATAAGGGCAAGAGAATGATGATAGAGATAATGCACTTATTTATAAATGTGATTTTTTGTGTGTATGCGTGTGTGTGTTTTAGTATGTTTGTGTGTGTTAGTATGTTTTCTACTCCTTCACGTTGAATCGGGTAAACGGATTTGGGCTTATGTTAACAATAATGTTTCCCAAATACTGGCGCCGCGCGAAAAAGCTAGTTTGATCAAATTATAGCAATTAGCAAGCGCGACTTCTGGACGTGGGATCCTGAGTTCAATCTCAGGAGCCACGTGAACCCCAGGTGCATAGGGTACCACGTATTCAGTACATCATTCTGAACACCCCACATATCAATTTTTCGTCAGTTATAAAAAAACAGCTGTTTCCTACAAAACTCTAATACCTACAGTCTACACGGCCAAAATGTATAGAACAACTGTTTTTTTTACACAGCTAAGTATGTTTTTTGTGCGGTATTCCTTCCACCATGTATATTACTAGTGACCCGCCCCGGCTACGCACGGGTGCAATTTATTAATGAAGAAAATAAGTAGAAAAAAAATCGAAGTTTTCTTTTGTAGTGGCACTACAAAAAGTACTACAGCAACATAGAACAAAAAGTACTACAGCGCCATCTATGACGCAGAGGATAAACTAAACATCGAAATACATCTAAATCCTGCATCGCGCAAGTAAAGTTATTCGCGACTTAAGAGTATATAGAAGAACCCGACAACAACTGTCGGGCAGTAGCCCACCAGACACAACACCCGTCTGGTCGGAGGATCCTCCCTTTTCTATGGGGGATGAAGAACTTTACACCCTGTTCTTCATACCCTGAAACTTTCATACAAACCTTGTCCTGATAAGCTTGAACACAGCACAAAAAAAAAGTCAAATCAGTCGAGCTATCCTCAAGTGATGCTCCGTCATAATGTGGCAATTGATATTATTACATAAAACATCATATTTTTTGTATATTTAGACTGCTTCGTTGATCCAGTGGTCGCAAGCACGACTGCTGAGCATGAGGTTCTGGGTTCGATTTCCAGGTCGGACAGTGTTATTGTGGTGTGGTTTTCCATCAGGGATTTCTTAATAGCAGCTACGGAGTCTAGATCTGTGCCCAGCCGATGGCAATAGGCTCGCCACCTAATACAGGACTTAAAACATAACTGGTGAAATTTGGGTGTACTATTAGGTACACCTCTGCCTAACCCTTCGGAGATTACAGGTGTGATGTTATGTTCGTATTTATTTTTATCACATAATAATACGTGTGGTATATTCGATATTTTGTCATTTCAGAGCAAAAGTACGAGACTTGATTACGGGTACAGCGTGTGCTGGCAACACTAGACCATCCCCCGGCTTCTCTTCAGGGTACGGAGGAGTCGGCTACAACGGTTAAAAACAATCGGCTTAATGATAAAATGAAACGTACATACTTCTGCCAAAATGAATCAACCCACAACAAAAGTCTCCCACTTTCCGAAGCAATTGTGGTTCCTCGTCTGTCCTCAGAACGAGATTGAGGTCTAGAGTAGGCTCATTTAACATTAAAAACATTAATTGTGTAGTGACACCATGTATACAAATAAATAAAATTGAAGAGTCTGTTTATCAAAATAACAACTTTTTAATGAATTATAATCATCAAAATCACCAATACAACCCTCCAACTTCATAAAGGCGTAGGAACCAAAAAAAAACAGAAAAAGTCATTCCTACAGCTTTATGAACTTAGAGCGTTTTATTGAAGATTTTGATGATTATAATTCTGTAACTACATTTATGTCTTACAGCCGCGAATAATATTTTAATCAACATACAGCCTAGCACTGGCCTGCAAATTGCAAAAAACCCAAGAAATTTTGAATTTCGCGGGCTGGTTGGAGCATTCCCCTGTTTGAAGTATATAACCGAATTAATAAGAGATTGTGGCTGGCTCATTATGGCAAAATTATGTCCAATGTATCAACGAATAGTGTTTTGTAAGATCGAATAAAGAATTATTTAAAAAGCTGGCAATTTTATAGACAAATCTGTAATGGCTGCAATAATTGTATTTTTTTTTATACCTAATTAATTTAGATTCCGCACCAGCTTCGCCGTGAAGGAATTTCAAACCAAGTTTCAACCCCGATTCCCACTTTGGTGTTGAATTTTCCAAAATCCTTTCTTAGCGGATGCCTGAGTCATAATAGCTACCTATGTGTATGACTTAGCCAGATTCATATCCAGTGGCTCGAGCTGTGCGAAGCCGGTGGTGGCGACTGGGAACAGACACGGTTGATAGTCAGTCAGGACAAATGATTTTGTAAGTATACATATATGGGACAAGCTCGACAGCTGAGCATGAGGTCCTGCGTTCAATGCGGTCGGGCAGTGTCATTGGGTTTTTCTGTCCGGAATGTTCAGTAGCTTCCGCAGTCTGGATTTGTGCCCGGTTAATAAAAATAATAAATGGACAAAACGTTTAACGGAATAGATAGCAAGAGACATGAAAAGGGGAGACGAAATAAAAGGTGGAGAGACATGTTCAACGTAGGATGTGACCCTTAGGGGCTGTCTTCACGAGCGAGAGAATCGCGACGATATTATCGTCCGTGCCACGTATTTCTATACACTCTCTAAAGTGGCCGTCTCCACGAGCGAGAGAATCACGGCGATATTACGTATTTGTATGGGATAATATCGCCGCGATTCTCTTGCTCGTGGAGACAGCCCCTTATGGATGCGAGAGGCGCGGGAAAGAGATGTGTGGAAAGATTTAGAAGACCTACGCCGCAGAAGCGACTACAACTATAATGATATTATATACTTGACTAGCTGTGCCCGGCATGCGTTGCAATGCATGTTTTCCTACCTACTTCTTTCACTACCCTACCTAGGTACCCTAATTTTCCTTAATTTTCTTTGCTATAAACCTCACGGACCCTGAGACCTTTCCAACGAATGCAAAACCGTGGAAATCGGTTCGTGCGTTCTAGAGTTACAGCGTCAGGAAGGAAAACCCGACTTATTTTTATTATATACTTACTTGATTAATTTTATGTTAAGTTTGAATAGTAGTAATAAATAATTGCTTTTATTTTTTTAAATTTAATGACAATAGGCTTGCATTCTTCTTTTATATGGGGCCGGCGAATTATGGGTGTGCTACCTTTGCCCAACTATTCGGGCATTACAGGCGTTTCACTTGTGTACAAAATCTTTGAATGTTCTCAACAAGTTGAAGACAGTCTTCTAAGACCATTTTCTTGTAGTTAAAAGGTAAAAAATAATATGATTCGCGACCGTAATACAGAAGAAGTTCATTTGTAATTGATTGAATTTGTAGATCCCCACCGTCAAGGCGTTTTAGCTTTTTACTGACTTCAGCTATAATAATAATCGCTGCAATAGCAAAATCGTCCATGCTTGTCACAAGCCGCGAGCACACTGCGGAAAACATAATATGTAATTGTAAACATAAGTACGTATTGTTTTTCCTACTCCACTATTCTTTTTTGATTAAATCATTCATTCAAACCTAGTTACTTTTGGCAGCCCTAGTAGCGTGTTTTGATTAGCACCCGGTAGGCGGGTGCCGGGCATGGCCACATGTCAATAATAGCTATCTATATATATTCTCTATGATCTATACCTATGTACGACTCGGGAGCCGGGTTGTGGGCACACGAACGAATTAATCCCTGGACATTTCACACAGCACCATCTAGTCCCAAGCTAAGCAACCTAATGCTTGTGTTATAGTAGCTAGATTGCTGATAAACTACATATATACATTCTTTTTTTTTTGTAAATACATGCATATTATAGATAGAAAAACACCCAGACCCGGAACAACTACTTGTAGGTCATACAAATATTTGTTCCATTTGTTTCCAATTATTGTTGGACCCGGGAGTCAGGTGCTGGGCACTTAATGTGTTTCGTTGCAGGATCCAAAACAGTTAAATTTTTGCTCTGGGACTTCGTAAAACCTTCATTCTCATTGTCTCGGGGCTTTTCTTATGGTCGCCACTGTTGATTCTGTGTTTGAAGAGGTTTGGGAATAGCAGGGCGGGCTTGTACCAAATTAAAAAAAACAAAAAGGCTTGAGTTTATGTATGTATTTATGATTGATTATCTCTATTAACTTTCTAAGAAGGTTTTAACGCTGTTAGGTTGGGTTGCAAGCTTCAACAGATGTGCAGTCCTAGCCGGATTCGCTAACCAGTCTCGGGAACCACGGGAGATCAGACAGCCCACCAACCACCGCATTAGTTCTAGCTTGCCAACCACTGTCTGGAGTTTTCTGGAAAGATAAAGAAACACACATTAAAGAATGAAGAAAGAAAACTCTGCCTCATTGATCTAGTGGTCGCAAGCGCGACTGTTGAGCATGACGTGATGGATTCGATTCCTAGGTGGCGCAAAGTGTTATTCGGTTTTTCCATCAGGAATTTCTCAATAGCAGCTACGGAGTCTAGATATTTTATGCCCGGTTGGTGGCAATAGGCTCGCCCGCTATTACATGGGACTGGCAAAATGTGGGTGTACTGGAGATCAAAAACACACCACAAATCGTCATCATCTGCCAACCGTTTCACAACTATGTTGGGGTCGGCTTCCAGTTTAACCGGATGCAGCTGAATACCAGTATTTTACATGGAGCGACTGCCTATCTGATCTCCACACCCCAGTTAGTAGTGGGTAATACAATAATAACAATTAGCAATTAGTACTGTACAGGGTGTAAGGGACAGCCCTCCGCAGACTGTTGGGGTGAATTCAGTATATCATACTAAGATGACGTGTGAGTCTATCTAGCAGGCCCCAACGAGATTTATCAACAGATGATAGCTTTTCATAAAGACAGTATTTTGTACCTAAAGAAAATAAATAAGATATATTTTGTACCTCGACAGTTTTTGATTTAACGACGTTTCTATGAAGTGTCTAGCTAGCGGGCCCCTTATGATAATTTTTTTTGTTATTATACTTTCAGATCGCTTAATAGTGCTTGAAGTTACCAACTATTATGTACCTTACAAATCCAAAATTTCGACTTTCTGTGAGCTATACTTTAGAAGATATTCGTTATTTAGACAAACGTCCAGCCAGCGGGCCCCAATATTTAAAAAAGGGCCCGCTGGCTGGACGTTTGTCTAAATAACGAATATCTTCTAAGTATAGCTCTCAGAAAGTCGAAATTTTGGATTTGTAAGGTACATAATAGTTGGTAACTTCGAGCACTATTAGGCGATCTGAAACAATAATAACAAAAAAAATTATCATAAGGGGCCCGCTAGCTAGACACTTCATAGAAACGTCGTTAAATCAAAAACTGTCGAGGTACAAAATATATCTTATTTATTTTCTTTAGGTACAAAATACTTTCTATATGAAAAGCTATCATCTGTTGATAAATCTCGTTGGGGCCTGCTAGATAGACTCATACGATGACCGGTACAAGAAATTATTTCAGGAATGTTATGGGAATCCAATAAATTTGATTTGTTTTAATATCCTCATACGTAATGTATCGTTACCGTGGTAAAACGCACGTACCGAACGGCAAGCGCGACGACGTGTTCGATGAACTCTGTAGCTAGCAGGAAGTGAACAGCTGATTTAACGCGTCGTTTGTTACTGTATTTCAACATCCATTGTTGGTTTTTAGGGTGTTTTGTTATTAAACTACATATTTACTGTTTTCAGATTTTTTCCTTTACATGTGTAGTAAGACATTGCTACTTGTCAAATTTCATGATTCTAGGTCAACAGGAAGTTACCCTATAAGTTTTGATTCCCTTGAGTGTCGAAATATACGTTATTTGCGGCATAAACGGCCGTATCTTTTTTTTACGATAACTTAGAAGTTTGATTTTTTCACAGCTTCAAGAGACTGTACACCTGAGTATATCGTTTTAATTTCAACACCTCCAATACCAACACCTCAACCTCCACGCGTTCCCGAGATAAAGGGTCTTGACAGACAGACAGACAGACAGACAGACAGACAAACGGACTGACAGACAGACAGACGGCACGACGATATTATCGCCGCGATTCTCTCGCTCGTGGAGACAGCCCCTAAAAACGATTAAAAAATGAAAACTTTCCTGAGAAAAATTCCATTGGAATATGATTCAGAATAAAGAAATGAATGCACCCTGTCAGGTTGCGGAGGGCGGTCCTTTACACCCTGTATACTGGTACATTATATCTTATAACACCTGTATTTGTGGTATGTGGCCAGTTACTCACTTATAAAGCGGATCTGAGACATCATACTCCTCGAACTGATACCCTTCTTCTCTCATATCCCGGAGATCATTGAGCTGTCTGTCCCACTGCATCCGTACAGCTGCTAACTCTGCCTCTTTCTCAGCCTCCACGTCTTGCAAGTTTCGGAGCTGGGACTCTTGGTAACGGAACTCTTGTAGGCTTCTGGTTATATTTCTGGAATTACACAATTTTTATTTTTTTTTATTACAAAATGGGCCTGCTCTTGACCTCGATCACGCCTGAAGGAAAGCGATGGATGAGGTCTATGATGAAACGAGCGTGCCCAGAAGATGCCTGTTCACTCTTGCTTTGAAGGTAGACGGGTTATAAGTGGGAGGGAACACAGATGCCGGCAGAGAGTTCCACACTTTGGCTGTGCGCATGATAAACGTGGAGGAGAAGCGCCGAGTACGACTTGTCGGGATATCAACCAAGTGTGGATGGTACGCCGCAGTACGTCTGCTAGTCCGGTGGTAAAAGGGTGATGGTGGGATTAGACAATTTTAATGAGATAAAAGATTGAGAAGATTCTGTGGAGATATAAACCTAGTGGTGTAAACCTGATAAATTGTAGGTTGTGGTTTGATCAGACCCACCCATACCTGTAATACCCGAAGGGTTAAATAGAGGTGTACCTAATAGTACACCCACATTTCACCAGTTATTTTGGTATACTCCCAACGGCCACCACTAAAACAGGCACCAGTGGTGGCCGTTAGATCAGTGCATTATTTTTTGTCCCAACGGCCATCAGTGGCGGACGTTGGGACATTAAAAATAATATTTATTTTCAGTGTTTTGTCAATGTAATATAACTAGAGCAAATGTACCTATAATTTAACTAACAGTTTGCTAACAGATGTACATAATATGGTGAATTTCTAGATAATGTTAATTTAATAATTTGACTGATCATTTTATTCGCTTTACTACTTAATATCATTTTACTATTTATTTGCATAGAAAAACAATAATCACAATAGCAGTTCTCGGAATTCAAGGGAGACAAGGAAACTACGAACGATAATAAACGGCGACGAGTCGGAAGGGTGTCATAAACTTTTTCAATCCTACCTACTATTTGCGGTCCACTTTGATTTATTTTACCGAGGAAAAGAGAGACAATGAATAAAAAATGATTTTATTTTGATTTTGATTTTCTGGTTAATCCATTGTCATCAAACGCTCGTTGCAGAGTTTCCCACACTTCTTTGGCGGTCTTACAACTTTGTACACGTATATAGTTTTGCGGATCTAACAATAATATTAACTTGGACTTCGCCTTGATGAGACAGGGGCACCTACAGAAGTGCCCCTGTCTGAGGTAGAAAACCTCATGCCATCAGATGAAGAAACTACTGGTGATTGTGTAACAAATGAGAATTGTGATCAGGATTCTAGTGAGTACGAGACGGACGCAGGGGATTTAGATGAAACTTATGTCCCACCAAGATATGTTCACTCACAGTATCAGCAGAACATGACACTAAGGTCTCGAAACAGAGCACAAAGGAATAACACAGATACAGATGAGAACAGTATGTATTGTTTACTTTCTAGTTTCGATGATCCGCAGACAGTTGAGGAGGCACTTTCATCATCATATGCCAAACATTAGAGACAGGCAATGGACGAGGAATACAAATCACTGATTGAAAACAACACCTGGAGTTTAGAGAACTCGCCTTACGATAGAAAGGTTTTACCTTGCAAGTGGGTATACAAAACTAAAACTGACCAAAAATGGTGAATCAAACATGAGAGGCTTCTGTGACGCAGACTGGGCCAGCGATAATATCGATCGTAAGTCCTGCACGGGCTATGTTTTTATTTCTCAGGGAGGTGCGGTATCCTGGTGCTCGAGGAGACAGCAAACGGTGGCTCTGTCGACGGCCGAGGTGGAGTCCATGGCGATGTCATCGGCAGCGCAGGAGGCCCTGTGGCTGCGACAGCTGCACGTCGAGTTGGGCCAGCCCCTAGCCGGACCGCTTCACATATTTAGCGATAATCAAAGCGCTATAAAATTGTCTACCAATGACTGTTATCTACCCCGTTCTAAACATATTCAATATCAGATATCATTTTTTGAGATTTTAAAATATTTATTTTGGCATTTTGATTTGTAAAACGGTCCACCTACAATTCGAGCTCGATTGGTCTGACTGTAACTGCCACCAATGGCAGGGGCAGTTGACACAATAAATAATATTAATCCTAACGACCCCCAGTGGCGGCAATTTAGTGGTGGCCGTTGAGACAAATATTATTTGGAATGTTCCAACGTCCGCCACTGATGGCCGTTGGGACAAACAATAATGCACTGATCTAACGGCCACCACTGGTGCCTGTTTTAGTGGTGGCCGTTGGGAGTATACCGTTATTTTCAAGTCACATGTAATAGGGGCGAGAATAGCAGTAGTGAAGGGTCAATTTTTGTAAGAGGTAAGCCAGAGTACATATCTTTAATGTGATTAAATTATTTGTCTATAGAATACTGACTGTGCCATTTTTCAAAGAAAGCTGGTAGGAATCAAGTTGTATGGACCCTTCACCACTAGAGCATAGTGTCATCAACTGGGCACACATCCAGACTCCTTGCTGCTACTGAGAAATTCCTGATAGAAAAACCCAATAACAATTTGCCTACAGTCAAATTAAAGGTGTTGTACCTTTAATTCGACTGCCTCAATAGTTTTAATTATTAAAAAGAGGTAGCGTGTGTGGTGTGAAGTGTGTGTTTGTGTTTTGAATGTAATTATGTAACTAGGTAAGATTACTGATAAGGATTTCATTTTCAGTAGAACAAGTATTAGTAGACCAACAGCCAGATGAGTGACAGGCATTAAGTGGATATTGATTGCGGGTTACTGGTTGCGGTTACTATGCTTCCTTGGTCTGCGGGAGTCTCAACTAGGTATTTCTAGTTGAGACTCCCCCAGACCAAGGAAGCATAGTACAAAAGGGAGTCACCAATACTCAGCAATAGGTGAAACAAAAAACAGTTTTTGACTGCATGATTGGCTCAGGTTCGATTGAGGTTCGATTCCCGCATGGAACAAATATTTGTACGGCCTATAGGTAGTTGTTCTGGGTCTGGCAGTTTGTGGCCCTGACTTTAAATGTTCTTAATGCACTCGTGATACAGGAAAAATTCCTAGTGTAAGGCAACATTTTATTAAGAATGAAAAAACAAAGAAAAAGTTTACAAAATAAATGTTTTTTTATCCTTGATTGTGATGATGATGATCATCAATATTTTCTAGTATATCTTCTGTCTTATTTTAAACCAAAAAAAAAGAAAGTACACTTACTCCTTCCGTTCTATCATTTCAGGATCCAAATTCTGGTCAGGTGTCGTTATCAGAGCTTTGACTGCATGTGCCTGTGTCAGTGACTTTACTATGTACTGTTCTAGAACTTTACATTGAACCAGTTCTCCATATACTTTTAGAGTAGAATCCTCTGATTTTGGATGCTCTGTGATTTGTGGTAGTGCTGAAAAGAAGTTCCGTGACATATTACGCCTGTTATTTTTAAAGGGTTAGGCAGAGGAGTACCTGTAGTACAATCACGTTTCGCCAGTTATATTTAAGTACCTATCTAATAGGGGGCTATTCCACCAGACATAAACTCAAACTCCGGTTTGTTAATTTTACATTATAGTGGTCAATAAACATGCGTGATTAAAAACAAATTAGCAAAGGAAACATGTTTCAACACTTACTAGATAGTGGTTTTGCTTGTAAGAGTCTTAATTTAGACGTAAGAAAAGTTAAATCTTGTAACTTTTTCGATATCCCATCTTCGAACGTTTCTCCGATTTTGGATGAGAATAACTCCGTGGATACGCTCCGTAATTGTTGTTCGAAGTTGTTACTAACATCTTTTAGTTGTTTAAATGCGTTCATCGTTGTTAATTCGATAAAATTCACGAAACGATGTCGCCGTTAACTTTTTTGTTTTCAAACAAATTGTGTGTGAGTGAGATTGTCAAAACAACGTTCTGTGTCTCTAGTTGTCTATGGTGATGCTCTCTGGAAACGATGTGTTTTCCGGAGAACTCCAAATAAAACTTACAATTCACCTGAACCTGTTGCCAACTAAAAGGACAAAAGCACTCACAGCTCACTGCTGAGCAACGCGCAGTGAACACCTGTTAGCAGTAATAAAACAAAACTGACTTTATAATAGACTTGACTCGAACAAACATGAATCTATTTGTGGCAAACTTTATAAGCAGCACATTTTTTATCTGTGCAGTAAATAACTGACAGTGACAGTGACAGTGAAAAAAGAAAAAAACTGTTAGCGACGAGTGTCAAAACATTTGTTTGTGTTTGCACCGAGTTTCTGCGCAAAAGAAATAAAAACCAAAATTTCACAATGAAAATAACATAAAAACCAAACAACTCTTCCACTAGCCTATCACCGAAGCACTAAAGAGCAATCAAAATGTCAGACGACAGCGAAACAACTTGCAATAATATTCAGTCTCTACCTACCGAAATTTTGTTGAAAATTTTTATTTCTTTACCAGTGAAAGACTTGACGAATTGCCGTGCAGTTTGTGTAAGATGGCTTTGGATCATTGACGGACTGGCTAGAAGTGATGATTTGTGGGCTAGGTACTGTAAAAAAGATTTCAGCAATGTTTATGCAATCGCCCGTAAAAAGGCTAAGTCTGGCCTGTTATGGTACAATTTATACCGTTCACTGACTCTCTGGCAGAACATAGCAGTCTCTAGAGAGATCATCGACGAGTTCTCCGCAGCTTCGCGTTTGGACGAAGAGATAAGAGGCTTTGAAATACTAAGTAACGGAGTTTTAGGTGTGCACAAAAAATCTTCAATAGTTTACTATGACATTGAAACCCTACAGCAATCCAAACGCGGGACAATTTCGGGCGACTACTCCAGATACTCAGAGAATGATGAGGCGATTGTTATATTAAACTTCCATCTTCACTGTTTTTTGGTTCGGAAAGAGCACAACAATACATCGTATGGAGAAAGAAACCATGCCACCTTTGATAAGGTTAAACTGTTTACGTTGACCGAGACAGCATTGTACTTCGTTAACTTGGATGATGAGATATTTGTATGCAGTTTGGCAGATGAAAATCTACGAGCTGTTTTCCTAAAGCAAGCTGGAGATGGTGTTATGTCTCTCGGATTCAGTGATGGACAACTCAATGTGCTTACATACAAACGTAATATCTACACAATTGTTGATACAGATATTGCCTACAGGTGTTCGCTTGGTCCGGACTCGAATCTACTCCATCAATTACAGAAATACAACTTTTTAGAACAACTAGATTGGCGAGTTTACTTCCAATGGATGTACGTGCTGAACCATGCTGTACCTGATGGTCCTCTGCGAGATATAATAGTCATACGGCCATATGGTGATGTCTACTTTGTCGGCTCAAACTGGGGAGTGTTAAGAATCTACTATGCTCCATACTCAGCCGGCGAATTTGATATCTTCAACACGGAACCGGTAAAACAATATAATTTTATGCAACGGTCCGACTGTCCGGTACTCTCAATGTGTCCGATACTCCAAGTTGATGTTTTTGAAGTGGAGGATGGGCATACGGTACTTGTAGCCATGCCGAAGAAGATTGCAGTATTGAATTTCACTCATACGTTCAAAAGGACTGCTTCATTAGCGATGCTGCCATATAGCGAGGTACTAAATGTAAAGTGTATGAAGATTAATGAATTTAAATAATATTATAAATAACACTAACTGCTTAAAAAGTCTCAAGTACCTACTGCTTTTGTAAATAAAGCAGTGTTTTAAGTAAAGAATAAAAGTAAGGAGTTTGAATATTACTTTTGTATGGAGCTGAATTCAGATAATCGTATTTTACGGCGCGTAAGCTCATTTTTGGAAGCGCTTGTACGCGTGTATACTCGCGCCTTTTGTTTGTGACTCGTACGAGCGTTGCCGCGCTTATAAACTACTACTAGCTTGCGAATTTCCGAGCGTGTAATACGGCGTGTGTACGCGCGTAAGCGGTACCAGCTTATACGCACTACAAAATACGCTAGTCTGAAACCGCTCCAAATAGTTAAAGCGTTAAGCTCATAGAAGATGTATAAGCACTGCACTGTACCAGCACTACTTCTCCTAATTTTATCTAGATGATCTGAAGTCTTTGTACTAAAATCCACCGTAATGGTATTGGTTCTTTCCAATACCATTACGGTAGATGGAGGAGTTGTCGATCTTGTTCAGTGCTTACAAGATTCTCTTTATGGTTGTGTATTATTAAGAGAGAGAATGCACTTGTTGACAATAAAAAAAAGTAGAGGAAAAATACTATTTGGCCATTTTAAAATCTTTAAATAAAATAGCTACTTATCCTAAGTATACCCGCATATTATGCATCAACTAAAAATATGCCGATAAGTGCATTATTTAAATCTTCCTATTTTGTATGGGTTTTTAAAAATTTACCTTGTGACCTCGATGCTAACGCGGACCGCCGAAACATTGGCAGAAAACATGTAGTCCAAAAATGTTACTCTCATAAAGATCTTCACTGTGTTTCCGTATGTCCCAGAAGTCTCGTTCTTGATTTTAACTAAACACTGCCATTTTACTCAGAGACTGCTGGACATAAGGGCAGGTTTATATTGAGAGAGAGACTGTCGACAGTTACAGACGGGCGGAATTCTCTAGCGGGAAAAACAGACGGGCGTCGTCGGGTGCTCTATTCGATCCAGAGCTAGACTGGTGCAAAAATGTGTTTATACCCGGTTCCCATTTTTCCGCTGGCATTTTTTTTTGCGGTGGATTGCAACTGGAATAATATATACCCTGAGAGATCCAGTTCAGTAACTGGATTGTTGGTCTACTTTTCAATCCAGCGCAACTGGAATCGTGGAGAGTGAACTAGAGTGTAGACGACTAATCCAGTGCTGGTAGTAACATTAATCAGTGAACAAGTGTTGTTGTTTCTTGCGGATAGACTGTTTTTTGTCGCAGAAACGTTGAAAAAGACTGTAATCATGTAGACAATCGCCATCCTAGTCCAGGGCCGGCAGTCTCGACATAGATACCGACAATGTCGCAAACTTTCGATCGCTTCATAATAACAGACAAAAACAACGTACATAATTGCTTGCGAGAAATGCAAGTCTCAACATCCAAGATGCGTTTCTCGCAAGCAACGTTATTGCAACCGATTTTTTCTGTTATTATTAAGCGATCGAAAGTGTCGGTATCTATGTCGAGACTGCCGGCCCAGCGCTTTTTTCGATCACTAGACTGGAATGCTACTGGGATGATGTGAACCGGGAACATGACGCCACAATCACGCCAGCGCTTTTGCAATAGCGACGCTATCGACAACCGCTGTTTCAATATAAACCTGCATGTAGGTACCTAAGGCAAGCAAATGGAAATCGCCTCCAAAGCGTTTCATACACAGAATGAGCGCTATGCCTCTTAGGTGGTGATTCAGAAAATCCAACTGGACAACGTTTCCAAAAGACAATGGGTCATAAATATTTGGGACTATTCATACCAATTGCGTCAGCCGATGCGAAATTTTTTCGTCTCTTGTTCCTTTGTACAAGATCTTTGACAGGCGTTACAGGTAGTCAGTGGCCCGAAAGTCAGACAACCAGTCTTACCAAAGGGTCTTATCGTATTACCTAGAACTAACTGGGTTGTGGAGGTCAGATAGGCTCCACGTAAAATACTGGTATTCAGCTGCATCCGGTTAGACTGGAAGCCGACCTCAAAATAATTGCGAAAAGGCTAGGCAGATGATGATGTTCCTTTGCATAAGTTGTCCAGTTTAATGCTCGGAATCACCACCGAAGAGTCCCAAATTCTTGACTTTGCCAGCATCGTTATCGCTAAAATTATACTGGCGAAAATAATTATCTGTACTATTTATGCTACAGTTTTTGTAAGTGTGTGCTTGACACTATTGCTCTCACTTGTGCTTTCAAAATAGCGCTATGAAAATACAATTCAGTGGCGTATGAAACGCCTCCTTTTGCTTATATTGATCCTAATATTATCTTGGTCGCAAATCGTTTAGTATTTTTAGGTATAATAATGGGGTAGTTTTATAATTTTGGTCTCAAATAGTTTTAAGTTCCTGTCAAATTATGGGTAGAAAAAAGTCAGCTTTACATTCGAAGTCATTAGTAAAGTATTTAGATATATTTTTTTAGATCTTAAAGAAATAACATAAATAGTTCATAGAACAGACGTTATAACAAAGATTTTAATCCTTAGATATCGCCGTACACCGTGCCGTATATTTAGGCTGCGCGAAAAAATGTTGACATCAAAGATATTTAAAAGAGTTATAGAGCGGCTCTTCGGAATATTGTCGCTCAAAAATTTTGATCCCGAGCGTCAGTGGCAAAATTTTGACCCACGAATGTTGGCTGACAAGCGAGCGTATGACACTAAACAGACCGACTTGTTACAAAGTAATAACAAGTATAGATACGATTTTCTTTGTCTTGTCCCGTCCCGTCTATCGCTCATCAATATTTTAGTCTTTGGTTTGCACTGAGAAAAGATAGCTCGCACATCCCGCTTGAGACAAAAGATACGATTTCCAGTAAGAGTGAGCGAGACAATACTAATCAAATGTTAACGTAATAGAAATGTGATCATTGACGCGGTAGGGTGAATCTATCGATTTTAAATCTTTGTCCACAAATATAAAAAGTGACCATATTCTAAAAAAAAAAAATGAAAACTTTATTAATAGAGCTTATTAATTTTATAATATAGATGACTCCAAAGATTTTTATTATGTTTTGTAAAATATGTGTATTTATTTGAAACCAAGCAAGCTAGAATTAGATTCCTATTTATAATTATTATTACTCGCTAATTCATAAAATACCGCCTCGTTGGTCAAGCGCGACTGCTGAGCATCTGCTCCTGATTTAAATATTGTGTTTTTCATTAGAAATTTCTCAGTAGCAGACACGAAATCCGAAGCCCTAGCATATCGCAGTGTAAAAGTAACGTAAATACGTCAATTTTTGAATAGCTTCCGCAGTGCCTGCATTTGTGCCCGGGTGATGGCAATAGGCTCGCGTCTTTTTACATGGACCTTAAACATAACTGGTGAAATATGGGTGTATTATTAGGTACACCTCTGCCTAACAATTCGGGGAGACGTGAGACATAACGCAACAATGCTAATGTAATTCATTCGTAATTGGCATAAGAAATATTATAAAGCAGGAAGTCTCGGCTCTCTAAAAAGATCAGCCAAAATAAAGATATTATTAGCTGCCGGAAACTATGCATTGTGCCAATTGTTGATCATGGTTCAGCATTCCTACTGACTAACATGAGCCAAGCTCAAAAGAACGATAACTAATTGCAGTTCTATACAAATAAATAAAATTGAAGTGTCTATAATTTCTAAATAACAGCTTTTACTGAATGCATATGAAAGTATATTATATAAGGAACGTAAAACAAACTATCAAAATTTTTAAGAGAGATTTTAAAAGCTTGCTTTGTTTCAAAATATCAAGTATCCTATATTTTCATAGACAATAATTTGTTAAGGTGGAAGCGTCAGGGAAGCCCGCGAAATTCAAATTTTCTTAAGTTTTTGTAATTTGCCGGTCACTTTCAGGCTGTAAATTGAACAAAATATGATTCGCGACCGTTACTAATATGGCTTTACTTAGTTATAATCATTAAAATCATCAATACAAACCTCTAAGTTAATTGAATCCCATTGAATGACTATTCATGAAATTAGGATTAAATAAACTCTTCATGAAATAGTTTTTCAATTTCAATTCAATGACTATTTCATGAAAAGTCATTCAAATTGATTCAATTAACTTAGAGGGTTGTATTGATGATTTTAATGATTATAGCTCTGTAACTACGCACGTGTTACGGGCGCGAATCATATTATGTTTAACATACAGCTGGACACTGACCGCCAAATTACAAAAAAACGTAAAAAAAAAAATAGAATTTCGCGGGATACCCTGACACTTTCACACTAAGTAAATTGACACCTACTCTACCGTCAAACCGTGTTGCAATTTCATACAACTGTCGGAGAATGACAGTTGTGATTTGAATTGACAACCTTTTCAATTAATCCCTGATTTATCAATAACTTTTTTTTACAAAAAAAATTCGCCCAACGACTGCAAGTTACTTGTGATTTCAAAGGCCCTACGCTAACACGAGCGCGCTGTGTAAACGTAACATAAATACGTCGTTCGGGACTCAGATTTGTGTTGTCATTTGCAATAAAACGCTAGTTTATGGTTACCCTAAACGGGTCAAAACTTAAGGTGAATGCTCCAACCAGCCCGCGAAATTCAAAATTTCTTGGGTTTTTTGCAATTTGCAGGCCAGTGCTAGGTTGTATGTTGATTGAAATATTATTCGCGGCTGTAAGACATATGTAGTTACAGAATTATAATCATCAAAATCATCAATAAAACGCTCTAAGTTCATAAAGCTGTAGGAATGACTTTTTTCTGTTTTTTTTTGTTCCTACGCCTTTATGAACTTGGAGGGTTGTATTGGTGATTTTGATGATTATAATTCTGTAACTACATACGTCTTACAGCCGCGAATAATATTTTAATCAACATACAACCTAGCACTGGCCTACAAATTGCAAAAAACGCAAGAAATTTTGAATTTCGCGGGCTGATTGGAGCATTCACCTTAAGGGGTATACTTTTGACTGTGTTGCCAAGTCAGAAGTAAAATAACGGTGAAAGAACTGTCCCTATGACGTATTCATCTTCATGGGGACCACGCGGCCACGACCACGAAATGTCGCATGATCTGTCTCTAATTTGAACAAAACAACGACACAGTACGAACAACGGTCGTGCGAGCCAACGTTCTTCTTGGCCGAAACCAAAAGTTCTGCGGCCAAAAGCCGTGGTTGTGACCGCGTAGTGCCGTCCCAAAGGGTTTGGAGAAAAGTAAACAAAATATTAGTTTGTTTAATTTAGTATTAAAATTGCTTTAAAAATCGATGTGAAATTATTTATTTTTTTAGTAAGTACGCTATAGCTTGTTGGGCTGTAATAGGCAAATTAAATGACGATTAAATAACGTTTTTTTTTTTTTATAACATTGCATCATGCCTTTAGTCCTCGAAAGGTAAGGCAGAGGTGTACCTAATAGTACACCCTCATTATGTAAGAGTCTCATGTAATAGGGGCCAGCCTATTCCAACTGGGCACAAATCCAGATTTCGTAGCTGCTACTGAGAAGTTCCTGATAGAAGAACTCGATAACACTGCCCGATCGACCCGGGAATGGAGCCCAGGACCTCAGCTCAGTAATCGCGCTTGCGACCAACAAGACAGTTGTTATATATGAAGCTAGAGAGAGAGAGCCAGAGGCTGTCAATATTCTTGCTAACAATTTTAATTGATACTATTATTCATAATGTAATTTTATTTTATTTCATTTTCTTTATTTAGTTTTTATTTTGAAATTTGTCCTGAAATTATTTGAAATTATTGTAGGCTTTTGAAATTTAGTTTTTTATGGGCTCTTGCCTGAAATAAACGAATTTTATTTTATTTTATCTATTTTTTATTTATATTCATTTGGCTCCTTAGTTGTGTTACGGTAGTCTGGCGTAGGGACTCTGCAAGTCGCAAGTTTCCATCTTCATGGTTAAACTTACCGAGGTCGGGCCTTGGATGGGCGACCATCCAGAACATACCGACACCCCTCAGTGTCCTTGGTACGTTAAGCTGTTTGTTGGTCTCGATTGCCGTTCATAGATCTTTGCCAGCCGTTACGGGTATTCAGATACCTGAACGTTTCTGACAAACGGGTGTCGTGTTACATAGGAAATGGTTGCGGTCAGACAGGCACAAATACTGTTTTTCACCTGCGTCTGGCTAGACCGGAAGCCAACTCTACTGTGGCTGGAAATAGGCTAGGCAGATGACGTTTATGAGTCGAACGAATAAATTTTGAGTGAAGCCATTAAGAGCGTTTATACAGAAAGTGGGCAACGTCGCAAATAGCTGTCAAATATTTCGCTGTTTTGATTAATTTGGCAATATTACTGAATGGAAATAAGAAATATGGCTTACTAGTGAAAAAAAAATATATTGATTAAGAAATGCAATCTACACGAATTAAATTTTATAAAGAGGAAAAATTTGTATTTTTGTGTGTGTGTATGTTTGTAATGAATAAACTCAAAAACTACTGTGCCGATTTCAAAAATTCTTTCACCATTGGAAAGCTACATTCACCGTGGGTAACATAGGTACCCGTGCAAAGCCGGGACGAGCCGCTAGTAATTAATATCGTAACACCGAATATTTAGTTTTAGATGTAAAAATAGTATTTAGAAACTTTCAAAGTGCCTTTTTTACACCTAAAAGGGTGACACTGAATTTGATGAATTCAGTGTTTTAATTGCAATTCATTATTAATATGTTCATTATTAGTTGCCATAAATAGACAAATATTTAATTTAACCGGACTGTCCTTAAGGTTCCTCGAGTGTAATGCCGAACGCCAGCAGAGGCATAAAAACTTGACCACGCACTAAGGGCTTTTTTTCTTTGGGGTACGAATCCCGGGTTAGGGTGTCGCTGAAGGAGGCCGCCAAGGGACAGGCTGCATCGGATCAAGTCTTACGCATCGGATCTGATCGGAACAAATAAAACCAAAAACAATGATTAATTATTTTATTCTTTTCTACTTCCCGATATTTTATCGGCCCATAAAATTATCAAACACACGATTCCGTTGAACCATCATGTAACTACTTGGACAATGCAACTGGTGTCACTTACTCCTGCATCACGAGACGTGGACGCACGGTATGGGTTCTAACCTCTGTCGTATCTTCAAAACCTATAACTTCTAAAGAATAATTGGAACGAATTGATTCTTCACTGGATGTCTCATTAATAGTAATAGGTGCTTGCCTATCGTAACGTGAGAAATTTGGTTGACGAGTGTTACGTACCACTACAATTTGCGACCTTTCAGAGTTCTTAGGTTGCTTCTTCGCGCTTGGTTTAGTCGATAACACTTTACGACTTCTGAGTTGGCAGACATTGTTATCACTAGGTCTTCTGAAAGCTTGGAAATTGACTGTTTGTTTTTTCTTGTTTTTAGCCATTGTTTTGAGAGCTTGGAAAAAATTTGGTTTCTCGTACACGTCTTCTTTATCAAATTGTAACTCCTGTTTTATTGAGTGTAAGAAGTCTCTTTTGTTTTTCACTTTTAATTTTACTGGTATTTTCTTGGGCGGCGGCTCTGGCGTGCTTGTGGCTTTATACATTGACATTTTTGGTACTGGCTTGGGCTTGTTACTGGTTGGTTTTGCCCTATGTTGAAACGAATTAGACATTATTCGTTGTTTTTTCCTTTTTTTTGTTAATTCTAACTTGTATTGCTTGCTAAACTCTGGCTTGAAATTCTCGCCCCACTGATCTTGTGTTTCGTACGGCATAACACTGTAGTAGCATTTTGAATTGCAAGGCATGTACAACTCGTGATATGGGGACTTGGGTTCGTCTTCTTTAATTTTCGCGTTAGACTCATTGTCTTTAATTTTCTGCATTTTAAGTTTTTCGGCCACAACTTCGTCGATTACCAGAGAGACATTTGATGAATTCGTGCGTACCGGTCGTCCATCTGAGTCACGTGTAAAATTACAAACACTTAAAGTAGTTTTAAGAATGTCCACGAAGAAATTGTATATCTTTTTGTCATTTCGATTTATTTCAAACACCGTTTGGCTGGCATTTTTACTATGAGATGCTTTTGCCGGCGTGGTGTTTAAATCCTGACGATCTGATGGTGGATACGGTGCTGCCCAATCCATATGTCCAGGTTCAATATGAGTACTGACAGCTTTTCTATTTAATGGTGAAATGCATTCAGAATTATTTGAAGGCGTTTGTATAATTTCTTTAGTTGATTGTAGAACTATAAGCGAATCGATTTCGCCATCGACATGGTTTTTTAAATGTTTGGATTTGTATCGGGCTCTCCTTGCTGTTGGGGATGTGACGAGACTATCGAAGACAATTTCTTCTTCTTTTTTTTTCTTTATCCTCTGTTTTGTTTTCTCGATTTTGAGTTCCTCATTGCTGTTTGGACCGGAGCATTGGGTGGCAGCGGTGGATTTTGAAAGTAGTGTCAGTACATTTGCTAGGAAACGTTTCTTGTCAGGACGACGAATGCGGCGAGATAGAACTCTCGGTGAACTGGCTCGCACTGGATAAAAGAAAGTAAACTTAGGTATATTAAATAAAGAAAAACAATTGGCCGTCACGAAACGCCCGGCAGATGCGAAACATCTACGTTACGAAAATATTAGAATTCTTAGTTAATAAAAAAAACCTATAACGAAATATGGAGTAAAATAAAGAAATAATAGTTATTTTAGTAAAAGCAATTATTTTTCTTATTATTTAAATTAATTACTGTAAGAAACGTGACGCCTCCGAATGTCTTGTCTCATACAAAACTAGTTTGTACCAACACCAGCATACCATAGCATAATCAGTCTAAAATTGTTCCCACTGCTGGGACACACGGCCTCCTCTCTATGATAGGGAATGAGCTATATAATCCACCACGAAGGCCCAGTGCGGGTTGGTAGATGTCACATGTCTTCGAATTTTTGGTTCTAGGACATGTCCTAGAACCAAAAATAGAGGTTTCCTCACGATGTTTTCCTTCACCGTTTTGAGAGCAGCGGTGATGAAATAAATTACACAAAGTAATGGGCCTGGGTTCGAACCCACGACGTACTGATCGTAAGTCGGGGCCGCCACCACTGGGCCACCGCTGCTCTACCAGCATACCAGCTATTCATTAATACTGGTTAAATGCGTGGCCGCAACTTTGAGAAAATACTAAAATGGCGGAAGGTAAGCAGGCCAAGTTCGGAATCGCATTGTCCATCGTTCTATCTCTCCGTATCCAGCGACAAGAGCGTGCTGGCGAACGCATCGTGGATGCTGCCGCGAGCGATAGCACTCCCGCTGCTTCTCGCTCTAGCAAATGACGGTACGAGCGGCAGAAAAGTATAGGAGCATAGAATAATATAATTCCATGCAGATAGATGAGGCTTTTCGAACAAACCGCGGCATCGCTAGTGTTTTGCTCGAAAATTAGCCCACGGGTAAATATATAAGTCGTAAATATATGCCACTCGGGAGATAATGAAACACATTAATCAAATAAGTTCCGAAATTGACCCCCTACATCCAAAGACAAGCTCTTAGTGTAGATGTTAAGTAAACTATGGATTTTCTTACCATTACCATCAGGGGTACGAACGCCCCCAATTTTGATTGGTATTTTTATCGTTTTTTTCTCTACGTACACCCCTCTTCTTTTCAGGGGCTGAAACCCGCCGGTGACAGTAATTTTTGCCTGAAACTCGGCATTGCTCCTGCTCTTTTTATTCTGTTCCGGAGCACTACTATTATTTTTCTTAGCCTCAGATGTGCTGTTAGACTTCACCACCGGAGTTTTTCGTTTTTCCATGTTCAAAAATAGGTAGTTACGATTTGATCAAACTAGCAAGTTCTTTGGGATGATCTCATTTTTTTATTATTAGTTGAAAAATATTGAAAGTAGCATTTTTAATTTTATTGCATTTTTTTCTTTTTCGAATAATGTAACTTGAACGAGTAGGTGACGCCAGTATTAGACATATATGATGCCACAGAGCATCATATATAATAGTATATATTACTATACTCTTTGATAATAGTGGTGATGCCCTGTGAGGTGACGTGCAGTTTGTTTTTTTCTAGTTGATGGTTTTTCAAAAGATTCTAATCTTTTTTTCTTTATGGTAACAAAAAATACATTAAATCCAAACTAATATTATACTTAAATGCGAAAGTAACTCTGTCTGTCTGTCTTTGCTTCACGCCTAAACTACTGAACCGATTTGTGTGAAATTTGGTACAGACATAGTTTGGAACTTGAGAAAGGACATAGGATAGTTTTTATTACAAAAAATAACATAAAAAATAAAATTTATTCCGGACATACAGCGCCATCTATTGGTCAAGAGTCGGCATCAATTCAGTACTGAAAATTACGCGATATAACCGAACTCGACGCGGGCGAAGCCGCGTTCGGAAAACTAGTAAATAATATTTTGTTTATTCCTTTATTTATTTCTATACAAATCTTATACATTTTTAAATATTCATTAAAATTAAAGCAACATAAAAAAACATTAAACATAATATATCCTTCCGTTTATCAGCCTTTAGTCATTTTTCTAACATAATTTTTATTTATATTTTTATTAATAAAAAATAAATATAGAAACTAGTAGCCCACCGCAACAGGGTCCGAGCTACCGGTGGTCAGGGCTCTTGAGAGAGGAACCTCCTAACAATACCTACGCGCTGTGTCCAGAAGAACTGCCGTCTGAATCAGGCCCTTGATTCAGCTAACCATCGAGAACCTCCTCAGATGTTATATTATATTTCCTTTATTTGTTTTCAAATATATTAATTAAATTTTTAAATATTCCAATATAAAACAATATACAAAAAAAAACATTATTATTTCCTTTATTCATCTTTGTACAAATTTGATACATTTTTAAATATTAATTAAAAAAAAAATATCCAAAAACATATAAAAATGTAAAAAATTGTAGCCCACCGGTATCGGGAACAGGGTCCAAGCTACCGGCGGTTAGGGCTCCAGAGAGAAGATCCTCCTAACAATACGAGCCGTGTCCAGAAGTACCGCTTTCTGAATCAAGCCCTTGATCCAGCTACCTAACGAGAGCCTCCTGAGATATTGATCGAGGCTCTTGGCAATTAAGCCATGGGCTGACACGATTATCGGCACAATGATCGCCGAGTCCACATCCCACATGTCCACAACCTCGCGAGCCAAGTCAAGATATTTGATTTGCTTATCTTTCTCGGCTTTCACGAGATTCTCGTCTTGCGGGACCGTAATGTCAACAACCATTGCGCGCCGCTCTGATCGATCCACCACCACTATATCAGGCTTATTGGCTACAATAGTCCTGTCAGTGATGATGGATTGATGAAGCTCCTTACTCTGCCATACCTCCCTGCGGTCAAAGCACCAAATACGGACGGTACCTATTTATTTATATTTATTTATTCTACTTTTTAGATTGTAGTAGTTTACTGACAAAACTGCAGGCCAAAAATGGCAGCATATTTTAAAAAAATATTAAAAATTATTTATTTTAAAGCATTAATATATATAAAAACCCTTTTAAAGTAATTTCATTCCTGCTCTCTATTCCCGCCACGTCGGCATTCACAGAAAGGATAATTTTGGTTACATTAATATGAATTCGAAATAGCGAAAAGAAAGAAACGGAAGTAGTAGATCTCATTATAAAAAAATACCTTTTGATTAACATTAAGTTAACAATTGAATTTAATAAAGCACTTTAATTTAGAGTTGCCGAGGTTCAAGTTTAATGGCGTGGTCACTGTTGAGTGTTTACAGATATCGACGAATAAAACCTAAAAAATCCATAGACAATTCCTCAGAAACGTCAGTGATGTCACAAAAAAAACTATTTCTTTGGTCACAATCCAGGTGGCATCTTGATGGAGGTAATTTAATTTAAATCAAATATAATACTACATTTTAAATTCTAAATTCTCAAGCGAAAATGGACAGAAAGATCAAGAGAAATGAGTTTAACGATAAAAAAATAGACTACAAGGTAAAAGACAGCGGCGATTCGAAAAAACCCTATAACAGTGAAGGAAATATGAAAGCAGTTTATCTTGAACAAGGTGATTCCGGAGAACGTAAAATATCACCAACCAATAAAAAATCAGAACAAATGAGACTCAACATTGACAGAACAAAAACAACCAGCGAGGACCCCATCAAATCTAAATATTTAAGCTATGGGATCGTCGAAAGA
This sequence comes from Eurois occulta, assembly GCA_950022335.1. Lineage (NCBI taxonomy): Eukaryota > Metazoa > Arthropoda > Insecta > Lepidoptera > Noctuidae > Eurois > Eurois occulta. The sequence goes on along the minus strand of OX465504.1, from coordinate 5,496,022 downwards.
GATAAGCCACGGAAGAGCGATGACAAAAACGTAGTGGGCAAATCGTATTCAGAAATACGAAAAAGAATTAGGGATAAATACACTTTTAAATTCAATGTCCCTGTCAATAAAAGTGATCATTTGAGTTTGTATAAGAGTAGCAAAGGGGGCAAGGTAATTTTGAATAGTGATGGCTATAATCCTCCGATAACTATACGAGTGCCTACAGACCCTGGTATGTATTTTAAATAATCATCATTTTTCAAGCTTTTTATCACCTATATTAGGGTCGACTTCCAGTTTAATCGGACGCAGCTGAATACCAATATTTTACATGGAGCGACTGTCCATCTGTCCTCCACAACCCAGTTTAGACTAGGTAATACGATACCTCTTAGTACTGGTATTCAGCTGCATCCGGTTAGACTGGAAGCTGACCCCAACATAGTTGGGGAATGGTTAGGCAGATAATAATGATCTAGGTATCGTTTACATTTTTGGGGGTATGGAGAACAGGGTGTAAAGTTCTTCATCCCCCATAGAAAAGGGAGGATCCTCCGACCAGACGGGTGTTATGTCTGGTGGGCTACTGCCCGACAGTTGTTGTCGGGTTCTTCTATATAGTCTTAAGTCGCGAATAACTTTACTTGCGCGATGCAGGATTTAGATGGTATTTCGATGTTTAGTTTATCCTCTGCGTCATAGATGGCGCTGTAGTACTTTTTGTTCTAAGTTGCTGAAGTACTTTTTTGTAGTGCCGCTACACATTCTTGTAGTAGCTGTGTACACACAGCAAACTAGATAGCTTTGCAGGGCACACCAACATAGATGTTGGCGTGCGTAAAATCAACTGGTGTATTACTTCGCCTATTTATTAGTGTTTGCTTCACTTTATAATAATATATGAGGTAATATGAAACATCAATATAACACTATCTAACTGGTTTCGTGGCATAGGTGTATAAGCATTAGAATCGAGTCTCACCGCGCGCCGCCGCGCGCCGGCGTCAACTTTTTGCATTAAAATCATTATTTTCATTGTGTTGAATTTTTATTTTTGTAATTTACGAACATTTTTCGAGAAAAAAAGGATATCAAATCGAAATTATCAATTCGTAATAGAATAAGAGAAATCAACAATATTTATTGATTATGTAGGTTTTTTTAAAATTATAATTACAAATTGTAAAGTTTTGACAAATACAAACAAACAAATAAAAACATGCAAAACAAATATAAAACAAACAAAGAAAAAATAAGCAAAACAAATATATTGCGTGACAAATATTCTTAGTCAGACAAGAAATAACGTTATTATTCATATTCAAGTGGGTAATTTATTTATTAGTGATATGAATAAACATGTTAGTTTTGTTGTTTTTTTTTTTCATTGTACCGATAGTCGTATCAGCCCATGGCTTAATTGCCAAGAGCCTCGACCAATACCTGTGCAGGCTGTCGTTAGGCAGCTGGATCAAGGACTTGATTCAGAAAGCGGTACTTCTGGACACGGCTCGTATTGTTAGGTTTCTCTCTCTGGAGCCCGGACCGCCGGTAGCTTGGACCGTGTGCCCGATACCGGTGAGCTATATTCTTTTTTATCGTGACCTGACCACCCATTACATACAGAGTTTCCTCCGTGCTTCGGAAAGCACGCCTAAGTAGTAAGCCGCAGTATTAAGCCTGTGGTCCCGGCTGTCATTTGTAGATCTTTCACATTCGTTACAGGTAGTCAGTGACCCGAAAGTCTGACAACCAGTCTTACTAAGGGGTATCGTATTACCTAGCGCTAACTGGGTTGTGGAGGTCAGATAGGCAGTCGCTCCATGTAAAATACTGGTATTCAGCCGCATCCGGTTAGACTGGAAGCCGACTCCAACATAGTTGGGAAGAGGCTAGGCAGATGATGACTCAATAGGAAGAAAGAAAACTACTACTCAGAAGGACGGTACGGTTGACATATGTCGGGCATGCTACCGTCCAGGTGAATTAATCCGTCACATTATCTCCGTCTCCGGGGGTTCTCGTCTGGCTAACGGAGAGTACTTGCATAGACACAACCTTGTAGCCAGGATTATTCATCAGCAAACTTGCTCTAAAATACAACCTTGACTGCCTTACTATAGGTATTTGCCCGACCCAATTCTCGAAAATGGCACTATCACATTGTACTGGGATCAATTTATCATCACTGACAGGACTATTGTAGCCAATAGGCCTGATATAGTGGTGGTGGATCGATCAGAGCGGCACGCAATGATTGTTGACATAACGGTCCCGCATGATGAGAACCTTGTGAAACCCGAGAAAGATGAGCAAATCAAGTATCTTGACTTGGCTCGCGAGGTTGTGGACATGGACATGTGTGGGATGTGGACTCAGCGATCATTGTGCCAATAGTCGTGTCAGCCCATGGCTTAATTGCCAAGAGCCTCGATCAATATCCCAGAAGGCTCTCGTTAGGCACCTGGATCAAGGGCTTGATTCAGAAAGCGGTACTTACTCCTGGACACGGCTCGTATTATTAGGAGGTTCCTCTCTCTGGAGCCCTGACTGTCGGTAGCATGGACCCTGTTCCCGATAACATTTAAAAATACAAAACAATTTTAGCCCACCGGGGGCTACAACAGATTAATGATATATTAGTTGTCTACCGTAGAACCGTAGACAACTAATATATTCTAACCCAAATATAAAGAAGACTTGCTAATAGTTAAGCAATGAATTGAACAAACAAATCTAAAATATTTTATTAAAACATTGAACCCGTTGGCAGTCGGATTCAATCTTACGGCGCCGGCGGCGTATGATATAATTTACCGCACGCTCGACTAATGCCCACGAAGAGGATTGTTACATTATTTATGCTTTTTATTCCATGTAACATTAAAGTGACAAGAAATTGTAAGTGTGTGCGTGGACGAGTTATTGCGAAGCAAACACTAATAAATAGGCTGTTGGGAATCGCACCCAACATACACGTGGACGGCACGCGCAGGCGACGTGATTGTTGGGAATCACAACCAACATCCACGCAGACGGCACGCGCAGGCGACGTGATCGACCTACGCGTCATCGGCATCGCCTGCGCGTGGATCCGGCTCGAAGGACCAATGTTCGACTTGCTCGTTGGTAATAAATAAAAGTGGACTGTATTTTAAATTAATAGGCTTCGGTTTATTGTCGTTTTAAATTCCAACATTATAACAGTCCCGGACAAACATAAAATCTATTAAAGGTTCGATAGTATCGTCCGTCGCGGTGGGCTCTGAGAAGGCGAGTGTCCGCCGTTCCGGCCGGCTCCCCACGCCACACCTCCGCTCGCTTGGCGATGCCGATGACGCGTAGGTCGATCACGTCGTCTGCGCGTGCCGTCTGCGTGGATGTTGGTTGTGATTCCCAACAATCACGTCGCCTGCGCATGCCGTCCGCGTGTATGTTGGGTGCGATTCCCCAACATAGGCGAAGTCAGAAAGCGGTTGATTTTACGCACATCAACATCTATGTTGGGGAGCCCTGCAAACCTATCTAGTTTGAAGTGTGTACATAGAAACCCGTTGTGTAGCTGCGGTCAATCTATATTAGGTACTGTGAACCTTTATTATTCTAAGTTCCGATGGTCCCATGACAACCCGCGACATCCAGCTTCTTCACCAAATGCCTTTCTTTGCTTGTGCCAATCTTGTTACGTAAAGCCATATTATACTCTTTTATTTTAAGGACTTTTACTTTACAGTAAAAATCCCCATTAAGCCGCTGCCTGAAGAAACATCGAGGATAAACGAAAAACAAATCCGCCCATCATCGGGCCAATCAGATCTTGATAAAAAACCGGATAGCATTCCTGAGAATAAGCCGGAGAAAATTCCTGTAAAATCGGATAAAATTATAACAAGACCTCGCTGGAAAATAAACTCACCGAAGAAAAGGCGACCTATTATAAAAACAGTTGTGTCGAAGACTGACACCGCGAGGATTTTCAAAGCGGTTACCTTCGTGGACAATATTAACTCTACTCCTTTAGAGATAAAAATCCCTGGAGAAAATATTATAATAAATAAACAACAAAAAGTTTCTAAATACACTGAAACAAGTCCTTTGAAATTCAAATCTAAACCTAACCTACCTATAGTTAGTAGAACAGTAAAAAGTAAGCCGAGTAAAGAGAGCATAAAAATGGAGGAAAAGCCGTCACCGGCGGTTGTTCGAAAGAGACCGGCTGATCGTAGGCGAGGCCGAAGGTTCCGAAAGCTATCCCCTGATTCTACGACATTAGAACATGCTTGTCCACAGACGGAGGTAGCAAGATGGGTCCCAGCATCCGTGGACCCTCAGACTAAACCATATTACGACGCATGGGTGGATACAACCTTGACAGCCACTTCTAAACATAACAAAAAAGACAAATCTCTGTACGAACAGCAACTGCGTTTATTAAAAAGTTTCAAAAGAGCTATGGAGGAAAGACCGACATCGCCAGATTTGTTCTACGAGAAATTCGCAGATGAAAGGTATGCAGGTAAAATTAAAATCACACAGACAGAGAGACACGGGAGGAGGTAGCTGTTTTTTAACCTTACCACTGGTAGTTAACAATTTTTTTTTCTTAATAATTTGCTGTTGCTTTGCGTTTTATCTGCTCTGTGGCTTTAGATGGCAATAAGTAATAAGATAATGAATTTTCTTTATTCAAAACAGTTTTCGTAAAAATGTCGTCATCGTTTCATTCGATGAGAGGTACTTACCTAATTTTTTTTCTTTTAATTGCGTGTATCATTAAAATGTTGATGTCCCTTACTGAGAAAAGTTAAATTTCCATGTATTGAAACTTGTTGAAGATTCTCCATATGCACGTTCTTTGCAGTATAATGTAGCGGCGTATTTATGAGCACCGAGTGATAAATGATGGAATTATGAATAATGACATGTCAAATTGGGCAAAGTTATTCATTAATACCAAGTCTTCAATATTTATCACAGTGCGCGGTTCCCCCGTTCACATGTCGTATGTACTGCAAACAAAAACCGGCCTGGTGCGACTCGGACTCGCACGCAGTGTCCCGTAGTACCAAACAAAATAGTAACAATATTTTTAACGTTCATTCATATGTTAACTTGCACTCAACAGCAAAACTAAATTGGTTTTTCATAGTATGTTAAGGAAAAACAATGTTACTGCTGCAGTTTGACGCATATCTCAAAAACTAAATATCAAATCTTACAGAAGCATTGTCTTACAGAACATGTAAAGGAAAATATCTGAAAACCGTAAATATGTAGTTTGATGACAAAATACCTACAAGTTTGTACGGAACCCTCGGTACGCGAGTCCGGCTCGCACTTGACCAGTTTTTTTAACTTTGAGTAGTTGCATAATTTTATGACTTCCCTGTGAGTTCAGAGCCAGTGTTTCTAGTTTAGGTTTGCGTCTTGTGTGTGTCAATGTAATTGAGTGATTAAATAAAAATTACCATATAATTGGAAATCGACTTTTATTTAATAATTACACATTACAAAATGTCTTCTTCAGAAAGATGTACTGAACACGTGGTAACCGTTTTCGCGTCGGTGTCCCATCCACCCTGTATATGTGACAAGCAAGCGCGTGCCCTGTTCTGTGAATGTCTTTGTTTTGGTAGTTATTTGCGGTGAAGTTGTGACTTGGGGTGGAGGGCACGCGCGTGCGTTTATGTTCTGGCGTTCAAAAGGTTAATGAAACCAAACCGAACTACATGTTGAGGAGCATCGTTTGTATAAATGTTAACTCGGTTTGTGGAACCAAAATTGATCGACGCGAAAAAATTAAGCGTTACTGCACTAATTTTGAAAGTTTGGCAAAACAACGTTATAGAAATTTACTTAAATGTTATTGTGTTGCAAAGTTGCTCAACAAAGTAACTTCAGTGTGGATGCATTTTAAAAAAGAATGGACAAAAACATGTAACTCAACGAACGACATTTAACAAATTGATTGTTCAACATAAAATTATGTCAAATAATGTGAGAAAACAACAAAATTGTAAAGTTCTTAAATGCTAAGTACTTAATTACTTACTTAAATACTATGAAAGTACAAAAATGTTCTATTATTAACCTTCAAGCGGTTCCGGCGTCGAATCGACCGAATTTGATACATTTTTGTTATTTCTAGTCTCACTTGGCCTAAAAAAGCTATAGAAATTATACCACTCTTTCCTCCCGTGTAGCAAAAATAAATTTTGTTTCACGCGGTATAAGCGTCGCAAAGACAACAAGAGCCCGTGTCGTCGACCCTCTTTGCGATTTTTTTTCTTTCTGTTCACCAAGCAGGTTTTTTCCACGGGCCCCGCTTCTTAGTTAAATATTAACGTAATTCTAGCGATTGAAAAAAAAAACTTATCTTGTCAACTCATTTAAAAAAAGAAGACATGCTGCGTCGACCCCCAAATAACTTGGGATAAGGGCAGGAGAATGTTGATGTTGTCATGTATAATAACCATGAATCGGTGGAAATGGTAAAGTACCATGTGGACTTTAACCTAACATCGTACAAGTGGAAAAAAAACTATTGCAAAAAAATAACACTGTCTTCAAAAACACAGAAAGGAGAAAAATAAACTTTAGCTTCAGAAGTCGGCAAAAAACTGAATCAAACAAAAAAAGTCACCAACTTCAAGTTTATTTTTCATTTTTAGTTAGTTATTATCCTATAAAAATATTTGCTATGCATTTATTTTACATTGTCAACAATACATTTCATTTCAACTGTCGAAATCTGGATGTACTATACACATCTGCGTACACCCTCAGAGCATACAGTCGTGATGGTCATGTTATGATGTTCTGTAAACAATAAACATCCAAGCGATTGCAGCAAGCGACAGATTTGCTGTCAATAGAGGGTTCCACCAACTAAAATAGTGACTTCTAAGAATAAGTTAGTATCTGTCTAGTTTGTAAAACCAACTGCACATCAGTGGTAGCGCTTGCAGTACTTGCACTATTACTTGCAATAATACGAATATGATTTGTTAAATTAACCTTTTGACAGAAACTCCACTGACATATGTCACACTTGTAAGGTTTTTCACCAGTGTGTGTGCGAATATGTTTTGTTAAAGTAGACTTTTCACTGAAACTCTTCTGACATATATCACATTTGTAACGTTTTTCAGTTTTAGATGCAAAAAAGCATTTGGAAGAATTCCAAGTGAATTTTTTGCACCTAAAACTAAATATTCAATGTAACTATACTATGTGAGTTAATGCAATTTATAATCAATATTTCAGTGCAACACTGAGCGCTACTCCATTTTCATTTTGTAACATTAATAAAGTTCGTCATAACAGCGACATATTTGCCAGCTATTTGCGACGTTGTCAACTTTCAGAATACGAGTATACCCCCTACCTACCCAGGGTGTGTATGTGGAATTGTATCGCAAGCAATGCACCCCCCTATCCCCTCTCTACTCCATAGCATGTAGCCGAACTTCAGCTACATGTGATCACGTGATACACTTCGTCTGCCGAAGTGACCTGGAATGTCCTAGAACGTTTAATTCGAACAAATCATCAGCATCTACCACTGGGAATGCGAACTCGATATCAGCCCACTTCCTCTCAAGAGACTGCCTGTGTTCCCGTAATGGGAACATGTTGCCCCATGTAATGAACGGGGTGCGGGACAGTATGAATAACGCCTAATCCACTTCATCCCATCCAAAACACTAGAAAGGGACTCAAAGAGGTCTTCATTAAAAAGTATCGATTATTCTAAACAAGATCCATTGTCTCTTTCAGAATACCAATGACCTTTTGATTTGAAATAGAATAAGAAACTTGCGAAATTTCGCCAGAAAACAGCGAATTAAACGTGAATCTGCTTGAAGGGGGAAGAACCGTTGGCAGTTTTCTTCCCAATTGTTAAACTTGTAACATTATTGAAATATACGAAAATGCTTTAAAAGCATTTCAACCCTTTCAGGAAAAAATGTAGCATTGAAAAATACGCTACTATGAAAAACTGTGTGAAAAACGCGCTCTGACCGATGTTATTAACATCAGGAACGGTCAGAACTGACGAATGAAGTTTCTATACCCCTCTGCTTAACCGTTTCGAAATGTTGACAAATCTTTCAGGGAATCCGTCAAATACCTAGACATACCAGGAAATACTGAAGATGTCGAATATTCCAATGTTATGAAAACATGTACTTAGTGATATTCAGTGATTTGACCTGAATTTGAAATGAAATATTTTGAATCGGTATTTACATATTTCCGGTTCCATACATGGAAAGACCATTCCAAATTTCAATCATGTCTCTCATTTATTGAGAAAAGATTATTTTCGGAATTATACTATATAAATACAAAACCTGGCTGTTTTGCAAACACGTTTGTAAATTCGAGAAAGACGAGCTACATAGACCGTTCGTCTTCATAGGAACTTGGTACACAACCTGGAATTTGGTCAATAATAATTATTGAAATTGAAAATTTCAAAATGTAAGTCTCATACAATATGGATCGGAAAGGAAATTCTTCTGACCCTGTAAAACATAGTCTGACGATGATCAACATCATAATTATGACGTCTTGACGTTCATTCGTCTCCATGTTTGAAAACGTAGTCTATGACAAATTTTCAATATCGATTGGTTCAGTTGAACTCATATAGATCTTGTCGGTTTATAATAATTGATATGGGAAATTCAAGATATATCTTGAAACCTGAATTTGAAATAAATTATTTTGAATCGGAATTTAAAAGTTCCTGATTCCATACATGGAAAGAACTAGCATTCCAAAGAATCCATTATTTTAATCTTATGTCATTTATTGAATAAAAAACGTGAAAAAGGTGTATTTCGACCATTACTTGACTGAATTGCAACGGCCATTCTCCAAACACATGACGTATTATTGCCCTCTGTTTGTGTAACTGTCTGAATTCCATTTTTGTTGGAATTAAGAACTTTATTAAAAGGTTTTTCCAGTAAGTGAATTTTATTATTCTTAAGGGAAATAGAAGATATCTCAAACCTGAATTTGAAAGGAAATATGTTGAAATTTAATTTCACAATTTCTAAACTCCATACATGGAAAGAACTAGTATTCCAGAGAATCCTTGGTTTAAATCTTGTGTCATTTATTAAATAAAACGTGAAAAACGACCATTACTTGACTGATGAATTGTTTCATTGCAACGGCCATTCTCCAAACAAAAGACGTATTATTGTGTCTTAAGCATGACAAAGGTTCAGTGCAAAACCAACTAAATTCATGCAAGAAATAAAATACAAAAAAAGGGAAAACAAATTAAAACACTTGGCGTGAGAGCAAATTGAATCACCTAATTGAAAAACCTGGCGTTCTTTAGCAAGCATGACGTTCAAAAAGTACTAATTATATGTATTACTTGCGAAAATGTAGATTTTCCGTAAATTTCGGATTGGAAAAGAAATCTATAAACTTTTCTTCTTCCATAGTTATAGCACGCCCATTCGCAGCCAACAGCCAGATCAGCTAGATCTGGCTGTTGGCTGCGAATGGGCGTGTCAACCAGGAGAATAGTAAGTTTTTAGCAATTCAAAAGTGGCTGTAACTAGTCTATTTCAAATAAATGGTTTAAAAAGTTGGAAACCCTCCTATCCATAGAATACTGTGAAAGGAATGAAAATTGAAATGTGAACAAATCTAGCCACATTAAATTATGCTCTCATGAGACACGTGAACACTATGAAAGTAAAAAAAGGTGATTTAATATGATTACTCAATAAATTACTCATATTAAATCACCGTTTTTACTTTAGCGGCTAACCAAGTGCTCACCTCGAAAATCTGTTTACATAAAATTGGTTTAAGGAAGTGGAAATTTTGGAGAAAACAATCTCATAAATTTTGAAATCTTAGCTTTAAGAAGCCATTTAAAAATCTCAATTATTACGAGTAAAATGCTATGAAGTTACTCCTGAAAAACTGTAGAAAAATATGACTTGAATTGACCATTCAGGTCGTTTGTTTAGGAAAAAAGGGCAATGTCTAAACCGACAGCAGAAACACGCTCCTAAAACGGTGGGAAATCCGTTGGACAAGAATACCAACAGAATAGCCCATATCTAAGCCGCCTACAGAAGTACGCTCCTGAAATGGTGGGAGGTCCATTGGACAAGGATATGACCAGAATGGCCCATACCTAAACAGACTACAGATACACGCTCCTGAAACGGTGGGAGGTCCAAACTACAGATACACGCTCCAAAAATGGTGGGAGGTCCATTGGACAAGGATATGACCAGAATAACCCACACCTAAACAGACTACAGAAACACGCTCCGAAAATGGTGGAACGTCCGATTGACACGGCTATGATCAGAATATACCATATCAGAAGTACACCGCAAAATGGTGGGAGGTCCGTTGGACCATTAAATTCGACAAACCAATCAAGGAACTTTGAATTTTCAAATATTTCTTCAAGATATGATGACAAGGTTTTTTGTTTTGGATTAACACTGTCTTCCAAGATTAAATTAATTCCACAGAAATTAATTTGATACACCAAAAGTGTAGCGTTTTCGTTAGCAATTGTAAAAATGTTGTCCATAAAGACGGATTTAAAAAACCTGTTTTCAAGAGTCGAGTTATTTCAATTTAGCCCAGCTTTTAAAACTGACATAAGTCGTGCTACATTCAGGCGGCACTGGTCGGACGCCAAAATGGACAGAATATTTGGCCACCCGAACATGTAGCAGCATCCCGAAAAATTAGTTAGGCTGATTTTATAGTCACGCGTTTCAGCAGCGCCGTCGGAGCGCGCGCGTTCGGATATGTATTGGGGTAGTAGTAGCGTTTCAAATTCGCGCGCTTGAGCAGCGCCGTTCGGTGTTCCTGTTCAACAGCGCGCTGCCCAACGGCGCGTCTAGCGGCGTGACTATAAAACCAGCCTTATTGTCAAGTTTCGTACAAAACATTTGTGGCCAAGTTGTTTCCTTAAAACTATTTACAATTAGTTAAACAAAAATGTAATTTGCGGAACTTAAAATCTAACTTAACGTAAACCTTATATTAAAACTAAACAACTAAACAAAATAAAAATAAAATCATAACAAGATTCTTTATGTCTTTTTAATTACCTTTTATGTCAAGATTTTCTTAATTTTTTTTTTTTTATGGATTGGTACACACAATTGTCACTAAAACTACCGTGAAATGACGCGAATGGAAATGCAAGGGTGAACCGAGATAAACCTTTGAAAGGGATTTGAACATTGAATTAATATCGTATGTTGCCAACAAGGTAATCTTAAGCTTTTTTAAACACTGAATAGGTTTGGGTTTGGCCGCAACTCGCCTGATATGAACCGATGCATTAAGCAAATAAAATACGAGTACTTGTTGGTAACATAACATTTGAATAAAACATTAAAATCTCAAGTTTTGTCTCGATTTTCCCCTGCATCTGTCTCATTCACCCCGTTTTACCCAGTAATTTTGTATCAACATTTTTTATTTTGTAGTTTAGTTGTCAATTGTGATCAAAATCAGTCCTCACTGTGTCTACAAGTAATCAATGACATAGAAAAAGTAATTATACATCAATCAGTAGTCAGAATATCTGTTAACTAGTCTTACTAAGACATATAGTTTCCCAGTTGAGGTCAATTGTAAAAGAATTATAGAGGGAATACTTTAATCCATACCACCACCGTACCATTGTACTGATTTTGAAAAGAAAACGGTGAATTTTAAATCAGTCCTAAGCATACGTTTCGCAAGAACAGAATATGCTTAATACCTCTTAGGTGGTGATTCAGAAAACTGGGCAACTTTCCCTAAGGTACAATCTTTCAAGGCGCTGCTGGCTTTTCTCGGGGAGCTGGGGTGGATCGAATGAATTTCCCACCCGCACGCAAAATACGCGCTTTGGACGTGGAGTTGCGGACACCAGCCCGTTATACAATACAATATAAGGTAATATCTTTTTTTTTTTCATTGAAACTACAGTAAGAAGGGCCATCGACGCACAGATGGTTAGTACATATTCAGTACATCATACCTAACTCCCACATAGAAATTCTTCATCGGTCATTAAAAAAACCAGCTATTTTCTATAAAAGTGCAAAACCTACATGTACGGAACAGTAAATAATTTTTCTGTAACCGATGAAAAATTTTCGGATTTTGGTATGATGTACTGATTACCCTGTATGTCGCAGTAGCTAATGCAATGTTGTAGGTATGAGGAGGTTTTCTTTTGGGAATGTTGTCCAACCTAAGAGATATTGAGATGTGTTACAACCTGTATGCGAGACTGATTTTACTATAAATAAAGTAATATTCCACATTCATACTGTAGAATTATTTTGATCTTATTAATTTAATATTAAACTAGCCACCCGCCCGGCTTAGCACGGGTGCTTTTTAATGAAGAAAATGAGCAGTGCGATTATAAAAAAAAAACAACAAAATCTTGCCAAAACAATTACGAACACAACAAAAAAAATCAGCAAAATTAAAGCTACGTTCGTACTCTCCTCATGTGATGCTCCGTCATCCATGTGTAAATTGATTTTTATTAACATAGAAGAAAAGATGAGATTGCAGGTTCACTAATTACGGCAGAGCTATATCCATTAATGTTCTTCTTGTCTACCGACCCGCTTACCCGAGCATAGCTTTGAGTAACTCTGGCGCATCGACAAGGTAGAGGCCTTCGCCTTCGTCGTCAACCTTCTCACATCTGTAGACCTGCAGGTGACCCTTGCCTTCGTCGTCCATCTGCATGTAATTGCACGCCCTGGCCAACTGATCGTTTGTGGGCTCTTTTGGGAAACCTGTGGAAGATTGAATGAAACATGGATTATTATTTTGACTGCATTGTTGGTCCAGTGTTTGCAAACGCAACTGCTGAGCATGAGCATCGTTTTGATTTAAATCGGACAGTGTTGTTGGATTTTTACATGGGGATTTTCTTAGTAGCGTACACGCAGTCTGGTTTGATGCCTTCAAACATATCTGAATTGGCTCAGCTTCCAGTCCAACTAGATGTAACTGGAATACCAGTAATTAAAATAGCAGGACTGCCTATCTGACCTCGCCAACCAGTAACAACACGATACCCCTAGGCTTACCTAGACATACCTCTGATCTCTATGTACATTTTGACAGTGTAGGACTGTTGGTATTGCACTTTTATAGTAAACAACTGGTCTTTTTTTATTAAAAATTTCGATATGGTTCAGAATGATGTACTGAATTCGTGGTAATCGTTTGTGCATCCCCTTTTCCACCCTGTGTACAGCACGATGGTGGGGACTCTTGAAAAATTTAGGCATGATCTTCCAAGATAGGGGATACGTACGCTGGCAATATTTCCCTGATTAAGACATTACAGCCTGCCTTCAAATACATCTGCTAAGGCTCTCTCCAACCATATTGGGTGTCGGCTTCCAGTCTAACCGGACGCAGCTGAATACCAGTATCTCACATAGAGAGATGGCCTATTTGAACTCAAAAATATCAAATACATACCTCTGATATCTAAACACAGCCCCATGGCGGGGAATCCTTCGACGAATTCTGGCATCATCTTGCGAATTAAGGTGACAGGTACGGTTTCAATATTGCCGTAGTCCACGTAGCAGAGCTTGGCCTCACTGCTGCCAGGCCCGGAGACCAGGCTCAGGAATACGGCGCGGAACCATTGAGGGTCTATGGGGAAATGGAAAAATTTAATTTAATGATTACTTTACGAAACTCTTAAGTTGTATTTTTTTGTCTTAATCCACTGAACCGATCATCCCGAAATTTTGCATATTATACGTTGTCAGGTGTACAGAAACGGACATAGTACTTTTCATCACGAAAAAAGTACTGCTCCCGAGGAAAACAACAATAACGTTCTAATGATAATAGATGGCGCCACATGTCTTTCGAATCATAATTGAATTATAATATTACAAGCCGAGTATGTTATTTATTTATAGTTTATTGTCAAATTCTAAATTAACGCGAGTGAAGCCGCGGGTAAAAGCTCACATATATAAAACTTACATGGAGGTAACTGTGCGATGCAGAGCTCTTCAGGTTTCGGTAAATAAGGCTGCCTACCCAACTCACTGTTGCAGTAATCAGCCATCTGTAACAATGTGAGATAGAAAATTATTATTAAAATATCCTCCTTCTGGTACTAAAATGCAAATACAACATATCTGGGATAGTCAATTCTTCCGCTACCACCTTGCTGCTATCAAGCGACAATGTTTTCAAAAAACATACAAGGTGTAAACGGACCCTACACAAAGTCGTTAACCAAGCATTCTGCACATCAAAGTATCTCTACGCAAAAATTATTGCTGGAAAACAACTTTTTCTTTTGGGGGTGAAAAATCACGCTTTTCGGTAGGACTCAATGTAACGCACCCCAAACATTGTGCTGATGGATGCATTGAATAGTGCAAAGGTCAAAGTAAAGTTTAGAAAACATTAAAAACTTGTGAATGATTGGATCTTTGACCCCCAATATCTCTGGAACTAGAAGGTTCCCAGGTATGGTCCAGAACAAAAAAAAAGATCGCAATGTCAGTGAGATCAAGTACTTTTCGGTATGGAAATTTTTACACATGTTACGTAATTTCTATAGTCTGAAGTATTACTAAGAATTATCTTATTACCCAGTCAGGGATTTGTATGTCAGATACATGGATTTGCTCTACTCTTTCAACGACTTATAGCTTCCTAGTCTTTTTAGTTATTTAGTTTTTACTTTTCTATACTATCAAAATGGACCGATGACCGTTGGGGTAGACGTGTTCTTGAGTGGAGATCGCGAATCGGCAAACGTAACGTGGGACGCCCTCAGGCTCGGTGGAGTGACGATCTTCGCGGGATGGCTGGTAGCAACTGGATGAGAGTTGCTGAGAATCGAATTGAATGGCGTGCGATTGAGGAGGCCTATGTCCAGCAGTGGACTGCTATAGGCTGATGATGATGTTGATACAATCAAAATGACAGTAAAATGTGTGTATAATAGGTAGGTACATCTATGCCACTACCCAGCGTGGTGTTGTTATGGTAGCTTACCTTAGCAGTGAGCTGTTTGAAGACGACATCTGCGAACGGATCATTGCGGTCGTACCCACAGACGGAGCCACCTCCCAGGGTGGAAACATCCACCACCTCGACGGTGCAACCGGCGGCCGGCAGCGTCGTGTGCTTTAAGTCTGTGTACATTATATGTTCCGTTTCTGTTGAAGAAAGAAAACGTATTTTAATAGTCATATGTCAAAGTACACAATACACCGTGGAAGGGACACGGTCGCACATCATTCTGAACCCATAGAAATTTTTCATCGGTAATAAAAAAAATAAACATGATCAACACGCATGGAACAGCGGATTTAATTTAAAAAGAGCTTTTATAAGCCATGCCTGTTTAAGATATTGGCTAGAAATGACGTGACCGCTGATATGACGAGTAATAGCGAAGTGTGGAAGAAGATATGCTGCGCCGATCCTAAATAGATTAATATAAGGGCAGGATAATGATGGCACATATATCTTACCGACAACATCGCCGCCTCTCTCCTCGATCTTCTTCCAGTTCGGCGTGCACATTTCTACCAGTCTCGAGCCGACATCCAGTCTGTTCTTAGCTACAGCAAGTGAAGCTTCAGTGCCGCTCGGTGCTGTCTTACGTCCTGCTGGTAATGCCTGTAAAGATAGATATTGATTATGTATAGTCATCATCTGTCTAGCCTTTATCCAAATCTGTTGGGGCTGGCTTCCAGTCTAATACTTGCTACACGCAGCAACGCAAGCGCATGAACTTCTGAGCTAGGGGTTCTGGGTTCTAAATAGAATGTGTTACTGGATTCCATGTCTACTCCTCCCGGAATTAGGAAATTGGCGGTGACGCCTCCGAACCTCAAAAAGCACAAAGCAAACCATTGGTCCTATACCTGATTCCCAGTCGTGTCGAATTGCCGTCCTATCGTACTATGAGAGTGAGGGAAGTGGGTCTCTTGTCTCAATGTCTAGTCTCCGCTGAGATAGGCCGCCATAGCCAAAAGTCGGTTTAGAGGAATATCCTATGTACTTAATAAGCCTGCCGTCAAGTGGATTTAGCAGGCAATCTAAATACAAGGTATAAATGGAACCTTCACGAAGCCGTCAAACAAGCATTCTGTACATCAAACTAAGTAACTTTACGCAAAAATTATTGCTGGGAAGCGATGTTTTCTGGGGTGGAAAATTACGTTTTACGGTAAGACTCAATGTAACACACTCAAATATTGTGCTGATGGATGCATTATACGGGGTTCGTGGAGTTATTTAAAGTTATAGCATTAAAAACTTGTATTTAAAAAAAAACTTGTGAAAAAGTTTGACCCCCAATATCACCGAAACTAGAAGGTATTATCCAGAACAAAAAAAAAAAATGGTCGCAATGACGGGGAGAACAACTGCCTTTTGGTTTCGTTAAGGGTATTGTTACACCCATTAGATAGCCGCTATGTGCATGGACTGTCCATCCGCTTTGCCAAAGAAACTAGGGCCGTCCAAAAGCTTGTTGGGTTGACGATATCGCCAGTCTCGGGAAACAGATAGAGAATGACTGAACAAATGGTGCGGCCTATGTAGAAGCAGTAGTGTAACAGGCAGTGGATGATTCCACGCTGGCATAAAGATGAAGCCTTTCATTTACCAGCACAAGTTCTTCGTCCTGAAGCAACTCTTGTATATAATCCTTGGCGGCGGCCGACAGTTCCGTAGGCGGAGCAAGCTTCAACATCGCCACTTGAGTCTTGACAGTTGCCAGGTCCAATTCAGCCGGGCAAGGGTAGAGGTTCTCTAGGGTTGAAACTTCGATGTTACCTGTGAGGGAGATGCAGATGAAAATGTTAGTTGAGAGGTCCATTGAGACGCTCTTTATTACACCGGCGAAATGTGTGGTATTATATCTATGAAGTATGCATGTTTGTAAAGAAGCATAAAGATTTATTTAAAAAGGCAGGGGATGTGTATCCTCGAAACCGGCGAGATCCTCACAGGCTTATATTACATGACTTGCCTAGACTGGCTAAATATGGTAAAAACTGTTTAGCAACGTGTGTTCGTTAATAATAAAATTCCAAATTATTTAAAAACTTTAGATATTAGATTGTTTAAAAAAAACTACATGTATGGTTAAACACTAATAATTTTTATAGCATAAAATAATTTACTGACGGGAATCATTGTTTAACGTAACCAATAATATTTGCATGCTATTATATATAAGCAAAACATGTATGCTCTGTAATGTCTTTAATATCTTTTAACACCATGTTTTACGCAAATAAATATTATTTCTTACTATTAAGTACACCTCTACCTAACCTTTCGGAGATGACAGCCGTAATGTTATGTTATTCAGATCTTAATTGAACTTACCATACTCAGCATACTCGATCTGATATTTGTTCTGCTTCACGTTAATGCGTCGCACTAGCGCGCGGTAGTGGTTGTTGTCGTTGAACTTGCCGATGACCGTCTGGCCGGGTGACGGAGGCGCTGTTAGTGGTTTACCTGGGGGGAGTGAAAAGGAATTTAAATTTTTTGTCAGTACAGCGGTTGCCCCTCAAGTTAAAGGGGGAAAATATACAAGTCCGTGATTAGACCTGTCGTACTGTATGGATCGGAATGCTGGGCTGTGAAGAAGATGGATGAATGAAAAAAGATTGCATGTAGCGGAGATCAGAATGTTGAGGTGGATGTGTGGTGTGACAAGAATGGATAAAGTAAGGAACGACTATATTAGAGGAAATTTAAAAGTTGCGCCAGTTACAGAAAAGTTGAAAGGGAATCGACTGTCTTGGTATGGACATGTGATGAGGAGGGACGAATCGCATGTGACTAAAAGAGTGATGAATATAAACGTTGATGGATGGAGAGGGAGAGGAAGACCAAAGAAGCGATGGATGGATTGTGTGAGGAATTATGTGAAAGATAAAGAAGTAAATGATAGCGTGACGGTTGACAGAGGAGAATGGAAGAAAAAACATGTTGCGCCGACCCCAAATAACAGGGGACAAGGGCAGGAAGATGATGAGTCAGTACAGATTATCGAGTGTATTTTCACATCTCAATAAGTGTATTTATGCAACATAGAGGCCGTCTAACAGATGAACCTGCACGAAATCGTCAACCAAGCATTCTGTACATCAAACTAAGTAAATCCACGCAAAAATTTTAGCTGGCAAACTTTTTTTTTCGTGTGAATAATCACATTTACCGATAGGTTTCAATGTAGCGCACTTAAAACATTGTGCTAATAGATGCATTGAATAGTACAGGAGTCATGGAGATATTTAACAAAGTTTTAACAATTAAAACTTGTATTTAAAAAATGTGTGAGGAGCTCGTGGCTAAATGCTAACAGCCGCTCGGGTCGATCTTAAGGTTAAGCCGCGCTTGCCTTGGTTTGTCCGTGGATGGGTGACCACCCATTACATACCGAGTTTCCTCCGTGCCTCGGAAAGCACGTTAAGCCGTTGGTCCCGGCTGTCATTTGTAGATATTTGACAGTCGTTAAGGTAGTGCGAAGGTCTGACAACCAGTCTTACCAAAGAGTATCGTGTTACCCAGTACTAACTAGGTTGTGGAGGTCAGATAGGCAGTCGCTCCATGTAAAATACTGGTATTCAGCTTGCATCCGGTTAGACTGGAAGCAGGCCTCAACATAGTTGGGAAAAGGCTAGGCAGATTTAAAAACCGTGTGAAAAATTTGGAACTTTAACTTTCAATATCTCCGTAACTAGATAGTTCCAAGGTATGGTCCAGAATAACAAAATGATAGCTGTAGGAATCCTACAATATTAATTGGCAATACTGCCGTTTTATAATGTCTTTGATGTTCATTCGGTCTTGACTTCACTTCCGTCTACCATTACTGTGTGCAAGCGTTGTAAATTGTGTTCCGTGCAAAATTAATTATTAAAATAGTTCTTGGGTTAAACTACAAATGCAGTGTTTCACTATAAGACCTAGAAACTCTCAAAAACTACAGTCCACGCTCTAACAATAGCAATGACGGGGACAACACGTGCCTCGCGGCTTCTTTAATGGTCTTTTCGCACCATTATGTCTGCATGTCTCACCTTTCATAGCGCTCAGCAAGACTTGCTGCAATACATCGTTATACATCCTCTGCGACTCGCTGTCCGCTGGTCGTACGAACACTCGGTCTAGTGTGTCTGCTAGTACGATTAGTACTTTAGATCCGTCGATCAGTGGCGGACGGCTTATTTCTGGGATTCCAACGGCTGTGGAAGAGAGCAAACATTTTTTTTTTGGAAATGATACACACACGCCCAAAATTTGGTAGATGATGACCCCCAGAAAATGATACGTCAGACGCAATAGAGGAAATCCGAATAAAATGGCGGTGGTGACAAAAAACTCATGTGGATAAGGGCATGGCGTATGGAAAGTTTTAGGCATGTGACTATAATAGTAAAGCAATACTGATATAAAAAAATATGTATCGAGAAATTCCATAATATTGTGATGACAACCACAAATAAATTGTAATAGAAAAATAATCTGTTAGCTATTTTAATACTAAATACTATAATTTTATGTAGTTTTCAGATATTTACAGTATTTTTTTAAATAACACAAATGTATTAGGTAAAATGAGTAAGTTATTTGATTTGTTTAAAATGCTAAAATGGTGCTAACGGATATTGCGATGTCGATTGACTATTTTAGTCTGGTAAAGATGAGGTATAAAGTTTCGAGGCAGCGCCATTTTAGAAAGGCAGTAGTGGTTGAACTGTGGAAGTGTAATGAGCTCTGTAATACCTGTGAATTTTAATAATATAATTATAAATGTAACATTGTAGTTAATTATTTTGTGCTTATTTTTGATGGTCTGAACCCAGTAAATAAATTATGCTTATCTGTTCTAATGAAAGCTTTTTATTTCTCTTTTGCTCTGGCTAATCCTACAAAACCTTTGCCCAGCGAAGTCTTACTGTATAGGTACAGAAAGGAGGTATTGTGGTGTTACCTAGAGAGGCTTATTTCCCACAGTGGACTGTAACACTGACTTAATTTAGTGTTCTATAATATTTTCTTGCCTTTGTATAGATTCTTTTTAACGATTGTTTGTAAATGTGTGAACAGTGTAGGCCTTGTAGAATCCTAGAGGTGTGTTAACTTTTGTTAACATCTAATCTTGTTTTCCGTTTTATGTGTAGTAAGCAACGACTTATTGTCGGGCCTATGCTGTCCCCCCATACTTAAGTACTAATCCTGTAAAATGATAACATTGTAAAATCAAAACATTTTAAAGGAGCAACCATGGAGTTTCTTGCCGGTTCTTCTCCATAGGAAACGACCAACCCGAACCGTGCACTTTTTCGTCGACGTTTTATAAGTGCCCATGTAGGCCTATGTGAAATAAAATATTTTGATTTTGAAACAGATGATACTTACAAACAGCTTGATATTCAACAGTGGGGACCCATCTGAAGAGCTCTCCCTCGCCTAAACTGGCGTTCGTCCCTACCTCAGTCATAGATATTTTGTATCCGTCTGATGTTTGGGATAGAATCTTGCAGTTGATGTTGGCTCCGATCTGTAACAAAGGGAATAATTACTATTATTTCTCAAGCGATACTGTCATAAATGTCTCCCAGTTGACTGCTTAGCTACGAGCCATAAGATTCTGAAATGCACATCTCACCTCAACAGCCTTACTAGCGAGTACCGCACAAAACTCGGGGATCGCTTCGTATTGGCTCGGTAGTTTCCGGCACTTGTCGGTTGCTGTGACGGAGACGATCTTGCCGGTGTCTAGCAGAGCGAGTGTGGTTGGGTTGAGGCAACGCGCGCGGTACCACGCGCAGTCGTCTGGATTGTAGTAGGAGATGGTCTCACCGGGGACCAGTCTGTGAAAAAAAAGGAAATTAGACAAAAAAAAACTTCATAATTTCATAATTTCGTGCTTCTAGCGTTTTTTTTTTTCTGGATGTATGCCTGGGAACTTTCTAGTTACGGAGATATTGAAGGTCAAAGTTCCACCTTTTTTACACGTTTTCTTTTTGATCAAGTTGTTTTTGAAATGTTTAACTTTAAATAACGTAAACATCAAATGACTCCTCCCGCTCGGAGCGGAAGGTAGTGTCAGACTTTTATTGCCTAAAACCCATCCATGTGCCTTCTTTTGCCCTTTGTGTTCCAGGGCCGCGGTATCTCTTTCGAACAGTCCCGCAGCCCCTGGCAGGCATCGGCCCTTGCGGGTCCCTCCTGTTTGCTGACATCTCTTTGAGGCGCGCGAGGAACACGAACGCGCCATCGACACGGTCTGTCGTCATAAGACGGACGGACGGCGAGCTAGCCCTTTACATCGCCATGACCACTGTAGGTACTATTCAATGCATCCATCAGCACAATGTTTTAAGTGCGTTACATTGAGTCCTATCGCAAAACGTGATTTTTCACACGAAAAAAAAAAAGTAGTTCTCCAGCTAAAATTTGTGCGTGGAGTTACTTAGTTCGTGAAGGGTGTCCTTTAACACCCAGTATTTATGTACTAGATATTACTAAACTTATACTGTAACTTACGGGATATTTTCCGTGATTGTTCATCATTTTGAGCTCCCGATATTTCGACGCTGTTGAAAACACTGTTGATTACTACTCACTTGGCCGGCAGCTCATCCTTGTTACAGTCCAGTACAAATTCCTCGCACAGGCTGTTGTAGTCGTTCGCGTAATCATCAGTCATAGTGAGGCAGACGAAGTCCCCGCGGGTGATGCGGCAGTCGGCCGCTTTGGCGTCCACTGACATTAGTATGGAGGCGCCGACTGACATTTTCTCGATGAGGTAGCTGTGGGAGGGGAAAGTTTGTTTTAGAAGTGGTAAACTTAAGATTTTGCTTTGATTTTTAATCCTGCTTCCACCATTAATAAATAATAAGTCTGGCCTTTTACCAGCGCGTCCGCGTTGCGGCCGCAGACTCTGTAAAATGCTATTTCAATATTTGCTGTATAGAATAGAATAGAATTTCTCTTTAATCGAGTATCCATGACTCAAACATGTTGCTGTATAGTATATAGTTAAAAATAATCCTGTTAAAATTTGAACAATTAAGCGTAAAGCTAATAAGGATCCAAAATTTCATCAAGCTGAAATATTTGGAGGGGACGGTAAATCAATGAATCAATTAATAAAAACGAATTAATGTTAACCTACTGGAGCACAAGCAAATTAGGCACAATAAGCAGTAAAACGCCAAAACAGACACACAGACAATTTTTTTTCCGTAAACCATATATACTTTTATATGCATTCAGTAAAAAGCTGTTTTCCTGAAATTACAAACAGACACTTCAATTATATTTATTTGTATAGATAGGAGTTGCATGCTATGTTAAGTGGATGTTATCTGAGAATGACAAAATATTTATAAAGCGAGACAGAAACCCATTAATTGACAAATGCTATTATTGATGGAATAATTTTTTTAATGATGACTTAATGCTGACTGTGCAGGCGCTGCTGCTGCGGCTGCTGAGATCCTCAAGCGGCGCAAATACTGTAACCTTATTGGTAACTACAGTTTTGAGCCGTTTGGGGTCGAAACGCTCGGCTCATGGGGCCCGAGTGCGCGTCTCCTTTTTAAGGAAATCTCTCGCCGACGGGTCGACACTTCGCGTGACCAGAGGGCTGGCTCTTTCTTTGGGCAAAGAATTAGCATTGCCATTCAACGTGGCAATGCTGCCAGTCTTCTGGGCACGTTTCCAGATGAAAGCGATGCGGAGGAGTACTTTGACGCCTAAGACGTGTCCTATTGTCGTCGTTGTATATATGTTACGGCTAAAGATGGGTGTCAACATAAACTTAAGATTAGCCGGCTAAACTCCGACGTCAGGGGCACCCCGAGGTTCGGTTAGTTAGGTTCCTGTAAACCTTGCAGACAGAAATAGGAGCCCCGCGCAGCGGGGATCCGTCGACCTGCTGATGGAAACGCTAACCCTAGACGGTCGACGACAGGGGCACCCCGAGGTTCGGTTAGTTCGGAGTTTAGCCGGCTAATCTTAAGTTTATGTTGACACCCATCTTTAGCCGTAACATATATATAGGTACTTTATTTAGTCTTCTTTTTATCTTTTTTTTTAGTTCTATTTGTAGTCTGTATATAATGTACATAGTATTAATTCTTAGTTCTTATTAAAACGCATAAAACATGATGACTTAAAAATGGATCGACTTTTACTACCAGCTTATTTATTGAATTTTGATTTTTATTTTATTGACATTTCGTATTTGATATTGATTATCATTTTCGCATGACTGTATTTTGACTATTAATTTAATGATATGATGTATTGGACTATAATTTTATTTTATTGACATTTTGTTTTTGATTATTATCTTATTAACATGATTTTATTTTGATTATTATTTTAATGACATGATGTATTTGACTATAATTTTATTTTATTCGACTTTTTATTTCTCTATTTATCTTTTCATTTTATCCTGTGCAATTACTTACTTATTTATTTTATGAATTTTTAATTAATGTTGATTATTTTAAATGCTACTGTCAATCACTACATAGTATAAAACAAAGTCGCTTTCTCTGTCCCTATATCCCTATGTATGCTTAAATCTTTAAAAAGACGCAACGGAGTTTGCGGTTTTTTTTAATAGATAGAGTGATTCAAGAGGAAGATATACATGCACCCGTGCGAAGCCGGGGCGGGTCGTTAGTATTGTATAAATTGTTGTGCCCGACAGGGTCCATGTGAACTTAATTATTATTTTTAAGATCTTGTAAAACACATGTGATATACAATAAAGAATTGAATTGAAAATCTCAAACTCACTTCTTAGGCACCACCTGCCTCCGGGTAGGAGTAACATCGCTAACACTGGCGGGTATTACTTTGGCCTCTTTGGAAGGAGGGGTAGTTTCCTGAGGTCTCACGACTTCCGGCTTGGCGGTGGGGGGGTCAGGTGTAATTCTAGTGTGCAGAGAAAACAGTCAAAGCAAAATAAAGCAGAAACAATGGGGTATTTTACTCTAAATGAGAAAAAATATATTATAGAGATAGCTTAGGCAAAAAGCAGTCGGAAAACGTCAGTTCTAGTTCTGGTCTGGTAAACATGTTCATAACTCACTGTTTCGGCACCAAGTTGTGTTGTTTAGCAGCAGCAGCAGCAGCAGCGGCAGCAGCAGCAGCAGCGGCAGCAGCGACAGCAGATTTTACAGGTTCGGCCTTCTTCGATTCCTCTGCATGTTCAGGCTTCTTAGCAGTAGCCTGTTCTCGGTTAAACATGTTGCGCGATTGGTGTACTCTGTTGGTTGGTACTTCCTTTATAGGCGACGCAGGTTTTGCAGCTGCTGTGAAATTAATTAAAATGCTCAAATCGATTCTTGGATTCCTATATTACCGGCGAATGCTCTGGATTTCCGCCCGGTAGATAACAAAAGGCGGGCGCCCCCTACTACATGGGGCATAAACATAATCTGCGAAACTATACAGGGTAGAAGGTATCAAGGGACAGCGACGCACAAACGGTTTTCACGTATTTAAGTACATCATTCTGAAATAGAAATTATCAATCGTAATTTTTTTTTAAAAACTGCTGTTTGTAAACTGCAACTTGTGTGAACAGTTTTTTTTTTTTAATTACCGTTGAAAAATTACACACTGCATTAGCGTGTTACAGTTTCAGATTCGACGCGAGCGAGCGAACGTTACATCAGTGAACTTTTATTGCTAACATTATTTCCAACAGCAAAGCAGTGTGTGCGGAAAACTGATCATTACAAATGACAATGCTCCTTGATCAGTCAATGAAAACGCAATGTTCAAAAGTTAATTTATTTCATTGTTGAATGCTTCCGGTGAGTGACCACCTTTAAAGGGCTAAGCAGCATTCGTTAGCTATGTATTTCAAGTACAACAAAAAAACAAATGACACGACACTGACGTCGTGCATGAAATGAAAAGGACAGAAATAAAGTTCTTGTTCTTCTATCAAACGAAGTTCGAGACATGTCAATCGTTGCAAGTCGTATGACATTGTCAGTCTGTGTACCTACACTTGGGAGCAAATAAATCGAGCCACTTCCTTTTTCACGCATTATGGTAATTATTTTTGGTATTAAGGAACGCATCGATTCGAAACATATATCGCCTAAAAGGGTATTTAATAACCTTTACAATGAGGGTAGTTAGTTGTCAAAATTTCATTTTTATTAAAGTTTAAAGGGTAGAATAAAATTATCGCATTTAATTTGCTTATGACATTTTTATTGTACTCTGTTAAGAAAAGATTAAATTTGAGGTTTTTGTTAATCATACCCATATTACTTGTTATTGTTGTCTTTATCTGTGTCTGTGTAATCAAAATAACCTGATAAAATGGATACTACACCGACGGAAGCTGCCCAAGTTGTAGCTTTACTTGAGGTTGGACACGGACAACGTGAAGTGGCACGCAGACTTCATTTGAGTCGTTCAAAGGTACAGCGGGTATACCGCAGGTATCTGGAGACTGGTGCTTTTGTTCGGCGACCTGGAACTGGCCGACCACGGGCAACAACAGAACGTGACGACCGCTTTATTGCAACCAATTCGTTGCGCGACCGTGGACTTAATGCTGTTCAGCTACAGCAAGCGTTACGTGACGTTCGAGGAGTCGCAATCAGTAGGTGGACAGTGAGACGAAGACTAAAAGAACGAAATTTAACATCACACAAACCAGCAACTGGCCCAAAATTGACTGTAGCTCATCGCCGATCTCGCTTGGAGTTTGCTCGAGAACACATTAATTGGACGTTAGAAGACTGGAGGTCAGTTTTGTTTTCTGACGAGTCAAGAATCTGTCTTTTTAGCAATGACGGGAGAAACCGAGTGTATAGACGTCCTGGTGAAAGATTTGCCCAATGTTGCATTCGAGAAACGGTGAGTTTTGGTGGTGGTTCTTGTATGGTGTGGGGAGGAATTTCTCTAGACGGAAAAACGGAACTTGTCTTCGTCGACCCCGCCAACGATGGCAGTGGTAGACGTGGATTAACAGCTGACCGATACATAACTGACATTCTTGAAAACCACGTAATGCCGTATGCTGGTTTTGTCGGAGAAAATTTCTTGTTTATGCATGACAATGCGAGACCTCATACCGCGCAGATCGTTACGGAATACTTGTCTGCGATCGGGATTCAACAAATGGTATGGCCAGCACGAAGTCCCGATTTGAACCCGATCGAACACCTATGGGACGAGCTAAAACGGAGAGTCCGAGCCAGGGTTCCCGCTGTTTCATCCATTCCCGAGCTTAAAGTCGCTGTGCTTGAAGAGTGGGAGAACATACCACAATATGTCATCGTAACGCTGATCAGATCGATGACTAATAGGCTACAAGAATGTATCAGGGCCCGGGGGGGTAATACCAGTTATTAAGAATATTTTTTTTGCAATAATTTTGTTTTTTTATTGTTTTTATGGACTGTTTTAGCCCTACTAAATTTTCTATCAAAATTACCATTTTTCTTGCAGAGCCAATAATTTATCATTCAATAAGGTTATTATTCAATAATTTACCCTCATTGTAAAGGTTATTAACTAAACTTTTAGGCGATATATAGTTCGAATTGATACGTTCCATATTACCAAAAATATTTACCATTTTACGTGAAAAAAGGTAGTGGCTCGATTTATTTGCTCCCAAGTGTAGTTTTGACCATAGTGTTTGTATTATTATGTATCCGGTCTATGGTAAACACTGTAGTGTATCTATTTAATAGATATGGCAACACTGTCTCACAGCCACAAGTAGTCAGTTAGCTGTCACTAATGACAACAGTCAGTCACCACGAATGGCGGGAAGTTGGAAGGTGAAGCGTACCCTGGACTGGCTTGGTGGTGTGGTGAGCCTGTGATATAGTTAGTAAATTGTGTTATCAACCTATTAGCTCTGCTACCTATAGACACAAGAACTTTACATTGTGGACACAATTATGGAATAATGGTTGTAGGCAATGGAGAAGGCTGGTCAAAGCTGATTGTAGATGGCGTGTCCATAGCTTAGTCCCAATCTGTACAATGAGGACAAGCTATTTTGAAATATAAAATGACATTGACAGATTTTCAACAAATGACGATGCTTGGTACAAGCTATGCTAGCCCATTAAATGGTTCTCAGTGTTTACATCTATTTAGGACTGACTGTAGCTGTCGCCTCATCCACTCTCATATACGCCCGCTGGTTGCTAGTACTACGCATCTGACCTCTCTGAAGAACTGATGATCTTCAGAGAGGTCAGATGTACTTAGATATGACGACGATATTAATAAAACTTACCCTTCACAGGTTCATTTTCCATCGGCTGATTAAAATTCTTGTTCCGGGAAGGATTTTTTGGCTTCTGATAGGAGTTGTAGGATCGATCTTCTTTGCCATTCGATTCGTTAGACTTAACGCTTGCCTGTTCAAAGAAAAATAAATTATTAGGAAATAAGTAAATAATTAAAGTGAAAGTGGAGCCAGTGAAATTCAAAATTCTTTTTTTGCAATTTGCAGGTCAGTGTCAGGTTGTATATTGATTAAAATATGATTCGCGACCGAACTAATATGGCTTTATGAGTTATAAAATAAATAATAAAAATAAAATAAAATTCATTTATTTCAGGCACAAGCCCATACAAAAGATAAATTTCCAAAAGACAAATAATTTCAGGACCTAATTTCAAAATAAAAACTAAATAAAGAAAATGAATTAAAAATTACATTATAAATAATAGTATTAATTATAAATAAAATTAAAATCGTTAGCAAGAATATTGACAGCCTTATACAAAGAAATAATTAGCTTCATATATGGCTCTCAATATTCCATTGTCAGAATCATGTACACGGCTCATAAAGGAGGCCCTCGCTTTACGCAATACAGCATGGAAACCGTCTACTCTGTTCTCCGCAAACATGCCGGACGCACTACACCTCCACGTTATAATCATTAACATCATCAATACCCTCAAAGTTCATTAAACCTCATTGAATGACTATTACATTAATAAAAAGTCATCCAATGGGGTTAAATGGATATAGAGGGTTGATTTGATGGTTTTAATGATTATAATTCTGTAAATACATATTTTTTTCAATGTCAACTTGACACTGACCGGAAAATTTCAAAAAACGTAACAAAATTTGATATTCGCGGGCTAGCTGGGCGCTTCTGCCTAAAGTATATTACTTATACATATTAACATACTTATGTATTGATGGGAAAAGTTCTGGCCCAATATTCATCTAAGCGAACTCCGCTCGCTGATAGCCATAAGGTGATCAAGTGTGCCATTGTGTATGGAGAAACACCGCATACACACTTCACGTCAGTGTTGTCCGTGAACCACATTTGTTTAGATAATCTTTGCGCCAACTGACTTGGACGATGAAAAATTTATATGTAGAGGGGTCGGAATGATGACAGTTCCACACTGTATTAAAAAAAACATACCTTCGATGAATAACCGCCAGCAGAGCTTCTCGCGTCAGGAGCACCGTCTCTATTCTGGTATTCGCGCTTGTTATTTGGCGTATTTGGGTGAGGACGTCGGAGAGGCGCGGCTGGTAGCATCGGAACTCTATAAAAATTAAAAATAAACCTTTTTAATTTTCATACTTTACCGTAGACTTCTATGGTCTGCTCCAAAAATATTGTATGTAGAAGTAAACACGAGGATCAGAAAAACATATAAATTGGAGTTTCGATGAAATTTCTCTTAGCGAGTGATTTTCTAAATATTAAACATTAACCAGGCTTTGTTAACTTCCTCATTGGTATAATGGCCCTATTTCACGGGACTTATTGACTAATTCTGGGTGCACTGTCAGATGATATGTCGACACTTTCGTTAGATACTTTTGAACTATACAGGATAGACCATACCGCTGAGGAAATTCAGTTTTGCGCTCGAGCTAGCTCATAATTATGCATTTAAGTGGAAGCGCCAAGACAGCCCGCGAAATTCAAAATTTCGTACGTTTTTCCGCAATTTGCAGTTCAGTGTCAGGTTGTATGTCGATGAAAATATGCGTATGTATACGTACAGAATTATAATCATTCATCATCTGCCTAGCCTTTTCCCAACTATCTTGAGGTCGGCTCCCAGTCTAACCGGATGCAGCTGAATACCAGTATTTTACATGGAGCGACTGTCAATCTGACCTCCACAACCCAGCTGGTCCACTGGGTTATTCACTGGGTTTATTCGATATCCTTGGTAAGACTGGTTGTCAGACTGTCAGGCCACTGACTACCTGTAAAGACTGTCAAAAATCGACAAATGACAGCCGGGACCAACGACTTAACGTGCTTTCCGAGGCACGGATGAAACTCGGTATGTAATACGGCCACCCATCCACAGACCAACCTAGACAAGCACGGCATAACCTAAAGATCGAACCGAGCGGCTGTTATTATTTAACCACAAGTGATTATAATGATTATAGAATTATAATCATTAAATCATACAGCCCTCTAAGTTCATTTAACCCCATTGAATGACTTTTTCATTTCATGAAATGGTTATTGAATGGGATTCAATGAACTCATCAATCATATTTTCATTAACATGCAACCTGACACTGACCTGCAAATTGCAAAAAACATAAGAAAATTTAAATTTCGCGGATTTCCCTGTCGCTTTAACCATAAAACACCATGTTTACCTATGCGTAGGCTCATTGACAGCAATATCTTGAATGCCTACACCTGCTCGTACGGTGTCATTGTTCATTCTGCGAAGAGAAAGTTTTATTAAAACAAAAAATAAAATAAAAAACATAACTCAAAGACTAAACGCCCGAAATCAATATAATGAGTGTATCGGAAAGGTTAGGTCTTCGTCGGTGTTCCCAAGTTCATATGACCCCAATATATTTAAGTCGCGAGTTAATAGGCTTCTTTTGGGTAAGCTCGTTCCATCGTCGACCTCATCTCTGTCCTCAGGACTAGATTGAAGTCAAGAGTAGGACCATTAAACATAAAAAAAAAATATTAAGATTGTGTGGCACTGTAGTCTCTACAGTGTACAGACACGAAGACACCTAAGAAGCCGATTCCTGCCGGCTTCAATTCGGGAACAAGGCACTTTACGTAGTGTCTACTGCAGTCAGTAGGGTATAAATATAATCTTTAATTGAAAGTCGAAAGACACTTCTCCCCGTTATTGCAATCATTATTTTGTTCTAGACCATACATGGGAACCTTCTGGATATATTGGGGGTCAAAGTTGCAACTTTTTCAAATGCTTTTTTTTAATACTATTTTTTAATGTAATGACTTTATTTTAAATACCTCCACGACTCCTGTAATATTCAATGCATCCATCAGCACAATGTTTTGAGTGCGTTACGTAGAGTCCTACCGTAAAACGTAATTTTTCACCCCAAAAAACAAATAGTTTCCCAGCAATAATTTTTGCGTCGAGTTACTTAGTTTGATGTACAGAATGTTTGGTTGACGGCTTCGTGGAGGGTCCGTTTACACCCTGTATAGAGAACTTAACCTTTGTGGTCTTATAGGATTTAACTCTGGCACGTTGTAAAGAAACGTATTTCCTTAATAAACAATAAGGTTAAAATTAGAATAAATAAAGAAGGGAGCTAGGCGTAAGTGTGATATGTAAAAATATGATTTCTTTTCACTAATTAGGCGGGCTATGTTCGCAGTCGTGTCCTTGTTTCGGCCCATATGGGTCTGTTTCCATCAAGCGAACAAATACTTGCGCATTTTTTTGATGTCACTGTTAAGACTAGCTTCCTTACCTTCGAGCTTTCAGGACCGCGATAAGCCAAGTCTTCATTGAAAAGAGCTTTAACATTTTTGAGCTTTCTTAAATATGTGATTATATAAAATATTTATTTACTCTTTACTGGTCTCTTATCAATAAGAATTTGAAGTTGTGGATTTGATTTTGTGAGTCTTCTTTGACACGTTGGGCGCCCCGTATCATTGACACGACGGTAGCTGCGCCCTAGGCAACAGCGTTGTTTAAGGCCAGCGCACACCGCGGACGACAGGGCAGAGCATTTTAGAAATCGACCCCAAGGCATGGGATTTCCCTTCGAGGCATTGAACATTGTAATCTGTATCTTGTTACGACTTAGATAAGTATGAATTTTCATTGGGTGAAGATAGAATGTTCTGCTCTGCAGTCTTCGTCGTACGCTGGCCTTTACACAGCGTCAGACACACGGTGTTTACTTACCTAGCCAAGTTATGGCACACGGAGCTATGCCTGTCCAGCCAGTCGCGCCGCTGGCAGTGCTCGGAGCAGTACGGCGTGATGCCGCAGCCGGCGCAGTACGCGTCCGCGCTACGGCCGCAGACGACACACTGCTGCACTGCTACTCGCTGCAGTCCAGGAAGTTTTAGCTGCGGCCCAATTAGCGTGTGGAGTGTTTATTGTGTTTTTGCAGAAACATTCAAATATTTAAGAGCGATAGACGGGACTAGACGAAGAAAATCGTCATGCAATGTCTAGTGTCTTACGCCCGCTTAGCATTCCTGTGTCAAACTCTTAAAATCTCTTCGTTTTTTTTTTATGCTAAGTACAAAACTGCATCGAAAAATGTCGCTTTTAAAAGAATGTTTCGTCAAAAAAAATGAAACAATGTCGAAAATAATGTGTTCAGCTGAGAAAGTCAAATTATGGCCATGACGACGAACGGGACTGCTGATTAGGCTCGGACTTTGACAGATATTTCAGTGCGTTATTTGTCAAATTCCGGTCAGGAGCCCAGTCTGCCCGGATTGACTGCACGTTTACAGAAAACTACGCAAAATATACTACTAAAAATATCTTCATCCTAGTCACAAATGGGCAAAAGCCCTAAATTCTCAACATTGAATAGTTTCTATCTGTATTAAATACCTGACTGAACTCAGTATATATTTTTCAAAAGGCATGCTCAATATTGATTCTAAAGGAAGAAATTAACTAGTGTTATTGTGTTATTGTTTTGCGTGTGCAGTAAATAGTATAAATTAAAAACTATCTGCCACCAAATGTAAACATTACAATGAAGGAAACATGATTCTTGTTAGTAAGGTCATATGCAACTATTCAGAGGCCCTAGCTCGTAGTATTGTAAATATGTCGATTTTAAAATTAATAATACTCGGTTCACATATAATGATTCATAATTTAAAGAATTTATTCATATCTATGGATGGTTCTGATTGAGCTTGTTGCAAACAATTTGAAACTAATTTTTAATTTTATTGTTCACAAACTTACATTGTTTTTTTTGGTATAGGTTGTATTTTCGATTCAAAAATCGACGTATTTACGTTTCGATTACACCGGGCGTTCGTGCTAGATCGGCCTACTTCGGCCGGTACCGAATCAGGGCCGGCAGTCTCGACATAGATACCGACAATGTCGCAAACTTTCGATCGCTTAATAATAACAGAAAAAAACAACGTACATAACGTTGCTTGCGAGAAATGCAAGGCACAACATCCAAGATGAGTTTCTCGCAAGCAACGTTATTGCAACCGATTTTTTCTGTTATTATTAAGCGATCGAAAGTTTGCGAAAGTGTCGGTATCTATGTCGAGACTGCCGGCCCAGGTAGCCTCAATTATGTGTGTAGCACGTCTAACTTATAATACTTCTTAACTTACTACCCGGCCGTAAAGATGACACAAAGAAATTGTCAGATTCGAACCTCAGAGAGGGACAGGTTTAAGTCAGAGACGAAGGCGTACAGAGCCGATCTTTTTCTGGAAAAACTCGATTTGCCATATTTACGGCTGGATGCTGTTCAATATTTCAATATTTATTCCTTAAAAATAAAACTTCGCAGTTTTCAACAGAAATTAGATAGGTACTGAGATAAAAAAGGAATTAAAAAATAATTCAAAGAATTTTTAGCTAGTTTTCGTGCACAAAGGAACGAAGTTTCATTTTATTTATCATGTCGGTAGCTAGACAAATCGTATGCTGACAAAACGAAGTGGAACTTACCCTCAAGTTCCATCGTTTTGTCAACAGACGATTTTCAGCGTTCTGAAAGCTGGCAACGTCGCAAATAGCTGTCAAATATTATATCGCTGATATGTTTTTTTTTTAATAATACTAGATAATAATGGAATCTCGCTCCGAGTTGCACTAACATATTGATTACAAATTGCAAAGTAACACAAAATATTTAGTATTAGGTGCAAAAAAAGCATTTCGATATCCTTCAAATATTTTTTTATACTGTTACAACATCTTCCAACGTTATTATTGCAATACTTATTCAATATTTTAGTCAAACACAGCGTCTTGAAAAAAATATAAAAAAAATATCTTACGAATTTCAGAATTCAATCCAATCCAATCCGACATCCGAATGCCAGACAGCCACACGGCGAGAATAAGAAAGCATATTTACAAGTTTTGTTAGTATTTAAGCACACAATAAATAATAGAATAGTACTCTTTAGTGTTCATATCCATGCTTACAAGTTGAATTTTACATCATCATCTGCCTAGCCTTTTAACTATGTTGGGGTTGGTTTCCAGTCTAACCGGATGCAAATAATCTCAGGGGAGATTTTTTTTTCGATGGCTAGACGAAATTAACCTAAAAAAAAAGGCTATGAAAAGCCAAAGTTAAAAGTAATTTTTTCTGTACAATTAAATCGCACATTTATTTAGCAAGCATTTTTACGAGACTATTGAATTATTGTAATTGAGTACACTTTCGTCAGTTTTATTGTAAACACCTTTGTTACAATTAATAACAAGAAATCGGCAATAATATTTATCTTCCATCGAAACTTATCAAATGTATTAAAAAGCAAGCAAGGACATTATGGTCCTTCGAGCCGGATTTAGCCGGATTTTATAGAGAAGATTACCAGCTATGTCAGTGACATGAAAAAACTAAAAGAAAAACAACAAAACATAATGATTAAATAACTTTAATTACAAACATAAAGAAGCAAAACAACATGTCACATAATAAACTAAACAGAAAGCGAATAATATTAAAACAAATTAAGTTAAAAACTTCACGACTATAGTTCTCCGTAGTACGGGCAGAACTTAAGGTGAAAGTACCTAAAATTATGCGTTGAGGAGCAATGGCAGCGCAAAAGGTGACAGGTTTTAAGGCATTCATTTGATACAAATAAGAACCTTATTCACTGGAAACAAAAAAAAAAATGATTTTTTTTTATATATGAAAGGAGTCGAAAGTTTCATTGGAATAAAATACGAATAGGGTTCATATTTGTATGAAAGATGGCGTATAGCTAGAAGAATGGGAAGGGGGACTTCGAAGTCTGGTGACAAAAAATGGGTGTCTCGTCACATAATTACTTCGCGCTGCCAATTCTTAACGCTAACATTACAATAATAAAAAATACTTACCCTAAAACTTATGTAAATTAGTACAAACTAAAATTGTCACTAAAAATAATGTTTTCGTCCTTGTTTGTAGTAGAAATTATGTCAAAATGGCGCTGAATTAATTACAAGTTTGTCAGATAGGGACAGAAGGAGGGATCGCAACTAAGCTACAAAATTCGGCTCATTCAAGTGTCGGATATATAAAATACAAACAGCAAAGTTTGACTAAAAGGCTTCGCATTACTGTGTAAGGTCTTCGCATTGTGTATTACACCTCGACGCCAACTCCATTCCGACTAGACTCGATTCACAGTAATGTGAGCTTCACATCGCATTATATTACGTTTGTTACTAACATAGCTTAGAAATAGTGTGTATTTCTAATGGATCAAGGTCTTAAAGAATTTTTGTATAGGACTGTTCTTTTCAGAGTGGAATCGGCGTCGTGTCTGTGAATCTAATGTGAGCAGATCTTTAGTCGTGTTATTAGCACTAAATCACAGATTTAAACCGGTGGGAAACATTTTTAGAAACACTAAAACAGATTTCATTGTTCTATTGAACAAATAACTATTGAATTCTAGACAGCGAAATATGATTACATTAAATTGTGCAAATGCACGGCAGATGTGAGGTATGCATTTGTAGGTATGACCGAGAATCCTAGACTATTAGATTTACGGAAATATTGTCAATTGACCGTCACCTTACTGAGTTACGTTTTTTGAGTTACCCAGTCCGAACAAACGGCACCCGTTCACGAGTATAACGCATGCATCAGCATCGCGTAGCTCAACCATGTTGCAGGGAACTCAACGACCAACACACAGCACTACCGTCAGCAGAACTTTTCGAGTGAGCATGGTAGACTCAAACTGCCAAAAGCTCATTATCATCTGCTAGCTTTTTCCCAACTATGTTGAGGTCGTCTCCCAGTCCAACCGAATGCAGCCGAATACCAGTATTTTACATGGAGCAACTGCTTATCTGTCCTCTACAACCCTATCACTATGTCAAATTTAAATTGTGCTATGGTGCATAAAGTGGGTAAGAACAGCTCACTTGTCATGCTTACATGAAGGTGTTTAAATGAGCTAAGACAGCATGCGAACGGGATACGTTTGTTCTGTAACTCAAATGAAGAAGTGACAGGGTTTTTTCTTTTATTTGGCTTACAAAATATATAGTGAACGTGACTGGAGTTATTGGGAGACAGTGAAAAGTGCAAACACTCTTACTGAGAATTTTGGATCGCTTGCTTGAGTATCTGGTGGACTATTTCAGATGGTTCTTAAATACATTTGGCTGGGCTATATGGCAATGAAAAGCTACTTAATACAAGCAGTATAAAACTTATTTTAAAACAGCTAATCGAAATCTAAAATACTACTAAATAAACAATACTGTAGGTTACTGATAAAAGCACAATTTATATCCTACTTAACTGAATTTGATATCACTCATTTGAGGTCATCATCAAGTCTTTTCGTAAATTCAAGGCAGAATTCATACTTAGTCAATGTCTGTAAATAGAATATTCTAGAAAAAGAATTTGATTTTCTCTCCACCGATAGAAGAATCGAAATCCTTCGATTGTAGCACAGCAACAGATTGCTTATCAATGTAAACGGTGAATTTGCCGTTGCTTGGATAAACGTTCTCGGTGTAAATCTGCCACGATTCGGTGTTAAGTCCTGGGTTTTTGTCTTCGAGAAGATCAAATATGATGTTTAAATCGTCCTTGTTTTCCGGGAGAATGTTTACTGGGGTTTTCATTATGATCTTGCGGTAACCATGGTGTTCTGGTAAGATTTGATCACCGCTTTTTGGTGAAACAGGTTCGTTAACAACAGTGTCCAACTCGGTTTCAGTCTTTTCTCCAGAATAATAGCCTATTTTCTGATCACTCTCGCTTAATTCTAAGTTTTCTTGTGTGGTATTTCTGTCGGAATCTTCAACTATAGCTAGGTTAGATACGTTGTGTCCGATATTTTCGTGCTGTGGCATGCTCCACTTACCTAGTTTCAAATGAGGATATTCCGTTTTTAACTGGCTTTTGAGATCATCGAAACTATTTCCCTTCATTTCCGGCATCGCTACTTTGCCCTTAGA
The DNA here is from genome assembly GCA_950022335.1 of Eurois occulta. Classification (NCBI taxonomy): domain Eukaryota; kingdom Metazoa; phylum Arthropoda; class Insecta; order Lepidoptera; family Noctuidae; genus Eurois; species Eurois occulta. Next base: position 5,459,521 of record OX465504.1, on the reverse strand, counting down.
CTTAGCTAGGACTTCCATTTCGCTCAGTTTCTTGCTTAATCTCTTTGCATGTAGTTTAGTTACTTCTTCTAAGCTTGCTTTGGGTTTAAGCAGAGATAGTAGATGTCCTAACTTGAATTGCACAGCGCTGCCGCCAACGAATTTGTTAAAATTGTGCGCAGTTATCACTTGCGCTGAAAGTTTATCTATTTGCAATACAACGTCTAATCTAGACTTGGTTCGCACTTTGCTTATTTTCCGCCAATACTTAGTCCGTAATCTTGGATTTTGTTCTTGTAGAGTTTCAATAACTTCTTTAGTATCTTTGTCAGTCTTGCAAACCATGCTGACAATGCCTACTGCTCCCCTAAATTCAGTTGCTTTCAGACTTAATTGTAACTTTGAGTTTACTTCAGGAATGGCTTGTTCTATCCAGCTTCTGGAGTACATAGATTGGCAAATGATAAATATGACACCATCAAAGAGGTACATATCGTGGTATTTTGGTATATTTTCTTCGGTTAACTCGCATTGATCCACAGAATCTACGACAATATTCTCTAATGTTCTCTTGATTGAATGGAATAAGATTTCGTCTACTCGAGACTCGGGGTAGTTAAGAGGTCCTACATAAAGTTTCTGGTCATCAGCGATAAGGTCTGAGTAGTGATTTGTACGAGTCCTAGTGAGTGGGGCAGCCATTATTTCAGGATCTATGGGCATATACATTTTCTTAAGAAGTGTGTCTCTATGTTTCTTGGTGTCTATGTCACCGTTGTCTTTGCTAGTTTCGTCATAGCTGACGTCACGTTTCTGTCTATCAATGATCCTGAAGGTAAGTTTGTCTCCTTCGTAATGAGGATCGAAATCTGGGCTTTTGATGACTTCTAAAGATTCAGGATCTACTCCGAACTGCCTTTTCTGCTTTCCAGCGACGTCTGAGTAGTATTTCCAGCAATCTGGCTTCAAACCAGGATATACAGCCTGTAATTTCAGCAACAACTCTACTGATTCAACATGTGCGTTTTCTTTAGACAATCTCATTACAATTCTCGTATACCTGACTAGACTTTTGATATCTCTAAAAGTTAATTTCAATCCCGTAGAATTGATGAATCTAGGTAAAACTTCTGTCAAATAGTCTTTAGTTTCTAAACTATCACAGATGTAGATTACGGCACCGTTGGACAAGTAAATGTCTTGGAATTTTGGAATGATTAGGTTGGCAAATCGTTGCAACTTCATATCCTTGTGCAAATATTCTTTGAACAAATGTTTTAGTCTACGAATATGAGTTCCTTCTAGTTTGTTCTGAGGATAACCTTCCAAGGTTATAGCGACTTTTAGTTCGCGTTCTACGTGTAAGTAGTTTGTTCGTCGATGGTAGGCAATGCCTCTATTGCTATCTATGTTTAAAGTGCTACTTCTAGAGATCAAATTATCGGAACTTTCTATAAAAGATTCAGTCTTGTCTGAAACAGCTACGCCAGATGTAGAAGCAATATTACTTTCAAGAATTTCTTTCTCTTTCTCATCACAATGGACAGCATCCGTTTCATTACTATAGTTGTTCGTTTCATCCGACCAAACTAAGATTTCGTCTTTATCGCTAATGTAAGTGTGTGCATCTTCAAGTTTTTGAATGGTATCTGTTTGAATGGTATCTGTTTCAATACTATCTTCAAGTTCTTTCCTAACATTGTATGCATCGTCTTCAACCGTTTCAAGAGGATTTACCTCGTTAATGACGCCTTCTTCTTTCGCAGCCACAATTTCTCTCACACTAACATCGGAAATATTTCTAGGTGTGCTTTCAGCAGATCTTATCTCATCTAAGAGTTTAGCACGCGAAGCAACACTTCGTATATCCTCATCTAGGTTAGAAAGAAGACATTCATAATAAATCTCCGTATAACCATTCAACTCAAACTCCATTTGCCCGTAATCTATTACGTTTTTGAAAGCGGGACCTCTAATAATTTCCCCAGAAACTCTATCAATGATAAAAGAAGTATATTCTACGTCGTCAAAAGTTTTTTGTGCGTAGATTTTCCATAAGTGAGTTTTTAATGTAGGATTGAAGTATTGTAGAAGTTTGAAAGCGTCCTGAGCAGTTGCTGGCCAACAAGAGCGTGGTATCTTAAGTACTGCTAAACAAAGCCTTTTAACTTTCGCCCTGAGCAGCACAAGATTAGTACACATCCTTTCTTGTAAGCCCGGGGATACTCTAACCATCCAATCTCTAGTATCTACATCTTTACAAATACAAACTAACGCTCCCCTGTTCAAGTAATAATCTAAAAAGGATGGGACTCGTTTCAAGAGTCCAGCTTTCAACTGCATATCTATGACGTCAGTTAAACTGCGTTGGAATTGCTCGATCTGTCGTAATTTCATCTTGGATTTTGGATAGCCAGCTAAAGCGATGACTAGTTTTAAGTCTTCCTCTACTATATCCATGTAGTCAGCATTTCGTAATTGTATAAGTCTGTAAGTCTCGTCTTCGTCATCGCTGTCTGTGTAAAAGTCGCTGTATTTCAAGTCACAAGTAACTTCGCTTCTACATTTCCCACGTTTCAATTTACTTGTCGCGTCAGATCTTTTACTGTAAGTATCAGTAACCTTACTAAATTCGGACCTTTTTGTCTTCCTACTACGGGTGGTAGATTTACTATCGACTTTTTTAGCAGAAAACCCGGATTTTTTATCGATATTTTTACTTGTTACGGACTTATCTCGGTAATTCTTGCTCTCGCTTTGGTCTTCGGAGCATAGTACACAAGTCGAATGGGTGGAGCTACCATCGGTTTGCGGGATTTCCCAGGATCGCTTGTTCTTGGCCTTGCAGGAACAGACGGTGGTATCGTTCTGAAGCAAAACTGTCGATATCGGTATCTGTCTTTCTGATCGCTACGCTACTGATGTGTTGCCAGATCCCGTCTCGGTTCCCGTTTATCATGCTCGGGTAATCAAAATCAGTTTTTTTTGCAGAATTTCATCGTGTTGATAATTTCTTAATTGTTTTTTTAGGACACTCCATTCCCTAATTTTGATGATGTATCTGGCAACACCTATTATTTTTTTTTGATTTTGATGAAAATACATGAAGCGTAAAACCCCCCTACCTAAACCATACATGCACGATGCAAGTTTACAAACTTCATTAAACCTTGAAAACGCAAATTTTCAACCTGAAAATTTAGGACAAGCGAAACACATCAGGTAATAAATATCCATAATATACGGTACAGTGCAAAGTACTTCGGTAACCCAGGTACTCTCCGCGAGATTGTCAGCTACATCAAGGCGCTGCTGGTCTTTCTCGGGGAGTTAGGGTGGATCGTGACGTGCCGGCGGGAAATTATATACAAGCTTGGACGGGGAGTTGCGGACACCAGCCCGTTATACATAACGATAATTATATAATTTTGCCTGCTTGTGTTGTGATCCCGTGAAATAGATAGTTATAATTATTACGGTCGCGTAAGACGAATAAATGATCAGTGAACTGGTATGTAAAAATTGCGTACCAGTGTAAACCGGACACTGGCATACGTTTCGGACCTGTCACCCGTTACACTGAACTAAAGGGAAAACTATACGAACGTTTGTATCAAATTGATATAGTTCTGGGGGTCTAAAATGGCCATTTAGCAGAATCATAATGGTCATAGACGCAATTAATATTATGAGTTGTCACTTTGTGACCGTTTTACGAATTGTAACGTAATTCAAATTATTCTTCATTTATTGTTAGATTCTGCTAAATGGCCATTTTAGACCCCCTGTTCAAACGTTATAGCGGCTTAAATCGTTATACCTGCACAGACCGTCACTCGCAGCTAATTTTGGAGCCGCCATAAAGTTTGAACAGAACTGTACCTTTGCTTCCATATTTGTTTGTGTGAGGCGTCCCCGATCAATGAAGACGTCTCTATTCAGATTAGTATCCATTTGCCATTCATTCAATGCGCAAACTTCAGTAGACGGCACATAGTCATGAGTAACAATTTTAGTTTGTACATATTTACAATTTTTACCCTATTTAAGTCAATAAAATTGTTTTTTTGTTTTTCTGGTTGATTTTAGGTTAAATACCTAACGAGGTTCTAATACCAACAGCATAGTTGCCTTACAGATTACCACCCCAAAAAAACCATACCCCCTGTTATGTTTTTTTAGGTAGTATTCTGAGTTTCATCGTTTCGTTTTGCTGCCTTAACGATCCTATAGAAAAGGGCGTAGGAAGTCGCGTTTTAACGCGATTTACAGTAACCTTAGTGCAAAACGACACCCTACAAACTTTTTCATGCAAATTGATTGACGTATCCCATCACCAAATCGAGTATACCATTGGCCACAAATGCTGGGCAGATTGTGGCATTAAAGAAGGATTTAAATACGAACAATAAAAAGGAACACTGTTTTTAACGATGTTTACATTAAAACTTGCAAAGTCCACAATGTAATAGTTGTTGCAACACACGAGCTGACGAGCAAGTCATGACTTTAACGCAATGATGTAAGGTTTAAAAAACAAAATAAGAGTGACTATTTCCAGTGAAACTAATGCAATCAGCACATCGAAAACTCGTATAATAATGACAATAGACGACAGCTGTTGAACTTTGTTTAGATGTGCTAAACGTCGTCAAAACACGATTGCGTTATGTTGACAGTCATGTTCGTTATTTGCGATGTGTGAGCGCATTAACGTCAATGTAAACATTCTTTAGGCTGATTTTATAGTCACGCGTTTCAGCAGCGCCGCCGGAGCGCGCGCGCTCGGATATGTATTGGGGTAGTAGTAGCGTTTCAAATTCGCGCGCTTGAGCAGCGCCGTTCGGTGAACGCAAACGCGCGCTGTTCAACAGCGCGCTGCCCAACGGCGCGTCTAGCGGCGTGAATATAAAACCAGCCTTAACCTTTTGACCGTCAGAGTATAAAGGCACGCGCATGACCCTCCACGCCGCCACAATTTCACATACCATTTTGTTACATTTTTGTGTCGTTTGTCGTTCAGGGCACGCGCTTTCTTATCACGTATCTGTAACTGTGGCGGTCATAAGGTTAATGCGATAGAAGTACGGCGAGGACACATCAAAGGGGCCGTCTCCACGAGCGAGAGAATCGCGACGATATTATCGTCGTGCCACGTATTTCTATGAGGCAGTCTCCACGATCGTGAGAATCGCGGCAATATTTTAGCATACAAATACGTCGGACGACGATAATATCGCCGCGATTCTCTCGCTCGTGGAGACGGCCCCTAACAGCCTTTGGATGAAATCTACCCCGAAATGCTAGCTATTATACCAGCCTACCTCTACACATTATCATTAACACTAGAAACGGGATATTTACCATGTTTACTGTTTAAGTTCCCGATATTTCGGCGCTGTTGCAAGCACCACGATCACGGATAAACTGAAATTATTCCGGGTGGGTGTTTATGAGCAGACAAATCGGTCTACCCTCTTTCTTGTTCGTTCGGGAACTCAAAACAAACAGTAAATGTCCCGTTTCTAGTGTTAATAATAATGTTAGTGACCATGACAGTTTAAAAACTTATACCTCTACAAATAATCTGTTGCCAAATGTATACCCAGGTTAGTAAGCATGAGCATTAATAAAAAGTGATAAAGACTCACCGAATCTCCTGCACCAGCCGTGAAGCTCACGTCAGCATCGCGGGATTCCCTGCTTTTGACAATAAACATACATGTTAATACAACTTGATAGTTACAGTGACCTCGAACATCGTTTTGTAATACAGTTTTGTGCACTGCACGATATCAGCAGCGCCACAAACCATGCATTCTATCTTATGGAACTCTACCGCAAAGCACATTTGAGCAAAGTTCTGAAAAATGCAGGGTGAATCATCTGCTTTTAGATACTTTATGATCGTGCTGGCAAGATTCCTTCCCAGCACGACCACGCTAAAATTCCAGAAGGCATAAGCCTTCAAGTTGGCTTTAAGTTGATGAAACTACTGTACTCCTATATCAAAACTGGTAAATTAATTTATTAATTTATGTATACACAGATGCTTAACAAAAACAAAAAAAAAAAAACAAAACATTACATTTAACGCCATCTAGTGTCAAGTATACAAATCACATGCTTATAGACAGAAAATGTTTTTTTTGTTTGGGAAGATTCCTTCCCAGCACGACCTGTATATCTACGATAATTGAGAGATATCAAATTTCTAATTAGTGTTATAAAATAGTACAAATTAAAATAATTTTATTACCATCTAAAGTTATAATGTTCATGGTCGTGCTACGAAGTACAACACGGACTAAAGGCATCCATCCGTTAAGAAAGCATTTTGGATTTAGGTAAAATAAGGGATGAAAGTATGTATAAAAATCCATCACCGGGCCAAGCAGGTGTGCATTGGCTAATATTTTTTTTTAATGTCATGTAACCAACCCACTGGACTCACCCACGTTGACTGGGGGAATAATAAATAAGCCTCTTTAGTAGAATCTTATCAGGATAATAATAATAATATGAATCACGTTATATTTCTTAAGATTATCATTAAAACTAGAAACGGGATATTTACCATGTTTACTGTTTGTTTTGAGTTCCCGATATTTCGGCGCTGTTGCAAGCACCATGATCACGGATAAACTGAAGTTATTGCGGGTGGGTGTTTATTAGCAGACAAATCGGTCTACCCTCTTTCTTGGTCGTTTTTTGCACTCAGTACCGCTACCACTGTCAGTTGACTGTGGTAGCGGTACTGAGTGCAAAAAACCGAAAAGTGCCGAAAAAAGCGTAGAATCGAGTTCGATTCTGCGCTTTTTTCGGCACTTTTTCGGTTTTCACATAGCTGAACCACTGGATTCCAGGCTCTCAACAATAAACATGGTAAATATCCCGTTTCTAGTGTTAATGACAATGTTAGTGACCATGACAGTTTAAAAACTTTTAATTTTCACAAACGCAGTTCATATCTAAAAATGAATCGTCGAGCTGTAATCATTTTCCGAACTGTATGTAACGTAATTCATCATATTACTATCCTATTATGATTCTGCTAAAGCGGCCATCTAAGGTATCGACAGGTATCGGTAGGTGTTGACAATAATGTACTGAAATATTTGTCAGTCTGATGTGTGCTGCTAATAAGTTCGACCACACCTTAAAAGCCAGTCCAGTTCGTTTGACCAAAATGCAGTATGAATAAAATTTAGCAAAATCGCGTGGCACAAAACATAGATTCCTTAGTAAGGACTTACCTAAATCGTACATATTTTTCCTGTAGGTGCCTATTGTGTAAAGAAATAGATAAAAACAAATTTAGTAAACGTATCATAACATCACGTTTGTTGTCTTCGAAGGGATAGGCAGAGGTGAACAGTCAAGAGCACCAATAAGGATATACTTTCCTAAGTTTAAAAGCAATTTTCGCGAGAAATAACGATTGTAACTTGTAGATAGGATATTTATTCATAAAAATATAAGTTCCAGAATACTATGTTCTTAACAACATGAAATTTTAATCAGAACAGTAGGAGAAAAACACTTTTAAAAGTTTTTAAGTGTTTACATATTTATTGGTGCTCGTGACTGTCCCTATAGTACACCCACATTTCGCCAGTTCTGTTTGAGTCCCATGTAATAACAGACATGTCTTTACTACAGACTGTAAATCTAACTAGATTTGAAAAGAGTGTCCATAGAGCTGCTCCTTGAGATCTACGATTTTGGAATGGGTAGTTACATTCCATTTACAGTTATTATGCCTGTGGCTGGACTGTAGGGTAGCTTATTTTTGACTATCAAAAGTGAATGTCACAGGTCTTTTTGAAATAAATGCTGAGTTTTTACTGACTTGAGTCTAATGCTACTATTTGAGCAGTCTTATTTAAATCTGCTACATAGAACTTTACATTCGAAAATTGTTGTCAAAAACATATTGATCCTCAAATTCAACATCTGTAACAACTGGTTCCGTGGTGTAGTGGTTATCACATCTGCTTTACACGCAGAAGGCCGCCAGTTCGATCCTGGCCGGAATCATATCTTTTTGCATTTACTGTTATTTAGTTTACGACGAAAGCCAAGGTCCCTGCCAGACCTACGTCATTTTATAAAAGCTGTAACTTTTACTACTACCGCTATGATCATATCACGAATAAAAAGTAATAAATTTTGAGATAGAACACATAGCGGCTATTTTCAAGGCACAATTTTCAGTTTTACACTCCATTAGGTACAGTCAACAGCAAAAGTAGATGATCAAAATCAGAAATGAAATACTAATGAACGGAGTTCGCGTCAGAACTGTGTGGCGTCGAAGTGATTCAAAAGTTGATTGTAAATTAAAGGCAAATAATTCACTTCGACGCCACACAGTTCTGACACAACTCCGTTTTTTAACATTTGAATTTCGCGGGCTACCCTGGCGCTTCTACCTTAAGATTGAACAGCTGTTGATACTAAAAACACCGAAGTGTGAATTTCGGCACTCAGACTAACTGGTTCCGTGGTGTAGTGGTTATCACATCTGCTTTACACGCAGAAGGCCGCCAGTTCGATCCTGGCCGGAATCATATCTTTTTGTGTCTTATTTTACCTTTTTCTTTTAGATTTCGAACATTTTCTTTGATTATGTTTATTTATAGAAGAAACTAACCTTTCCATAGCATTGCGCACGACGATCTTTCCGTCAGGCAGAATGCACCGGTTACTCATTTGCGCCATCTGTAAAAAATTAAACATTATTTATTATTTTGTTACTACACATAGTCATGCAGTTATGCTGTAAACTATACACGGTGGAAGGGACACCGACGCTAAAATGGTTATCGCGAATTCAGTACATCATTCTTATACCTCCACAAAGAAATTTTTCGTCAGTTATTAAAAAAAAAAACTGTTATCTTATCATTGTGTATAAGGAGTTTTACTAACAAAAATTGTTCCTATGTTGTCCCAAATAAATCAATTTATTATTATTATTTATTATTATCTCCTACAAAACTGCAATGTCAAAATGTTTGGAATAGTAGATTTTTTGAAAAAATAACCAGTGGCGGGTTCAGGATGATATACTGAGTATGTAGTAACCGTTTTAGAGTCGGTGTCCAATCCACCTTGTACATTGCTGGCTTTTTATTCGTTAAACCTTTGACCGCCATGATCACATTATACGTGACAAGCAAGCGCGTGCCCTGTACGCCAAACGACAATAGGTTTGGCGTGGAGGGCACGCGCGTGCGTTTATACTCTGGCGGTCACAAGGTTGACGCATTCCCTCACGGGAGCATTCGCCTGTAAAATGGTCCAAATTGAAACGATTTACAGTAGTGAGGGAGGAGAACCGAGCATTCCAGTGTGAAATAAGTGACTAGTACAATGGTACCAATTACTTGTTTCACACTGAAATCGTACTGTACAATAGGGTAGTTGACACACCAATCAATTGACATACTTTTTATGGTCTATCAAAACGCGATTCCACTTGCATTTTGTATGGCAATAGCACGCTGTGACGTCACTATTTAGTGAACCCAAGGACTCAATTATTTATTGATATCAAAGCAACTAAAAATCTAATTTAGCAATTAACTGTAAACTAATCGCGTTTTCAGGTCTAAAATCAAGTGTTTATTTTTAGAGAAGCTGTCTTGGAATTATTTTTTAATGGTGTCAACATCCCTATTTGTAATCTATCACTTGTTTCTGTACAAAATGGAATCTTCCATTGTTACATTCCAGTCGAATGCTCACTCACTGCTATAGTTTTTTGTAACGTAATGCCTGAAATCGGATCTTGGATTGTTTTCATTATAGGCGAATGCTTCGAGGACTGCATCAGCGAGCGAAGTTCGCATAGCTGAATTTTGGGCCAAATATATTTAATGAAAATTTTCCAACGACACTAAGGGGCCGTCGAGCGAGAGAATCGCGGCGATATTACGTATTTGTATGGGATAATATCGCCGCGATTCTCTCGCTCGTGGAGACGGCCTCTAAGAGTGTATAGAAATAAATAGCACATACGATAATATCGCCGCGATTCTCTCGCTCGTAGAGACAGCCCCTAAGAAGATGCCTGTGGCTGGACTGTAGGTTTATTTTGGACTATTCAAGTGCCTGTCACGGGTATTTTTGAAATAAATGGTTTGAGTTTGACAGTGAGCCTATTGCTACTAATTGAGCAGTCTGATTTCGAGCTGCTACATAGAACTTTATAATCTAAAAATCTTGTGTAAAACATATTGATACTCAAATTGATACGCCTTTTAATGTTTTTGAAATATGGTATGAGAGCTAACTAAAAAAGAGTGTCTGGTAGACGTCTTCGCCAGCTGTGTCAACAGGTTACAATCAACTCATCAATAAACGCTAATTAAAAAAAAAAAACAGCTGTTCCAGACATTTTGATCGTACAGGTATACTATTGCACTTTGTAGGAACCAGCAGATTTTTTTTTTATTGCAAGAATTTTTTTATTTCTGTTGTCGTTTAAGTGTCGATGTCTCTTCCACCCTGTATGTTATGTATCTCTTTTACTAACAATTATACGTTTTTTAAGCGAGAAAATAAACGTAGTGCTTCCTTATCGGTGGTGTGACACATGCCTTATTCCATCTCATTGGGCATGTCAGTGGCAAATAATGTGATGTTAGTTACTCACCGGTTTCCTCTCAGCCTGCTTCAGGAGAATGAGCTTCTGCTTACACTGGAGCTGTTCCTCACGGACCTTCAGTTGTTCCAGCTTCAAATGCTCCAGCTCCAGGTGTAGATTCGGGTCCAGGATGTCAGAGAATCCCTGGAAAAGATTGGGTAAAAAATGAAACATTGGAACACTTTCACCAGTAAAGTTACAAGATGTACGGCCAGTTTCTTCATCCAAGTTACCAGCTAAACTAAAAGTCAATAGAGTTGCCACTACACCGTCGCAATTTCCCCAAAAAATAGTGTGGATGTTTTTTACACATGACAACACCGCAATATCACTGTCAAGTCATGTCAAATAGGTAAAATGAATAAGGACGGTTCGCACTTATATGTACATAGTAAAAACTCTTTCATTCGTAAAAATATTCAGATACACACAGATCTATAAAAACTAATCTAACAACTACTACTCTACAACTAATCCCCAACAACAACTACAACAACTAATCTTCTGCCACCTGCTCCTGTCTCTACTACTAATCTGATAAAAAAATATGCTGTGTTTCGTTTTTCTTAGTTTGATCGAGATCTATGTATCTTTTGAGAGTATTTTAACGAATGAACGTGAGTTTTTACGAAAGTAAGTGAGATCCGTCCTTATTCATTTTACCTATTTGGCACAACTTGACAGATATTGCGGTGTTGTCATATGTAAAAAAATCTCCACACAATTATTGTTCGTGGAAATTACGACGTTTGTGTAGTGGCAACTCTGTTATAGACTGTTAGTTGCTGCTAGCTGCTACTTGATGAAGAAACTGACCGGGAGACCAATATAAATATTCACCTTTATACTAAGTAAGTGAATAGGCGAGGAGGGGAGGTGAAAGTGGTGGTGCAACGTCGCTAGACTGACTGCCCTTCAAGACAGTTAATAAATTCTTAACCTTATGCTGAATATTCACAAGGAACAGATTGCTAAAATACTATCAAATATAAACTTTTTTGCAGAAAAGAAAAAAGTAGGCGACTTGTTTCTTTTCGTTTGTTTCATTAACTTTTTACACCACCAACATCCGAAAGTAATTTTGACTTTTTGTGTTTTTAAAGTCGGTTACTTTTTTTTTGCAGAGAAATTATTATTTTACCCTTTTTAGTTTAACACCCGAGCTGCAGGCGAGGGTGTTATGGAGCCGAAAACTGCAGTAACGAATGCCGACGCGTATCAAACGACGTTTTTCAATACTCTTTCGAAGAAATTACTTAATTCCCGAAAATCACAACAGAATATTATCTTATGTTAGTATGAATGAATGACAACTTTTTATCTTATTTTACTAATTCTTCTTTATTTATGTCTTTTTTATTCTTCTCATATAATAAGTTAGTTAAATTATAGCGATGCTGTTTTATTCTTGAATTTTATATTTCGTAAGCCAAATAATGCTTTTAAGTTTAGGGAGTTTAATTGCGTAGTTGTTTATTTTAGTTTAGTTATTTCATTTCTAGAGCCACTCGGTTTCAATTTTATACTCTTTTGTGTTATTAACTTATCACTTTCTTTGTGAATGCTGGTTAACCTGTAATTGGCGACTGTGTAAGTCCAAGACTGTAAAACCTGTACTCAAGAAATTTTGTACACACAAGCTGTTGGTAAACCTTTATTAATAAATAAATAAATAATTAATATTAGAACGGAAAGTATTTTTGTCAGAAATTATTAGGAAACTATGATTTAATTTGCTTTTTTATCCGCGCTTTGCTTTCGCCAGGTTCAAGAAGAAGCAAAGGTATGAAGCCGCTAAACAGCCAAATATGAAAAACATAAAATTCAAATATTTTTGCATTTAGAACACAAATAAATGTTAATTTGTGCAACAAAGTAAATATTTCTTTTAAATAATCATGTTTATCATGATATTCTATTTATAAACACAATTTAAATCAAAAAATATTTACGCCGTAAAAGCGTCTTTGACGAGATTAAAAAAAAAAACACCGCCGACTATAAATAGTCAATGAACATTAGAACTTAGTAATGTATACAGAGTGGAGAAGACAATACGACAATAAATGAAAACACGGGCAATACTAGTTCATAAGAATAAGTTTAAGCTATCAAAAAAATCCTAACATCGAAAATAAAAAAATAAAAATTTCAAACAAACTAAATGGCATAAAACTAGAAACGAAATAGAACACCATTTATAAATATTAGTTCACTAACCTGTCGTAAGAGCGGCAACAGCGCGCGGTCCTGTAGCGACTTGATCTTTTGACTTTTAATTATGGATTAATGCTGAGTAAAATTACACTGAAAACTTTAAGAATAGTTGTATGGTCAACACGAAAATGTCGACCTGCCCTTCGCGAACTACACGTTGGGTTGCGTTCAAAATAATTTAAAATTCGTTCCTCAAGGGTCACTCTTACACGTGGAGGAGCACTATCCACATGCGGGATTAAGGATCGATTCTCTCGCATCCTCTGGACAGCTTGGACAATGGTGCGCCCGTTGGTCGGACAAACTCGAGTGTTTCCAAACCTCTCTCGGTATGTCCGTATAGCCAAAGCGGCGTTTCTTTGACACTCCCCATAAATTAAAATCATGTCGGTGTACTCCGAAGCTGTGTAATTGTAGCGCGGCATGATTATAAAAAAAAACACGAAAACAATAAAAACTAAGCGTCTAATTACGCACAATTCACTCACTGTTTAACTAAATATCTATTAAAACGTTACGTGTCCAGTCACCAAAATAAAGCGTCCAATTTCGCACTAATACCGTCGTAAATGAATTTACAAAGGAGACGGGCGAATCTGGGCCTAACGTTACACAAATGAAATATTTATCAATATTTTGTTTCAGTTTTTTTGTGGTTAATCATAAAATATTAAGCAGTTTATCATGGCATAAGAAATTAAATATTTAATCAAAATAATACTGACTTCCCTTACTTTCACTTTGAAACAATGTTGCCAGATGAATTATAAAAGTTAATCGATATTATTACAAAAATAGAATAGTTAATTAATTATTTAAAATACTATAAAACGTGATTCAGTTTTGTTCTTTACAGAAGTTTAAATAAAAAACACATTTATTTTTTAATGTTTCCTCGTTACACTTCAACGTTTCAAAAAAAGTCGTAAAATAAATTGATAAATAAATCGATTTCACAATCGATTGTCAATGTTTTAATATACAGGCAACAAAGCGGAACTCATGTCAATGTCAGGTCAAAAACTCAAACGTCAATCAAATAATTTGCTTCGTTCGTTGTCTTTGAATTTGTGGCGGTAAATTAGTGAATATTTTCTGTTGTGTTTTCGTGTGCTGTAATAATTATTATTCGATTAGTGTTCTTGAACGACTTTGACTTTAACTGTCAATATTCAATAATTCTAGCTGGCTGTTTAGAGGTAGTATAAAATCGAGACATGTAAGCTTTAAAATACATTTTACTTTAGTTCACAGTTCTCTTAATGGTAGAGAGGCCATCAAACAATATTATTGTAATTGCTTGGCAGGAAAAGAACTGTAGGTTGCTGTTGTCATGTGATGTCCATAGTATGGTACCATACTACTACCATACCATACATGGTACTACCTACGCTGGGCAAGGCATCAAGAGAATTTAATACCACCTACTCAGTTTTAATTGTTTATGATGAAGTGGACGATGAATAAATCATTAAAAGTGGAAGTGTGAAGGCCCAACTTTCTATGAACTTTCGCCCGCCTCCTTTAAACACGAGCGGCGGGGAAGTACCTACGACTACATCAAAGGCGGCCGACGCGGCGCGAACGAAAGTTAGCGGCGCCTGCGGCACTGCACCTGCGGCTGCGCTACAAAGCGAGGACGCGTGAATCGTCACAGGATCGCGGCGACACACTAACCTAAATTTGTAGTAGCAAATTTCTTCAAGAAAGCGAAATAACAAACTAAACTAGATTTATCTCTTTCGCACACACTAAATTTTCTATTAATATTATGAGTGCATTGCAATTTCCGCATTCGTTACTTTCTTATCCAACTTTGATGACACGCTTTATGACTCTTATTACTCAGAATTAAGGTATAATTTTCACTAAATCAGATGAAAATACTAATTTGGCGAAAGTGTTTAAGTAGCGAGTTGGCAACGTGACTTTTAATGTTTTGATGTTTATATCGATGTGGGTCGTTAACCTGACAGTGTTTCCCTATTATCAGATACATCATGTAGCAAATGTTAAAAATGAAAAATAATGTCGTGTGACTAAACTACTGAATATTATTCAAATGATTTTTTGTATGTAGACTGAGAACGTCTTGAGGTATGCGAGGTTTAATTTAATGTCGTATTGTCATCACCACTCTGTATATAATGTATAGTAATTACAACTGCCAAATTATAACGTGTTGCGATGTACAACTCAACAATTTTAAGATAACAATTAAAGAGATAACATTCGTAGAAACAGATAGGACTTACATAGTCGTCTTCCATCAAATCGTCCATGTTGTTGTCGCCGTTAGGAGTCTCGTCCTGCACCCTGCAATTAATAAAATTAGATTTGTATAAATTAATAGCTATTGCCCGCGGGTTCGCTCTCGTTATGTACGGAAATTAACCCACGGTAACAATATACAATTTAGCATATAACAAATGTTGATAATGTAGTTTCCGGTTAGTGAAATAATTTTCAGATTACATACAATCTTACAAACAAATTGAACTTCTTTATAATAATTAGTATAGATGATAATGGAAGCAATAAGCTCGCCCCCTAGTACCTACATGGGTCTTTAACATAACTGGCAACATCATGTCTGACAAAAGTAGCTAAGTAATGTTACTACTGCCGAGATGCAGGGCTTTCGGTGAGAGATCCACCCAAACTGGTCCAATGGGGGTTGGTACACCTCACATTTTGTGTCGAGTACAACCCGGATTCCCCATAATGTTTTCCTCCTTCACCATTTTGAGAGCTGTTGTGATGATACTACAAATATTGCTGGCAGTGACGCCAGATTGGGGGAAATCCCCCAAATCTGGGGGTTTTTAAAGTTATGAAGTGACAATTGGGGGGACAGTATTTTTGGGGGGATTCATGGACGGGAAAAAAACGGTTTGGAGGGAATTGGGGGATTATTATGTTTTTTATTAGCAAATTGCATTAGGAATTTTGTTGTTGCGTTTTTTAATGCATTTGTGGAAAGAGTCTTCTCACAAGTAGCAATTATTAAAGACAAGCTTCAATACAGATTAGCCATTCACAATAGCAAATCAATCTTGAGAGTAAGATATTAATTTTAAACCCAGTTCAAATTATGCTAAAGAGATTTAACTTAGAAAAAATGTATGGAACTGCAGACATCGAGAGACAAGATACAGATACTGTAATGAAAGCTATTGCTGAAATAGTATAAAATAGTATATTTCATTATTAAAAATATTTTTGCCGTTTGTGGACTAGGACGGTTTGGGGAGAACGCGAGATGGTCATCTGGCAACACAGATTGCTGGCATGAGTTCCATCCCACAACTGACAATTTAAAGTCGAGTCATAATAATAAATTACTATTGTAAAATGAGAAAACAGTTGATAACAAGTACTAAGTATGTGAGCAGTCGCAAAAGGGAATTCATGAGAAATCATTCTATTTTTAAACTACTTATTACAAACATTGACAACAAGCCACAATAAGGAGGAAATCTCAAGAATTCTGCATAATTTACACTTGAACAGAGTTGCACTTCAGATTAATATAAACAGTACTGAAGCAGTTTCTCAAGTGTACTGATTGGTTATTGTTCAGGCATTCAAAACACAGTCAGAAATCTAAAAATGACAACCTAACACGAGACACTTAACACACATAAACAAATAAAGGTACAATTCTGAAGCCGACTGCACCTCAAACTGCAGTGGTAAATAATAATAAATTCATTTATTTCAGGTAAATAACACCCATTGCCACACATAATATTGATGGAAATCTCATTCCAATTCCAATCCCAGTTGGTAAAGACCCACATTAATGGCACAACTGGATTCTATGTAATAGTGACGTTTTAATTATTGTTACTCAAAACACAGTCAGCGGGTTGTCTTTAGGGCAGGCAGCTACTTTAGGGGTGATTGTGGATAATGCAATTGTGTCCCTGCACCCCAGCCAGAAGTGACAAGGAGGAACACATTCTGGTTTTAGTCAAGAACAGTCAGATTACCCCATGGCGGATGACATGTGGGACAGGCAGCTAACTGAAATGGGACTGGGCTGGCCATATCTACTGTATCATCAATGAGCTGGGGCCCAAAATACACACTGCTGGCTTCGTCATAGCCCCAACAAAGCCAGCAGGCGTCGTATCAGATCTTGCATAGAAGATGGCGTGGTCAGTGGGTAGCCTTAGGGGCGGGTGTCAAGCTGCACTAAACAAGCGACCAGTGGGTCATGTTAGACCTAGATCGGAAGCTTCTGGGCGGAGCTAGACCGGTTTTGTTAGCCAGGACCAGAACCCGGTCAGAGGGTCGTCTTCGATCAATACTTTTAGAAGATAGGCTTCTAGGTACCTACTGGTACTAAATGGTGTTCACAATCACAACGAACTAAGTAAAACATTGAGAATGAGAACTTGCAAACAAAAAGTAAATAATAAAAATAACACCATGTGGGTAGGTTAGGAAACGCTCCGAGAAATCCTACCGACCGACTCCGAATGCATTATCTACTACCGACGCGACGGGCAAAGATAAAATATGAGCAAAATATTAAACCGGTTAAGTTTCAAAGGTTTCTTGGTTAGGTTAAGTTTCGAAACAAAGACATGGAGATTTCTATCCGATCTCTATATATGAAAACCTTTTTTCTCGCTGTTAGTTTCTCGGACGTAAGTATAAGTAGGTATGAACTTTCGTCGCAACAATCACCGTACACCGAACAAAATATAAACTTAGCGATCACAAAATTAAATATAAGCGTCCCATTGTTAGTTCAGGTTAGTAAGTGTTGCATTTCATATTGTTAGTATCGATCGACTCACATAGACCCGTCTTGCTGCATCGACGAAAAATATTTTTTCAGCATGGCGACTTAATGTAACACAATAAGTTACTCGCGTTATGCGATGAATGGTCACAAAAAAATTCAAGATTCCTAAATACACAATCTTTATCACAGTTTTAGCACTATTTTCTATAATAATCCCAATCAAAATAGAACAAATAAGTTTTAATTGAAAGCACACAAGTTCACACGGCTGCCCGAACGAAAACTTTTGCCTCCATTATTGAAAAATGACAGACGAGCCAATCATAGAGCAGAGGGCCTTATTTTACTGAATCGTGATTGGTGGATGAAATTTAAAATAAACCAATGAGAATTCAGTTTTGAAGATCAAGACGTTTTATTGGTTGCTGGATAGTTTTCGAGGGGAACGTTTTTAGGCAAAGGTCAGCGGTCAGCAGCTATTATTCAGCCTCAAACCCTCGATGTGTAAATAAACTCGATTCCTTTATTAGTTTAACGCCGGCTCCACACGTTGGCCCCAATGCTACTCGTCCAACGTGTGGATCTAGAAAATGGCATTGGTTCCAACGTTGGGGCGAGCGTTGGTAGTTGGCCGGCTCGTGTCGGTTTCATCAAAGGAATCTGCGCCAACGCTCGCGATCTGTCCACACGTTGGCGCTTTGCTCAGTTCTGTTGCAACAGCGAGTGCGTACGTCGAGCGAGAATGTTATATAATATTATTATTATTTCCTTCATTTATTTTCCTTACATACTAATTACATTTTTAAATATTTTTATTAACATATTATTATTATTATATATTTGAATATTTTTTCTCGGTAACAAATATAAATGTGCACTCAGTACTATAAAAGCGCGAGCGCTCAGAGCAGTTTCGATTTCTGTATCGGACATCTTCACATTGGCCCTGACGGGACAGAACTAGTTTATTGGCCAACGTGTGTACGCCTCACCGAATTTGCAGTCCAACGTTGGTACGAGAGTTGGGACCAACGTGTGGAGCCGGCCTAACTTGTTTTTAAATGCACATTAAAAAAAACTTATCATTCGTCAATTTATTTACATCAATTAAATATTTTTAACTAACAGGCTAACAGTAAACAGTTCTCATCGTAAAAAAAAAGCATTGCGGCAATGACAACATAGGATGCAAGAGCGAGCGAAGCGAGCTCGGGACTTGTGGCACCCCGACTCGGACAGGTTAGGTTCGAAGGGGATGGCGGGGTCAAGTGAACCAACTAAGATCCTGTCATCCACTTCGTGTTAAGTTACTTTAAACCCTGCAGATATGAGCCCCGCACTTCACTTGAAGAAATTGAGAAATTGCCATATTATGCGTTAAAAAAAATAGAAGCTTTGAATTACAAAGTTGTATGCCAGTTATTATTAGATAATTATGCGTTCATAAATAAAATAAAACAATGCTTTTCATTAATAGCGATGCGTCAAGAATAGTTGCTTAAATAATAATATTTTGAGGCAACTATTTTGCTGTGCAATCAGTCAATAAAAAAAAGGAATATTTTTGTTTTACAGTGAAAAACTAGCCTTAGTTTAATACAAAGAAATCTCAAAGAATATAACGTACCTGGGAATAAAACGGTTTATCCAACCGTTTAACCTTTTGTTAATGTGTAGGTATATGAGATGGATGTGTGGAGTCATGACAAGAATGGATAAAGTAAGGAATGAGTATATTAGAGGAAGTTTGAAAGTGGCGCCTGTTACAGAAAAATTGGAAGGAAGTCGTTTGTCTTGGTATGTACCTACATATAATAAGGAGGGATGAAACGCATGTGACTAAAAGAGGGATAGACATGAATGTTGATGGATGTAGAGGGACAGGAAGGCCAAAGAAAAGATGGATGGATTGTGTGAAGACTGATATGAAAGAGAAAGGAGTAAATGATGCCGTGACGTCTGACAGGGGAGAATGGAAGAAGAAAACGTGTTGCGCCGACCCCAAATAGAATGGGACAAGGGCCGGAAAATTATGAGGTGTTTGAATTCAAAGTAAAAGTATAAACTAGTTTAGTTCTACAATCTAGAAAAAAAAAGCTAAAGGTAGTAATTACACAATGTTTTATGTGTGAAAAAAAAAATAAGCATAAGTATAAAAATAAAATTTATTCATAAATCTGAACATTTTTTTTTTAATGTAACGCGGTCGGTCATTTTCTCTTCTATGGATACAATTCTGGTGGCCAACCATTACGTCTTAAAGCAGATGTAATTCCAGTGTGGGAAAGAGATGTGCACTAGACGACCTGTATAGCTCTGTCTCTTTCCCACACTGGAATTACTCCTGCTTTAAGACGTCACAGTAACCCCCTTTTTTTTCGGATGGGAAATCATCAAATGACTCCTCCCGCTCTGGGCAGAGCGGAAGGGAGTGTCAGACTTTTACTGACTAAAAACCATCCATGTTTCTTCTTTTGCCCTTTATGTTCCAGGGCCGTGCTAACTCTTTCGAACAGTCCCGCAGCCCTGGCAGGTATCGGCCCTTGCGGGCCCCTCATCATTGCTGACATCTCTTTGAGGCGCGCGTGGAACACGAACGCGCCGTCGACACGGCCTGTCGTCATACGACGGACGGACGGCGAGCTAGCCCATTACTCACCGTCTACAGGCACGCGCCTACGGTGGCCCCCGACGCCCGGTGCTTCTCCCGCGGCGGCTGGGACCTGAGTTTCTCTCCCTCTCACGTTCCGCCACCTCCTTCGCTAGCATGACTGCTTCGCAGAAGGAGGTGACGACTTCACAGTAACCCCCTGTACTCAGAACCACAACTACTAAAACAAGTTAACCACTCTGCTCGACAAGATTTTGACACATGACACATCAGCTGAGTCGGAGGGGGTGATGCG
This sequence comes from Eurois occulta, assembly GCA_950022335.1. Classification (NCBI taxonomy): domain Eukaryota; kingdom Metazoa; phylum Arthropoda; class Insecta; order Lepidoptera; family Noctuidae; genus Eurois; species Eurois occulta. Next base: position 5,439,006 of record OX465504.1, on the reverse strand, counting down.
AATTGTCATGAAATTCAAGAATTTTCGTGAACATTCAGCATTCGATTTTATGATGATAAATATGTCACGGCAGCTGTTTCACACGATAAGTTTGTGTTAAATATCTTCAATACCGTGTTGAGGTTCGTAAAACGGCGTCAGTCTATTGCCAAATATGTGTAAAATACATATTACGGCACGCTTCCAAAAAACAGGTAACTTAGATGCGCTGGAAATAATGTACATAGACAAGTTTCTCGTTTGCTAAAAAACTCAAAAAGGAAAAACAAATACAGTAACATTCTATCTGCGTTCTTATTTTTGCTATTATTTATACATAATTTCATAAAAAAACATGATCAAAGTCTTGACAAATATTACTAAAAAACTATGTTGCAAGTGTTGCAAAATGACACTTCTTAGTGCTGACCGTAAACCAAGTTCTATCATTACGATTAAAAAGTGGTATTCAGCCTAATCGATACTCGCAATGAAATCGAGTTTAGAAAAAAAAAAAAGTTGAGACTGAATTCTTGGTATAATTTCGAATAGGTAATAATTAATCATTTAATTTTATCTTTTTTAATAATTTCATTTAGTAATTATTCGATGCTTTTGGTTGACTTCAAGAGAAGGAGATTTATAAATAACAAAATAAAATAAAAAGTTGCTTCTATGTAATCATTTTGCTGATTATCTTTATTTCCGTTGAACTAACAGCGTGAAATTTGGCAAGAAATAAGTTTCAGTTCAAACAAAGAAAAATCTGAAAATGGATCGATTTTCAATTTAACTGTAAGCACGGACCAGAACCTTTGGCTAAATACGCGTCGATTTTTTTGTTTCAAAATTTAAATCAAGAATACGCTCGCAATTCACAATTTTAAAGTATTTTAATTTACTACATCATTTATTGTGAATTTGGTTTTCTAATATCTGGCGGTTGGACTGGAAGCCGACCCCAACATAGTTGGGTAAAGGCTAGGCAGATGATGATGAATTTCTGCCGGTTGGATATAGAATGCCCAGGATCTCGGAAGGCATAATAAAAATTAGTTTGATCCGTCAAGGATTCATTATATTACTTATTCTACAAAATTGTGTATAGTACGGTTGGGTTATTGTGTTAGGTTGGGACAAACTTTTCTTTTGTTCAGATTATTCTTTCCCACTGCTGGGCAAAGGCCTCCCCATACCTTTTCAACTCTCTCGGTTTTTGCCTTCTCTGGCCAATCAGTCAAGAACGAGTGAGTCCAAATCGTCACGCCAGTGTTTCTTGGGCCTGCCTCGGTGTTGACGACCGACAAACTTATTGTCCTATATTTCGCAATCAGCAGTGCATAGGCCGTATCCTAAATAAATATTAGTTTATTTTTTCAAAGCGGATCACCGTCCACTCTAAAACCTCTTTTTACAACTGCAAAGTACAGGTTATCCATCATAGGCCGTGGGCCGTATCACTTGAGTGAGGCCGTGAACAGCTATAAGACAGAAGCAGAACCCTCAGGGCAAGAGTCCTACTCGCATTTCTAGAAGTTTTCTTAAAAATACAATTTTATAGTTTTAGGGGTTGCTACTAAACCAAGCTTATCTACGCATCAAAAAATAATGACGATTAAAAGTATTGGTCGGAGAAGGCAAAAGATAAAGAAAATTGGAAAGCCATGGTGAGGTTTGCCCAGCAGTGGGAGAGAACTGTCTAATAAAAAAAAGTATTTATAAGTAGTGAATACCTAATAACCAATCCATCTAACCATAACCCAATTTTGTAGACTAAATATAATTTATCTTGGTGGGAACCAAACAAACCAACACCAAGATCCTTGGCGTTCTATATTCAATTTTAAATCAACCAATAGAAAAAAAAATCACAATAAATTATCTAGTAACTATAAATACAATATAAATTGGAACAGCGAGTGCATTCCTAATTTAAATTTTGACATGGAAACAAAATCGGCGCGAATTTAGACATAGATTAATCTGTTCTGTTTATTGCTGGGTCGGTTTTAATACCTACAATGCACGAAAATCTATTAAGATTACCATTATAAAAGCTTAAAAAAATATTGTAACATTTTTGATTGTATTTAACGCTTAAAACAAAATTATTTTAATTTCTATCTATCGATTTCTTAAATTCCTTATATTTAATTACTCGATTTAATCGAAATTTACAAAACAAGAATCGATTGAAATAATCGCTTTCGCACATCACAAAAATTAAAAAAAAAAATGGTCGTCAATTTCGAATACAAATTGAGTAGTGTTAATGAATATTACGTGTTATTGGTCCTGAATTAGTAAATTACGCTAAGATCTGGGCATTTTCATGTTGTTTATAATATTTGAAATTATATTTGTCACATTTGTTATCGAATCTTTATGCGTTTGTGTGATATAATGTGAAAAATAAAAATGTAAACATGCACTATTGGCGCGAAACTTCGACTTTACATACCAAAATTCATCATTACCACTGCTTATTTAAATTGAACTATGGATGAATTCGTCACATAATTAAATGACGAGTTAATTATTATCAATAAAGTGGAGTTTGGATGTCCGAAAACCACAATTTTTATGATTTTTAGCCTCGGCCAGCACTGCTGTCAAAATGGCGATGACCGTATTTACGCACTTGGATTTTGTAAGGTGAAATTAAGAAACGTGCGCGCTAAATACAGAAGTTTTAATGGCGTTGACATATGAGCTTTTTATCCAACTCTCTTAATTAACGCACACTCATAGTATTTGATTATCAGAATATTAAATATTTACATAAATAATGAGGATGACGTATGACTTAAATGCTAGCCCCTTTGGGGGCCGATACCGAGCCAGCGGAGGTTTGTATGTCAAGCCCCCGAAGGGGCCCGTACCGAACTATATGGTTAAATATAAAGATTTCATGGCTATGTGTAAGGATGGAACTATTTCAAAGAATTACCACAGCTTAACCAAGCTGCAACAAGAGCATCATAAATACGTCGACATAGGAACACAATGGTAAAAATTAAACGATATTAAACTTACTAAAAAAAAATACATAATATTTAATACAATAAAAAATGCTAATTTGTCAGGTTTTAATTATAATTTTAACGTATACGATACTTTCTATCTTGGTAGTACAATCCCATGGGACATTACCGAACACCACGCGGGCGAAGCCGCGGGCATAAGTTAGTCTAATAAGAATGACTTACCGTTAGAAATCTGCAATGCAATAAATGTGAAAAATTGCTCGAACTCTCTACTGAAGAGAAACATTCTAGATTGTGGTAAAGACGCCAGTAGGTCAACCTATCCGAAATTGTCAGATTTTCCTAACCACCTTGAACCTAATGCTATAGAGATAAAGTTGAAAATCTATTAAAGAAATTTGACAGATTGTAGTAAGTAGCTTGATGTGCTGGCATCCGTACAATCTAGAAAGTGTATTTTTAGTGCCTATACTATAGCTGCCTCAACCTGATCAACCTCACCTACCTGGTCAATAATGCCACACATGCAACTCGGTGCCACGGCACCGAGTTGCATGTGTGCATACCATTGATAAATAAATATAGTGAATTTATACTTCAATAATCACAACATAGTATAAAACAAAGTCGCTTCCCGCTGTCTGTCCCTATGTATGCTTAGATCTTTAAAACTACGCAACGGATTTTGATGCGGTTTTTTTTAATAGATAGAGAGTGATTCAAGAGGAAGGTTTAAGGGTTTAAGGTCGCTAATTATTACATAAAAATCAGACGAATTGATAAACTCCTTTTGGAAGTCGGTTTAACACTACATTATCATTTTTTTTTTAGATTATTTTAGTGGTTCTTTCGAAAGGCAATACCTGCCGTCTAGTGAGGTTTGTTAAGACTTAGCGGCAAACTTTTTGGTACAGAATTGTAGATGTCGCCACAGTTTTGCAATGATTGTTTATAACTAAGCGTGACCGTGATTCTGCCTCTTAATGGTCTAATTAAAATAAATCTGCCGCCGACCGCTCAAGATCCGTATCCATGCCGGTATCTGAACTTACCTTGAGGCCCTGCTTCGGCTGACGACACTGCCAGTCTCCTCTCTGTCCCTGCCAACGCTTCTTTCGTTTCTGTCCCTCCCGCCAGCTGTGTTCCGGTCTTGCCAATCCCTGTTTGGTCTCGACTCACCCTTACCCTGAGATGAAAGTTAGTTTTTAGAGCATTTTCAACCATATTGCGATTAGATAAAATAATACATAAGTACATAATAGGAGGAAGTCTACAAGTGGTGACTGAAAAGTTGGGTGCTAATTGGTTGTAATACTTGTAATGATAGTGGCGCCTGTACATTTGAATGGTCTTGCGTATTTTTTATTGTCTTTTTGAAAACATGGGTATGAAACTTGTATGGAACTGTAGGCTATAGCTACCTACACTACGTACGTTCGGCTACTCCGAACATTGCCGAGGTTTGCCGAACCACGCGACTTGCGGCTCGACGCGCCGCCGCCTCCTCCCCGCACGGGAGATGCGCCCCTCGGTCGCCCTTGCCAGTCCACGCTTACCAACGTATCGGTCTACACGAATTTGAATCGCGCAGTGTTAAACTTATATTTTTATTATATTGTTTTAAGACAATAAACTTTAATAAATTGTTAGAGTTGTGTTTATTGTGAAGAGTTCCCTCACCAATACACACATATACTCTACAGAACCAATCGAATCCTTTCACATAAAAAAATATTTTTTCAAAGTGAGTCCTGAAGAAGTGAGCCTTGGTATGGACATGTGATGAGGAGGGATGAAACGCATGAGACTAAGAATCATCATCATTCTCTAGCCCTTGTCCCAGTTCATTTGTGGTCGGTGCAGTATGTCTTCTTCTTCCATACTTCTCTATTACTCGTCATCTCATCAGACACCTCCTTTCGAGCCGTATCATCCTTCACACAGTCCATGAGACAAGAGTGATAAACAAAAATATTATAGGAGAGGAAGGCCAAAGAAAAGATGGGATTGTATGAGAAGTGGTATGAAAGCAAAAGAGATAATGATACCATGACGGCTGACAGGAAAGAATGGTTGGTCTAGTGGTTAGTGACCCTGACTGCTAGGACGGAGGTCGTGGTTTCGATTCCCACACAGGACAAATCTTAGTGCGATGAGTACGATTATTTGTTCTGTTTCTGGGTGTGTAATTTATCTATAATATGTATGTATTTAGAAATATATAAGTATGTTTATCAGCTGTCTGGTTGCCATAGTACAGGTTCTGCCTAGTTTGAGGTCAGATGGCGGTGTGTTGGTTGTCCCAAGATATTATTATTAATATTCCTGAGATTAATATTTTCAAACAAAATACTTACTTTGTTAGCAATACAAATTTGCAATTTCAACGGTTCCGTCCGATTCATCTTCATCATAGCCAACTTGGCTTCTCTGTAAAATAAATATTATTTGATTATTAAATAAGTCAAACTATCAAGTTCTAACTAATTAAAAGACTGATTTAAAACTAGACTGCTTCGTTGGTCTAGTGGTCGCAAGCGTGGCTGCTGAGCATGAGGTCCTGGGTTCGATTCCCACGTTGTGTAAAGTGTTTTGGGTTATCCATCAGGAATTTTTCAGAAGCAGTAACTGAGTCTGGATTTGGGATTTTAAGCCCGGTGATGGCTGTAGGCTCGCCCCATATTTACAGGAAGTACAGGAACTCAACCATAACTAGCGAAATGTGGCTGTACTATAAATTGTGCACACCTCTGTCATCTATAATATAAAAATAAGTCGGGTTTTCCTTCCTGACGCTATAACTCCAGAACGCACGAACCGATTTCCACGGTTTTGCATTCGTTGGAAAGGTCTCGGGCTCCGTGAGGTTTATAGCAAAGAAAATTCAGGAAAATTAGGGTAGGTAGGGTAGTGAAAGTAGTAGGTAGGAAAACATGCATTGCAACGCATGCCGGGCACAGCTAGTGTTGTGTAAAAATAATCCGTTACCATAACATTTGTCGTAACTCACCCTGGTGTCTCATATTTGATCAAACCATAGTTTTTCGATGGGTCCTTGCTTTGGTACACCTCAACCAGAGACCCAAACTTAGCGAAAGCTGCCCGTAGTCCCTCTTCATTCAAGGCTTTCGGTATATTCCTGATGTAGAGTCGACAGTGGTCCAGGTTAACATCATTGCTATAAAAAAAAAGAAATGTTTACTTGTTTTTGCTAAAAAATTTATAGAGCGGACTCCAGATACCTGTATAAGGGGCCGTCTCCACGAGCGAGAGAATCGCGGCATTTGTATGGGATAATATCGTCGCGATTCTCTCGCTCGTGGAGACAACCCCTTACAGATAGATCTGAAGTATCCGTCAAAGGCCGCTGTCCGCAGGCAGTACGGAATCCGGTCCTGTCGGATTGACGGCACATTAAGGTGGCAGCTCCAGAGTAGCCCTCGAAATTCAAATTTTCATACATTTCTGACTATTTCAAGAAAATGACATTCAGTGGGATTAAATTAACTTAGAGGATGGTATTGATGATTTTAATGATTATAACATAACTGAGTAACGCCATATTTATTACGGTCGCAAACCATATTTCGTTCAACATATAGCCTCACAATGATCTACAAACCACCCACTGCCACCACCACCTACCTACCTACCTATATCTACACACACACAAAAAAACACACAGAAAAACTTCTAGAAGTCCTGGTTTGATTTGATATGTCATCCCCTCGTATTTAGTTGTACATATTGTAATTAAGTTAGTTTTCATGTTTTTGTTCCTAGATTTACTTTATTTTAAAACTTTTCCTGTCCTAATTAAATTCTGCATTGTAAAGTGATGGCCTGAAACACAGGTTTAAATAAACCTAGATCAGGCAGGTCGCTACCTAACATTTGATTTCGCCATTATCGTAACTTGCAACTGTATATTAGTTATAGTTTACTTATAAGCACTAATTATGCAATTGTTTAGAAATAACACTACTGCACCTAAATGTACACTTTAGTAATACCTACTTTTTTGAAATAAATTATTCTTATTCTTTCTAGCCCCTTCTTTCTAGGGGTTTTGGTAGCTGATTTTCAGCTTTCAGCCTTTTGTTAAAGATGGGTAAGAGTGGTAGAACAAATATCCCAACACACATCTTTGTCGTTCCATAACTAACCTGCTGTCATCATCAAGATATGCAGGTTCAAACACGGAGCTGTTGTATTCTTCCCTCGAGTCCCACTCGTTGCTTTGGCTGTATCGTCCCCTACTCGCCATTGTGTTGCTGTGGAAAGGGCAAAATAGATAAGATTCATATGATTTGTCTAGTATTCTTTTATATTTTTTATATACATATATGTATATAAAAAAAATATACTCCACACTAGGAATTCCTCCTGTATAGTTAGTGTTTACAAACATTTAAACTCAAATATACAAACAGCAAGTCCCGGAACAACTATCTGGAGGCCATAATACAAATATTTGTTCTATGCAGGGATCGAACCCGCGAGACGCAGCGCAGCAGTCAATCGCTCAGCCACTGCGCTAACCGTGCCGTCGAAAATAATGGCTCTATCAAAAATGTAGACAGGAAACTGTTGCTATGTAAGTTGAGATGATGTTCAGAGATGAAACATAGCATCTTTTTTAACTAATGATCTGAGAAATACAAAATGGTCATTTGACAGCTTTTGGATAGAAAACAAATCACCATATTTATTCTTGTGAAGAACGATAAAAATAAAATAAATGGATGGATGAATTGTGTGAGAGACGTATGATGGAAAAGAGAGTGAATGCTCATGTAAGAGCTGAACCTTATGGCTTCATCATTGGGCTATATTTGACGATGTTGGAATTAGAGTGATCTAAGTGAAATTTTTAACAAATACTGAGGTTATTAAACAATGGAATCGAAAGATCATTTCTTCCATGCCACACTGATCTAAGTGCTCTTCAGTGCTTTCTTCCTTGAGGGATTACAACATGTCACTATAAAATTGGTGTGGTTTGCCAAGTGAAGGCCATGCCACACTGATCTACATAAGTAATGACGTTTTTGTATTTTTATTTGATGTAAGTTTTAATTTTAGCACTTCACTTTTCATTGAATGTTAATTTAATTATTTTAAGTAGATATTTATGCACCTTGTGGCCTGAAACACAGGTTCAACCTAGTTCAGACAATAATCAACTGTGCTCTATTTTATTTGTTAAGATATTTCATTGGAAATGTGCCCCTTTTTATAACTAACCGATTATTATATGTACGCACCGGGACTTACAGCTTAGGACGGCCGTTTATTCCAAGTGCGAACGATGTGGCTGGGTTTTGAGACAATTGAGCCTGGTTCGTACCTAAACCCGACTGACTATAAACCTAGCCCTACAGTAAACTACCTAGCACCCTAGTAATCCTAGTCCTATAGTAATTACCTACTCAGCTATCACCCTAGTTTAAGTTGACCTAACGCCCTAGCCTACCATACAAACCGTTTACGTGAGGGATGTCTGTTACAAGGAGACCTACGGTAACAGACGGAACTTGGGTAGGAATAGGGGTTCGTGTACGTCGTGCAATGTACACAGGAAATGGTTTTCTCACTGCCGATCCCACAGACTCATAGGACCGATGATGGCTAAAGGTGTCTTGGCCACAGTGCACAGTGTTTGATTTCACTCAAAAAATTTCCCTATGCTGTTTGTCGCATAAATGAATCAAGGAATGCGTTTAAAATGGAAGAGTAGAACACCCACGTGTCTATTTCATATACTTTTTTTTATAAAAAATAATATCAATTTCATGGCCTTGACGTAGAAAAATCAATAAAAAAATTGTGTAAGCGTAACTAATTATGATAAATATATATTTTTAATATAGTTCCATGAAGGATCTTTTGGCGCTTATTCCCCAGTTTTGATTTTTGAAATAACACCTTTGGTCACTGAGTTATTATTATTTTTTCAGATTTTTGTTTTTAATTTTTTTCCCTTATATGACTTAAAAGTGCGGCTTGTGAGTAGCACTCAAAGATTGTTCTCAATTAGGTCTATCGTTGATAAAAAAACCACGTTCCACTATCTCGGCGTTTGGGAGTTATGAATAAAGGTCAAATGATGCGATTTAGGGGTGTCACTAAGGTCAAACAAATATGATATATATTATTTATTATTATTTATAAAAAAAAATATATGAGGGTGTTTTATATCCAAAGAACGACACATAAGATACTTCTTGCCACATTATATTCCAAAAACAACTTACAGGAAGTCACTTCATGATAAAGTGTCTTTTTGCAAGTTGTTTCTATGTGAACCTTCATCGAAATAAAAACATGATTAATTGAACGGTCTCCGTTAATCGATCAAAGCTACTACGCCAATCTATCGACTTCGATCAACGTCGATTGTTTGATCAGTCTGTTAACACCTCAACATCCTGTGTACAAGATATATTTTATTTCTAAACAAATAGATTTGTAAATAAAGGAAAAAAATAATGAACTCTAAAAATAATATAAGAAAAAAATCGAACTAAACATGAAAGGTGTGTGACAACCCTAACATAAAATTTTGAAATTCAATGACTCCCAAACGCCGCGATAGTGGAACGTGGTTTTTTTATCAACGATAGACCTAATTGAGAACAATCTTTGAGTGCTACTCACAAGCCGCACTTTTAAGTCATATAAGGGAAAAAAATTAAAAACAAAAATCTGAAAAAATAATAATAACTCAGTGACCAAAGGTGTTATTTCAAAAATCAAAACTGGGGAATAAGCGCCAAAAGATCCTTCATGGAACTATATTAAAAATATATATTTATCGTAATCAGTTACGCTTACAGAATTTATTTATTGATTTTTCTAGGTCAAGGTCATGAAATTGATATTATTTTTTATAAAAAAAAGTATATGAAATAGACACGTGGGTGTTCTACTCTTCCATTTTAAACGCATTCCTTGATTCATTTATGCAACAAACAGCATAGGGAAATTTTTTGAGTGAAATCAAACACTGTGCAGTGAGAGGAGGTATAGGAGATGAATCACACTCGACTCCAGCTTGATGACTAATTTATTACAAATAATGAACTTAATTATATACATATTTTGTGGTAAATACACATTGATGGCTATTTACATGTGTGCTGTGTGTGTATCGAGCCGATGAAGCGAAGATCTCAGTAGGCCACTTCTTAGCGCTGACGGTGTGCTGGTGTTGCCGGCGCGTGGAACGAATGTATGTCGCTCTTAATGCTGACGCTGTGATGCTGTTGTTGGCGCGTGTAACTATGATATGTTCACGGCTGAACAATTATGTACACTTACATATTGTTGTGCCCTAGCTAGATCACTCTGGTTCCAACGTCGTCAATTTTGTTACCGTAAAGATTTGTGATGATACTCGTTGGTTCATAGTCTAGTACATTGGCACATTACCTTTCACCCCGATTGACTTGATTTACGTTCAGAAATTATTCTATGAGAATATTTCAAATGCGAAGCTAGATTATCCCCAAGTGTAGGTTGCTACACTAGGGGATAATCTAGCATCATATTCACGAAAAATAAAAAACAGAATTGGATAAGTAGCTAATGAACCAAACAAGAAACTGCACAAAAATATAGCCGGCCTTGTCTGCAGTATTGTTATTATTATTATTGGCTGAAATTCAATTGGGCAAGATAATAGCGGTGTAGTACACAAAAGGAAAAAAAAAAAACAATATTATTATTCAATCAATCTGCCTTTACCTAACTATATTGGGGTCAGCCAGTCTAACCGGATGCAGCTGAATACCAGTATTTTACATAAGAGCGATTACCTATCTGACCTCCATAACCTAGTTAGTACTGGATAATACAATATCCCTTGGTAAGACAGGTTGTCGAGACTTTCAGGCCACTGACTACCTGTAACAAGTACCGTAAGATCCCCAATTATTGGCACTTTAAGGATCCCTGTTCAAAGAAATCGTAAAAACTATCTTTATAAAGTGTTGCCAGAAAAACAAATGTATGTAAAAGGTAGAAAAATAGTTAGTAAACGTTTTTAAATAAAAGCAAAATCTACTAGATACCTCTTTGATAACGTTTAATTTATTAAAAAAAAATAACACTGTTTTCCCAATTACTGGCATACTTTGACCAGTTATCTGCATAGGCCTAGTCCCATTTATTGGCATTTTAGTTTATTTAATAAATATAGGAAAATAGTATGTAGAAAACAAGGATGAAGTAAAAAAAACTAATAAATAAGTAATCATTTATATCTACATATGTTTTTAGTTAGACACCTAGCTTTCTTTAGCAATCATTTGGTTCATAAAAAGTATCAAAATCAACATTTAGTAAAAATTTTAGGACAGACAACAATAAGGTATACATTTATATCTTATCATTAGGCAATATCTTAATAGTAGGAGGGCCTGGACGTAACTGATGCTCAGGGTTCTTGATCCTATATTGCAGAGTAGCCCGCGGCACTTGATAAGTTTTAGCTGCCAATTTCTTGCTCATGCCATCCTTGACAGCTTGCAAAGCTTTATTTAAGTTTTCCTTGTCGTATATTTTACGTCGGCGTATTGCTTTGGGTTTTTTCCTAGACCTCTCAGTTGTAATTTTTGGTTTCATGGTTAAAAAAGTCGGGTACACTGAAAATAAAACCATAACATACGTAAGATGACCAATTATTAGCACATTTATGGCCAATTATTGGCGGTAGTGGTCATAATTGGTAATTTTGCAGTTGGCACCGGTGCCAAGATTTGGAATAATGCGTTTTTATACATGTATTCATTAATGATGCAAAATAAGGTAGTCAAGGAATACTATAATTCACTAAATAAACCTCTGAAAAAATTAAGTTCAAAAATCCATTTATTGGCATTAGTGCCAATATATTAGAATTCGGTCATTTTTGTAATACCAATTGTTGGCATCTGGATAAAATAATAAAAACAATAAAAACCATGGAAAAAATATGACAAAAACGTAGAATAATATGTGTTGAATTTGCTATTCATGATGAATCACAGTATAAAACACTTTATTACTAAGATTTGATGATATAACAAAAGCTCTTACCTTAACAAAAAAAATAGTTTTCACATACTAGATCGAGATACGCTCAGCTGTTGCTATCCTTCTGACGCCATTATAAATTCTTTTTTATTTATGTGTTGCCAGTGCGATAGCTCAAGATTCTACTACTCTATTTAAATAAGTTGCAACACCGCGAGATTAGATGTTTTCTTATAAAAACGGTTAAATCACAGAAGTGCCAATAATTAGTGGGGTGCCAAAATTAGGTCACTTTACCCTATCTAATGACTTAACATGCTTTCCCAGGCTTGGAGTATTGCATAATCAGCCGATAATGTTCCTACTGCTGGGACACATGGCCTCCTTTCTATGAGAGGAAATGGGCTATAATCCACCACGCAGGCCCAGTGCGGGTTGGTAGATGTCACATGTCTTCGAATTTTTGGTTCTAGGACACGCCGGTTTCCTCACAATGTTTTCCTTCACCGTTTTTGAGAGCAGTGGTGATGAAATAAATTACACAAAGTAATGCGCCTGCCTGGGTTCGAACCCACGACTTACTGTTCATAAGTCGGGGCTGCCACCACTGGGCCACCGATGCTGAGGCTTGGAGTATACTCCTATATAACTGATGGTCACCTATCTACAGACCGACTTTGGCAAGCGCAGCTTAATCTCCAAGATCAATCCGTGCGTCTGTTATAATTTTGCCACATCCAACAACAACATGTTCCTGTTCTACTCTCAATTTATTTGGGGTTGCTACTATAATGACCGGGACTTAGCTACACAAATGAAAGGCATGCTTGATATTTTATAAGAAGAATTTTATAGGCTAGCATTAACAGCTGAAACACCTTGTTGTCTTCCAATTTTTATTTTCAGCCTGCGTCGCCCCGCTTGCAGACGCGGGGCAAGGGCTACTTTTACTTTTTAATTACACGCCTCTTAACGCAAAGCGTTTGAGGTAGTGCTCTACTCTTTTCTTTCGCTTCGCGTTTCTTTATTATCGTAGCGGTATTTATTTTGATTGTTATTGTTTTAATACATAAAAATATGATACAACATATCGTTGGTTATCCCAAAGTCTACTACTAGCCCATGGGCCGCGGTTTAAAACAAAATAACATGTGTGAGAAGCGTAATAAAAATTAGCACATTAAGTTTTTGAAAATAGAAACGTTACAATTGCAAACAACGTGCCACCAAATTAACCATCTGTATTTCTCATTTCATATCGAAAACATCGTAACATACCAGTTTGTTAACTTATTTTAACAACTTTTAATGGAAATAAATTCTAAACTCACCATTTATCTTTTGTAAAATCGTGAAACAATCCAACGCGCCGGTTAGAAAATGTATTGTCTTGTCAATAGTGAAACGAAGGAGTTTGTATTGTAATCAATACATGAAATTGATTTGTTTGTGGTCTTTTTAGTCGATTTTCACTAAAATCGGTTTCTTATCTTAGGAAATATTTTGTGTGTGTAAGGTCTAAGGGTTAGGCCAGCCGGCCGTAAAGATCAGGGCCTTGTTTAAAAAAGCTGATAATTCGACATAATTATGTGTCAAAAAATTACAACATGGACTGTTATACATAACAATATTATACACACTTAACCTAAAGTACAAGTTTTTTTTTGTAACTTAAGTAAAAATAAAAATAACACGCGTTTTAAAACTCGACATACCTATTTCAAAAAACACACACAGTCAAATTATTTCTGACAATTGTCGGATTCTCGTGACAATTATGTCGACTTTTGTAAGTTTGTCATATTCGAACCTCTTTTCCGAGTAATTCAGTAGTTACGGCCCCACATAATTATTCTTCATAAGCAATGTTGTACGGTTGCTTTTATATTTTTTTATATTTTATATTTAAAAAAAAAACGTTGCCCCGCACCAGGGATGTTTCCTGTATCGTGGGTGCGTTTACAAACAACAACTATCTGTAGGCCATATAAATATTTGTTCCGTGCGGGGATCGAACCCGCGACACGCAACGCAGCAGGCTCAGCCACTGCGCCAACCGTGCCGTCAAACGTGCTTTACTAAGCCCATGTGCATCACCAATAACGTAGTACTATGAACCACAACCCTTCCAATGCAAAGCGCATACAATTTGTTATTTGGGTGTAAGTGCTAGGTTTTTCCTTGTAACGTGTTCTAGTTGATGACCAATTTTATCAATTAAATATTCCACGACAGTTTTACATAACCGAAGTTTTTCTTTAAAGTAGAAATCTGTAATTGAGAAGAAGAAACTGATTCTGCTTTTAAATTATCGTCAATGCCTCGTTGTATTTGTTCCAAATATTCACCATCACTACTCTCACTGCTCGATGTAAGTACCATTTTTAGGGTTCCGTAGCCAAATGGCAAAAAAACGGAACCCTTATGGATTCGTTATGTCTATTTGTCTGTCCGTCCGTATGTCACAGCTACTTTTTTCCGAAACTATAAGTACTATACTGTTGAAACTAGGTAGGTAGATGTATTCTGTGAACCGCATTAAGATTTTCACACAAAAATAGAAAAAAAAACATTATTAGAAATGAAACTTAAAATTTTTTTTTTCATTAAACCCATCAGTGTGGGGTATTTATGGATCGGTCTTCAAAAATGATATTGAGGTTTCTAATATCATTTTTCTAAACTATGTGTCCCCCTCCCCCCACTGTAACTTCTAAAAAAAAATAAGAGAATGATAAAACTAAAAAATATATATGATGTACATACATTACCATGCAAACTTCCACCGAAAATTGGTTTGAACGAGATCTAGTAAGTAGTTTTTTTTTAATACGATTTCTATTAATAAAACATCGATCAAAGTTACAACGAACTACAAGAACTTGTATATTAAGTTACTTGCTGCTACGGAACTCTTCATGGGCGAGTCCGACTCGCACTTGGCCGCTTTTTTTTTGTAATAAAACTATAATAAACACTTTCTTACACCTTCAAAATATGATTTCGCTACAGAGGATATAGCTCCTGTCAGAATTGTCGCAGAATTCTACAAATTTGTCACGACAGTTAACTGTTTAATAAAGTTGTATATAACATCTATGCACAAGTGGCCAATTTACTTTGGCCACTTTGAGGGGTGTCTAGCTATTCCAACTCTAGAGCTTATTTCTCTATAGAATATGGACCTAAGTGTACGACTGCCTTAAGTTTAGTTTTTTTCGTGATGGGAAAAATAGACATTATCCCAACAGGTTCCAACACTACATCCATGAATGAAATGAATTTGACACTGACAGCTCTCGAAATCCTAACCTACCGAACTATTTTCTATTAACGTAAAAGATATATTGTTATAAAATAAACAATTTAAACAAACTATTAAATATGAAGAATGGACGATAATGGGAAGCACACGTCCTCGTACCAATTGGACCAGGAAATATTGGATGGCAAGTTGTTTATGATATTTTTTTTGTTGTAATTCTAGTACGAATAAATCAACAGGTAGACGTCTAATGTGTTATGACAATATGACGCAGAAATATTTCCTATTGTATACATAATATATATCGGAAATACTTTATTGAAGAATCTAAATGAACTTCTACATAGTGGACAGTGCTAAAAAAAAACTAATATTACATTATGAATGAAAGAAAAAAGAAAACAATGTGTGTTGCATTGCACTGGGCATATTTATTGAGAATTCTTTTATTTTGCTTACTCAATTAGTACCTTAATTGGATTACATATTACATTACAATACTTTGAAGAAATGTTATTGTATTATAGGATATAGTATAAAATTTAGAAACTGTAACATTTTGGTGCATTTAACAAACAAGTATGATTCATACTTTAAAAAGTAATGTGACATAAGTAAGGATAAAGTAACTGATTTGAAATTAGAACATCAGTATTGATAATAATTTTTAATTTCATGTGGTTATTTATTCAAAGAAATAAGTTAAGATTACACTTTAATTTCAGAATATTGTTTGAAAAATTAGATTATGTGTATTCAGGTAATTAAGTATTATATAAATTTTCCAATCACCTGTTCCACACATTTTAACCGTGTAGGTATTTCACTGTTGTAGGAAACAGCAGATTTTTTTTTAATAACCGATGATATATTTGTGTGGCTCAGGGTAATATACTGAATACGTGGTAACCATTTTCGCATCGGTGTCACTTCCACCCCGTATATTCAAGCGCGCTCAGACGTCTTATATCATTTGCGTTCATAAGCTTTTCTTTGAAAATAGGACGTGGCACCTGTCAAATTAGAGGTGTGTGCTAAAATTTATATAAAAGATTACATCATGCCTGTAATCCACGAAGGGTTAGGAAGAGGTGTACCCAATTATTATAGTACACCCACATTTCAGTTATGTTTAAATCCCATGTTATAGGGGGCGAACCTGTTACCATCAACAGGGCACAAATCTAGACTCTATGGCAGGTACTGAGAACATTTCTTATGCAAAAACCCAATAACATTTTGTCCAACCCGGGAATCAAACCCGGGACAACTAGGAGGGTATTATACAAGGGTTAGGTGGCAGTGTAACTGTTGTAAACCCACATTTTACTATTTATGTTTAAGTATCATACAATAACGTATTTAAAAAAAAAATCTGCTGTTCCATACATTTTGAATGTGCAAGTATTGCACTTCTGTAGGATACAGCAGATTTAAAAAAAAAAAACCGATTAATTTCTATGTTGGGGCTCCGAATGATGTACTGAATACGTGGTAACTGTTTTCGCGTCGGTGTCCTACTTCCCGGTTTCCGATTGAGCTGAAATTTTGCAAACATGTTCAGTTTGGATGAAAATGCATGGTTAGCTAAGTGACGTTTTATAATGCATTCCCATGATCATCATCAGACCCATGATATGGGTATCAAATGAAACCGTTGGCTGAGAAGAATACGAGAATGCGTGTTTTTTAGGTTTTTTAAATTATAATATCATTATACTATTGATTTTTGATGCATTTAAAACATTATCATTAACACTAGAAACGGGATATTTACCATATCCACTGTTTGTTTTGAGTTCCCGATATTTCGGCGCTGTTGCAAGCACCATGATCACGGATAAACTGAAGTTATTGCGGGTAGGTGTTTATGAGCAAAAAAATATCGGGAACTCAAAACAAACAGTGGACATGGTAAATATCCCGTTTCTAGTGTCAATTATAATGTTAGTGACCATGACAGCATTTAAAACATTTTACAAAATAGCTTTTACTAAAATTATAAGAAGAAAATTAGGTTTATCTATTAACATTGAACGCGTATACAATGTTTCATGTCCATGCTATTAACCGTTGAGGAGTTCTCTCGTGAAGAGGCAATCCTGGCTGCAGGATCAAGTCATGTCTGTCATAAAAATTTATTGTCACTAGAACCAAAGGTGTGTGCAAAATTTCAGCTCAATTGGTTTGAGGGAACTGGTTTGAAATTCAGTTGCAAGATTTGATCAATAAGTATGTATTGATCAAATCTTGCAACTGAAACTCTCACCGATTGAGCTGAAATTTTGCACACACCTTTGATAAAAAACTAATAGGTAAGGCTAGTTTAAAAAACCTAATAATATTAATATCTGTGAAAGGTCTATCCCTACCTTTGCTCGAGCCAGCTTAGTGCCAGTTTTAAATCAGCCCTTAAGTAATGATCACACTCAGTTGCTGCCCTCCCCTTCGACGCCCTAAGTCGAGGCTCGTACCCCACAGAGGGTGCCCTTAGCGTGCAGTCGCTTAGCTTATAAGTTTTTTGCCCCTGGCTGGAGGCTTTACTCTCAAGGCACCCGAAGGTCTGGTTAAGCAGAAGCCAGCGTCATAGGCTGACCTACGAGACGCCATTAAAGAAAAAATGAAAGGACTATTTTCACAGACCGTCTTCAAATAAGTTATTGGTGTTGTAGTGCAAGTAAACTCTGACATGTTTGGTTTGTATTGAAAATTGGAAATAGTGTTGGCAATGTCCCGTCTAGCAGCGGTTGCTAATTCATCTCCGTTTTCTTTGAGATCGCTGTTGAGCAACTACAAAACTAAATCATGAATTTCGGCTGTGTAGTCAACTGGTTCCGTGGTGTAGTGGTTATCACATCTGCTTTACACGCAGAAGGCCGCCAGTTCGATCCTGGCCGGAATCATATCTTTTTGTAAGTTGTTTTTGCAATCTGCATTCTTTTATTCAATTTAGGATGAAAATCGGATTTTTTTGAACTAATTTTACTAATCTCATTAGTATTTTAGCTGAAAAAAGTAGGATGATGAGAAACAGGTTATTTAAACACATTAATGGCTATTTCATGAGAAACATAATGGCATTAATAAATTAACATAATTAAGGGTTGTATTGATGATTTTAAAGATTATAACTCTGTAGAGCTGTATTTTTTACGGTCGCGAATCATATTTCGTTCAACATACAAGGTGTAAACGGACCCTTCACGAAGCTGACAACCAAGCATTCTGTACATCAAACTACGAAAATTATTGAAGGCAAACGACAATTTTTTTTGTGGTGGTAAATTACGTTTTACGGTAAGCCTCAATGTAACGCAGTCAAAACATTGTGCTGATGGATGCATTGAATAGTACGGGGGTCATGGAGGTATTTAAAGTAAAGGTATAACATTGAAAATTTGTGTAAAAAAAAAAACTTGTGAAAAAGAACTTTGACCCACAATATTTCCGTAACTAGAAGGTTCCCAGGTATGGTCCAGAACAAAAAAATAGTCGCTATGACGGGGGGAACAAGTGCCTTCGTTAAGGGTATTATTACATCCATTATAGCATTTTTTTTTGGGATGGGAAATCTTCAAATGACTCCTCCCGCTCTGGGCGGAGCGGAAGGGAGTGCCAGACTTTTACTGGCTAAATACCATCCATGTTTCTTCTTTTGCCCTTTGTGTTCCAGGGCCGCGGTATCTCTTTCGAACAGTCCCGCAGCACCCATTATAGCCTGACACTGTCCTGAAAATATGAATTCGCGGGCTTCCCTGGCGCTGCATGCTCCCTTATACTGTGATGTTTTTTTCAACCAATCGTTAATATAGGCATTTACCTCTATTCTAGCTCGCGGAATCAGCATGACTGTAGAAGAAGTGGCGGGCCTCTCAACATGCAAGTATTCAGAGAGGGTGCAGTCTCTCAAGCTGAATCTAGAAGATTTGGCCTTCTTGAAGGGGCTGAGGAGAAGGATTAAGAATAGAGTAAGTACTGTAGTTCATTACTGGCTAAGTAATAACAGCCGCTCGGGTCGATCTTCAGTTTAAGCCGCGCTTCCTTACGTTGGTCCGTGACTGGGTGACCACATTATACCGAGTTTCCTCCGTGCCTCGGAAAGCACGTTAAGCCGTTGGTAAGCTGCCATTAGTAGATATTTGACAATCGTTACAGGCAGTCAGTGGCCCGAAAGTCTGACAACCAGTCTTACCAAGGGGTGTCGTATTACACAGTGCTAGCTGGGTTGTGGAGGTCAGATAGGTAGTCGCTCCATGTAAAATACTGGTATTCAGCTGCATCCGGTTAGACAGGGAGCCGACCCCAACATAGTTGGGAAAAGGCTAAGCAGATGATGATGATGGAATCTAATAACTCTTGTAGAGTATTCATGAATGAATGAAAATGGGAAATGGGAATGGAATGGAAATGGGGATCCGAACGGCTATTATTTAGTCACGAGCTCCTTTAAGTGTAGGTAACTGGTTTAAAAAAAAACATCCTAAGGTTCAATATCGCTTGTACGTCATAAATATCTGTCGTCATAATCGAGCGCTAGATAGGGACCAGAATTAATGGCGATACTTATCGAAGCCTAAAAGCTTGGCTTGCCCTTAAAACCTATTACATTTTTGATATTAGGGTTTCTGAACAGCTTGCTTTATGGGCTTGCCGTATTGTTAGCGCCTAGCCACGCCACTGACCAGTATAATCGAATATGCGATGTAAAATAACGCCAAATCAAATCAAGCCATTCAAGACTACTGGTATCTGCGGTTAAGCCAACGCAATATGATACGTTCTGTGGTCGATTACGAACATTTCTCATATGTATTGATGGCTATTACTCATGTGTGCATTCGTGTCATTCGCTGACTCAATGTGGAGCTCGTGGTTAAATAATAACAGCCACTCGGGTCGATCTTTAGGTTAAGCCGTGCTTGCCTAGGTAGATCTGTGGATGGTGACACCCATTACATACCGAGTTTCCTCCGTGGCTCGGAAAGCGCGTTAAGCCGTTGGTCTCGGCTGTCATTTGTAGATCTTTGACAGTCGTTACAGGTAGTCAGTGGCCCGAAAGTTTGACAACCAGTCTTACCAAGGATGTCGTATTACCTAGTACTAACTGGGTTGTGAAGGTCAGATAGGCAGTCGCTCCATGTAAAATACTGGTATTCAGCTGCATCCGGTTAGATTGGAAGCCGACCCCAAAATAGTTGGTAAAAGGCTAGGCGGATGATGACGATGAATGTGACTAAAAGAGTGATGAATATAAATGTTGATGGATGGAGAGGGATGTACTGTGTGAAGGATGGTATGGCATGAAAGGAGGTGACTGCTGAGATGACGAGTAATAGAGTATGGAAGAAGAAGACATGCTGCGCCGACCACAAATGAATTGGGATAAGGGCTAGAGAATAATTATGTTATGTTATGTATTTATACAGGTATTCTATTCTATTCTTATTCTTTATTGCACACAAAATTAAAATATATACACACAACATAACAATAAATAGCTTATGTACATCAGCGAGCTTAACCCAAAATTGGGTTTTCTTACAGCAAACCTTACTTCGATTGCGAGATTAACGGTAGAGGATAACCTACGTGCACAATCAGTACATTTAAAAACTTAAACAATTTTTGATGTGAAAACTTCTTTAGCGGCGTTGAGCACTTTTTCTGTAATGGGTATAAAATCTTAAACTCGCGTCAGGACACGTGACCCTGATCGAAAAAGCGTAAGACAAATTTTCTCATTCGATTTTGAACTTAACCTTCAACATTTTATGGTTTAAAATCATTTAAATGTTTCCAATCAACTTTGAACCTAATGCTTTAGGGATAAAGCTGACAAATCTATTAAATAAATTGCCACCCGCCGCGCGCCGGCGCAGCGCCGCGAAACCTAGTCCTCTGGCTATCTTCATCGTCCTTAAGATTGTGATAGAACCGTGGTCTTTGGGGGATTCGCACCGTGCTAACTACGAAGGCAATTTACGTGCTATTTACAAACGTTACGTACCTGTAGGTATGTTAGTGTAGCTAAAATTCCGTATTTCCTTGCAATTTTATTGATTGACGCATAATGACAAGAGATTCTAAAATCAATAAGACAGTGTTGTCTTTGAGTTTGCAGCTTTCTTAGTATCTAGTAGCTATTAAAAGTACTTGTGAAGGCTTTTAAGATGCAAGCACAATCATGATAATAAAATAAAAAAGGAAATCGTTCAATCGCAATAAGTACCTTCCGAGTATTAAATTGCTAAACATTTTCACTAAGGCGTTTGTTGTTTGGTAAAATAAAGTTCAGTTTATTTAAAAACCTGCTTTAAAAATGATTTGATTACAAGTATTTACAAGTAAGTTAAAAAGCACGAGTGTTATTGGTATAGGAAACCGATAAATTCTCAGCTAATTCTGTAGTAAGATCGAATGTGACGTTCCTGCTTACGTGCTTACTAAGCGCCTGTGAAAAGATGTATCGCACACATTTTTATGTGCGACAGATTACTTCCACACTTTTAATTACAAATTCTTTAGGCAGGATTCAATGATAACATAACATCCTGTAATACCCGAAGGCTCAGGCAGGGGTGCAACGCATAGTACACCCTGTTCTTTATACTGATAAAGCAATTGGTGCAAAATTATTCCCAATGGTTAGGGAATAATTTAAAATATCAAACATGCTCAACGTTAATAATCAAGTTTTCACTTCTGCCGGCACTCCCGGAGTGCAACCCGTCTTTTTTTTTTTCTTTTTAGGTGTATATATATGTTACGGCTAAAGATGGGTGTGTACATAAACTTAAGATTAGCCGGCTAAACTTAAGATGGTGTGAACATAAACTTAAGATTAGCCGGTTAAACTTAGGTCCTGACGTCGACCGTCTAGGGTTAGCGTTTCCGTCAGCAGGTCGACGGATCCCCGCTGCGCGGGGCTCCTATTTCTGTCTGCAAGGTTTACAGGAACCTAACTAACCGAACCTCGGGGTGCCCCTGACGTCGACCGTCTAGGGTTAGCGTTTCCGTCAGCAGGTCGACGGATCCCCGCGCAAAGTTTAGCCGGCTAATCTTAAGTTTATGTGCACACCCATCTTTAGCCGTAACATATATACTATTAGATACTTATATTTATTATTTAGGTTAAGACATTCATACTATACATGTTATTTATTCTCTTCCTGTCGCACACTACTACCTACATTACTTCTCAAATAAGCAGTGCCGTTATACTCGTAAGATATGTTATAATGTTTCCTTATGTTCTATCTTATGTGTATATAGGGTGACTGGTAATTAATGACCGATGCTTAAACACGTGGTTGTGCTCATGATAACAAACAACTTTCCCAAAGCAACATTTTTTTTTATACTCGTTCACTTTTATCACAATAACACAACAGCCGTATGAACATGGCACGCGCGTGCCTGTGACCTATCAGCTGTTAGCCGCGTGACGTCGCCGCCGCCGTTCTGTCTCATTACTTTGCTACATCGTTTATTATCCGCACAGCCAAGGAGTGCAATTCCTTGCCTTCGTCGGTGTTCCCAAGTTTATGACCCCAATCTATTTAAGTCGCGAGTTAATAGGCTTCTTTTGGGTTAGCTCGTTCCATCGTCGACTTCATCTCTGTCCTCAGGACTAGATTGAGGTCAAGAGTAGGCCCATTTAATATAAAAAAAACTATCGTACCGCTGTGCAACAGTGCGTAGGCAGAGCACCCGAGCGGCTCGCAAGCCCGCACCTTCCAGGAGTCATAAGTATTCTTTTAAGATGCAACGTATGTCCGCATAGCTACAAAATATCTCGGAACTCGCGTGCCCTAAGATTATAATTAGGCACGATCTATCAGCTGATAGTCTGATCTCGGGAAAGGGGAAATGTACTAGTAGTAGACACCAGCGTGGCGCGGTCCCGGAATTTCATGCTTCTGTAAAAAATGTTTCTTTGGGAAAGTTGTTTGTTATCATGAGTACAATCACGTGTTTAAGTATCGGTCACTAATTACCAGTCACCCTATATAAATGATAAAATAAATAAATAATTTTTCTTTTCCATTCCTTATAGCTGGCGTCACAAAACAGCAGACGCCGCAGCGTCGAGCACCTGCGTCGTTTAGCTCGAGAATTACGAGCTGTCCGAGCGTGTAGAGACGACGCTCTATCAGAGAGGAGGGCATTAGTCACACAGCGGGATACCGTTAGAGCCAGCTGCCTGAGATTGTACAGGTATATTGTACAGGTAAGCACCATTAATCGCAAGTCCAAACTCAAGGTTTGCCAAAGGGCGATGGAGCGTAGCGTATTAGGAATTAAGCTCAGCGACAGAATTCACAATACCACAATACGCTCCAAAACTGGAATCGCTGATGTGGGGAACAAGACTGCTGGGTTGAAGTGGGATTGGACGGGTCATGTCTATAGGATGCATCAGGACCGATGGGCCAGAGTCGTCACGCAGTGGGTGCCAGAAGACGGGGGTTGTCGCCGAGGGAGGCCTAGAAAACGCTGCCGTGACGACCTAGAGGCGTTTATGAAACATTGGCCAGAGAAAACCGCACGGAGAGAAGAGTGGAAGGCTATGGGGGAGGCCTTTGCCCAGCAGTGGGACAATATAGGCTAAGAAAAAAAATACCACCATTAATTATTTAATAATTTTCTTACGATAATAGATGGCACCACGTGTCAATATTATTACAAGCAGAGTACAACCCGAATTGGAAATTTTATTTTTAAAAGATGTTTTTGTGGTACAGCTACTTTCTATATCGACTGGTATGTCATTAAAAATTGTTGGGACTAAGCATTTTCTACATCTTTGTCCATAATAGTTAATCCAAGTGGGTACTATAAATCAACAAAAAAAACGAGAATCGGAATCGGGTATTTTCTACAGCCATTAACAACACCACCTTACTATGGACCGGCAACATATCATCTGGATTTTGCAGCCTATCTAAATAGGAAATCTATTACAGGCAATACTAAAGACTAACCATCATATTATTTCTTGATTGACTGCCTCGTTGGACGAGTGGTCGCAATAAGCGCGACTGCTGAGCATGTCCTGGTTTCGATTCCCAGGTCGGGCAACATTATTGGGTTTTTGCATCAGGAATTTCTCAGTAGCAGCAGTCTGGATTTGTTCCCGGTTGATAGCAATAGGCTCGCCCTCTATTACAGACTTAAACATAACTGGCGAAATGTGGGTGTACTATTAGGTACACCTCTGCCTTACCCTTCGGGGATTACAGGCGTGATGTTATATTGTGTTGTTTCTTGTTTCAGGTCCTACAAGAGCGACAAGACTCAACAGAAGTGCCAATCTTAGATTTAGAAACAAATAAAGAATCTCAAATAAAACTACCAATCAAAAAGGTCTCAGTAACAGAGACAAAAACTCCTCTCCTACCAGAATGTTTTGAAAAACCCATAGACAAAAACATATTCGAATGTCGCATAGACAAACTCGTTCAGCAATCTGTCAATCATATATTTAAAAATGACGTTGCAGAAAAGAAAAAAGTATTTGCGAAAACAGTTTTTATATCGAATGAGAAGTTGAGTTCGAATATTAAATCTATGGTTTTGACAGAGGACGATGGACTGAAGATATTAGAGAGTGATAATGGGGTTTTGAATTTGTCGTTGAAAGAGGGGAGGAGAAAAGGTCATGGGAGGAAACAGTTGGCGCCGCGGAGGATCGCTTACATGTATACTGATAGCAATGGTGAGTACTTCTTTCAATGAAACTTACACAAACATAATGTCTATGTCCCGAAGGGTTATGCAGAGGTGTTCTCATATCTACTTGAACCAGTTATTTATATATCGAATTTTATTCCGATTAAGATAAAGTTGGCGGTCTGGTTGGTCTAGTGGTCGCAAGCGCGACTGCTGAGCATGAGGTCCTGAGTTCGATTCCCGGGTCGGGTAAGGTGTTATTGGGTTTTTCCATCAGGACTTTTTTTTGTTGTTGCTACGGAGTTTGGATTTGTGCCCGGTTGATGGCAATAGGTTTGCACCCTATTACATGCAACTTAAACCCAGCTGGCGAATGAGTGTTCAGTGGTATTGTCAAATTATTGATGAATGATTTAATATTGTGTGTGTTTATTTTACAATGTGTGTCTTATTTATTCATAATAAAGTCTTAATCTCCTCTTCTATATTTGACCGGGCGGTCCGCCAATGGACCTGGGCAGGACATCTGGCTAAACACGGAGATGGCCGATAGAGCAAGGCTTTGACCGAGTGGTGGCCAAAGTTAGGCCAAAGAAACCAGGTCCTAGGGCTCGTTGGGTCGACGATATCGTCAAAGTCGCGGGAAACACCTGGATAAGGGACGCACAGAACCGGGAAGTGTGGCAGAAGAAAGGGGAGGCCTATACCCAGCAGTGGGGGATTCCGGGCTGATATGATGATGACGATATTTCTTCATCAATTTTCTTTTATTTTTTCAGATGGCGTCCTCGATTTAAAAATAAAGAAAGAACATCAGTGACAGGAACCAACATACAAAACGGTAGTTAAGTTTCATATATACACTTATATACAGACCAAAAATATAGTTGTTAATCTCGGGAACATTATGTATAAGTATCCTAGTACATAAGCCGTTATATACTGTAACTACATGCGAGTAAGATAAGTAAAATTATCAATTATACGGATAGGACACTGGTTACCACGTATTCAGTACACCATACCAGACTTCCCACATGGGAATTTTTATTATTTATTCTTTTATTCATTTTTTTATACATTTTTAAATATTAAAAAAAAAACAAAAGTAAACAAAACATTTAAAAATATAAAAAATAGATGCCCCATCCGCATCAGGAACAAGGTCCAGGCTGCCGGTGGTCAGGGCTCCAGAGAAAGGAACCGCGTCACTATGCGTGCCGTGAGGAATACTACCGCGCAATGAGAGCCTCCTAAGGTGTATTATTATTATTTATTTATTTATGTACAAACATATACTACTACTACTAATACTATTATTACTGATACTTCTATTTTTCATCGGTAAATAAAAAAAAACCGGGAAGTTAGTGCATGTCGGGCCACGCACAATGTAGGGTTCCGTAGTTACCCATCAAAATATGCGGACCGATTTGCCTCCGAAGTCCGAACGATGATTTTTTATTGTATTAATAAAAAACAAACTTACATTTACAGTTGAAAAACCTGTGCTCCCTTACATTATATTTGGGAAAATATGTGTATATTCAGTGGCCTGAAATTGCAGCTTTCTAGTACTAAGAGTCTTTGAGCTAAGCTGCGGACAGGCAGACAGACGGACATGGCGAAACTATAAGGGTTCCTTGTTGCCATAGTCAACCCTAAAAACTGGTGTTTCGTACAAAAGTGTATGTATTGTAAAATGGCTGGTCCTTGTTAATCTACCTTGGCATGGAAACATAATTATCGTCCGCGTGAAATTATTATAAAAATATCACTTATATATATCACTATTTGAATCTGATTTTATTAATAATTTCAAGGGATTTAATTTTTTTTTGCACGGAACCCTAATCCTTGTTCTAAAGCCTAAGTTACTCCCTATCTATAGCATTAGCTATCTCCCAGTAACAGTCCCGTCAAAATCGGTCCACCCATTTCGGAGAAAAATCTATTCAAATAGAATAATCTTGCTTACGTATTTGTATAGTATATAACGGCTTAGGTAAAACCTAGGTAAACAGTAATATATAAGTAAAATATTAATACTAGGAACTATGCACGGTGATTTTTTTAAATATAATTTTGGGACAGAATTTAAACTATAAGAAATATGAGTTTTAAAATATATCTCATTCCTCCTTTTAACTCTTAATTTGGATATTAAGAATCTATTTTAAAAAATACACCCTGCATACTACTATGTATACATATGTATAATAAACAGGAAAAAACACATCACAATTATATAAATTGCATTTATACATGCAACACTGCTTAAAACATCTGGCAATTCCCCAAAGAGGATGGCTGTGTCCAACTATTGGGATACAGCCCTCCTCTTCGTGAAACAGAGTGATCTTTCGACCTTAATCCTCCTCAAGTCCTAAATAGGATTTAGAATCCAGTTTTGTCGCTGCGGCCTGTCAATACGAATGGGTGGCTTGACCGCTGCAGTTGCAGCCGCCTTTGCAATTGTACCTTTTTCCAGAAGCACCTTGTAATGTATCGTATAACGGGCTGGTGTCCGCAACTCTACGTCCAAAGCGCGTATCTTGCGTACGGGTGGGAAAATCATACGATTCAACCCAGATCCCCGAAAAAGGCTAGCTCCATGGTGTTACTGACGATCCCGCAGAGAGTACCTGGGTTACCGAAGTACTTTGCCCTGTATGAGGCAACCTCCGGGCTGTGGATCTTGTCCAGCAATGGCCGCTGTAACTGTGCGCAGCTGTAGTTCAGAAGTACCTTCTAAAAATACCTGTAATGATCAATGTAATAATTATTAACCTGCTTGATCTTCCGTCCGATCAGACTGTCTGTGTCACCAAATGCGGTTCAATTTTACAAGAAAATATTTTAAAATTCGAAGACATAATATTGTAACATCTACTATCCCGTAGCGTCTTTTTGTTAAACATCGTTCATCTGCCTAGCCTTTTCCCAACTATGTTGGGGCGGCTTCCAGTCTAACTGGATGCAGCCGAACTAGTATTTTACATGAAGCGGCTGCTTATCTGATCTCCATAACCCAGTTACTGGTTAATACGATACCCATTGGTAAGACTGGTTGTCAAAAAAAAGTAAATAAATATACAAATTGTTTGTCCATATTTGCTGCCCATGATTTCAAGGTTTTTAAATCATTTAAGAATCGACCAAATCCAAGTTTCCTGGTACCTTACTACCCTCTGCAAGTTGTATGTATATAATTTAGTCGAAAATAGTCAATCATGTTATGTAAAAAAAATCTATTATTATATAAAGTAAAACTTCTATTTGTTAGATATAAAAATGTATACATAGTTATTAAACATATAAATTCGTCCAAAACGTTATGAGAAAAATGATTCGAATATTTTTTATAAAAAAATATGATATTGGTACAAAAAAAAAATGAAAAAGGACCATTATGTGTATCTTTTTAAAATTATATACTATGTTGATATATGAGAAAAATGTCTGTGTATTGAAAATCGTTCTATTTTGAAAACTGATACATAAAAAATATTATACTCCTTTTAAGCTCTGCCTAGTCGGGCTCAAAATTGATCCCACCACTAAATAAAAAATCATTCATTTTAAAAGGTTAACTTTGGAACGCTATTGTCACATGTACGTGACAATGGCGTTCGTGTCGTGCCCTGTACGCCAACGACACAAATATGTGTCAAAAATGCGGTGCACTATAACACGGAAATGGCCGATGGAGCAAAGCTTTCACCGAGTGGTGGCCAAGGCTTGGCCATAGAAACCAGGGCCGTCCTAAAGCTCGTTGGGTCGACGATATTGTCAAAGTCGCGGGAAACACCTGGATAAGGGACGCACAGAACCGGGAAGTGTGGCGTAGTATCACGAAATAAACAATTGAATAGTTTTGGAATCCCTGTTCTTTTTGTAGGTATTTGCGGTGAATTTGTGGCTTGGCGTGGAGATCACGCGCGTGCGTTTATGCTCTGGCGTTCAAAAGGTTAAATTTTTGTTAGCGTATTGGTGGCAATCTAAATTATATCGGGCTATAACTTGTCGTTTTTAGTTGTCAGTAACAAAGACAACACATATTACGCGCCCTGAATTTGATTATTTTTCTACGGGGAATGCAAATGATTAGTGGTGCAATACATTTTTTGATTATTTCAAGATTATCTACAAACGTTTTTTATTCACCAAGATTACCAAATAAGTCTTTAGACTTTGCCTAAAGTTTTGTATAATATTTATTAATTCATACATAATTACGGAAGAATATTGTTTAAAGTAAATCAACGACTTTGATCCTAGATTATAAATCAACTATTGTTTTAAAGTTAACAACAAAATAAAACTTCAAACATTATTTTTAAATATGGAATCGCCAAAATATCAATTGGACTTTATTATTAGCCAAGCAAGCTCTTATTACATAACAAAACATTACGCCAGTAATCCCCGAAGGGTTAAGCAGAGGTGTACTCATTAGTACACCCACCCATAATTCAGTAAAATCCACTTATTAATTCAGTAAAATTCGTCAAACCAATTAAGCATTTTAAATGTGTTGTATTATTACTCAGTAATATCAGTGTCATGTACATCCAAAAAGTATGCTTAAAGCTTATAGCCGATTTAAAATGAATCAGCGTTTACTCACCATAATCATAACAATTACTTCATAAAATGGTAGAAATTTTGATATGTGTTGGTACATTTTGGCAGAACTACGCTCAATTGCTCAAAGAAATTGTACCAATGGGGATAGTGATTGTGAAACTAATGGCGCTAGCATAGCTTGTTCCAAGCATCGCCATTGGTTGAAAATCTGCTAATGTCATTTTATATTTCAAAATAGCTTGACCTCATTGGTCAGATTGAGACCTAGCTATGGTCGCGCCATCTATAATTAACTTTTAAAAGTCTTCCCCATCCGTTTTTTGGCAGCTTTACACATCAAAGGATCTTTGCCCATTATAACTAAATTAAAAAAAAAATGATTTTCATTTCTACTAAGTGCAATTTGATTATTTTCGATCAGCAAAAACAAAAAAAAAAATATGGCAATCTATAAAAAAAATTGTTATATATACAACATGTCCCAAAATTCAACGATAAGCCAGCACCGGAGGATAGACCTGCCCATGACTACTCGGGGAAAAAAAGAAAAAAAATATATCTCTTTTTTTTTGAAGTTATAAAAAAAAAGAAGAAATTCTTAAAAAAGTGAGACCTTTTATGATATTTTTCACTACCATGACCACACTTTTTTAAATATTTCTGTTATTTTTTTTTATAGGCAACCTGAATAGCACTGCTATCTACCACAATTCTTAAAAAATCCAGAATACCTCTAGTTTTTTCACGTAAATTAATGAAACTTAATTTATTCCCTAAATTTTTTGAAGATTTTTACTTTTAATCAACTTTAACTCATCGTGGTGTAAAAAAAAAGTATGAACACTACTATGGCAAGTTTTTTTATAAATTGACGCAACTAATCAAGATTCCAAAATGGTATAATACTCTAGGAAAATCAACCACAAAAAAATAATATCCATACTAGTTCAAAACAAGAACCAAATTCCTTAAATTATAGTTGACAGTAATCACTTTCACTGCGTGCCCAAAATGGGTTCTTGTTACAATTTCTAGGAATTTGAGTGGGGCATACATACCTTAGAAGTTAGAGAGAGATAGATAGATAGAGATATTTACGTTAAAAAGAGACAACAACAGGGCAGGTAGTGGGTTCTTGTTACAATTTCTAGGAATTTGAATGGGGCATACATACCTTAGAAGTTAGAGAGAGATAGATAGACAGAGATATTTACGTTAAAAAGAGACAACAACAGGGCAGGTAGAGAAGCTGTTATTATTCTCAGAGCAAGTCAGTTCAGTACGCTCTGCTCCTTTCCACGTCAGTTGAATACGGAACGGTGCGCAGTAAACAAAGGAGCAGTGCGTACTGAACTGACTTGCTCTGAGAATAATAACAGCTTCTCTACCTGCCCTGTTGTTGTCTCTTTTTAACGTAAATATCTCTGTCTATCTATCTCTCTCTAACTTCTAAGGTATGTATGCCCCATTCAAATTCCTAGAAATTGTAACAAGAACCCACTACCTGCCCTGTTGTTGTCTCTTTTTAACGTAAATATCTCTATCTATCTATCTCTCTCTAACTTCTAAGGTATGTATGCCCCACTCAAATTCCTAGAAATTGTAACAAGAACCCATTTTGGGCACGCAGTGAAAGTGATTACTGTCAACTATAATTTAAGGAATTTGGTTCTTGTTTTGAACTAGTATGGATATTATTTTTTTGTGGTTGATTTTCCTAGAGTATTATACCATTTTGGAATCTTGATTAGTTGCGTCAATTTATAAAAAAACTTGCCATAGTAGTGTTCATACTTTTTTTTTACACCACGATGAGTTAAAGTTGATTAAAAGTAAAAATCTTCAAAAAATTTAGGGAATAAATTAAGTTTCATTAATTTACGTGAAAAAACTAGAGGTATTCTGGATTTTTTAAGAATTGTGGTAGATAGCAGTGCTATTCAGGTTGCCTATAAAAAAAATAACAGAAATATTTAAAAAAGTGTGGTCATGGTAGTGAAAAATATCATAAAAGGTCTCACTTTTTTAAGAATTTCTTCTTTTTTTTTATAACTTCAAAAAAAAAGAGATATATATTTTTTTTCTTTTTTTCCCCGAGTAGTCATGGGCAGGTCTATCCTCCGGTGCTGGCTTATCGTTGAATTTTGGGACATGTTGTATATAACCTGGAATTATTGTAGGACATGACAAATGTTATAACTGCATAGGTTAAGTCAAATTTTGAGCGCAATATTTTACTCAAAATATTGTTGATGTCTTCAATACGAATTGATTACTTCAAAGATTTGTTTCAATATGAACTTAAATATTGGACTGCCGTTATAAAAGTATTTAAAATAATTGTAAAATAACGTTATAAACTCGCTCATATTACCCAGACAAGTAGACAGAAATGTATAAAACATCCACATTTCGCTAGTTATGTTTAAATCCCATGTAAAAGAGTATGAACCAGTGAACCTATTGCCAATAGCATTAACTGTTTAAGTAAAATATTGCGCTATTAAAAAAACGTTATATTCTGTAAACAAATAGTTATATAATGAATAGTTTTTAAGAGAAAGTCGAGTGTATAAAATGACTATGAGATGTTGAGTTTGAATAAATAATTTTTAGTTACCCAAGTGATGTTTTATTTTTGAGTAATACCTATTAGATACCTGTGTTACAACAACGTGTGTGTGTTAGTGTGTGTATTAGACCTGTGCGTGCCCGACAATTATGTATTAGGGCGCTTTCAATTTAGACGATTGGTGCCGGACTGCTGCAGTCCGGGTATCGTACTGCGCACGGGCGGTTATGATTTTTCATACAAAATGTCTCGACGCAAAGTCGTGCGACAGCAGTGCGGCGCACGTCCGTTGGCGGAACGGCAACAACC
Organism: Eurois occulta; assembly: GCA_950022335.1. Classification (NCBI taxonomy): domain Eukaryota; kingdom Metazoa; phylum Arthropoda; class Insecta; order Lepidoptera; family Noctuidae; genus Eurois; species Eurois occulta. The sequence continues at coordinate 5,406,614 of OX465504.1, read as the reverse complement.
TGTCTCAGTCGTTGTTCGCTAGTGCTGTGAACGCATCGTGTTTCTTAGACGTTTTCGTGCATACCTACCTAATTATGGATGATTTAAATACAGAAGATTTTATAAATGAAATAGAGTTGCAGCCCGCCGTTTGGGATTCTAAATGTGACAAGTATTCAAATCGCTTGGAGAAAAAAAAGGCTTGGGATGTTTTATGTGAAAAATTTATTACCGATTTTAAAACTAAAAAAGCAGCTGAAAAGAATACTGCAGGTAAAACAGTTTAATATATTATAATGTAATCAATTAGTATTATTTATATTTTACTGTTTTGCCACGATACTTGTCCTCTTGGGCTAACAAAATAGTCCGTAAATATATCGCGGACTGTTGTGGCTGACAAATTCTGATAACTTTGTGGCTGAACTGGCCTAACTCGAATTGGTTGACCATGCATAGTGGTATTTTCGCGTTGAACAAAGTTATGTAAAACACAAATAGCCTTAACAATATCTGTTGCAAACGATATTTCCACATTTAATGGCCGATGTAATATTCGCCATTTATTTGTCATAATACCAAATGTACACTCAATGTACCGGCGTGCACGTGACAGGCGGTAGTTAAAAATTCTTTTTTTCCCCTCCAAAAAGTTTCCACTAAATGGCCGTTGTATGAAATTGCTGACGGCAAATGCTTCGTCGCCAACAAAAATAAAAGGTAGTGGTGGCCCATTGTCTTGTATTGGTGCAGGACTTGGTATATCTAAATTATTGTTTTGAAGCTTGTTAAAAAAACTACTGCTCCGAAATATTTGTGAATCTGAAGCCTTCCCATAGGAACCGACATCAATATAAATAAATTTATAATTAGAATCGCAAATAGCCAACAACACAATAGAAAAGAAATGCTTATAGTTGTAATACAACGATCCACTTCTTGTCGGTTTTATTATTCTCACATGTTTGCCGTCTATAGCTCCCAAGCAATTAGGAAAATTTGCTTTTGTTTCAAACCCTTCAGCTATTTGTAACCAATCCTCCTTTTTAAGATCAGGTATACAGATATCTTTCAAAACTTTGTATATCTCTTGACATGTATCTTTAATAATTCCACTAATTGTTGAGACGCCATGTTGGTAAGAGTGATGCAGATCAGTCATAGTACAGCCAGTTGATAAATATCTGAAAATAATAACAGAAAATTTTATTTCAGCCTTGTTACTCCAAAAAAAATGGAGAAATATTAGGGATTCCTATTCACGAGAGTTGAATAAGCAACGACAATTAAAAAGTGGATCTGTTGGAAAAAATCATCGGAAGTACGTATATTTTGATCGGCTTCAGTTTCTGTCTAATCTTTATGAATCAAAACCTTCCAACTCTGGTACCAACGAGCAATCTGATTCTCCTGAAACCGATTCTTCTGTAATAGCATCGTCATCAAAAATTAAAAAAGCATCTTCGAGCAACGATGAGACTAATAAGATTTTAAAACTTCTTGCTGAAAGAATGCAAAACAAAAACAATGCAAATGCAGACAATTTTGAAGACGGCGATAGATATTTCTTGTTGTCATTATTAAATGATTTTAAAAAAATTCCGGAACATCGCAAAATGGATGCTAAATACGAGATAATTGGAATCATAAGAAAATACGTCGGGTCAAGTTCATATGCCGCTGATTATTATGAACAACAGGGTTACTACACAGGTCAATCTTCCGAATATCGTAGTCAGGCTCATGCTCCGTCTACTGAGTTACAACAACAATCACCTATGTCTAATACATCAACGAATTCTGATTTTACTTTATATGAAGATCTTTTTAGCGATGGTGACACAGTATAAATGCGTGCGTATCAACAAAAAAGAAAACATTAATCATCAAAATCTCTATCGGATCTGTTTAAGAGTAGCAATAAATACTTATTAAAATACTAAATGTGTTTATATTACTTACCTTATCGTTATCACAAGTCTCTCTTCGGCGGATATAGTATTTTTGAATTTAGTTTCTTGACGTTGTATTCCATTTTTAACGAAGTGATATAATTCATAGAAACATTCTCTAGACATTCTAAAATAGTTCAAAAAATCAGCTGAGCTTTCTTTTAATCTAGGGTAAAGTGTATAAAAATCACCAGTTTTATATTTTAAAGAAAACATTGGCGACGCCCTAGTACGGCGTCGTTTATGTTTCTGCCGAAGCAAGAGAACTAACAATAACACTTCCTCGTCAGAGTCCATGGCACCGACTAAAGTTGGGTTTCGATGGAAATCACTAAAATTCGATCGGACTGCAGCCGCGTATCTCTTCAAATAAGACGATTTACGTCGTACTGCTGTCGTCCGGCAGCAGTACGGCTCATGGTCGTAACAACCGTGCGGCAGCAGTCCGGCACCAACCGTCTAAATTGAAAGCGCCCTTACGAAGGCGACGGCCACGTCTATTAGCGGTGCCCAGTAGTAGGACTGTAGCGGCACTACAAAAAGTACTACAGCAACATGGAACAAAAAATACTACTACAACTAAACATCGAAATACATCTAAATCCTGCATCGCGCAAGTAAAGTTATCCGCGACTTAATACTACACTTCTCATCAAAAAAATCGAAACACCTCGCAGTTTATGATTTGATAAGGATTATCAGAAAAATGTGTATATTTAGGAATAAATGTAAAATGTCATTTAATAGTGAGTAGTATGAGGTTTTTAAATCCTAATGTTATTGTTCTAAATTCAAATTAAGTCTTCATAGGTTTCGTATTTTGTATAATGAGTAATTTTTACCCTGTATGGAATATGAAGGAAATGGGTAAAACAACACGCGTAAATGAAAAAAAAATGTAAGAAACGTTTATTTAATAACTTGTATTCCCTCCGCGAGCTCTTATTACTGCTTCCATACGGTTCTTCATCGATCGGATGAGAGTCACGATCACATGTTGTGGTATATTATCCCATTCCTCTTGGATTGCATTTTGCAGCTGGCTAAGTGTTTCTGGGGCTGGATCTCTTGCTCGAATTCGTCTCTTTAATTCATCCCATAGATGTTCAATGGGATTCATGTCCGGGCTTCTTGCTGGCCATACCATAATGGAGATACCGACTTCGGTAAGATAATCTCGTACGACGCCCGCGGTGTGAGCTCTAGCATTGTCGTGCATGAATATGAAGTCGTTGCCAATAAAATGTGCATAGGGCATCACATGAGGTTCAAGACACTGTTCGATGTACCGATGAGAGTTTAGTGCAGGCAGCCGTGGCCCAGACACAAAGGCAAGTTCTGTCTTACCGTCGGCGCTGATTCCTCCCCAAACCGTCCACGAACCGCCACCATAGCTGACCTTTTCTTCAATGCAGCATTGTGCAAAGCGTTCTCCATCTCTTCTGTAGACCTTGTTCCTTCCGTCGTTACCATACAGCATAATTTTACACTCATCAGAAAACAGTACTTTGCTCCACTGAAGGTATGACCAAGTTAGGTGCTCGCGTGCAAAGTTAAGGCGCGCTCTTCGATGGTCTGCAGTTAATTTCGGCCCATTCGCTGGCTTATGCGGTGCCAATCCGCGTTCCTTCAACCTTCTTCTTATTGTAGAGTCACTTACAGCTACTCTTCGTACAACGCGAAGCTGCTGCTGCAGTTGAAAAGCGTTAAGGCGTCGATTTCGTAAAGAAGTTGTTACAATAAATCGATCATCTCGCTCAGAAGTGACCCGATTCCTGCCAGATCCTGAACGGCGCGTGAACGAACCAGTCTCCCGATAGCGTTTGTAGACTCTATGAACAGATGATAAGCTTAGATGCAATCTTGCAGCCACAACACGCTGACTAAGTCCAGAATCCAGCAATGCCACCACTTGGGCGGCTTCTGCGGGCGAAGTATCCATATGTTTTAGAAAAAAAAGTTTTTTCAGACGTCCCAAAGTCACAGTAAATGAAATAAGAAACAAAAAGTTTAAAGACAAGCGCTATTTTTTAGTTTTTAAACGAGAAACGTACTCCAACCCTAAATACACATTTGTCTCAAAACAGTGATTAATTTCATTTATAGGATAAACAAATGAAATTCTAATTTCGAATTTTGATTTTTTTCTTCTTACTGTAATGACCAAACTGCCAGCTACACAATAATGTTTTTTTTTTCATGGAATTAATTCTCTTTTGTAAAAAATTAGGACAAAAACAATAAAAACGAAAGTGTTTCGATTTTTTTGATGAGAAGTGTATATAGAAGAACCCGACGACTGTCGGGCAGTAGCCCACCAGACATAACACCCGTCTGGTCGGAGGATCCTCCCTTTTCTATGGGGGATGAAGAACTTTACACCCTGTTCTTCATATCCCCAAAGGCCCAATCTACTGAGTAAAGCCCCTATAACGCGTACCTTGACTGTTCTTAATGACGTAGCAGACAGCATAGATCTTTTTACTTACCCTCGGAGTGAGTTCATAAAAACCACGATGTACAGAATATGTTATGGTAAATAATAAAACTGTAATTATGGCCACACTATTGAATAGAGAGTTTTACATCAAATAAAACTTACCTATTATTTTTTCATCAATATCCGGAATCCATCTTGAGTCAAGCACCCGTCTTTCAGCCTGTTGACAGCGATTTCCTTTGCCTCTCCGCTGGTCGCGCCCTCTATGCTTACCGTTGGTACTAAGTATTTCAAGCGCGCATCGGGTGATCACCCGATTTACCGTCATTATGGAACTCATGATGCACCAGGTAGACCTTACCTGGATTCCGGATATTGATGAAAAAATAATAGGTAAGTTTTATTTGATGTAAAACTCTCTATTATTTGTTTTGTATCAATATCCGGAATCCATCTTGAGTGATGTGTTTGTTATCACCTGGTGCGCTAAACCCAAAGACGCTATAATGTGTTTTAGGATGTAAAATATTGGGTTAATAAAAATCAACATCAAAATTATGTAAATGTATTACAATTTACAATAATTAATCTGGTATGACCTAGGTACTACTTTTAGTCATATAACAAAAGAAACGGTTTCGAAAAAAATAATGGGTACTCTTAATGAACAGGATCAAAATAATTAGACAAAGATATAGAATGATTGGGAACATTTGAATCATTGTGATTTAACAGTTCTCTCTGATAATAATTCTGGAAGGTGTGAATCGTTTTCCAGTTACCGGTTGCAAGAATTTGATCAATAGGAAAATTCTCTACAAAATTGAGAGAAGCAACTGCCGATCTTACTGATCCTGGAGTTGCATCAATACCAGCAGCTTTTAAAAGAGATCTCACCCATCCACCAATAACAGTTCTAGACGCAGGTTTAATATCCCCTTTAGCTGTAATAAACAAATGTTTTATATTTCCTCGACAGTTTGAAGTAATACATATTAATTGTCTTAACCAAAAAATCAGATTTAATTTTTTATCGGGGTGTTCTCTAAGCCTCCATCCAGACTGTCTGTGGTTATGGTTATCTGTTTTAGAACCGAATGCTGGCCACAACACAATAGAGGAATCTTCATCGACTAAGCTAGTGCTATCAATTCGCAACAGAGTAAGGTCGTGAACCCTACGGCCTGATGCTAACAATAAAAGAGTAGCCACGTGCCTTGATACTTGAAATATATTATTTTCATCAAAATCATAAGCACTCATGTGTTGCAATAAAACTTTAGGGTTCCAAATAGGTGGTTTAGCAGATTTCTCTCTTGCTACAGAAATAGCTTTTAATATGTGTTTTATAAAGAAATTTGACGACAAATCAATATTAGATGTTATGTGTGTGAAAGTAGAGATAACCGATTTGTGTACCAAAATAGTTCTGTATGCAAGACCTATATCACAGTGTAAATGTGCTAAATATCGAGCTACCTGATCCGCATTAGGGTATTTAAAACTAATCGAATGGGAGTCACACCATCGCTTCCATCTGCGCCACACTGGTCTGTAGGTATTGATTGTGGAGCCCCTCCAGCTTGACATAAAGAATTTTTGTTCTTGATCTGTCCAGTCCGTCAAAATATCTTGCCACCCGAAATCAGCCATGCTTCCAAGTGTAGGTCTTGCACTTGCGGCGGATGCGTCCCTGTCCTGGTGTCTATTAGAGTGCAGGCTAGATCTGGAATCAGATAAGGGGGATGTCGCGCTCGCCGTTGAACATCCGCCTGCCAAAATACCTTGCTCCACTTCGGGGCGATCAATATATAGTCTCCGCTGGCTTGGTTCAGGTGTTGGAGAACTCGGGGAATCAAATTTGGTGGTGGAAACAACCAAGCTAGATCGTAGTGCCACTGATGACAGAATGCGTTGTGATACTGGGCTTTCTGATCGTTGACGTCCAATGATACGTACTTTGATACTGTGTGGGCTGTTCTCGACGCGAAGAGGTCTATCTCCGGCGTACCCCACATTCCAAAAATTGTTGTCGTTGCCATTCTCGTGAGGTGCCACTCTGGACAAGCCTTCTGCCGAGAAAGAGCATCTACCTCGGCATTGAACCTGCCCGGAAAATAATGTGCTGTCAGATGAATGTTCTGCTTGTCTAGAACAGCAAGAAGTTGTCGAGTTTGATGAAGCAATTTCTTGGATTTTGTGCCGCCCTCCTTGTTTATGTACGAGACTACTGTCCGATTGTCGGTTTGCAGTAGTATCTGTGCATTCTGGAGTTGCTGCTGGTTCTGACGTATAGCTGCGTAAACGGCAAACATCTCTTTTTTGTTGGCATGCCATGTCTTTTGAGAATCTGTCCAGGTTCCCACAATATTTGTGTCGCCGAGTTGAGCCCCCCATCCGATGTCCGATGCGTCTGTGGTCAACAGTTGTGACGTCACTGAGCTCAAGTGTATCGGCATCGACATTCCTATGGCTTGACACCACCACTCCATCTCTGATCGTGCTGGTTGAGGGACAGTGAACGACCGATATGGGTGTTTCACCGACAGCTGTCGACTGTAGTATTGCAGAGTACAACAGTGAAGGCGACCTCTCGGAGTCACGAACGTTGCAAAGTTGAGTCTCCCCATTAGAGTTTGGTACTGTTTGAGGGACCACTTTGTTAACTGAAGCTGTTGGTGAAGTGCTTTGCGTAGCGATAGGCACTTTGGTTCCGACAGGGACTTTGCGTTGCGTTTTGTGTCCCACGTAATGCCGAGAAACTCGAGGCACTGTGTCGGAACCAGTACAGACTTTTCGTAGTTGATTGTCCATCCTAGTAAATGGAGTATTTTTGTCGTGAATGCAATGTCGTCTTCCAACTGCGATTTGGACTGGTTTGCCAAAAGAAAATCGTCTAAATAAACTACGCACCTGACCTTGTGACTCCTCAGGAATTCTGCTACCCAATTGGTTATCGAGGCAAACGTTCTGGGTGCCGATGAGAGGCCGAACGGCAAACACGTCATCTGGAGTAGCTGATGTTGATGTGAATTTTGATGATAATTTAGCCTCAGGAACCTGCGATGCTGCTGTGCGATGGCCACGTGGAAATATGCTTGGCTCAGATCTAGTTTGGCCATCCAATCTTGTTGTTGCAAGAAACTTGGTACACGGAAGTGACTGAATAGTTGAAATGGCTTGGCTACTACGAACTGGTTTAGTTTTTTCAAATTGAAAATAGGACGGAAGGTCTGATCTGACTTGGGTACCAGAAAGAACGTGGAAAGGTAACTGGGCGTCAGTTCTGCAGGTTCTAGTACCCCTGACTCGAGCATAGTTTGGATTTGTATGGTCATATTGGGAGAGGTTTTGGTTCTGTAAGATTTCAGAACTGTGGGACTCGGAAATATTAGTGGCGGTCTGAGTATGAAGGGTATGCGTGCCCCGTTCAACAGTCGGCATATATTGTCTGGCGCACCCAGATTGCTCCAAACATATTGAAATTGCCTTAGACAGCCGCCTTGAAATATCCGACAGTCATTCGCGACGCTTGTTTTTAGGGATAGCCTGCGATTGCGATTTCTTACCCTTTGGTTTATATCGGTGGTTGCTTGTTCGGTTTTTGTTTTGGTTTGAAGTGTTTGAGGCCTGTCTTTGTCTTTTATTAAAGGTATCTCGACGAAAAAACCTATCGTCAGGTTGTTTACTAGTCGATGGTTTTTGATTTTGATAAAAGTTTTCTTTAGAATAAGTTTGTGGTTTAGTTGATACAGTAAGTTTATCCACCCCCCCAATTTTTTGGAGGTAGGTTTGAACTGCCTCATCATTAAAAAGATATTCCGTACTGGGAGGCATTTTATGTAGGACATCACGATGAAAACCTTCGGAAATTTGACGCAACATAGCCTCTCGACGTGTATTTATCAAATCCGCTCTTCGGCCGCACACTATTTGTAATAAGTCATCAGTAACCGTACTATACGCGGATTCTTTCGAAAACAATGATTCTACTTTTTCGAATAACGTGTTGGGTGTCAACGATTGTCTAGACTCATTTGACCAATCCACCAATGATTGTAATGATTTGTGCAATTCGTCTTTTTGACAAAGTAAAGCATTCGTTAATCCAGCAAAGGATCTTTCCAATAAATATGAGCGCGAATCTTCTTTCAACATGTCCGATTCAAAACGCTTTAATTCGTCGTTAACATTTAACTCGACAAAACCGGGGGTAGCTAAATATTTCTTTTGTGCATCCGAAAACCGAACGGCATTCCAATCATCACACTTAAAACGCTGTAGCTCCGTTAGTTTGTTAAGGTATGTTTCGTTTGCCCTAGGGTAAATCGGATCCTTTACTGTTGTACTGACTTCCGATAAAATCTGAAGTTTGTTATTCTTGGACAAGTTTTCAGGTCGTCGTAGATTTAACTCATTTGTGGTTTCGGAAGCGGTTTGAATGTTAGCACTTGAAGTTGTATTATTTTCAACAACGGAATGTTTCGTTATGAGGTTTGTTAAATAAGCCACTTGTTGTGATAAAAACTCGAAGTGTGCATAACTCACGGTTTGGGAGTCCCTCCTTACTTTACGTTTCTCAGGGCTGGGTCCACTGCTAGTAGAAGAACTGCTATCACTATCTCTTGCACTTGGCGTCGGAGAACGAATACGTTTACGTGATATTGAACCGTCAGTAACACCTTCTGGCTCTAAATTATTATTAGGATTTTCCATAATTAACAACGGAGAGGTAAAATTTCACGAATTTAAAATATAATAGATTTACCACACTTAATTGAAATAAGTGGGTTACTTTTTCGCGAAGTTTAAATAACGCTATCAAACGAACGGCGCGAAAAACGACGCTATAATGACGGTAAATCGGGTGATCACCCGATGCGCGCTTGAAATACTTAGTACCAACGGTAAGCATAGAGGGCGCGACCAGCGGAGAGGCAAAGGAAATCGCTGTCAACAGGCTGAAAGACGGGTGCTTGACTCAAGATGGATTCCGGATATTGATACAAAACAAATAATAAGAAAATTCCTGTAATGATAGTGACGATGAGTTAATAAATAAATTACAGAATCAGTACAAACAACAAAATAACGCCACTTGGCAGAAATCCACGACATTAAATGTTATGCCAAATATGTGGTTTTATTTCTGCGAAAAGATCCAGGCGTGGATGCAGGATGCAGCACCGTCCTCCCGCCCGCAAAAATATGCGCATTGCTTTTCCTGCATGTGCATATTTTTGGCCAGGCCTGGATCTGTTGCGGTCAGGGAATTAAAACTATATAAGGTCCCACTAAAGTAGATGGACAAATTTTAACACTGCGTTCAATACATCTAACCAAAGATATCCAACCAGGCGCCAGGTCTAAAGATATATATCTTTAGTAGACCTGGCGCTGTTTCTAAGCGACATGTCCTTTCAAAAAACCATGGAACTAATATTATCGATTAGACTTGAAAATCGAAAAATCACTGATTTCAATCATAGAAAAGGGGATATTGTTTTATATTATTTTTATCAGCAATTTCAAAAGGATTACTTTTGTATTAACATACGCCAAAGAGATATTAGCTCGTAATATTTGAATGTCTTTGGCATACGCTATTTTATATATCAATGCGCTAAGTATAAAAAGTTGAAATTGAAATTGAAAAACGTCAAAAGTGCTCCACGAATAATACTTTTCATTTCGTTTTGCTACTCTCCGGTAGGTGGCACGAAACACAGTTTCTCAATGTTTGAGAACAAAAGGTTGAAAATAATGGCAACACTGCTCTCAACATGCGCCCTCTACCAGTCAATAAAGAAAACTCTCCTTTTGTCTCGTTCAATCCAATATGGCGGCAAACGGTGTATGAAAGGTGCAGAATGTTTTGATTCGAAACGAACAATAAAAAAATTGTATGAAAAAAAACCTCTAACGAAACGGGAAAAAAATACGCAATGGCCGGTGAATTAACGTGGTTTTCGTGTTGTTAATATTAAATAATCGATCTCGAAGCTAGTGGTGTGGAAACTGATGTGTTTATGAATTGACTATTATTTTTTTGGTATTAAGGATTAGGGTTCGTTAACGCTAATGTGTTCGCTTGCATTAATATGTGATAGATTACACGCTAGATATGTCTACCGACCCTGATAAAGCTACGGGATGCCCGATTGAGAGTGATAAAAGTGTGAATACAGAGTTGCAGGAGTGTGGTGATAATAACAGTGGATTAAGTGATGAGTGTACAGAGAAAAAGAAGATTTCTCGCTCAGTGCGCTTCCCTGACGAGGATCTCTTAGTCACACAGTACTTCGAACCAGCAAACCCCTGGCATGATGGTAAGCGAAACCTCTTTCTACCGATTTCTCGTTGAACAACGTAAAAAGATATTTTTGGCAATTCTGGACTCTTATTTAGTGTTTTATTCGGTGTATGATCTTTGGAACGTGTTTAACACGACAACCAACGCGATTTATCACAAAAACCTGTCATTTTATGTCTTTTTAATGTCTACAGCTGATTGAAAAAAAAAAAGAAAATCTATTATCACAATTGATTTATACTTCATATCCTACAATATTACAAACTGTAATTTGGGCAAGTTTCCCTGGTATACAGATCAGTTTTTACTATAATAATGCCATGAATTATACATGTCACTTTGTCAGCTGTTTACAACATAGTTCATGCATTATACTTTTATGCATTTTTGAGCATTTGCCCTGCTCATGGCAATTTACTGCTTGATATCATTCCTTAATTAATTAAAAACCATATAATATAAGCCTAACAATCAGTCTTACTAGCAGGTACCATGTTACCATTAACTGGGTTATGGAGGTCAGATAGGCAGTTTCTCCATGAAAAATAGGTATTCCTTTGGTAAGACAGGTTGTCAAACGTTCTAGACTAGATGATAATGAAAAGCCACCACTGTTAATAATCCCATTCATACTCTCCTCTGGTTTCTTAAAACCAATTAAATCTTTGTACACAACTGTCAAATCATATGAAGTTATGTTACTTCCAGTATGTCCTGCGTCACAGTAAAAAGTGTCCTGTGTAAATTGTATAGTTGTTCAGAACCCTGGGATGGTTGACAGTGACATAAATGCAGGGAACATAATAACATCATCATCTGCCTAGCCGTTTACTAACCATGTAGGAGGATATAGTAAACTCCCGTTTTGACATAACCTGTCTATACCAACTAGGATGAATTTCACTGATGATACTGCTCCTCCTCATGCATTGGTGAAATGCACTGTGCTCAATTGAAAAGTAACATCAAACAGCCGTTGAAATATAAAAACAAGTGTTGTAAAAATATGGATCAGACAACCATTGTAGCTAAGGTTTAACAATATTGTGATAGAGAGGAGTAACAATTTTGCTGTAAAGTAAATATACTATATTTTCTATATAACCTATGTATGAGAAGCAAAAGCATTTATAATAATACTAGCGACCCGCCCCGGCTTCGCACGGGTGCAATGCTGATACTAAATACACTACAGAAAAACTGTGAACGTTGTATATAAAAACATAGCGGCCCACTTCGGCTTCGGGTGTAAAATATATAGCCTATGTCACTCACTGAAAAAATGATTAAAATTGATCCAGTAGTTTTGATTTATTCATTACTGCCCGTGGCCCGCACGCGTTAAATTTGCCTCGCCGCGCCGGCCGGTGCCGGCGCAAACGCTACGTCCCGCAATTTTTAAATCTGTAATATCTTCGAAAATATTCATTTAAATCATATGCTGTAAAGGGCCATATAGATCTATATTAAATCAACAATGTATTTAAGGTATTTAATTGGATAAGGATTAATGCCGTATTGGTTAAAATCGCTTCGGAAATTAGCCATTATTTGGCGTAAAAAGTAAATGACAAAAACATGTTATTGTGGGATATCCATAAGAGATAGACATATACCATCGCGGAGTTTTCTGTAGACCTTTTTAATGTGTACAATACTTAGTACATTATTTTGATAAATCTCGTAGGGTTCAGCCTGCGTTTGCAATGTAAGCGGAAAAAAATGAAATTATTTACGACTTCACAATAGAAATCTTGAAATTATCAGTGGTTCTCTAATATATTAAGCATGTTATTATACATATAAACCTTCCTCTTGAATCACTCTATCTATTAAAAAAAACCGCATCAAAATCCGTTGCGTAGTTTTAAAGATTTAAGCGGTCAAAGGGAAATAGGGACAGAAAAGCGACTTTGTTTTATAATATGTAGTGATACCCACCATCATCATCTGCCTAGCCTTTTTTCAACTATGTTGGGGTCGGCTTCCAGTCTAACCGGATGCAGCTGAATACCAGTATTTTACATGTAGCTGCCTATCTGACCTTCACAACTCAGTTAGTACTGGGTAATACAATACACTTTTGTAAGAGGGGTTGTCAGACTTTCAGGCCACTGACTACCTGTAACAACTGACAAAGATCTACAAAATTAAATGAGAGCCAGGACCAACCTCTTAATGTTCTATGTATTTGATGGTTACCCATCCTCAGACAGAAGTTGGCAAGCGTGGGTTAACCTTACAGATCGACCAGTGTGGCTGTTATTATTTTGCCAAAACCTCTTCGAAATATTATCACAACATAATTGAGAAAAGACTGTGTAGATGATGATGATATATGTACACATACACATAGTTAAAAAAAATAGTGAAAAAAAGAAAGAAAAAAAGGAAATATAGAAAAAAAACGAAAGAAGGTAAGGAGAAGTCTGACAACTCGTCTTACCTAAGGTTATTGTGTTACCCAGTGCTAGCTGGGTTGTGGAGGTCAGGTAGGCAGTCACTTCATGTAAAATACTGGTATTCAGCTGCATCTGGTTAGACTGGAAGCTGACCCCAACATAGTTGGAAAAAGGCCAGGTGATGACATAGTTAAGAAGTGCTAAGGGTATATCAGACAAGTAACTCTATTATACTATGAATAGATAAGCATAATAAACACATAATTTTAGGTATAATATTATTCATACTATAATTATCAAGATTATCATACTTTGATTAGAAATGATCCTGATTATCACATGTTTAATTTATTATTAATCTATTTTTACACATTTTTTAAATTCTTCTGTTTGTTTTGGATACATAACAAAACATAAAATCACACCTGTAATCTCCGAAGGGTTAGGCAGAGTTGTACTAATAGTATAACCACATTTCGCCTGTTATATTTAAGTCCCATGTGATAAGGGGAGATCCTATTGCCATCAACTGCGCATAAATCCAGACTTCGTGGCTGCTACTGAGAATTTCCTGATGGAAAAACCCAATAACACTCACCCAGAATCCAGGTCCAACGAGGCACTCTAGTGTGTTTTGGATCCAACCAATTGAATCTGAAGCATCATTTGCCTATGGCGTTTCAATGCTGGACATAAGCCTCTCCAGTGACATGCCATACAACTCTTCTTAACTCTCATCCATCATCGGCTAATAGCTTCCTAAGAAAGTTGAATTTTCACTGGAAATGAAGTTGAGAAAAAACTGCAACATCAAATGTTACTGTTGCAACAATTTTGCACTGCTTTTGTTTTGTTTGACATGAATATTATGTAGAACATCAGCATGTTGCCAATAAATAGCACTAACTAGGTAATGATAGCCGGTCTGGTCGATCTTTAGGTTAAGCCATCCTTGCCTATGTTGGTCCATGGATGCGTGACCACCCATTACATACCGAGTTTTCTGTGCCACTCGGAAAGCGTGTCCCGGCTGTAATTTGTAGATATTTGACAGTTGGTTCAGGTAGTTAGTGGCTCAAAAGTCTGACAGCCAGTCTTACCAAGGGGTATCGTATTACCCCATACTAACTGGGTTGTGGTGCTCAGGTAGGCAGTCGCTCCATGTAAAATACTCATATTCATCTGCATCCAGTTAGACTGGAAAACGACTCCAACATGTTGAGAAAGGGTTGGGCAGGTGACGATGATGCTTGGCTCATTGCTGGGTGATGTAATTCCAACATAAGAATAATATTTCGAACTATAAAGCATTCATTTTGGTAAAACTAAACATCATTCAAAACAGACTGTGAAATTCTAAACTTACTATTCTCTTATCAGAATTCATGAAGTAATTAAGGATATAAAAGATATTAATTAAAATGGTGGTTGTTTAAGGATGCAAGTCTTATATAAAAAAACATGTTTAAAATAATAACAGATAATTTCCGTTTTATCAAAAACATCACTTAACGTCATCTAGTTTTATCTACATGTTACATAGTGTCTCTCTGTCTGTTTGTCCTTACATAAACAGCTGATAGATTGCAAGGACATGTGTCTTAAATGGTTGATGTTTTGTGGAAACTGGCTTACTCTGATTATAAATAATGACTAACAGGCAGAATTTACCAGTTCTGAATTAAATTGAATACATAAAATCACGCCTTTTTCTAATGACCCCCATTAGACAGAAACGCCACCAGCTACGATTCATATATATGTGTATATACTCCTTTTGTTTTGCCTCCGTTCAAACACGCACGACGGTTGCAAGTGGTATTCAGTTTCAAAAGCCCTTTTATTGTGAAAACTCCTCTGTTGTGGTACATTTATTGATGTTCTTTTCAATCCCTGAGTTACAGTATATCTCGGAGTTCACTGTGCGTCTTGACAAAGCCTCTTCTAAAAAAGATTTCCATTACGTTCTTCTCTAGTGAGGAACTGCTGTGAGCTTTTTCGTTCTCCCATCTTTTGCGTTGTTGACCTCTATTTCTTTAACCTCTTTTAGCGTACCATTACAAGTGCTACTACTATTCTAAATCTTAAGGTTTTTACTGACCACCACCCCTCATCACCCCTGTTTTCCTCAAAGGGATAGAGCAGAGGTGTTACAGTTAGCCATTTACGTTAAAAACCCACCCGGGTATTTAACCCACATGGTTTAATACCCAGTTTGGTTTTTCTACCATGAATTTCGCACTCGCAGCAGTCATGTTTGAGATCATACTAGCCCAATAGTCGGCCCTGCTGCAATTTCTCTACAAAAATTGATGATACCAACAGCTGCCTAGCCTTTTCCCAACTTTATTGGGGTCGGCTTCCAGTGTAACCAGCTGCAGCTGCGACAGCATTAAGCTACTGCCTATTTGAATTCCACGACATACCATAACAACACGCCTGTAATCCCCGAAGGGCTAGGCAGAGGTGTACCTAATTGTACATCTAAATTTTGCTTTTATGTTTAAGTTCCATGTAATTTGGGCGAGCCATCAGCATCAGCCAATCGGGCACTTATCCAGGCTACATGGCTGCTACTGAGAAATTCCTGATGGAAAAACCCAATAACACCGCCCGACCTAGGAATCAACTCCAGGACCTCATGCTCAGCAGCCGCGCTTGCGCCCACTAGACCAATGAGGCAGTCACGTGATAGTTACTGGGAAACACAATATCCCTTAAGGGGCCGTCTCCACGAGCAAGAGAATCGCGGCGATATTACGTATTTGTATGGGATAATATCGCCGCGATTCTCTCGCTAGTGGAGACAGCCCCTAAGACTGGTTGTCGGAGTTACGGGCTGACATCTCTCAAAGATCTTCGATTAAGAGATATACAATAGTGTCGAGATACTGACTATACTTCGCTGATGTAAGTGTTGAAAACTCGATAGGGTGACGCGTAATTGATACACTCGCCCGAGGAGCTCGTGGCTGAATAATAACAGCCGTTCGGGTCTATATTCCGGTTAAACTGCGTTTGCCTAAGTTGGTCCATGGATGGGTGACCACCCATTACATACGAGATTCCTCCGTGCCTCGGAAAGCACGTTAAGCCGTTGGTCCCGGCTGTCAATTGTACATCTTTGACAGTTCTTACAGGTAGTCAGTGGCCCGAAAGTCCGACAACCAGTCTTAACAAGGGGTATCGTATTACCCAGTACTAACTGGGTTGTGGAGGTCAGATAGGCAACCGGTCCATGTAAAGTACAAGTATTCAGCTGCATCCGGTTAGACTGAAAGCCGACCCCAACATAGTTGGGAAAAGGCTAGGCAGATGATGACTTTTAGCCCTCGTCAGCACAGTCGATCTTTTAATGCGAAGATTTTCAAGTCTTAGTATTGAGCCGAGAATTGAGAATACAAAAAAGCACACCGTTGAATTTTCAACTATCGGCCGATAATCAGTGCATTAAAAATTCAGTCCACGACAAATGTAATCGTTCGTGCGATCGAGAATTCCTACAAAACATTTTGTAAATACATAAGTAGGTACATCATAAGGTAAACATCACAATGACCTTGTATTATTTATTTACTAGGTTATTATTATTTTCCTTATTTAATTGCCAATACGCTTATCATAATACCTTTTAGGTGGGTTTAATTCATGAATGGGATACTTGTTTTAATATTAAGTAGGTACATAAGAGAAGGTAGAGACTAGACCACTGATTTCAGCCACTAGTGACCATCATTCTCCTGCTCTTTTGGTGGGCTGGCGCAGCATTTCTAACTCTTCCATAACATCATAACATAACATTACGCCTGTAATTCACGGGTTAGGCAGATGTGTACCTAATAGTTCACCGGCATTTCGCCAGTTATGTTTAAGGCCCATGTAATAGGCGGCGAACCTATTGCCATCAACCGGGCACAAATCCAGACTCCGTGGCTGCTATTGGGAAATTCGTCATAGAAAAACCCAATAACAATTTGCCCGACCCGGGAACCGAACCCAAGACCTCATGCTTGGCAATCGCAATTACGACCACCAGAACGAGGCAGTCACCTTCCTCTTCCTCTCCCCTCTATTAGTCGTCATCTCATTTGCATAGTCCATTATCGTCGGCTATTGACTATCAGTGTCAAATATCTGCAAATGGCTTAACGTGTTGTCCGAAGAACACAGGGTCTTAATATGAAATGGTCACCGATCTACAGGCCGACCTCGGCAACCATTCCTTAACTTTGATCGATCGATCCGTGTAGCGCGCCTTGGCAACGAGCCTTATATTTGTTGACAGTAATCTTTTTTAGGGTTCCGTACCCGAAGGGTAACCAACGGGACCCTATTTCTAAGTCTCCGCTGTCTGTCTGTCAGCGGGCTGTACCTCATGATCCGTAATAGGAAGATCGTTGAAATTTCACAGAATGTTTATTTCTGTTGCCGCTATAACAATAAATAATAAAAACCGGCCAAGTGCGAGTCGGACTCGCGCACGAAGGGTTCCGTACCATTATCTATAAAAACGGCAAAAAAATCATATCTGTTGTATGGGAGCCCCCTTAATTTTTTTTTTTTAATTTTTAATAGGTACTTGTTGTTATAGCGGCAATAGTAATACATCATTTGTGAAAATTTCAGCTTTCTTGCTATCACGGTTTATGAGATACAGCCTGGAGACAGACAGACAGACAGCGAAGTCTTAGTAATAGGGTCCCGTTTTACCCTTTGGGTACGGAACCCTAAAAATTAACGGGGGCTCACTAACTAAGATGGTATCGTAGGATAGTCGTATCAACCCATGGCTTAAGAGCCTCGACCAATATCTGAGGAGGCTCTCGTTAGGCAGCTGGTTCAAGGGCTTGATTCAGAAACCGATACTCCTGGACACGGCTCGTATTGTTAGGCGGTTCCTCTCTCTGGAGCCCTTACCGCGGTAGTTTCACCCTGTTCCCGATACTGTGGGCTACAATTTTTTTTATATTTTGAAATGTTTTTTACATTGTGTATTTTAAAGAATATTTAAAAATGTATTAGATTTGTATAGAAATAAATAAAGGAAATAAAAAGAATCCTGTTAGTATACTGCATTCCAGTATAATCTTTCCATGCAACCAATTTAGTTTTTCCTGATTAGCGAGTAGGTAACCTTGGGGAAGGCTATGTCCGCGTTCCATCATGATATAAGATGGTAGATAGTGTTCACTTAAGCAGCATCATTGTATGAGGTTATACTTGTATGTATACTCATTTTTAGGGTTCCGTACCAAAGGGTAAAACGGGACCCTGTTACTAAGACTTCGCTGTCTGTCTGTCTGTCTCCAGGCTGTATCTCATGAACCGTGATAGTTAGACAGTTGAAATTTTCACAGATGATGTATTTCTGTTGCCGCTCTATCAACAAATATTAAAAAAACAGTAAAAAATAATCTAAGTGGGGCTCACAGATAATGGTACGGAACCCTTCGTGCGCGAGTCCGACTCGCACTTGGCCGGTTTTATTAAGAGTTGGCGACAACTAACATAACATCATGCCTATAATCCCCGAAGGGTTAGGCAGAGGTGTACCTAATAGTACACCTACATTTCGCCAGTTATGTTTAAGTCCCATGTAATAGGGCGCAAATCCAGACTCCGTGGCTGCTACTACTGCTACCGACCCGGGAATCGAACCCAGGACCTCATGCTCAGCAGTCGTGCTTTCGACCACAAGACCAATGGTCGTGCAAAGTGTTATTGGATTTTTCCATCAGGTATTTCTCAGTAGCAGCCACGTAGTCTGGATTTGCGCCCGGTTGATGGCAATAGGCTCGCTCCCTATTACATAGCCACTTAAACATAACTGGCGAAATCGGGGTGTACTAATATACACCTCTGCCTAACCCTTCGGAGATTACAGGCCTGGCTATGTGCTGAAAATCTCCCTAAGTTTACCCTGTCAAAGATCCGTCATGTATGAGTCCATCATGTGTGTCCTATGTATGACTTATGACGACAGTATTCAAAATATTGTGTCACAAAATACTTAATGATCTCACTCCTAAAGCTTACTCATTCATTTCTAGCATCCTTAAATACATTATGTACATTTAAGTCATCACTTCGCTGAAATTACATCATGAGTTTTAGATAAAAATCGGCCAAGTGCGATGCGGACTCGTACACAAAGGGTTCTGTAGAGGGACAGATTAATCGGGTTAAAAGGTTAACAAGTTCGACTTGTACTGTTTGATTAACTACTATACGGGTTAAACCCTGCTGATTAACCAGAGTGAAAGAGTCAGAGCACCGAGCGCGGGCTAACTCAGTCACTTTCTTGCATATTTTTTATGTACAAAAATTAGCTCTGCGTGAACCTATTATAGGCTTATTAAACCAATACAATAATAACCTTTTCGGTACCTTTTTTTTTTTTTTTGGTGGGTTGGATATCATCAAATGATCCCCCCCGCTCTGGGCGGAGCGGAAGGGAGTGTCAGACTCTTACTGACTAAAAACCACCCATGTTCCTTCTTTGGCCCTTTATGTTCCAGGGCCGCGGTATCTCTTTCGAACAGTCCCGCAGCCCTGGCAGGCATGGGCCCTTGCGGGCCCCTCCCATTTGCTGAC
Source organism: Eurois occulta (assembly GCA_950022335.1). Taxonomy (NCBI): domain Eukaryota; kingdom Metazoa; phylum Arthropoda; class Insecta; order Lepidoptera; family Noctuidae; genus Eurois; species Eurois occulta. Next base: position 5,386,934 of record OX465504.1, on the reverse strand, counting down.
ATCTCTTTGGGGCGCGCGTGGAACACGAACGCGCCGTCGACACGGCCTGCCCGTCGTCATACGACGGACGGACGGCGAGCTAGCCCATTACTCACCGTCCACAGGCCCGCGCCTACGGTGGCCGAGAGCCATCACGGCGTGGCTCCCGACGCCCGGTGCTTCTCCTCCCGCGGCGGCTGGGACGTGAGGCTATCTCCCTCTCACGTTCCGCCGCCTCCTTCGCTAGCATGACTGCTTCGCAGAAGGAGGCGACGGCTTCCCATTCCCTCTCGCCCCGGACCATGGCTTGAACCAGGGCCGGACGCGAGAGGTCGCCGCCGCCAATCGCCGCTACGAGGACACGGCGGTGCTCCGCCCAAGCGGAGCAGACCTCCACGGTGTGCTCCACCGTGTCCTCCGGACCTTTTCGGTACCTGGTTCCGTACCGCCGTACATTATTTAATAGTACCTCAAAATCGCCGCAAAAACGTTATTTTATGGGGGCACCCTTCAACTTGTAACTTAAAATAAAGTTCGACCATATTAATACACTCTGTGGAAATTTAAAGTGTCTTCGTATTACGGATCATGAGATACAGTCCGCTGACAAACTTACAGACGACGGACGGTTAAAAGATACAGCCCTGTGACGGACGGACTGACGGTTAGGTCCCGTTAGCAACCTTTGGTTCCCTTTTTTAAAATTTGTATGGCCTCTAAGAGAGTGTATAGAAATACGTGGCAACGACGATATTATCGTCGCGATTCCCTCGCTCGTGGAGACAGCCCCCTTACGCATCCCTAAAAATCGCTATGTTAATAGATTGGTCTGGTTGATATCTATTTGATACGGGTGCAACTGATATTTACTTTAAAGCACCAATTATCAAGTTTTCAGCTGTATATGGGTTTGAGAATGAGATCATTATGACGGAGATTTTGATAGTGTTATAACTAGTTTTAGACCAAGGCTTCGGCTGCATGACGGTTTCAAATTATCCCACGGGAATGTTGTACAAGGATAAAAACTGTCCTATGTCCTAATCCAGGTCATGAATTACCTTATACATCATCATCTGCCAAGCCTTTTCCCAATTATATTATGCTCGGCTTCCAGTCTAACCGGATGCAGCTGAATTCCTGTATTTTACATGGAGCGGCTGCCTATCTGACCTCCACAACCCAGTTTGTACTGTAATACGATATCCCTTGGTAAGACTAGCTGTCAGACTTTCCGGCCACTGACTATCTGTAACGACTGTCAAAGATCTACAAATGACAGCCGGGACCAACAGCTTAACGTGTATTCCGAGGCACGGAGGAAACTCGGTATGTAATGGGTGATCCTGATCACCCACGGACCTACCTAGGCAAGCGCGGCTTATCCTCAAATCTGACAGATATCATAACATAATATCACACCTGTAATCCCAGAAGGGTTATGCAGAGGTGTACCTAATAGTACAACCCATTTCGCCGGTTATGTTTAAGTCCCATGTAATAGGGGGCGAGTTTGATGCCATCAACTATGCTCAAATCCAGACTCCGTGGCTGCTACTGAGAAATTCCAGATGGAAAAACCTAATAACACTTTGCTCGACCCGGGAATCGAATCCAAGACCTCGTGCTCAGCAGTCGCGGTTGTGACCACTCGACAAACTTACCAGTCACACAAAAATATCTTTAAAAAAAGATGGTTAGCACATGGTGCCACTTCGTAGTTGTATCATTGACATCTGTATCGGAAACGTTTTATGTCATGATGTCACCTTGAGTACTGCATCTGTCCATCTGGATCTAAGTTCGCTTGACTTATCTTTTGCCTAACCACGTGAAAAAAATATAGTCGTACTAATATTATTTTATCTACACTAATATTATAAAGAGGAAAAACTTTTATTTTGGTGTGTATGTATGTTTGTAATGAATAAACTCAAAAACTTCTGTGCCGATTTCAAAAATTCTTTCACCATTGGAAAGCTACATTCACCCTGAGTAACATAGGCACCCGTGCAAAACCGGGACGCGCCGCTAGTAATTATATAAAGACAAAGGAATTGAGTACATAAGACCAAGTCTGAAAGTGGTGTCGGTGACTGAAAAGTTGTGTGGTAATCGCTTGTCGTGATATGGACATGTGATGCGGAGGAATGAGGAAAATGTTGAGTATGAATGTAGATGGCTATAAGAGTAGAGGAAGACCAAAGAATCGATGGATGGACTGTGTGAAGGATGATATGGCTAGAAAAGAGATGACTGCTGAGATGACGAGTAATAGACAAGTATGGAAGAAGAAGACATGCTGCGCCGAACCCAAATAATAATAATAATATCAATCCATCATCACTGACAGGACTATTGTAGCCAATAAACCTGATATAGTGGTGGTGGATCGATCAGAGCGGCGCGCAATGATTGTTGACATTACGGTCCCGCATGACGAGAACCTCGTGAAAGCCGAGAAAGATAAGCAAATCAAGTATCTTGACTTGGCTCGCGAGGTTGTCGACATGTGGGATGTGGACTCAGCGATCATTGTGCCGATAGTCGTGTCAGCCCATGGCTTAATTGCCAAGAGCCTCGACCAACATCTCAGGAGGCTCTCGTTAGGCAGCTGGATCAAGGGCTTGATTCAGAAAGCGGTACTCCTGGACACGGCTCGTATTGTTAGGAGGTTCCTCTCTCTGGAGCCCTGACTGCCGGTAGCTTGGACCCTGTTCCCGATACCGGTGGGCTACTATTTTTTATATTTTTAAATGTTTTTTTTATTGTTTATTATTAAAATATTTAAAAATGTAATTGATGTGTAAGAAAATAAATAAAGGAATAATAATATCTTAGGACAACCAACACACCGCCATCTGATCCCAAACTAGGCAAAGCCTGTACTATGGCAACCAGACAACTGATAAACATACTTATATATTTCTAAATACATAGGTACATATTATAGATAAATTACACACCCAGATACAGAACAAATAATCGTATTCATCGCACAAAGATTTGTCCTGTGTGGGAATCGAACCCACGACCTCCGTCCTAGCAGTCAGGGTCACTAACCACTAGACCAACAGGCCTACAATGAATTGGGTTATGGGCAGGAGAATGATGATTAATTATTTAACGACAAGACGTGTGCCCGATGAGTTTATAGCAAAAATTTCGAACGGGTGGCCGCGGTTTAGGCTTCGCGTTTCCTGGCATTGAATTTAAGATTTAGGCCCGGATTCCACCATAGCGGAGACGTGCGGCAACCGACCATTTACATTGGTTGCAATCTACATCACGTCATTCGTCTCTCCTGTGATTGGTCGAATCTTGCACATCTCCCCGCTCCGCCCGCATTGGTGGACTCCGGGCCTATATGATCCAAAAGAGCTATGTCTGGCTTTTCTGGTAGTACATTCCTCAATAGGGAATATGCATGATTTTTTTTTATTTCTTAAATTAATCGTTAACACCTTTATAACATAGAAAAAAATATAAATAGGCTTGAAAATAGTCAAATAATTTTTCAAAGTGAAATTTAAAACTTTGAATAAATTTGAGCCGTTCAAACGCCACCATTTTGCGCGCGCTTTTGATGACGTCATTGGTTGTGTCCCGTGTTTGTTTACTATAGCGTTTCAGTTACTTCATACTTATTTTGTAGTTTTAATTGCTCTACAAATCATGGAAGAAGTTAAAAAACCTTCTTACAAGTATTGTATGGTACCTAAGTGAAAAAACATTATTAATAGTAGGTACACCCGATAAACTGTTTTTTCGTATACCACGCGTTGTGAAACTACGAAAAAATGGTGTAAGATGATGAGAAAGGATAATGTATCTCCATTATCGGTTGTATTTTGTTGTGAAGATCATTTTAACGGAAGTATGATAAAATTTATGTAAAGCTTATTGTGAATTAGCTATTAAGCAGTAGAAAATTAAGTCTAAAACTAACCTAACCTAGTTTACAAAAGTTCAAAAAAAAAAATCTATATAAGTAGAGCTTGCTCATTCCTATTGTGGTTTTACGAAACTTTGATTTTGTTAGGGAAGATACAGTTAATTATATTGAATATAACATAGTGAAACAGAAGTACAGAAGGAGGAAAATATAATCTACAAGCTATGCAACACAAACGACAAAGCTATGCAAGTCAATATTAAACTGAAGTACAGAAGTAAAGCTGTCAATGTACCTACTGAAAAGAACTTCACCAATAATACTATCTGTTTTAAAAAGAAAATTGTTCGCTGATAACCCGGCTGATAGTACTTCTATATCATCTTATTCTTCTGTTACATCCCCTGGAATCCCTGGATAATACCAAGTTGTTCATTAAATTAAAAATAGGTAAATAATTAATAGAAATTCAGATATGTTGACATCATAAATGCATCTATTTTCGGTAGATTATCCGATTGTGCTTTGACAAAACCAGTTTCTGTCATCGTCCTACATTGACTACAAATATAATATTACAAGTAATCACACAGGAATACAGTTTTAAACATTTTTTCTCACTAACACTACTAACACAGTATGAATATCAACGCCGATACATCCAATGTCGTGACCAATGACGTCACATTTCGTTTCGACCAATGGTGACGCGTTTTGTAAGTTTGAATTTCCCTCCCTTATTTTTCACTTTTTAAATAATATTTTCTGGGTTTAAATAATAACTAAATAAAAAAAATACCTTTTAAGTATAATGTAAAGACAATAAAGAATCTAGAAAAAAATATTTGAGACAAATCTAAATTTTATGCATATTCCCTATTACCCCAAAAGACTTAGCATAATCAGCCTATAATGTTCCCTTTGCACCACCTCCTCTCTATGAGAGGGAATGGGCTATAATCCACCACGCAGGCCCAGTGCGGATTGCTAGACGTCACATGTCTTCGAATTTTTGGTTCTAGGACATGCCGGTTTCCTCACGATGTTTTCCTTCACCGTTTTTATTTGACAAATGACTTATTTTATACTTTTAAAGAAAGTTTTTTGTAAATGCAATTTCTCCATTTTCTTGCTGACTTTATATTTTTTACAAAATCTGTGAATGCAGTTTGTAATTACTCGAACAGTTAAGGCCATTTTTATAAAAACATCACGCCTGTGATCCCCGAATGATTAGGCAGAGGCGTAGTTAATAGTACACCCACATTTCGCCAGTTATGTTTAAGTCCCATGTAATAGGGGGCGAGCCTATTGCCATCAACCAGGCGCAAATAACAAGGCGCTATAAATCACGTTAAGGCCAGTGAATTAAAAACATTTTCCTCTTATTGCCCCATCTCGAAAACTACCACTTTTCGCCAGTTAACACATAGTCGTTATCTCCTAAACAAATTAAACAAAAACAAACACCTAATTAAGTGATACAATTAATGCTCTGCGAGAAATAAACACAAGTACTTACATCGAACGACACTCGTCTCTCAACGATCGATTATTTTCATCTTAAGGAATTAATTACGTACACTATGTACGACGGAGAATGGCCGCTGCGTAATTTTATTCAAAACTAGCTGTTGCCCGCCACTTCGTTCGCGTGAAATTGTTATTAAAAAAATTGACTTCCCTTTTTGCATCGGATTTTTTTTAACTATTTCAAGGGTTTTAATTTTTTTGCACAAAGTAGCTTATGTTTGACCTTATAACATCAGCTATCTGCCTATAAGTCCCGCCAAAATCGGTCCAGCCGTTTCGTAGATTAGCCGGAACAAACAGACAGAGAGACTAAAACTGAAAAAAGGGTTATTGTTATAAGTGCCGTAGGTATATATTTTCATTCAGTTTTTTTGTCAAATCACAAGTTTTCAATGTCATAAATCGACGTGATCCCTGTACTGTTCAATGCATCCATCAGTACGATGTTTTGAGTGCGTTACATTGAGTTCTACCGTGAACCATGATTTTTCACCTCCCAAAAAAAAAGCCGTTTCCCAGCAATAATTTTTGCGTAGAGTTACTTAGTTTGATGTACAGAATGCTTGGTTGACGGCTTCGTGAAGAAGGGTCCGTTTACACCTTCTAGAAGATCCATCCGTGTCTCGGAAGGAACGTAAAGCAGTAGGCCTGCTTGGCTGTCAGTCGTAGATCTTTGACAGTCGTTACTTGTAGAAAACCGAAAATCTGACAGCTAATGTTACCAAGTGTTATCTTATCGTATTATCTAGTAACTGTGCCGTGGAGGTCAGATAGGCAGTCGCACCATTTAAAATACTGGTGTACAGATGCATCCGGTTAGACTGGAAGCCGACCCCAACATAGTTAAGAGAATGATGAGTTTGTAACGTGTGGTTGCATGCCAAAGATTTAGCTAGCAGGATGTAATGCATCAAAATAATTTATTATTCGGATAATTTTGTGTTTGAGAATAAGTCATAATGGTGCTGATGCTTAATTATACAAATAAATACGTTTGTTTGAATATTTTAGCATTAGTATGCTAAATTTATTAGGTTTAGCCACATTACTATACGATAAAATCATCATCATCAACTTCCTGCCCTTGTCTCATGTTACTTGGGAATATTTTATGCGTGTTTTTTTTCTTCCATTCTCCTCTGTCAACCGTCACGCTATCATTTACTTCTTTATCTTTCATATCATTCCTCACACAATCCATCCATCGTTTCTTTGGTCTTCCTCTCCCTCTCCATCCATCCATTATTATACAATAAAATATTCGCGTAAAATGAGCGCATTACTTCCGTCAAAAAATGGTAATTTTAAATTCATTATATTTTAACAGGTTGACACTGAGATTGTTATGCGAGCTACATCATTATTCTTCTGCCCGTTTCAATATATTTGGGGTCAGCGCAATATGTACTCTTCTTCCATACCTATTTGTTAGTCATCTCAGCAGTCACCTGCTTTCTACCCATATCATCCTTCACGCAGTCCATTCATCGGTTCTCTGGTGTTATTTTACTCTTCAACGCCAACGTTCTTAAAAATACAGGGATTGACCTTTTGAAACCTCAAAAAACTCTTAAATAGCTTTAACACTTCCAAAAAGAATATATTTTTAATAGCTGGTGACCACATGGCAAGAATTTACATCCACACTATAAAACAGATCACAGCACTACACGAAAAAAAAACATTTCGGCTCGAATACTTCATTTAAAACGATCAATTCAAGAACTCGAATAATAATAAAATCAACATTAGGGCGCTTGCCAAAAACACTATCGGAATGACAACGAGAAAATACCAGTTCGTTGGTGATATGCAAAGTTATAAATATACGTTTTTTATCTTAAATATTTCATTTATATCTTCTACTATCTGAGATAATGCAACAACGAACGCATTAAAATAGACGAACTCTTCGTTATATCATCAGCCTAGCCGTTGTCCAACGATGTTGGGGTCGTCATGATATGGAGGGTTTCAGTCGAACCGGATGCATCTGATACCAGAATTTTATATAGAGCGACTGCTTACCTGTCCTCTACGACACACAACTAGTTGACAATGAGTTGACACAATAACCTTTGCTGTCAGATTTTTAGACAAGTAACGACTGTCAAAGATCTACGACTGACAGACAGGCAGAACCTACTGCTTAACGTTCTTTCCGAGACACGGATGGGTCTTCTACATATATGTGATAGATATTCACAAAAATCAGCTGTGCCATAGACCCATTTACTGGGTAACCTGTGTCCCAGCAATGGGAGCATTACAACACAACAGGCTGATTTATAGAATACGCAGTCCATTAATAAGTTTAGACTCGAAGCAAAAAAAAAAACAGAAATATTTCGAAGATTTTATTTAATGCTAATTGATTTCTTCGCTTTCTTTACGAATTTTTATCAGATGCCTGAACGTCTGAAAGTTTCGCCCATGCGGTCGTTAGTAGTATTTTCATTCATGAGCCGATAATATAGCGATTACCAAGGCCAGAAGTACGCAATTATCGGGTTTTTATCGAAACACCGATAAATTCTGCTTCCGTACTCGCTTGATTATTATTTCAAATAATACTAGAACGATTTTTTTTTGGTTGTTGATAGGCATTTTCTATAAGAGTAGAGGAAGACCAAAGAAACGATGGATGGACTGTGTAGGACGATATGGCTAGAAAGAATGTGACTGCTGAGATGACGAGTAATAGAGAAGAATGGAAGAAGAAGACATGCTGCGAGTCCTGAGCTTGTACCTAGTGCCTTTCAATTTATTGATAGCCTCACGTTTGGCCAATATCTCACCTGATGGGAAACGATGATGTGGTTGACAAAGGAGAACGCTTGCCTAGAACTGACCTATTCAATCGAGGCTTGAAGACTTCTAGGCTCACTGGAAACACAGATATTGGCAGGGACTTCCAATAGACAGAAATAACAGCCCGCCTTTCACCCGTATGTCGCCGGCTAAGATCATTTTGCTTCGTCTACGTTCATACACCTGGTCATACACGCACGCCTTTTGCGAGGACTACCCGTCTGTCAGGACCTTTCCGAATAACATCACCAATTGCAACAATAATCAACAAAAAACGTCGCTGAGAAAACCTAGACATTTATGGTGCCTGTTCATTTTCGCGAGACACTCCGAGGCAGGGCGAGTGCGAGAGTCTTTACAGGGTGCAAGGGACACCGACGCATGAACGGTAACCACGTATGCAGTTGATCATTCTGAACCGCCCCAGGATTCATCGTAGTAGCACTCTTTTGGCCTCGGTGTTCCTCGCTTGCTTTCCGTCCCATGTCGGTTTTTTTCGAGACGTCTTGGAGGATACATGAAAGAGAGCTCCCGGTTGAGAGTGTACAGCTCGTTGATGAATGCTAGTTAATTCTCAGAGGTCTTTGCCCCGCACTAAGTATATTACAAACACAATTATTCTTTCGTAAGCCACTTCGCTCTACACAGACTAGACAAAATAATCATCGCACAGTCAGAGCTACCGTTGCCAAAAACATGAGTAGGTGAGAAAACATAGGAAAATACCGCGTTTGTACGAGCTAAATATATAACACATTAGATATGTTATTCATGAGCTAAATGTGGTTACGAACGGTTCCTGTTTCTTTGATGAGGTGGGAATTGTCTAGCTTTTGCTCGCAGCTTCCCTCGCGTGGAGTTCTGAGACTATACCACGGACGGGAAAGTCTTACGGAGATAAAAAATATCCTTTGTTTAAACCAGGTCATAAACGAGATGGGAATTGCTTTGCTTTTCGCAATCACGACGTGAAAGCTGTTAGCTTCTTGTACTGTTTTTTTGTTGTTTTTGTATTTATAATATTTATTATGCGTTGTATGTTTATTGTTTATTTTTTGGCATTTTGTATGCACGTCATGTCCTTGCGACAAATTTATTTTTTTCTTTCTTGTCAGATGGTAAGTCAATTGATCTGTAAGGGTTGAATGGACCTCGTCTGGCAGCACGGAATCGCACTTTTCCATGTTCCTATGCTTTTGTCGCTCAGAACCGTCTAACTAATGTTAGAGCGAGAAACAGAGCTATAATGCTATTTCACGGGGCATCTGTTTCTCGGGCTAGCGAATGACGGTATGAGCTACAGAAAAGGTATTTAGAAAGGTCTGAATTTGCGGATACTGGCCCGATATGCAATACAATCTATACTTTTATACTTACGAAAACATTCATCCTCAGCCGAGTAAAAATTTTACAACATGTGACATCTACCAACCAGCATTGGGCCCGCTTGGATTACGGCTCACTCCTATCTATACACTTTTCTTTTACTTCATTCGTGAGGAAACCGGCATGTCCTAGAACTAAAAATTCGAAGACATGTGACATCTACCAATCCGCACTGGGTCTACGTGGTGGATATACCCTATTCCATCTCATAGTGGAGGCCTGCGTCGCAGCAGTGGGAACATTATAGGCTGATTATGCTTATGCCTTTTCACAAAGTGTGTATCAAGTATTCCAGTTATAAAGCATAGTCTATGTATATATTTGTCATTGTTGAAGTACCGTCTGCACTTGTTTACTATTCCTTATCAGTGATGAGCAGCGAGTCATAGCATAGATCAGCGTTACTTATAGTTATGCTGTAAACATTCTGTAATCTATGTTTGTTAGTCATTTTTAGGTCCTGGTGATGTTTTAAGAAAATTGTGGACCCTCTAAATCCCGTCTTTAAAACACTTTTATTAGCTTCACCTGGTAAGTGGTAACTATGTAAAAAATTCTTTAAGGTTATATTTGACCCACTTCCCGGTTTTCGATTAACCTGAAATTTTGCATACATGTTTAGTTTGGATGACAATGCATGGTTAGCTAAGTGAGGTCATTCTACAATACGGCGGAGTCCCGAAGAAGGTTATTTTTAGGGTTCCGTAGCCAAATGGCAAAAAACGGAACCCTTATGGATTCGTCATGTCTGTCTGTCTGTCTTCACGCTCAAACGGCTTAACGGATTTGAATGAAATTTGATATCAAGGTAGCTTGTATTCTGAATTAAAACAGGCTACTTTTGATCGCGAAAATAGTATTTAGGTAGGTAGTAGAGTAGTAAAAACACAAGGAGTAGGTAGAAAAAGCTGCATTGTAACGCATGCCGGGTAAGTAAAAGGGTAAGTAGTAATGTTATAAATGCGAAATTTTGTGAGGATGTATGGATGGATGGATGAATGTTTGTTACTCTTTCACGCAAAAACTACTCAACGGATTTGGCTACGTTTTTGCACACAGATAGTTTATAACCTGGATTAACACGTAGAATACTTTTTATCTCGGTAGTATGACCCCAAGGGCAAATAATCGAACTTCAAGCGGGCGAAGCCGCGGCCATCATAATTCGTTGGACTAGGTCTACTGCTGAGCACGAGGTCCTGGGTACGATTTGGTTTTGCCTTCAAGAATTCCTCAATAGCGGCGCGGAGTCTGGATTTGTGCCCGGTTGATAACACTATAGGCTCGCCCCCTATTACATGGGACTTAAACATAACTGGCGAAATGAGGTTGTACTATTGAAATAACTCCAGTGTTGGACATAGTCCTCTCCCAAATTATGATACTTTTTATCCTGATATTCGTTCCGTGCGATAATATCTACCACACGGGCGAAGCCGGGGACAACAGTCAACTATACATCCAAGTTGTTTACTATTCTTTATCATAGCGGAACAGTGAAGCTTTACTGCTGGCCACTACGAATCGATAACGCTGTCGTCGATAGCTCTGTTTATACATTATTTATTTTATTATTTACTCACTATTTACCTCAATCATGTTTGTTACTGGCCCACTAGAGCAGGGCAATGCAGATAAATAATCATAAATGCTTTATAGAGGAGAACGTGCTTTACTGCCAAATAACGGCTGAGTTTTGGAGACTTCAGGTCGTTTTAGGGTTCCGTACCCGGAAGGTAACCAACGGGACCCTATTATTAAGCCTCCGCTGCCCGTCCGTCTGTCTGTCAGCGGGATGTATCTCATGATCCGTAATAGGTAGACAGTTGAAATTTTCACAGAATGTGTATTTCTGTTGCCGCTATAGCAGCAAATAATAAATTAAAAATTAAAGGAGGCTCCCTTATTACGATGGTACGGAAACCTTAATGGCCGAAAATCATATTTTAATCAACATACAACCTGACACTGACCTGGAAATTGCAAAAAATGTAAGAATATTTGTATTTCACGGGCTACCCTGGCACTTCTAACTTATTAGTTCGTGCCGTTAAACAATAATATAATAAAACGTTTATTTCAGATACAATCCATATAGCAAAATAGTAGTTAAGTCAGATTACAAAAAAAAATAAAGAAAAAACAAAACAAAATAAAATAATTCAATTAATAGCATAGACAATAGAAATGAAGATATTTAGAACAATTAAATTAAATATAGGTACAATGTCAATACTCTCAATTATGTCCGTATAAAGACAAACATAATTATATAGTACAAATACAAAATATTCCGTTATTTACTACGTAATCTTAGAAATCTCACGTGACATTCGATAACATTCGCTGTGAGTCCGTATTGTGTGCTTAATCTACGAAATATATGTGTCAATGTCAACGGTCGCCGATAAAAATTGTGTTTATAGATTGTTAATATACCATAGATATAGTAACAACGATTTTCTCATTGAGTATTACTGAAATTCTATGGCAATTCAAGTAAAGGTAGACTCTTTTAAGAATTATTTAAGCCTCATCATCTGGCTAGCCTTTTGCCAACTATGTTGGGGTCGGCTTCCAGTCTAACCGGATGCACCTGAATACCAGTATTTTACATGGAGCGACAGCCTATCTGACCTTCACAACCCAGTTAGAACTGGGTAATACAATACCCCTTGGTAAGACTTGTTGTCAGTTTTTCGGGCCACTGACTACCAGTAACGACTGTCAAAGATCTACAAATGACAGCCGGGACCAACGGCTTAACGTACTTTCCGAGGCACGGAGCAAATGTAATGATGGTCACCCATCCTCAGACCGAGCTTGGCAAGCGCGGCTTAAACTTGAAGATTGACGCGTGCGGCTGTTATTATTTAGCCACGAGCTTCTGTGATGTGATGACCATCAATTATGCCTATTGAATTTCATCTCTTGTCAAATAACGTCTGCAACTGACGGTACCTACACTGGGTCTATTCGTTCGCGAAGCAGTGATAGCCTATAAGTGACCGACGGACTGTCAAGTCTTGGGTTGAGCAGCGACTGCTCAAACTTGGACCCTGACCGAGTCGCAAAAGCCCAAACTCAAGGTTTGCCAATGGGCGATGGAATGTATTTTATTGGGTAGTAAGTTCAGCGACAGAATTCGAAACTACACAATAATCTCAAAAACTGGAACAGCTGATGTGGGCAATAAGACTGCTGGGTTGAAGTGGGATTGGGCGGGCCATGTCTATAGAATGCATCAGGACCGATGGGCCAGAGTCGTCACGCAGTGGGTGCCAGAAAACGGGGGTTGTCGCCGAGGGAGGCCTAGAAAACACTGCCGTGACGACTTAGAAGCGTTTGTGACAGAGTGGCCGGAGAAAACCGCACAGAGAGAAGAATGGAAGGCTATGGGGAGGCCTTTGTCCAGCTGTGGGACGATATAGGCTAAGAAAATAAATCGTCACTAGAATCAGTCCACCTATCGTCATACGTTTTCCCATTCATAAACTCATTTAAACTAACAACTACCAACAATTAACAATACAAAGCTAACATCTCCATAGCAATACGACAATTTTCCTGAAAAAAAAAAACAAGACAAAGGACTGAAGATTTTTTCAGCATAATTTTAATCACTCGTGTTTCTCAGAACTGTTGCTTCATATAATTAGTTTGGCAAGCTCGCTTGTTGAAGTTGCAACCAATGAATGATCGGCTTAAAGTCTATTCAATTCTTGGCTTCCATTTGGTGTTACCCATTTAAACGAATATAAACTCTAAACTTGTGTGAATTAAATTCATTATACAATAACTAGCCTACTATTGAAAATGAGGAAAATGTCGTGAGGAAAAAAAAACAGAAAATGTGTGAATAAAGGAAGACTAAAGAAACGATGGATGGACTGTGTGGAGGAAGATATGGCTAGAAAGGAGGTGTCTGCTGAGAGGACGAGTCATAGAGATGTATGGAAGAAGACGACATGCTGCACCGACCGCAAATAAATTGGTATAAGGGCAGGAGAATTGTGAATGACTAATTTTACTAAGTCATAGAATGGTTTGAAGTTGCAGCTCAAAATGATCTGTATGTCGTAAGTTTTAAAGTTTTGAAGTGAAAACTTCTTTAGCGGCGTTGAGCACTTTTTCTGTAATGGGTATAAAATCTTAAACTCGCGTCAGGACACTCGCGTCAGGACACGTGACCTGATCGAAAAAGCGTAAGACGGATGGAGAGTAGACGATTTTGAACTTAACCTTCAACATTTTATGGTTTAAAATCATTTAAAGAAATTTTTAAATGTTTCCAATCAACTTTGAACCTAATGCTTTAGGGATAAAGCTGACAAATCTATTAAATAAATTGCCACGCGCATCCATGGATGGTGACAGCTGATGGCTCGACCGTTTGTGTAGTGATCAGTTGATCACATTGTTGTGTATTCGTAAAATTCGTGAATGTAAAGTGCTTAAAATATGGAAATTGAACAAAGTGCATCTATTAATGATAAAAGTGATGAAGAAATAGCGAAAGAAAATGAGTGAGTACTTTATAAATAGGTATACTAGATGAAAATTTAATAAGTTTTAATTTTTAATTAATATAATTTTATTATTCAGGTTAGGTTAGGTTTAATTAATTTTCATTTATTCATTAATATAATTTTATAATTAAGGTTAGGTTTCGATCGAGTCTATCGTACTGCTTAACGGGTGTAAACAGACCCTTCACGAAGCCGTCACCCAAGCATTCTGTACATGAAACTAAGTAACACTGCGCAAAAATAATCTGGCTATCTTCATCGTCCTTAAGATTGTGATAGAACCGTGGTCTTTGGGGGATTCGTCGTTCAATCGCAATAAGTACCTTCCGAGTATTAAATTGCTAAACATTTTCACTAAGGCGTTTGTTGTTTGGTAAAATAAAGTTCAGTTTATTTAAAAACCTGCTTTAAAAATGATTTGATTACAAGTATTTACAAGTAAGTTAAAAAGCACGAGTGTTATTGGTATAGGAAACCGATAAATTCTCAGCTAATTCTGTAGTAAGATCGAATGTGACGTTCCTGCTTACGTGCTTACTAAGCGCCTGTGAAAAGACGTATCGCACACATTTTTATGTGCGACAGATTACTTCCACACTTTTAATTACAAATTCTTTAGGCAGGATTCAATGATAACATAACATCCTGAAATCCCCGAAGGCTCAGGCAGGGGTGCACCGAATAGTACACCCACATTTCGCAAGTTATGTTCCTAACCATTCCAAAATATCAAACATGCTCAACGTTAATAATCAAGTTTTCACTTCTGCCGGCATTTTTTTTTCAGAAACACATATTTGTTTACATGTTTGTAAACTAAACCACGAACGAAGTATATAATGTACTTGTGTTGGAGTTGCGTGCGTACTAGATGATGTGCTCTGTCACGCATGTACACATACACGTTTATAAAGATGTAAAGGTGGGTCAGACGATAAAGGTGTTATAGAAGTTTAACTCGGGACAAATAAATCAGACAACATAACACAACATCACACCTGTAATCCCCGAAGGACTAAGCAGAGGTGTTACCACATTTTGGTTCCATGTAGTAGGGGGCGAGCCTACAAATCCATACTCCGTGGCTGCTACTGAGAAATTCCTGCTGGAAAAATCCAATAACAATTTGGCCGACCAGGGAATCTACACTCGGATCTTGTGCTCCTCCCGCTCGGGCGGAGCGGAAGAGAGTGTCATACTTTTACTGACTAAAACCCATCCATGTTCCTTCTTTGGCCCTTTGTGTTCCAGGGCCGCGGTATCTCTTTCGAACAGTCCCACAGCCCACTGTCCATTAGCCTGAGCCGCAGTCACACTAGCAACGCAAAGCAGACAGACCACGATCACGAAGTAGATACAAAACGGAGACGGAGGCTTAGTAATCGGGTCCCGTTGGTTAACCTTCGGGTACGTAGCCCTAAAAAACAGAAAGGGTTCGAGAAGCAAAGTACTGGTCATTACCAAAGGGGACGAGAGCAAATCTTCGCTGCCAGTGCTGCCAATTCTGTTGAAGCGGCGGAAGTATTGGACAACTATGGAATCTCATCATCGATACAAAGAAGAACTTGTAGAAGTTCCGCTAAGCGCTCTTATTTGGAGGTTGAAAATCATTCGAATGTCGATCCGTCGCCTGTGCTTGGCGGGCTGGCGGCAGACCTAGAAATGGCTTTAAAATAAACCTTCACCTGACCTTTGGGTGTATTTTAGATGTCTCTTTGAGGAAACACTACCCAACTCAGCCATTTTTTAATATCTATCTACACTAATAGTAAATACTAGCGGCTCGTCCCGGCTTTGCACGGGTGCCTATGTTACTGAGGGTGAATGTAACTTTCCAATGGTGAAAGAATTTTTGAAATCTGAACAGTAGTTTTTGAGTTTATTCATTACAAACATAGACACACACAAAAATACAAATTTTTCCTCTTTATAATATTAATGTAGATAAAGAGGAAAGATTTGTATTTTGTATGTTTGTAACGAATAAACTCAAAAAATACTGGACCTATTTCAAAAATTCATTCACCTTAACAACACTACATTATCCATGAGTAACATGGCTATATTTATTACTAGAAAAAAAAAATGCCCACGCGCGAAGCTGGGACGGGCCGCTAATACTACTTTAATTTTATATTATAAAGAGGTAAAATTGGTTGTACTTTGAATGTAGCGGGTAATCTTCGCAACAACTGGTTCGATTACGAAAATTCTTTCACTTACGGGAAGCTACATTGTCGCCAAGTGTCATAGGCTACATTTAAAACGTTCCCGGGGGTTAAGTTCTGTACATAATAGGAGCGAAGCCGCGTGCAAAAGCTAGTGCCAGATAAAATAACATTTAATTTCCCTGACGGTGTACGTTACATACGTGAAATTAAAGATTTTTTAATACCATTTCATCATCATTGACGGTTTTCCAAGGAGGAGATCGTGGCTAGATAACAGCCGCTCGGGTCGATCTTCAGTTAAAGCCGCGCTAGCTTAGGTTGGTCCTTTACATACCGAGTTTCCTCCGTGCCTCGGAAAGCAAGTTAAGCTGTTGCCCCGGCTGTCATTTGTACATATTTGTCAGTCGTTACAGATAATCATCATCATCATCTGCTTAGCTTTTCGGATGCAGCTGAGTACCAGTATTTTACATGGAGCGACTGCCCATATGACCTCCACAACCCAGTTAGTACTGGGTAATACGATACCCCTTGGTAAGACTGGTTGTCAGACTTCTGTCAAAGATCTACAAATGTCAGCCGGGACCAACGGACATATTCACAAAATTTTCATTGAAATCGGTTGGGTGGTTTTGGAGATCAGTCTTCTGACCTCCACAACACAGTTAGTACCGGGTAATACGATACCCTTGGCAAGACTGGTTGACGGACTTTGGGGCCACTGACTAATAGTAACGCGCCATGCATTCAATGGAATCATTTAATTTTCTGATTCACGTTACTGAATAAATATTGTTATCAAGTGTGGTGTTAGTACTTCCGTAGAATTAATTCTCTCACAAGAAGCTCTTCTCAGAAGTCTTTTTTTTTGTTAAGATACGTTCTCGAAGGTAAGGACAAAAAAACTAGTACTTCTGTCACATATCACTTCTTTTGCTACTGTGTGCTTACAACTGATTCTGAATTTTGATTGGCTACTCTATTAGTGTGCGTGACTCTAATGGCTGCTTCTATATGTGCGCGTGCGTCGATCAGACAGCGCGGCGTCAGAACATGTAAATGTATGTTTTTTTTTAAAGTATTTTTCCTCTTATCTTAATGATTATTATATTCGAAGATATAGAAACGTGATGTTAATTATAAATTAACTACTAACTTTTGCCCATGACTTCTCTCGCGTGGAGGGCCAAAATTATCCCACCTGGAGGTCTATTGAGATTACGTAGGTCGTAATTTTTAACACGCGTTTTTGAGCTTCACTTGTAACTATGTAAAAAAATCTTGAAGTTTAATTTGACCCACTTCCCGGTTTCCGTTTGAGCTGAAGTTTTGCCTACATGTTAGTTTGGATGACAATGCATGGTTAGCTAAGTGACGTCATTCGAAATCCAATATCGCGGACTAGTTATTTTTTATGCATTCCTATGATATGGGTATGGATATGCAGGCTGGGGTTTCGGCGTGTTAAGCGTCGAGGCGGTTGCCTCCCCAACGACTTCTTCTCCTACTAGGATCGGCCCTTTTGGATCATCACGGTCTCACAGAACGAGGTCACCTCCCTCCAGTTGTCAGAATCCGCCAGCATAGCCCCAACTATGGCTGGCAGAGACAGGTTTTGCCCGATCCTAGCCACCAGGATCCATCGTTCAGAGTCCCATGCAGGGCACTCTTCGAGCGTGTGCTGTGCTGAGTCTAGGCTGCCTCCACAATGATGACAATTTGCTGTGGCCTCTCGCCCTATCTTATTCAGGTACTCGCCAAAGCAACCGTGCCCGGTAAGTACCTGAGTAAGTCTATATGAGCTCCTTTCCTACCCTACCTACCTACCTCCTAATCACTTAGCGGTTTGAAATATACTTTATATACATAAAAAAATTATATACAAAAAAATTGGTCGAGCCTTTTCGGAGGAGTGCGACCACAAACACCGTGACACGAGATTTTTATATACATATATAGATAGATTAAGATATTTAGAAGTATCTTTTCCAAGATTTAGAAGCATGTGATGGCTAGGATGTCAATTATAGGTATTGAGTCATAGACAGATGGTGGTCTGACCATGTGTGGTGGTGTGATCAATGGCGATAATGTTATATGAGTTCTTACGAGTATGAATGTTCATTCACAGTTTTTTGTCATTGTTAGTAAGTAGGTAGTTGAATAATGTGTTCGTGGTATTATCCTAATGAAGATGACGTGGGGAAAGTTTTGAGTATGAATGTGGATGGTTATATGAATAGGACTTCAGAGTTAAAAATAAAATAATTAAAACATTGTTCCATTATCAGTATCTTACTCCAACAAATACCATATACGAAAGAACTAAACTATTAAATATTAGATAGCTATACATTTACTACACCTGCATTCTTATTAAAAACATAACTTCAATCTCAATACAAACTAACATATAAATAAAGAAAAAAAAAAACAATGTCACATAACCTGAGAAATATATATAAAAACAAATTTGAAGTCATCAGCGTACGCACTAATTACGGTAGAAAGACCATTTATTTGAAGGAGTTCATCTGTTCAATGGATTACCGGACGATATCAAAGAGTGAGATAACGCGAATTCATTTAAAAATAAGCTTAAGAAACATATATGTACCTTATAACGTCTAATACTCTGGAGGAAATTGTATTGTACTGTATTATCATACTTATTACTTTGTATCTCATTTTAAGCGGACTGTATGTTCTTATCTATACTAATATTATAAAGCTGAAGAGTTTGTTTGTTTGCTTGAACGCACTAATCTCAGGAACTGCTGGTTCGAATTGAAAAATTATTTTTGGGTTGGATAGTCCATTTATCGAGGAAGGCTATAGGCTATATAACATTACGCTACGACCCTTGGGAGCCGCGCAGCGTGTGACACCGCAGGGAACAGCTAGTGAGAAATAAATTTCTTTAAACCGAATAGGTATGTGCTAGCCATGCGGCTACTAAAGACCGGTGGAAAAGGCTCGCGGAGGTAGCGACCGCAGTTGTGGGCGACCCTCCATGACCACGACCACTCCGTCAAGAAACGACTGGGAAGAATAAGAGTAGGGGCAGACCAAAAACCATATATCTCATTTTAATGACTTAAATATATTGACAGTCCCAAGCTTGTACATTTTGGTCCTAAGTAATCACTTATCAAAGTATATTTTTGAATATGAGACTGAAGATGAAAGCCAAAAAGGGAGAGTACAAGAAGAAAAGATCTCCAGATTAAGTAAGTGCCTCACCTGAACGTTGCAAAGCATAGCGCCTACCACAAGTCATTAAAAATGTTCAATAAACTGCCGATAGAAATAAAAGGTCTAGTATACATATACAAGTGGGTTTCAGAGTAAGATTAAACGGTTCTCGTTTAAACAAGTGTCTATATTCTATTGATGAATTATAAATTGATACAAAAGTCGACAGTAACATAATATCATTGACTTGAAATGGAAATTTTATTGTATTTTATGAATTGACACATTAATTTTTATACCTTTTTTTTTACTTGAAATGGTTTTTTTTTATGAATTGACACATGACATTAATTTTTATACTTTTTTTTATTTATTTTGTATTATTCTGATTTTAATTTAATTTGCCTTATTGTAACTGTTTAAAAATTTATTGCGTGAATCATGTTTCATATAATATTTAGTTAAAGGAATTCAGAGACGATGTAAAAATCGTTATTGAATAAAATGAATTTAATTGAATTGAAAAAAAAACTTGAATTGGGAAGAAGAAGCCATGCTGTACCGGCCTCAATTAAATTATGATAAGGGCACGAGATAAACCGTTGGAAGTATGACATGCACAACACTATACATATTGTTTTTAGAATGAGATCCTTATACATTCTTATAGCGAAGGAGGGCATTAGGGAAGGAATCATTCACCCTCTAAAGTGGTTGAATAGGGGATAAGTCTCTATTCGTTATTGTAACTTTGTATTGGAAATCGCACGAACACACAGTTTTCTACTTAATAGATCCAGGTCCATGGTTTTCAAGCTTAGTTGATATCTTGAATAAGCAATATCACAAAGAAAATCCTCTACCATCTCTCAAGAGTACGATGAAGAATTACTAAAATCTTGCGCATTAAATCCAAGTATATTCCCCCTCATTAGCCAGATCGAGTGTCATGATCTCCGAAAGAAAAAGTTCGATCAACTGCAAGAGCTACATCAGGCTGATAAAATCTACGCCAAGCCGTCAACAAGTCTGCCAAGCGTACGGGTTGACGGGGTAATGCCCTCATCATTGAGCTCAAGGTCTTCTAATAAAGGCCTATGGACTGTAGGCGTATCATGTTATGTCATTATATTACGGACTAAGTACTATGTTGATGACCGCGACCTTGAGAGTGTGGTTTTTAGAGTAGTAAGTTACATGTTAGAAGTACAACCGAGGAACTCGTGGCTAATTAACAGCCGCTCGGGTCGATCTTTAGGTTAAGCTTTTGCTTAGGTTGGTCCGTGGATGGGTGACTATTACATACCGAATTTCCTCCGTGCCTCGGAAAGCACGTTAAGATGTTGAACTATTGAAACGTAAGGGAAGCCCTAGAAGGACATACACTGACCTTTTTGTTGATGTTCATTAAAAAGGTAAGGTGCGTAGTACGCTGAAAACTTGTGTGGTAATCGGTTGATGTGGCATGGGCATGTGATGCGGAGGAATGAGGAATATGTCGTGAGGAAAGTTTTGAATATGAATGTGGAAGGGTATAAGAGTTGAGGAAGACCAAAGAAACGATGGATGGACTGAAGAATGATATGGCACGAAAAGAGGTGTCTGATGACGAGTAATAGAGAAGTATGGAAGAAGAAGACATGCTGCGCCGACCACAAATGAATTGGGACAAGGGCAAGAGAATGACGATGTCTGTTTTACCCTGGCGGACATATTATCCTACTCCCTCTCAGAGAGTAGTAGAATTTTAGTCCCAGCAGTGGGAACGATATAGATTGGTTATGTTATGGTTCGAGTACCCCTTTTTTTTTTTGGATGGGAAATCATCAAATGACTCCTCCCGCCCTGGGCGGAGCGGAAGGGAGTGTCAGACTTTTACTGACTAAAACCCATCCATGTTCCTTCTTTTGCCCTTTGTGTTCCGGGGCCGCGGTATCTCTTTCGAACAGTCCCGCAGCCCTGGCAGGCATCGGCCCTTGCGGGCCCCTCCTATTTGCTGACATCTCTTTGAGGCGCGCGTGGAACACGAACGCGCCGTCGACACGGCCTGTCGTCATAAGACGGACGGACGGCGAGCTAGCCCATTACCCACCGCGGGTTCGAGTACCCCTGGGTCGGGTCAGATGTTGTTTTTCCTCTAGCTAGGAATTTCTTAGTACCAGCCCTTTGTTTTGTGCCCGGTTGATGGCATTAGGCGGGTTCTATTACATGGGATAACTCTGAGTGTACACGGGGCAAAGTAGATCAGTTTGCAGGGCACACCACTAAGATGTTGGTGTGCGTAAAATCAACTGGTGTATTACTTCGCCTATTTGTTAGTGTTTGCTTCACTATAGTATATGTATAATATGAGGTAAAGAATATGAAGCATCAATTTAACCCTATGACTAACTGGTGTCGTGGCATAGATGTGTAATCATTCGGCTGGTAAATCAAGTGTCGTAGGATCGAATCTGCGCCGCTGGCGTCAACTTTTTGCATTATTAAAACACTTTTATTTTCATTTTGTCGAATTTTTATTGTAATTTACCTGATAATAAGAACATTATTCGAAAAAAAATATGGAAGTAAAAATTAAACAATTTGTATTAAGAAATCAACAACATTTATTGACTAGGTTTTTTTTTATATTATAATTACAAATTAAAAAGTTTTGTGCATGACAAATATTCTAAGTCGGACAAGAAATAACGTTACTTTTCTTATTCAAGTGGGTAATTTATTTATTAGTGAAATGAATAAACATGTTAATAAGATAGATATTAAGATACAGGTATCCTAAATTGTTATCTCACTAACAATAACATCACTCACACAAAACAAATCGAATTACCCCCTGATATTTTTATTAATATCCTATTGGTGCGCCTTCGCTATCTATGACTTATTCATGCACGAAGTAAATGTTGGAGACATTTACTTCGTGCATGTGTTGGAGATATTTACTAGACCTGCATGGAAGAATATTTTTTTTTATGATAGCGCTCACCATCTTTTCGCCACAATATTTTGCGACCGTCCTTGTCTGATTTAAAACATTTTTCATCTCTAAATATAACTATATTATTGCACCAATCAAAATCCAAATATTCTCTTGCGAAGCGTACCCGGTTTTGCCTGTGAATATCTGACATTCAAATTTTCTTGGCTGGCCTACAACATTTCACACCAGCTGCTCGCAAGTGGTTTCGTACAGTTTGTAATGTCACGTCATGTTTAGTTGCCGTGGAACGAGTAGTGAGGAAGGGCTCAGCGGTATGCGTAGCAACTATATCAGATGTCAATCTGTGAATGCAAATCCAGCCTTTGGTCCCGGTCGGCAAGGATCAATGCTTCCCGAATCTGCATAACGATGGACCCACAATTGCACAGTCCTTCTCTGTGAACAATAATAAAATATTGTTACAAAAAACAACAATCAATAACATGTGGATTATTTAAACATATTAAACTTCTAAACATCATAATAACATTTTGTTACTCACCGATATCTTTAAACGTCTCGCAATTTCACTAATTGAAACATTTTGCTCATGCAAAAGAATTATTTCAGCTCATAAAAGTGTGGTTCAATGATTCATATTGATTCACAAAAAAAAGCACTTCTCAAAAAACGCAGGGTATAATGTCTAAAAACGTAACGAAAGCCCGATAGTCAATAGCATTATGACGATGAACTTAAACTACTAACTTAAACATGATTTGTCATTTTTAGAGGGTAGACAACTAATACATTCTAACCCAAATATAAAGAGACTTGCTAATAGTTAAGCAATGAATTGAACAAACAAATGTAAAATATTTTATTAAAACATACAAAAACATTAAGCTGTTGGCAGTCGGATTCGATCCTACGGCGCCGGCGCAGTAAGTAATTATTTATCGCACGCTCGACTAATGCGCCACGGAGACGATTGTATGATAAGCTAAAGGACAATGACCAAAGTTGGTACCAAAAAGTCTCGCGCCTCAAAACCAAAATATTATAGTAATTAGTTTCATATTTTTTTACGGCATTACGTGTCGGGGATTTCATTTTTGAACTGGAAATATACTTTTCGAGTTTAAAAGTATGAATATTGTTTTACTCCCTTTATATGACGTTCCGTTTCAACTGAATATAAATGACGTTCCGTTTCA
This sequence comes from Eurois occulta, assembly GCA_950022335.1. Lineage (NCBI taxonomy): Eukaryota > Metazoa > Arthropoda > Insecta > Lepidoptera > Noctuidae > Eurois > Eurois occulta. The sequence continues at coordinate 5,363,295 of OX465504.1, read as the reverse complement.
ATTGAACAAACCCTTGTCTGTCGAGCGGACTCTAAAATTAATTACAATTAAGTAAGATCAGTACACCAAATCGATTTAGTTTGGTTTATTGCTATTTGCAACAAAATAGATTTTCTCAGCCTAAAGATTTTGATTTATCGATTACATCCCTAAATCCCGACTAGTTTATAGCACTTACTATACTCTATGGTTTATAGTTATCTTATCTGTGGCATCTGACATTTGTACTGTACTGCTGACTGACTATTGGCAATGTAAAGGTCTAAAATAAAGTCGAGTTTCAGTCAAGCATACTGCGGATGTTACTTTAACTCGTAATTCTTACTAATATTAGTGTATTACGCTGTTTTTAGAGCAATAATGTAATGTATGTGTGTTAAAATACGTCGTTGGTAGCGTCGAAAAAATAGACCTACTTTTTAGGTTAGTTTCGATTTTATAAAATAACTCTGAAACGCGGGTTTTTTTTTCAAAAATAATTTTTGTAGGAGTTAATACGATCAGTGTAGTCTATAAAAAACAAGGTTTGATTTTGATGCAGCATGGTACGGGATTCCATACTTCCATGAGCATTGTCCTTTATGGGTCATATTCCCTGCAACATTAGTGACAAGAAATTTTATTGTGTGTGCGTGGACAACGGGTTATTGTGAAGCAAACACTAATAAATAGGCGAAGTCAGACGGCCGTTGATTTTACGCACACCAACATCTTTGTGGTGTGCCCTGCAAACCGATCTACTTTGCCCCGTGTACTACAGGGATCCTTCTTGAACTACAGTGGCCTGTCTGGAAAGCTTTGAATCGATTGCGTACCCAAGTAGGCCGCTGCAAACATAGTCTGGCAAAATGAGGTGTTATTGGTTCCTCCAACACCGAGTGCGAGTGCGGCGCTCCGGATCAAACTATGCCCCACCACCTGGAGTGTCCCAGATGTCCGTTCACCTGGACTCTTGACGACCTGAATAGCGCCTCTGCCGCTGCAATAAACGTGGCCTACTGGGCCGAAACCGTGTAATGTGGAAGGAACATCGATACGATAAGAAGAAGAAGAACCCTTCTGCCTAACCTTTAATTACTAGCGTGATGTTATGTAAGAGGGCGGTGTTGAATGTTAGCACCAGATTTCCACATAAACATAGTTGATGTAGGAATAAACTTGCCTCGCTGATGAGAAATCTTTATTCGTAGGATTCTAATCGACTGACTTGTTCAACTAGTGGTCACATGCGCAATTACTGAGCATGTGCTCGTGGGTTCTATTCTCGGGTCGGGCAAATTGTTAATGGGTTTTCCATCAGGAATTTCACAGTAGCAGTCACGGAGTATGGATTTGTGCTGATTGCGTGGAACTTTAAACATAACTGGCGAAATGTGGGTGTACTATTAAAATAAAATAATAATATCTTGGGACAACCAACACACCGCCATCTGATCCCAAACTAGGCAGAGCCTGTACTATGGCAACCAGACAACTGATAAACATACTTATATATTTCTAAATACATACATATTATAGATAAATTACACACCCAGATACAGAACAAATAATCGTGCTCATCGCACAAAGATTTGTCCTGTGTGGGAATCGAACCCACGACCTCCAAGCAGTCAGGGTCACTAACCACTAGACCAACAGGCCAATATTGGGGAAAACCTCTGCTTAAACCTTTTGGGAATAACATGCGTGATGTTGTGTTATGTAAAAAGTTTATTTGCAAATGGAGTCGCGGGCAAAGCTTAGTTTTTGCTAGTTGCCATTACGTTTGTACTTATGTCGGTACAAGAATGATTGCTCTCATTAATTGTTATTTAGTTCAATTTAGGTTAATTATTGCTGTACATTATTTTGACCTGTGCGTGAGTTATAAATATTAACTTCGATGTTTTTGGTTTTTGTTGTTGTTAGGTTTGAATTATCTCATGTTTTTATATGATTTTAATGTTTTATTTAACCTACATGTTAACGTAACACGCATAACATAGCTATACATGAACTTGATAATTTTACTTGTGAGGTGGGCTGACACCGCTCATAACATAACATAACGCCTGTAATCCCCGAAGAGTTAGGCAGAGGTCATAGCTCATAAGTCATTTATTTCTTAACAAAATAACTTAAAATTAGATTAGGTAATAAGGATTAGATAGTATATAAAAAGAATAACAGTAACTCATTTTTTACAATAATAAAATTAATAGTCGTTTAATAAAGAAATATAATGTCAAAAGATGACAATAATAAAATTATTAGTCACTTAATTACCTACAGAATAGAATGGAATTATTAACGCAATAAAATAATAATAAAATTCAATAATAGCAAATATCGCTTAAATATTGTCATTTGTCAACTAATGAACTCTTCAATACTGTAGCCTTTCCTCAATAAATATGTCCTTAATTTGATTTTGAATAAATTTGCACTGGTTGTGCTTGGTGCTAGGTGTACCTAATATTACACCCACATTTCGCCAGTTATGTTTAAGTCCCATGTTGTAATAATGGGCGAGCCTATTGCTATCAACTGGACACAAAACCAGACTCCGTGACTGAGAAATTCCTTATGGGAAAACCCAATAACACTACCGGACCCGGGAATCGAACTCAGGACTTCATTGCTCAGCAGTCGCGCTTGCGACCACTATACCAATGAGGCAGTCCATCCTACACGTGTTCCATAATACTGTTCTTGCTTCTGCAGTAACATCTTCTTGCTCCTAACTAAGTAACTGGATAGTGGATATCACGACACCCTTGGTATTGTTGTCAGACTTTTGCGCGTCTGACTGCCTGCCACGGCTGTCAAAGAACTACGAATGCCAGCCTGGACCAACTAGGGGAGATACTGAAAGGTATTGGTATGGAATGAATGGTCACATCGGATTCACGTGCCTCGGAAAGCACGAAAAGCCGTTGGTCCCGGCTGTCATTTGTAGATCTTTGACAGTCGTTACAGGTAGTCAGTGGCCCGAAAGTCTGATAAACATTCTATTATCGTATTACCCAGGAAAAACTGGGTTGTGGAGATCAGATAGGCAGTCTGTCCATATAAAATAATGGTATTCAGCCGCATCTGGTTCGACAGAAGTCGACCCCAACATAGTTGGGAAAAGGCTAGGCAGATGATGGTCACATTGGTCACCAATCTACGGACCGAACTTGCAAGCGTCTGTTTAACCTTGAAAATCGAGCCGTACGTCTGTTATTATTAAGCCACGAACATTTCAGTGACTAAACTAAGCAATGAGCAGTTGCAAGCTGAAGATCGATTACTTTTAAGTCCTTTGTTGACCCTCAAGTCCTCAATTAAGGTACTTGAACTTGACATACAATAATTAAGGATAATTGGTTGTTGACATAGCCATGGTTAAGGCCGTGTGCCACTCACACACGAGGTTGTGGGTTCAAAACCCGGCAAGTACCAATGTGACTTTACAAATACAAGAGTTTAAGCTAATTTAAATTCTGACCCTTAAAAATACCCTGTAATGGGCAACTCAACCTTCAAAGAAATGTTTCTAATCGACTGTCTCGTTCAACTAGTGGTCACAAGCCCTATTGCTGATCATTAGGTCCTTGGTTCGATTTCCAGGTCGGGCTAAGAGTATTGAGTTTTTCCATCAAGAATTTCTCAGTAACAGCCACGGAGTCTGGATTTGTGCGCGGCTGGTTTTACTGACTCAAACCCATCCATGTTCCTTCATTTGCCCTTTGTGTTCCAGGGCCGCGGTATCTCTTTCGAACAGTCCCGCAGCCCAAGTAACCTATTACCATAGAAAAACAAAATACAATGAGCTAATTTAAAAGGGTACAAAAGTGGAAGTAGCCATGGGGCCCCAAACTAGGCACAGCCTGTATCTTGGTGACCCAATATCAGCAATAACGACAGATTGAATTCGAATGTTCAGTATGACACAACCCACGAAATAAGCCATAGCATAACCTTTCGGGGATCAAGGGAGTCATATTGTCATCTTGACGACACGGTTGGCGCAGTGGTCAAGCGATTGACTGCTGCGCTGCATGTCGCGGTTTCGATTCCCGTACGGAAAAAATATTTGTATGACCTACAAGTAGTTGTTCCGGGTCTGGGTGTTTTTTCTATCTATAATATGTATGTATTTACAACAAAAAAAAATGTATATATGTAGTTTATCAGCCATCTAGTTACCATAACACAAGCATTAGGTTGCTTAGCTTGGGACTAGATGGTGCTGTGTGAAATGTCCAGGGATATTTATTTATTTTATTTATTTATTTATATTGTGTTATTTAAATTCTGACCCTTATAAACCTCCATAATGGACAAGCTAACCTTCAAATTATATATTTATCCATACGATTCATATCATGGTATAGTACGTTGGCCCTTGTATTATTGACATTGGGAATAGTACTAAGAATATTTAAGGACCATGAGTAACGGTCTAAAATAGTTTACTATGTACAGTTACACTCAATACGGCGGAGCGGGACTTTGGAAATATCAACATACAATAGGATAAACGGAGTGGGGTTATAGTGGTATTTTTTTTTATTGATTCAAGCCCCACACTATTCCCACTAAAACTCTGGTGCACCAGATACACAATGGCGACCACCAGAAAAGCGCCGAGACAATGAAGCTCGACGATGTCCCAGAGAAACAATTTAACGGCCTTGGATCTGGCAACGACATTAAGCAGAAATGAATAGCGGAGGAGTAGGAAAAACATAATTTCCATTAGTTATAGCAGTATGAAGAACAGGGTGTCAAGTTCTACATCCCCCATTATAAAGTGACTCGTGGGCTACACAGCCCGACAGTGATTATTGTCGGATTTTTCTAATCTTCGCGTTGCGACGCGTTAGCTTTTATAGCACGATTCAGAATTTTGATATTAGTTCTTTATTTTTCTAAACTTCACATGTACTTGTGATAATTATCACTACATAGTATAAAACAAAGTCGCTTTCTCTGTCCCTATATCCCTAAGTATGCTTAAATCTTTAAAACTACGCAACGGATTTTGATGCGGCTTTTTTAATAGATAGAGTGATTCAAGAGGAAGGTTTATATGTATATATACATGCACCCGTGCGAAGCCGGGGCGGGTCGCTAGTTAATAAATAAACTAAATTAACTGACGTGATTTTACTAATTATTCATATTATTCAACCCATACAAGTCCAAAGATTAATCGTTAAATTTTATCCTAATTTATTACCGCGACCAGAATCACATCTACGCATGACTCAAATCTAACACGCAGCATCTGATGCCACCTGAGATGGCGAGGTGCCATGTAACGTGCCAGAACTGGCATAACTGACATACGTGGCTATCTTCACACCCACCTGTCACGTCAGGTGACCAGGGGATTAGGTGCGGTTGGAGTTATTGAGGAAATTATTAATGAGCTGTTTGAATCTTTTAAGCCCGATTTCTACAAAAAACGGGAAGTGATGTCGATTTTATGGTTTTAAAATTAAGCGATGAGGCGTGCAAATGATGTGGTAATCTATTGGTTATTTACCGGATAAAATAATATTCTTTCTACACAACTTTGATGAAGTCCACGGCTGAGACCAATTTACGAAAACACTTCTGCTTTAAAGATCCCTTTGGGAAATCATCAAATGACTCCTCCCGCTCTGGGCCTAGCGGAAGGGAGTGTCAGACTTTTACTGTGTAAAACCCATCCATGTTCCTTCTTTTGCCCTTTGTATTCCAGGGCCGCGGTATCTCTTTCGAACAGTCCCGCAGCCTGCTTTAAAGATCCCTGGATAATAATAATGGTAATGGTGATTTTATATATTTTTTTTGTTTTTGTACTCTACCACAATTCTGTCCTATTTGACCCAAAGGTTGACTGGTAGAGAATGCCTTGTGGCATTAAGTCCGCCTATGTACATGAAGTTTAAATAAATAAATAATAATAGATTTCCCATCAGCAAAATAGACGATCTTTTATATAAACTACTAGCTTCCCAATGAAGGCTTCATTGGTCCAGGAGAAGATTTTGTAAAAATCCTATCTTAGCTCTCCCACCATAGCTATGAAATCCTTCCTTGTAGAATGATCTCTCTTGCAAAACTTCTGTAGTTTAGGCCGAGTGTTTTCTGTCTGCGAATTTAAGATTTTTATCAAGTAGATGTCCTAGATGCATTGGGTTTTTCCATCAGGAATTTCTCAGTAGCAACCACGGAGTCTGGATTTGCGCCCGGTTGATGGCTTGCCCCCATTACATGGGACTTAAACATAACTGGTGAAATGTGGGTGTATTATTAGGGACACCTCTGCCTAACCCTTCAGGGATTACAGGCGTTATGTTAGATGTCAGAGAGCAACTTGTGTTCCCTCTATAGAAAATGTATTGTTTACTTGTAACTAATTTTAAGTCAGTCTATCAGACAAATCTCGCAGAACTTTACTTTTTCAAATCACTTTATTTGTCATCATCATCTTCCTGCCCTTGTCCCAAGTTATTTGGGGGCGCAACACGTTTTTTTCTTCCATTCTCCTCTGTCAACCGTCACGCTATCATTTACTTCTTTATCTTTCATGTAATTCCTCACACAATCCATCCATCGTTTCTTTGGTCTTCCTCTCCCTTTCCATCCATCAACGTTTATATTCATCACTCTTTTAGTCACATGTCATTCGTCCCTCCTCATCACATGTCCATACCAAGACAGTCGATTTTATATTCATCACTCTTTTAGTCACATACGATTCGTCCCTCCTCATCACTGTCCATACCAAGACAGTCGAATCCCTTTAAACTTTTCTGTAACTGGCGCAACTTTTAAACTTCCTCTAATATACTCGTTCCTTACTTTATCCTATCTATCACTTTATTTGTATCGATCACAAAATTGACATAATTGTTAACTGACGTCTATTGAAAATTGACGTCATGCCGTGTAATTACAAATCATAGCCATGGCAAATAAATCCATCCATACTATAATATTATAAATGCGAAACTAAGTTTGTTTGTTTGTTACCCTTTCACGCCTAATACACTGAACCGCTCGTCCTGAAATTTTGCATGGATACGTGGTCCGGGGTACAGAAACGGACATAGGGTACCTTTCATCCCGAAAAAAAGTAACGTTCCCGAGGAAAACAACAATAACGTTCTTATGATAATAGATGGCGCCACGTGTCTTTCAATTATGATTGAATTATATTATTACTAACAGAGTACAACCCAAACTGATTGTCAAATTATAAATTAACGCGAGCGAAGCCGCGGGCAAAAACTACTGCTAAATAAAATATGAAAGAGTTGCCATGGTTATAGTACAGTAGTAGCAGTAGTTACCATTTGAAATTCAACTCAATCAGGCATATTATACAAGTAGATTTATCTATAGACCCGGGTTTAAAACATATAAAAAACGCTACGTTTCCACATTTATTGTGCGAACCTCCAGGAATTCACTGCTGGCTTCTGTTTTCCGATCATTATAATTTTTTATCTTCAAAGTTAGAGTAAATCGGTTTCTTCTAGGAAAGCGTGCTCCACCCTAGGCATCGTCATCGCTACACATCAGGCGAGTTTCGGCCAAACGCAAGCTTTTTTAGTAAAAAAAAAGGAATATAGCCATCAGCCTAAAAGTTTCCACTTCTGAGGCACAGGCTTGCTCTCTGCGTCAGGGAACCGGTTAATACCCGGGCCCAGTGCGGGTTGCTGGATGCTGCAACATCATCATCATAAGCCAACAGAAGTCCACTGCTAAACATTCTAACCCAAGCGTCGCCACAATGACCGGATTTGTACTTCTTGCATCCAGTAGATTCCCTCGACCGTCCCTAGATCATAGATCCACCGCCAACTGGAGGCCACATGTCTAATTTTCGGTTTTAGGAGTAACGGAGTTCCTCGCAAATGAATCAAATACACACAAAACAGACAGTGTTTTAGCTGTGGCGGAACTAAATCCCCAGCAGTACATATGCCCTTGTCACTTTTTAAACATAAGCTGAGAAGTTTTTTAGTTACTAAAGTGTATTACAATGTTGTAGATTTTCTAAATGAAAAGGACTTTTCTACTCCGACTTCAGATACATTTAAGAATACATAGTTAAAAATAACAATTAGATAATGTGATTTTTTTAAATAATTGACTATTGAATGATTATATTTGACTGCATAATATTCTGGACATAATTTAATTTCTATTTGACTATAATAATACTTATGTACCTACTATAATATCTTGACATCAATTATTATTTTAGTTCTTTTGTATTTTGAAATGTTTAGAATAACTTTTTTTATACCTTTATAATTTGTACGCCGTTATTGGCAAAACATGGACGCTCACAACATATATTTACTCAATACCTTGCATGTCTGATTAATCAGTGTATGTAAACGCATGTTTGACAAATAAATGATTCTTATTCTTCTTATTCTTACTTCTTCTCTTCTTATGACCTGGTAAGAACATCCCCTGGGTTTTCGTTATATAAATATTACAATAAGATTACGCTCGTGTTTCTTCCGGAAGCGAAAATAAGACATTACATGCGATACTAAATTCTTTACGATGCCATATTTTCAAGGTTTTCCGTACTACCCCGTATGGTAATTGTTTGTCAAGGCCACGGTGCACGTATTTGTAGGCCATAAACTTGCCCTGTTTGGAGGTATACAATGAACATTTGTGAAAGATTATTTGTTGTGTTGAAAGGATGAATGAAGGCCCGAAAGCTTCTTTGTTATCTCCTGAACGTCGCCGTCGTCTTAGTTATGCCTTTGAATCATCTGTCTAACCTTTTCACAACTATGTTGGGGTCGGCTTCCAGTCTAACTGGATGCAGCTGAATACCAGTATTTTACGCGGAGCGACTGCCTATCTGACCTCCACAACCCAGTTAGTAGTGGGTAATACTCCTTGGTACCTACCTGTAACGACTGTCAAAGATCAGATCTACAAATGACAGCCGGGACTAACCGCTTAACGTGCTTTCTGAGGCACAGAGGAAACTCGGTATGTAATAGGTGCTCACCCATACTTTGAATACTTCTGGTATTTCAAATGCCCCATACGCAAATTCACGTTACTAAAGAAGTCTAAGTGAATCAGTTTCGACTAAAACAACGCTTTTCTTATTCCCTACCTCTGACACATACGCTGGCGCCAAGTTCTCATTAATCGAGTCCAATAAGAGCGCATTCTATTGCTACGATTATAAGAATGCGGATAAGCACTCAACGAACATGGAGTCCCAACACAGCATATGCCACACCTTCTTTCCTACCCGTCGTGCACAACTAATTGCATCCTCCAAGAATTGAATGAGGCAAATGACAGAGCTGTTCAGGTCGCTACGTACTGGTCGGCCAAAATCTGAGTCATCGATTCGAGAAGAACTAATGAACTTTCAAACTTCTTGGGCGCGTTATGATATAGTAAATGTAAGAATAGCTTGCTGAAAACCATCCAGACGAGTTGCCACGACTGACTTTGAAGTCTTTAATAGACTTCGGTTCGCCGAAGCAAGCAAAACCTATTCAGCTGGAGATTCGTAGATGACTCTGCTCTGGAGTGTAAATGTGGTGTTATTCTACAAACGATAGGACAGTTGAAAACGTGTCCAGCATGTCCTGCTGTTTGCACATTACAGGAGCTTATGGATGCTACTGAAAGTGCAAAACTCGTCGCCAAATTTTGGGCTGAATCAATTTATAGACATAGGTAGCCATAGAAATGTAAGATGTACGAATATGCGTAAAGCAAAAGGAGTATGTAAGAATTGTTGGCATTTCTGTATACTAAAAAATAGAGTGAAAATCGATTTGTCGTACACATTTGTTTAAATTATAGTTCGGTCCATAATAATTCTTAGTGACAAAGAATAGACCGTGTGGGCCGGTAATGGGCTTACGTCAATCTGATTCATGCCAGGTGAGTAGTAGCGTCCTACTGTCTGCTAATATTAAAGCAAGGAACTTTAATATTCGTTCATAGTTGTAATTTTAGTTGGAGAGGAGCCCGTGGCTCCATAATAACAGCCGCTCGGGTCTATCTTCAGGTAAAGCCGCACTTGCCTAGTTGGTCCGTGGATAGCCACGTAAGTCTGACAACCAGTCTTCCCAAGAGGTATTGTATTACTCAGTACTAACTAGGTTGTGTTGTGGAGGTCAGATAGGCAGTCGCTCCATGTAAAATACTGGTATTCAGCTGCATCTGTTTAGACTGGAAGCTGAACCTAACATAATTGGCAAAAGCCTAGGCAGATGATAACTTGTAATTTTCCTTTAAAGATTTTATTGAAATAACTGAAAACTTCTTACGGATTTACTTTTGCTATGGAACTAGCCCCCCCTCTTTAAGGCATTTTCAGCTATTTCAATTTGCTCTTTGTTGAACCGGTTTTTGGAAGAGGGGAAGCCCATGTTCAGCCTCCTTCATCAGTAGAAGCCCCATGATAACCGTCCACGGTCGCAGACTATTCTTTGCGGAATTTCTATTATAGCCACTGATCTCAAAACTGTAAAGGAAATCACTGAGCAAACCGGCATTTTAATTTTAGGGGTATTACTAACAGGGTAGGAAGTACGTAATCGTCCATTAAAAAAAGGGGTATATCCGACCAGGCGTGTGTTGTTGTTGATCCTCATTGAAAAGGGAAGAACTTCCGAACAGCCGAATCCGAACCGTTTCGATTCGGTAAGCCGTATGTCTATCTCGCTCGCCTATTTGTCTATTTCGTCATACCAAAAAAAGATGGACATTCGATTGTCGTCATCGAATCGAAGCGTTTGTGAATACGGGGACAGATGGCTATTGTGTCTGGTAGGCTATACAGCCCGATGGTTGTTGTCTGGCTTAGTTGTGCGGTAATCTCCGATACCGGGAACTCACGTCAGTTTTAGTTCATAACTAGTTATACAGATGTCGTCACAAGCATTCACCTTTACAATTATCAATCTGCCAACGTTTACTCATAGTTCTCTCGTATCTATCATGTCTCGAGGGGCCACTAACCGAGTATTTGGAAGTTTTCCAAGAGTCTCGCATTAAAAGATGAGTTATGAGGGTATCTACACAGCAACATTACCATTATCAAACAGATGTAGGAGATCTAGTTTTTGATGTGTTAGGAGATGAGTCAGGGGTAAACATCTTACATCAGATTTAGATCATACAACTAACTGTCTTTGTCTGTTTGATACGTTTTCAATCACAGTTTCTATGCAGCTCTTTTAAAATGCTTTTCCGCAGACCGCACTTCAGGAGTGCCTTCATTGGCTGTCACTAACGGAGCGACACGATTTAGGCCCGGACTCCACCAAATATTTGTTTGATTATTGAATTTTGCACGTCTCCGAACCGCTGTGCTCGTCTTTGCTTTTGTGGAATCCGGGCCATACTCTTTCTCTTGGACATGCGCGAAACTGCCACCGTCGATATTGTAACGATGCGTTCAGAACTTCAGAATTGCGATAGTCCCCCAAAGCGCGTCCACCGTTTGCAGTCGTGGTGGCTTTCGGCAAAGTATCTAAACAGTTGTGACTTGTCATCATGTTTATTTTGTAGGTGAATAACCTACAAGCCTAATTCAATTTTGTTGACTCCATTACCCTTAACCTTGGGATACTTATTTGGACTGACCGTTACATGGTTTCAGTAATCATCGTATAATTAAAGGGCTTACTACTAGGGGTGTCCGTCAATTGGAAGTGTATTCTTGTGCTGTAAAATTAATTGAGATTATTTTCTGTTCAGTTCCGTTTCGGTATCTTCTGGTGTAGGCGGCTTGATCCTTTAAGTTTTGGCTTGAAATCGTTGCAATTGCAGGGAAAAATGTGTGCCTCTCTTGTTCTAACATACCAGTAACAAAACAATGAAATACTTGTTTTTTAGAGGGTGTAAGAGAAGTCGCTAAGAGAGTGCTAGAAATATACAATGTTCTTTAGAAAGGCCAGGTTCGTAACTCGAAACCGGAGTGCGTGTATAACCAGATGTGTGAACACAAGGAGTATGCCAGGTAGAGAGCGGGCGTTCTATAGTTTCTGCCTTCATCCACGTGTAAAAGGCATTAGTTTATTTATGTATATGTTAACGGAAAAGCATGTAATCCGTCATTGTATACAATTCCTAGGAAATGTGTACAATACCTAAAATAGGAAATCTATGATATATTTTGTAATATCCACTTTTCCTAGGAAATCTATACATTTCCTTTGTAGCGATCGGAAATGTATAACATTGTTGATGTTCTTAAGGACAGCGGGGATAGCAGGACTATCGTACTCCTATTTTGTTATGTGACCCTAATACACTACAGACCACACCAACATAAATAAGGCATTGTGGCAAGGAAAAGTTAGGATGCAAGAGCGAGCGAAGCGAGTGAACTAACACCCCGCCATCCCCTTCGTGTTAGGTTACTTTAAACCCTGCAGACAGAAATAGGAGCCTTATTACAATATTATGATATTTACCTTGACGTTGATTTTATTCGTGTTTTATTCATTTTATTCATAGAGTGGATTCGTTTTTATTTATTCCCTAGTATCATCTCGGAATTGCATACTGGGAAATACATACATTCCACAGGAAATGTGTGTATTAAAGAATCTTGAAACCTTATTTGAGACATTTCCTAAATAGGTTGGGAATTGTATATATTTATTATCCTAGGAATTGTGTACAATTCCTAGGTTTCATACATTTCGGGTAACATATATGTATACAGTATAGTCCCTGATCGCGTTCTGCGAATGTACATAAACCATTAAAACTGCAGCTAAGGTTCCACATTTATGTTACACGTGGCACACCCCTACACTACACAACTACCTATAATACTGAACTTGACATAGCCCAAGGTCGCTACGATGAGGTCACTCTTGCGGAAGCCTTCGAATGTATATTTCATGAAGAATGCGAAAAGTTTCGCGTAAGAGATATGGAAAAAATACTCTGAAAACAAGTAATAATTTAAAAAACAGCCGAATTGAAAACCTCCTCCTTTTTAACAGTTGGTTAAACTTAAAAGTACACCTGATGTTAGATCACCTGGGGTGTAATAAAAAGTGGCCTAAAAACTTGCGTTAGTATTGGTCAACCCCTAAGGTTGACTGTCCACTGAAGCAGAGAGGAGGCGAGAGGAGCTTGACGAATTTTGACCAATAGAATTGCATAAAATGAGGAGATCGGGGCGGCGGCGGCGGCGTTCAGGTTACCTTGCAAATGCGGTGACCGTCAAAATAGAGGGACCAAGTCTCCAATGACTCTCATACACATATAAAAAATAATACCATTAATCTACTATTTCCTACCTTTGCTATAATTTTAACTACCTCATCATATACATAATATTTTAACACAATGCTTGGTCCCTCCATCATGATGTCAAGATGGAGGGACCGTGTGGGATACCGTTAGCCTGTGTGATCCCACTTCTGGGCAAAGGCCTCTCCCCATGACTTCCAGTTGTTTCGATCCAGGGCTAATGTGGGCCACTAGTCATTGGCTACGAGGTCATCCGCGACGCCTTCTGGAAATTCCAAAAAAGCGTTAATAAAATAGAAGCTTTGTTTTAACAAAAAGGAATTACAAAGTTTTATAGTGTGCTAGTTAGATATGCGTTCATAAAAAGCTCCGTTTTGCAATTAATAGCGATGCGTCACGAACTCAAATTGTTGCTATAATAATATTTTGAGGTAACTATTTTGCAATCAGTATCTTTGATTAGGATTGAGATTTTTATTTATATAAAAAAGGAAGATTTTTTGATTTACAGTTAAATACTACCATAAAACTATCTACTATACTGAACTTGACACCCCTCAAAGTCGCTACGATGAGGTCACTCTTGCGGAAGCCCTCGAAACTATATCATTTACTATTCGATGTTTTCGTTACGCCAACGTATGATGAAAGGCGGGTTTTCGCGTAAGGGACGATGGTGCTGTAATTACGTGACTTGGCAAGTTTTTGTTGGTGTGTTGGTGTCAAGACAAGACTATGCTATTATATAGCCATTCTTCTTGCCCATTCATCTCCATAGAGATATACACGCCTTGGAATGGGCAACTACAGTACTTTCATAAGTTATTATGCCTTGTGTCTGGGACTGTAGCGTCGCTTTCTTTGTTTTTCTGACATTCAAAAGTGCCTGTATTTGTCTAAGTAATTGAAATACATTTATTTCAATTAGCTTTGAGTTTAAGTTGAGTTTTACAACATTAGTTGCTTAGCTGTACCGTGAATTTGAAGCTGGACAGGCGCTTTATATAACGGTGAAGGAAAACATCGTGAGGAAACCGTCGTATCGTAGAACCAAAAATTCGAAGACATGTGACTTCGGTTGGTACTTGACCAACCCACGCTGGGCCCGCGGGTTGGATCCTACCCCTCTCCCTCTCATAGAGAGGAGGTCTGTCGCCCAGCTGTGGTAACGTTCTAGGCTGATTGTGCTTACTAGTAGATAATGTTTTAATTCGCCCCACAATTCATGAGTAGGTAATCAACAGACCAGCTAACGGGTTGTATGTTTTATCTATACTATATCATACCAAGGAGTATCGTGTTGCCTAGTAAGTGTGGAGGTCGGATCAGCGGTCGCTTCATGAAATATTCTGGTATTCAGCTGCATTCGACAGAATTATCATAGTTGGGTCACAGAGTAAGTAAGCTGAAGTGGCATTGCGCCGGCCATATTAGCCGTAGAACCGATGACTGTTGGGGTAGACGTGTTCTTGAGTGAGGACCGCGTATCGGCAAACGTAAGGTGGGACACCCTCAGGCTCGGTGGAGCGACGATCTGCGCAGGGTGCCTGATAGGAACTGGATGAGAGTTGCTGAGAATCGAGTTGAGTGGCGTGCGATTGAGGAGGCCTATGTCCAGCAGTGGACTGCTGTAGGCTAATGATCGGGAAAGGCTAGGCAGATGATGAGCGGCGGGATTATTTTACGGTGCTGCTTGTTTTGCATGCCAGTGTAAGGCACCCTTGTCCAATGTCCCTGACACTGACATACAAGGTCGCGAGTCGCAGTGAAGTCATGCCGAGTATTGCCGAGCATACGTTGATGGCTTTCGTTAGGACTCGTTCACGTGACCATTGGATTTTATCATTGTTGTGGTTAGTACATACTCATCATCTGCATGGTGGATGGGTGACCGACCATTGCATACAGAGTTTCGTCCGTGCCTCAGAAAGCACGTTAAGCCGTTGGTCCTGGTTGTCATTTGTAGATCCTTGACAGTCGTGTAGTTAGTTAGTGTAATTGTAGATCTTTGACAGCCGTGTTTAGTAATCAGTGGCCCGAAAGTCTTACAACTAGTCTTACCAAGCGGTATCGTATTTTCGAGTACTAACTGGGATGTGGTCGCTCCATGTAAAATACTGGTATTCAGCTCCTTCTGGTCAGACTAGAAACCAACCCCAACATAGTTGGGAAAGGGCCAGGCTATAAACAACCTGTGTGTCATATTTCATCCAAATCCGTTTAGTAGTTTTTGCGTTAAAGAGATCTATTCATCCTCACAAACTTTAGCAATTGTAAACGAAGATCGTATTCCACATAACAGTATGCAGCAAGCCTTATGTATGCCGATAACAGATCTCCCACTCAGTTTGTGTTATTGTTAATTATCTACAATTGTGTTCTATCACGCTACACCTTTTGTTTTGTCAGCAGAATTGTTGCTATGTGTTGCTAAGTAACAGTGTAACTATTTGGTGATAGGTTGAACGAAACTTTTTGACTCATGAATGTCATAGACTGAAGGGCGTTGTTGGTAAAACATTCTGAAATTGTGTTGAAAAAAGATGGCGGCGTTAGTTCCGATTTTGACCACGCGCCAAAAGTCCCTTGCACAACTGTAGAAAAATAAAATATTATAGTTTAAAAAAAGCCATTTTATTTCTCGTATTCTTCTCAGCAAACCCTTTCATTTGATACCCTCTGGGGAATGCTTAAAAATGAGTCCGCCGTATTGGATTTGGAATGACGTCACTTAGCTAACCATGCATTGTCATCCAAACTAAACATGCATGCAAAATTTCAGCTCAATCGGAAACCGGGAAGTGGGTCAAATTTAACTTCTTTAATTTAAGTTAGTTACTTTACAGATGAAGCTAGTAAAATCGCGTTAAAATACTGTTTCATCACCAGTTCTCTCAATTGATGATGAGAAGAAACAAGAGTTTCTATACGCTTCATCATACAAACTTCATCATCATCCTAGTGCTGTCTTTGTCCCATGTAACATAAGCTTGGCACAACACGTTTTCTTCTTCCATTCTCCCCTGTCAGCCGTCACGCTATCATTCACTGTACTTTCATTATCATTCCTCACACAATCCATTTCCATCCATTTGATTGGCCTGTTGGTCTAGTGGTTAGTGACCGTGACTGCTAGGACGGAGGTCGTGGGTTCGATTCCCACACAGGACAAATCTTTGTGCGATTAGTACGATTATTTGTTCTGTATCTGGGTGTGTAATTTATGTATACTTAATATGTATGTATTTAGAAATATATAAGTATGTTTATCAGTTGTCTGGTTGCCATAGTACAGGCTCTGCCTAGTTTGGGATCAGATGGCGGTGTGTTGGTTGTCCCGAGAAAAAAAAATTAAAAAAAGAATCCATCCATCGTTTTTGTGGCCTTCCTCTACCATTCTTAGGCTAGTCATCATCACCATTGCTATCAAAATAGTGAAGAAAAAATCGTGCGGAAACCAGAAAAGTTGTGCGTGGTGTAAATTAGCGGCCTGCTTATTGAAAATCGATCTTTCTCTAATAAGGCTTCGGTAGCTGAAATCACGGGCAAATGATTCTATGTTGAAGTCGGCTTCCAGTCTAACCAGTGTTTTACAAGGAGTGACTGCCTAACTGACCTCCTCAACCTCCTGCTAAGACGATATCCATTGGTAAGACTGGTGTAAGCCACAGCTCAGAAATAAAGGACTTAGCAAAAGAAAACCAAACACAGTATTTTAACTCAAACATATTTATTTCCTTTTCCACAATACTTAGAAAAAACACTTCAATATCACCAAAATAATAAGTCCTGTACTTACATGCTAGCTCTAAAATCTAAATTACACCACTTTACTAAGTTGTTGCTGTAGACGTGGTCACTGCTCGGCGTCTCGAACAAGAAGGCCGGCTCGTATTGAAAAATGACATCGAATGACATGATGAACGAATAATCGATTGAGTGATCTACGAGCATGGACTTAGTAAGTCCATGCTCCATGGACTTAGTAAGTCCATGCCAACGAGCTGCAAGCTAACACTGGTTGTCAGGCTATTGGGTCTCAATAACTAATGTATGGTCACCCATCTACTGACCGACCTCGGCAAGCGTTGCTTTACCTTTAAAATCGACCAAACAACTGTACGGCTGTTTGTGTTTCTTCGGAAATGTATTGAAAAGAAACAAAGAATAAGTAGAAACCAAGAACCGGATTCGAATCCTACGCGTTACCTCAGTAACCACAAAGTTATCGTTTGCAACGCAAATATTATGAATATATTTACCATATAATAATAACAATTGACCTACATTTTATTATTATTTGTGTTTATTTCTGGACGTGAGTCATTCACTATGATTGGTTATACACTCCCATGCAGTGATTCTCAAACTGTTACTGGATGGCGAAACTAGCACGCGGTGGTCACTATCGTATAGGAATAAAACATCGAATCATCTACAGTCTTAAAGTAATTTATTAGAATAAAGGAATAAACTCTTACCCTCCTACTAATAAACACGGAATAAAATTATACCAGGAATAACCATATACTCGTATTTTCATAGGTTTAAACTTGGAATAACTTTATTATATTCATTCATTTGCTTCGTGCGAAAGTGTGGAACATCGATAAGGAATGGGTGATAACCCGCAATACGTGGAGATGGTGGAATGATCTCGTGGAGCTCTTGGGCACACTCACCGAAGTACAGCCTGTAAAAGAACGACAGACATGTAACTTTGCGCTGATTTCACGTAAATGCAGTATCTATCGGAAAGCACTTAAAGTTTAACAGAACTTTCCATAAAATCTCCACAGCACTTATGAAACGTGACGTCATCATTCGCTTCAAGATGTCGTTAATTCGCACATAAACCCGGATGGCTGTATAGTAGTCAATAAGGGCCAGCTCACACCGACATGAGGCGCGCTTTTTCTAAGATACAGATACAATTTTAGACCTAGGGATGCGTCGATACGCACTTCAGCCGATACGATACTGATATTTATAAAAAAGTATCGTCGATACCGATACGTACAGTTAAGATTCACAGAAAGCTATAAAAAACGCTGTGGCTTTAGAAACAAACAAAATTACTCATACGTGTTTAGAAATGACAATTTATTGATAACAGATCAGGATATCGATATCGGTATCAGATGCATCCCTATTTAGAACTTAAATTACTACATAAAAGGGTACACATTTCAATGAGAGAATTCGAATACGCCGCACGGTGTTGCGCTTCGCCTGGAGACTTTTTGAGGTGCAGCGAGACGCAGCGAAGCTTGCGTAGACGCGACGTCTCAGTCAAGAGCCCGCTAAGCCCGAGCTGCTCCTCGCGAAACACGATTTAATCCGATAAATTTAAGAACCGACGATGGTACTTAAGAAAGAAGTACTCAAAACGACAATAAATCTTGCATAATAAAGGGAAGGGATAATCGTTAATATCACGCAGCTGTTACGAGGAGAGATTGTAGACAATCGCTAGACGTGTTAACGCGGCTTCACAATGCTCCTAGCGGCTTCGCGATGGGTCTGGCGGAGCCGCGCTACTTCGCGCAAAACAACTAGCCTCTTTAAGCATCGTCGCGTAGCGTTGCGTCTTGGTGTGAACCGATCCTAAAAGTGACGTTAGCAAGAGATTGCATCACGGGGTGGCCCGTGATGCAATCTCAATGGGGATATAAACCCACTTGGTAAAGTATGAGTCATTGAAAGGACTGTGGAATATAGGTCACGTTTTATTTAATTTAAATTCATGTGAGTGTTCAGATTTTTTTTAAAAAGCGACTCACTTCTACTGGTGCAATAGCGATGTCACTTCGAGAATTGGGTGCTAATTTAGGTTACTTAGTTTTTATAAAGCCTCCGGTGTAAAGGGCCTAAATTATGGAGAAACCCAATGATATTATAAAGAAATATAGGCTACGTTCATACTCTGCATTAATTAAAGCAGGTGGGACTTTGGGGTCACGGGCGTTCAGAGTGGGGACTCTGTGCGCTCACAGAGTGACCTCAGAGATGCCCGGCAGCACAGTGGTCACGTGCTGCCGTGCAAACTTGCACAGCGAGGCTCAGGGGAGACCTCTGTATAGTCGCCCCAGGGATGTGCCTAAACAGGCGTTGCACAGAGCGGGCTCCGGACAGGTCTTTTAAGAGGAAACGGTGCCTTCTCTCATGTGCGGATGGTGACCACCGGGGTGGTTTTAGTGCGGTAAAAATCCCACACTCCCCGGTCTTTTCCCCAAAGACCGGTTGCCTTTTGAAGGTTTCCACACGAAAACAAAAAAAAAAGGCTACGTGCATACTGAGCGGCGTTCAAAAATCGTTTTGTTGTTACGACTGCGATGGATAATACGGAACGTATGATACAGAAAGAGATAGATATTGCGCTTGAAGTACTTAAATTACGACAATTGTCTGAATTTGTCGCAAACAATTTGCGCGCGCTATTGCGATGTCTACGTCTTTTTATTTATAATATCATTGGAGAAAACTGTATAAAAATCCATCGTGGAGTTACGAAGATCTAAGCTGCCAAACGCTCAAAAGCAACTTAGGAACTTGCAACTTAGGGACGTGCGGCGCATTGCCCTAACTAAGCAGTCGACTCTACCAATCTTCTTGACTAATACACTTCTCATCAAAAAAATCGAAACACTTTCGTTTTTATTGTTTTTGTCCTAATTTTTTACAAAAGAGAATTAATTCCATGAAAAAAAAAACATTATTGTGTAGCTGGCAGTTTGGTCATTACAGTAAGAAGAAAAAAATCAAAATTCGAAATTAGAATTTCATTTGTTTATCCTATAAATGAAATTAATCACTGTTTTGAGACAAATGTGTATTTAGGGTTGGAGTACGTTTCTCGTTTAAAAACTAAAAATTAGCGCTTGTCTTTAAACTTTTTGTTTCTTATTTCATTTACTGTGACTTTGGGACGTCTGAAAAAACTTTTTTTTCTAAAACATATGGATACTTCGCCCGCAGAAGCCGCCCAAGTGGTGGCATTGCTGGATTCTGGACTTAGTCAGCGTGTTGTGGCTGCAAGATTGCATCTAAGCTTATCATCTGTTCATAGAGTCTACAAACGCTATCGGGAGACTGGTTCGTTCACGCGCCGTTCAGGATCTGGCAGGAATCGGGTCACTTCTGAGCGAGATGATCGATTTATTGTAACAACTTCTTTACGAAATCGACGCCTTAACGCTTTTCAACTGCAGCAGCAGCTTCGCGTTGTACGAAGAGTAGCTGTAAGTGACTCTACAATAAGAAGAAGGTTGAAGGAACGCGGATTGGCACCGCATAAGCCAGCGAATGGGCCGAAATTAACTGCAGACCATCGAAGAGCGCGCCTTAACTTTGCACGCGAGCACCTAACTTGGTCATACCTTCAGTGGAGCAAAGTACTGTTTTCTGATGAGTGTAAAATTATGCTGTATGGTAACGACGGAAGGAACAAGGTCTACAGAAGAGATGGAGAACGCTTTGCACAATGCTGCATTGAAGAAAAGGTCAGCTATGGTGGCGGTTCGTGGACGGTTTGGGGAGGAATCGGCGCCGACGGTAAGACAGAACTTGCCTTTGTGTCTGGGCCACGGCTGCCTGCACTAAACTCTCATCGGTACATCGAACAGTGTCTTGAACCTCATGTGATGCCCTATGCACATTTTATTGGCAACGACTTCATATTCATGCACGACAATGCTAGAGCTCACACCGCGGGCGTCGTACGAGATTATCTTACCGAAGTCGGTATCTCCATTATGGTATGGCCAGCAAGAAGCCCGGACATGAATCCCATTGAACATCTATGGGATGAATTAAAGAGACGAATTCGAGCAAGAGATCCAGCCCCAGAAACACTTAGCCAGCTGCAAAATGCAATCCAAGAGGAATGGGATAATATACCACAACATGTGATCGTGACTCTCATCCGATCGATGAAGAACCGTATGGAAGCAGTAATAAGAGCTCGCGGAGGGAATACAAGTTATTAAATAAACGTTTCTTAAATTTTTTTTTCATTTACGCGTGTTGTTTTACCCATTTCCTTCATATTCCATACAGGGTAAAAATTACTCATTATACAAAATACGAAACCTATGAAGACTTAATTTGAATTTAGAACAATAACATTAGGATTTAAAAACCTCATACTACTCACTATTAAATGACATTTTACATTTATTCCTAAATATACACATTTTTCTGATAATCCTTATCAAATCATAAACTGCGAGGTGTTTCGATTTTTTTGATGAGAAGTGTATAATAGTGATTATTGTTTATTCTGCCTTTTAGGTGGATGTCTTTCCTATCTGACTCTGACAAGACACTCCGAAACAAATTCAGGGGTCTTTCTCGCTTCTTTTTTTAGCACAGACATTGATGTTTTCTAGCTCATCATCATCATCATCATCGTCGCCACATTGACCGGTCCCGTACGTCTCTCTTCGCCAGGTCATCGGTCCACCTAGTGGGCCACCTTCTATGACAAAGAAGCACTTTAACTTGAAATATTTAAAAAAACTTTGACAGTCATTGACTAAGGCAAGCACTTGAGCATAAAAAAGTGGGTGATGTCATAATTCACACTGACCTACCATTCCCTGTAAAAGATCGCGTTTTTGTACATAAGCTATGTGGTTTTGTGAATTAAAACCTTTATACCCGACTGCGCGATCCAAAGGAGGGCAATGTGTTTATCAGCCTCTGTATGTTTGTTTGTTACTTTTTAAATAATCAAGTTCGGTATACAATAGAGGGTGAATTCTAAACTAGGAATTTGCTAATATCTTGATGATAAGAGTTGTTCATAGAATAATTCGCTAGTTTTGTTCCCACGGCTGGGCACGGGCCTCCTCTATGTGAAGAGGAGTGAGCTGTAAGCTGTAATCCACGCTGTGTGGGTTGGCTATATCACGCTCGCGTAGAATCTGACAATCAATTCGGGTTGTAATCTGCTTGTAATAATATAACTCAATCATGATTCGAAAGACACGTGGCGCCATCTGTTATCATAAGAACGTTATTGTTGTTTCTTCGGGAACTACTTTTTTTCGGGATGAAAGGTACCCTTTGTCCGTTTCTGTACACCTGACAACGTATATGCAAATTTTCAGGATGTTCGGTTCATTGTTTTAGGCTTGAAAAGGTAATAAATAAACTTACTTTCGTATTTAAAGTATTAGTTAGGATATCTTCGTAGTTTTGGTAGTCGGGCATTCTGGCTTCTTCTCGATGTTTCCCTTGATTTTTTTTAGTTTCTTCAGGTAAATACTAAATTATGGAATCAGGCGTTTACTTACGGAAATCCATGTTGTCCAATTATGTGGTAAATCCTGAAATATGTGTTGAAATAACCATTATTAATTCAACTTTCCTGTGCTTGTCCACAGTGCCGTCGACGACGAAGTCGCAAGTTGCGGCTGAATACTTGGAGGCGTGCCGACGACATACCACGCCATGCATCGATTCTGTGCTGCAGCAGATACGGGTAAGAGGAGGACATGTCTTTCTTCTTCACTAGCTGTTGCCCACAACCTTCGTCAGCGTCAAATTATTATAAAAATACTAGCTGTGCCCGGCATGCGTTGCAATGCATGTTTTCCTACCTACCCTACCTACCCTAATTTTCCTGAATTTTCTTTGCTATAAACCTCACGGAGCCCGAGACCTTTCCAACGAATGCAAAACCGTGGAAATCGGTTCGTGCGTTCTGGAGTTATAGCGTCAGGAAGGAAAACCCGACTTATTTTTACATAGTAGATTACTTTCCTATTTGAATCGGATTTTGTCAACAATTTCAAGGGTTTCCATTTTTTTGCACGGAACCCTAATCCTCTTTCTAAAGTAAAAGTAGCTTACTATGTGTTACTCCTTATAACATCAGCAATCTGTCAGTGAAAGTTCCGTCAAAATCGGTCCGGCCGTTTCGGAGATTAGCTGGAACAAACAGCCAGACAGATGAGACAAAAATAAAAAATAAAAGATTTTTTGTTAAAAGTACCATATTATTACTTTCATAATTATGCAGTCAGTGAAAAGCTGCTATTTTGAAATTAAAAACTTTATTTGCATAGATTTTCCCGGTACAGATTGGAAAAAAGTAACAGGAAATGTAGTATGAAGAAATGTAGTAGCACACATTGAAGCAAACACGCCCAGTTTTACATTTCATGTTGCATTACGTAAGTCTAGACGGTACACTTTATGTTACATTTCACCAATCTGTACTTGGCGTTATACATTATGGTTATGGTCTGGTAGCGGGCAGCTACGGGAGTGGACTTTTTCAGAATCAGATGATAAAGACATGTTAAAACTAGAGAGGTGTCAAGGGACACCCGGATGGAACGAAGTTCCTTTCGATGAAGTAGTGAAGGAATTGTAAAAAAAAAAATTGGCACAAAAAAAACCACCACCACCACCACCACCACCACCACCACCACCACCACCTTGATCACCCATCCACAGACAGACCTTGGCAGTCGTTGCTTAACCTTGATCACCCATCCACAGACAGACCTCGGCAACCGTTGCTTAACTTGGATCACCCATCCACAGGCAGACCTGGGCAGTCGTTGCTTAACCTTGATCACCCATCCACAGACCAAAGACGAAACGGAAATATCTGGCTTGCTTTCTATAACATGCGCACACCGCACGGCTTACAATAGCTTACTGTAGCAAAAACACATTACCCTCCTTTGCGTCGCGCAGTCGGGTAAAATTGTCGTACACACTTTTCGTCTGAATTTTTTCCGTCTAGCCCCGCACCGCGCGATAAGGAACTACGTTCCAAAAATTGGTTGTCCATCTCCCGAATATTTTTGTTTCGATAAGCCTGTTCTGTCCAACTGCTGTCTTTCCAACTCTTCCGGTGTTTTGCCTAACATAATATTAGTTGTGCCTAAACAATCTTTTGCTTAATCTAGGTTGTCAAATGCCATTTAATTATGGACTGAAAGTGAAACTGGAAATTTCAGAAACAAACCAACACGTTCAGAATTGCAAAGGTAGACCTATTTCATGTACAAGTCACACTTCTTACTGCTGGCGTTTGGCGAGAGTAAGTTGGTTGGAACTTGGAGCTAAGGTAGTTCTGAATTGCCGAAACTTAGAAAAGCATTTTTACATGTCTCTGTAATAATCGAACCGTCGACAGAAGAAAAATCAAGAATCTTTCCGAATGAACCAACACTCTTTGAAGGTTTAAAATCGGGCTTGTGGACGGTGAGTAATGGGTTAGCTCGCCGTCCGTCCGTCTTGTGACGACAGGTCGTGTCGACGGCGCGTTCGTGTTCCACGCGCACCTCAAAGAGATGTCAGCAAACAAGAGGGGCCCGCAAGGGCCGATGCCTGCCAGGGCTGCGGGACTGTTCGAAAGAGATACCGCGGCCCTGGAACATAAAGGGCAAAAGAAGGAACATGGGTGGTTTTTAGTCAGTAAAAGTCTGACACTCCCTTCCGCTCCGCCCAGAGCGGGAGGAGTCATTTGATGATTTCCCACCCGAAAAAAAAAAGGTTTAAAATTGCAAAAGCTAGCTCCTAAACGTACTAATACTAAACTAATAACAAGTGTTGCGATAAACTCCCTAGTCACAAATGCCAGTCTGCTTGTTCTACAGACAACAAGACCGCCATGGTAACTAAATCCATCTATCTTATTTTCCAGGAGTTACCAGACGGTACGATCGGTGGGGCCGCTCGAGCCCCCCGGCTCACGCTGGCCGAATGTTCCCTATCAGGGCCCGCGCCGGCAGATGCTTTGGAAGCTGTCATGCGGAAAGTGCAGTTCAGAAGAGTCGAGATTGAACATGCCACGATAGACGATGAAGGAGCGGTGAGTAGCCTTGCCTTGTAGGGTTGGGTAAGGCTTCGACTATTCCCGGCAACCTTCGGCAGAGATCGGCTCATTTTGGCAGCTGTCACGCGGAAGGTCCAGTTCAGAAAAGTCGAGATTGAACATACCAAGATAGACTATGAAGGAGCGGTGAGTAGAATACTACTGGCCCTCGTTAGATTTCGCCTTTCTTTGGCGACCTTTGGGTAGACTTATGACGAATATAATCAGATGTTGCGAGCACATCGCACCTCGGTTATCCTTCGTCAGCTTTCGGCTCGTACTGAAAACGGTCAGGCGTAGAGTTCAGAAGAGTCGCGATAGAACATGCCACGATAGACGACGGTGAGTAAATTATTGGTTACAAAGACTTCGTCCGTTCTTGGCAATCTTCGACACTGCTCGGCTGTTGCCGGCGAATGTTCCCTATCAGGGACCGCGCCGGCAGACGCTTTGGAAGCCGTCCTGCGGAAAGTACAGTTTAGAAGAACATGCCACGATAGAAGACGAAGGAGCGGTGGGTAAACTAACGAAGATATGCTCTAGGATGACTTCGTTTGTTTCCGGCTCTCTTCGGTAAATCTCGGATAGTTTACCACGGCACGGTTGGCGCAGTGGTCAAGCGATTGACTGCTGCGCTGCATGCGCCGGTTCGATTCCCGTACGGAACAAATATTTGTATGACCTACAAGTCGTTGTTCCGGGTCTGGGTGTTTTTCTATCTATATATGTATGTATTTACAAAAAAAAAAAAATGTATATATGTAGTTTATCAGCCATCTAGCTACCATAACACAAGCATTAGGTTGCTTAGCTTGGGACTAGATGGTGCTGTGTGAAATGTCCAGGGATATTATTATTATTATAGTTTTCTGAAAATCTAGCTAGAAATAGCCATCAGCTCTACTAAGCAATACATTAATAGACATATTTCTTAATGTTCCAGGAGGCGATATTTGACATGATAGAGTACTATGAGAGCGCTACGGTGTTGTCCATCACGGGCCCGCGACAGTTCGGCATCAGGGGCTGGCAGGCTGCCTCGAGGATGATCAAAAAGGTAATATAGCTATTTTCCGATTGACTATGGTAAGGTTTGGAACACCAAAGAAACATTGGACGGATTCTGTGAAAGATAGAACAGCTAGACAAGAGAAGACTTCAGAGATGACGGCTGAAAGAGATGAGTGGAAGACGGAGACATAGTAGGTGGATGAAGATGACTGTTCATCATCATCAGTATCACCATCTTTTGAGCAGGACTGGGGGATCATTCTCACCTTCCCGATCAGGGTTGATCAGGCAGGTGAGAATGATCTCAGGACTTGCTTTTATCGAATACAGATCCGACCAACCACACCGCGCTGGGCTCGCGTGGTGCATTACGTTTGCGCCTTATCTAGCATGGTAGAGCGAGAAACAGACCGTGCTGCCCAATGCATCGTGGATACTGCCGCGTGCGACAGCATTCTCGCTCTAGCAAATGACGGTTCTGAGCGACAGAAAAGGATAAGAGTATGGAAAAGTGCGATTCCATGCTGATAGATGTCGTTCAATCCTTATTTGCCACTCCCTCACACGCAGGAGACCTGTGTCAACACTAAGCTTATTGAATTCCTAAACATACGCACTTTTGGAATGTCAAGTCTCAGCGCGGAACCAAGCGTTAAGAATTAACGGCGCAGGAGCGGTGAGTAGAACGTTGCCTTGTAAGGCCTCGGCAATCTTCGGCAGTGTTCGGCTCGCGTTGTAGGCAACTCTCAGCAACCCGAGCGTCTGACCCGAGCGGTAAGAATTTCTCGAAATTCTGGACGTAGGCTTCTCCTTTTCTTTCTGATTTTTTTAATAACCGATGTTATTATTATTTCCAGAGCGCAGATCTCTCAGAACTGGAAGTGTCTGACGCGCCATTAGAAGCGTCTCACGCGCCCGTGCTGGCGCGCTCACTGAGGGCACACTCATGCACTCTGAGAGCCCTGTGTTTGCAGCGAGTGAGCTTGTGCGGCGAGCCTCTGTTATGTCTAGGTAAGAATATCCCCCAAATCCCACGAAAACAGAGAGCAAAATCGACATTCTTGTTGTTCTTGAAAGTTGTGGCGCACCAGAAATCTTGTCTAAGACAGAAATCTGGCATATACAGCGTCAATCAGAAAAGTGCGGTCAGCTACTTATATTACGGTGGAGCCACATCTTTAGATAAGACCTCATTTGTAGGGTTCCGTACCCGAAGGGTAAACAACTGGACCCTATTACTAAGCCTCTGCTGTCCGTCCGTCCGTCTGTCTGCCAGCGGGCTGTATCTCATGATCTGTACTAGGTAGAAATCATAAAAAATAAATGAAATATTAAAGGGGGCTACTACGATGGTAAGAAACCGGAACCCTTCATGAGCGAATCCGGCTCGCATTTGGCCGGTTTTTTGTATACACGCTGTACGGGCAGAAGACACTTAAACCAATATAAAATGTACATGAGGAGACTCTAGTCACCTTTTCCTCCATCCATACTTGCCACTAATTCAGCTGCATCCGGTCAGACTAAAGCTAATCCAGACATGGGGTATAGCGGCGCAGATTATGATGACTCTTATCTGATGGTCATTAAAACCAATATTTTCCTAAAATGTATTCATATTTGTATGCACTAACAATTCTTCTCTTCTTTTACAGTGATAGCCCTTAAATCAAACAGCTCAATCCGCGAGCTGCGACTCTGCGACAACAGACTGTCCGTGTCGGACGCGTCGCAGCTGGCGTCGCTGCTGAGATACAACTCTCGGATACAGCTGCTGGACCTCTCCAATAACATGATACAGGTACTGAATTATATACTGCAGGCCATTCAACTGAGACGGTACTTGAGGCGTGTGGGGGCGGGGGGTGACTTATTACCGCGCAGTTACCGTGTCAATTAAAGGCCTTGGCCTACTTCGACAGATAAAAAACGGCTTTAAACTCAAGGCATCCACAGGATAGTCCGGTTAAGCAGAAGCCAGGCTCATAAGTCGACCAGCGACAAAAAAAAGCAATTAGATTCATAGTTTTTGAACTATCCAGTTCTTTGTCGGAAGTTTGACCGTGAAAGAGCGCCGTTTGTCACTGGTCAAGGCCATCTTGAATGAAAAGTGACCGATCGCCGATAGCAAAAGACTCCTAGCGCCATCTCGCGGAGATGTTTTCAGCTTGGAACTCCGTGGTAGTTGAATGAAAGTAGCAAACACAGCGCCATCTACGCGGAACTAATTTGACTGTGTTCTCCATTCATGGATAAACATGGCAGTTAACCCCCACCCACGAGGTGGACCGATGACCTGACCTGACCCCCTCATTCATAAACGCTTCGACTTGATTTTGATTCGGATGGCCTCGCTCGCTTTCGTTGTGCTAAAATCAGATAGACATATTTAAACCCTACTCTTTAAACTTGAGCATTACGGTTTTAGGGAAACTTGCGCTCAGTTTAGTGAAATCGTATTAAAACGATAGACATCAGCAAGTACAAATAAATGGTGTCAATTCAATGTGTTTAAAAATAAGTATGGGTGTACCGCAAGGTTCGATATTAGGTCCTTTCCTCTTTTTAAGAATTTCTGAATCGAAATTTTAGACCGACTGTTTGTGAGCTGATGTAGGTAAAGTTATTCACTGGATGGAAGGAGAACTCTCTCGAGGCTGGTCGATGTGACGACTCTCGGGGAAGCCTATGCCCAGCTGTGGACCTTCGGCTGAAGAATGATGATGCCGCAGGTTAACTATTTTATCTCTTATAATCTACTAGGTTATGCCCGCGGCTTCGCCTACCTAGAGTTTGGTAAATGTCCCACGAGTATCCTATGTGTTAATTCACGTTATAAACTATCTGTTTGCAAAAAATCATCCGAATCTGTTTAGTATTTTTTGTGTGAAAGAGTAACAAACATCCATTCATCCTCACAAACTTTCCCCTTTAAATAGTAAGCATAATCTATCTATCACGAGCGCGTTGGTATCCACGAAATGGAAACAGACGCCGCGGAAGACCATAGCAATGATGGCGAGACGATACGTGGCACTGGCAGGGATAGAGTGGACCAGAACGGCCCTAGATAGAAACAGATGGAGGAGGACTTCATCCAAAAATTATTAATATTATAAGTTAAAATAAAATATGGATTGAAAATTTCAGAGCTGTTTTAAATTATTAAATTTAATGTCTCTATTAAATAATTTAAGAGGGTTCATCCAAAAGTTGGCAATGTTGCAAATAGCTGTCAAATATTTACCTGTTTTAATTAATTTGGCAACATTACTGTATGGAAATAAGAAAAGGCTAACTAGTGAACTAGAATATTCATAATTAATTGCAATTAAAACACTGAATTTGATATTGTAACCGTTTTAGGTGTAAAAAAGGCATTTGGGAAGTTTCCAAAAACTTTTTTTACATCTAAAAATAAATATTCGGTGTTACAATATTAATTATTGTATTTCATAATCAATTTTTTAGTTAGCCATATTTCTTATTTCCATACAGTAATATTGCCAAATTAATTAAAAGAGGTACATATTTGACAGCTATTTGCGACGTTGCCCACTTTATGTTTAAACGCTCTTATCTCAAAAAAAAAAAAATGTGGTATTGCAGGACGCGGGCACAGCGCACTTGGCGGACGCGCTGGCGGAGCAGGCGTCCCAGTCGCCGCCCTCAGCCGCCGCGTCGCCACTGTCGCCGCATCGCTGTCAAGGTATACATACAGCCGCGGTGGGAGGGCCAGGGGGGTTACTATCCAGGGCTGCGGGACTGTTCGAAAGAGATACCGCGGCCCTGGAACACAAAGGGCAAAAGAAGGAACATGGATGGGTTTTAGTTACTGATAGTCTGACTCTCCCTTCCGCTCCGCCCAGAGCGGGAGGAGTCATTTAATGATTTCCCATCCCAAAACAAAGAGGGGTTAGCCTGCGAAATTAAAAAAAAAAAAAATTGTTATATTTTTTTTTTTTTAATTTTCTTACCTTTTTTTGCAATTTGTAAGTCTGTGTCAGGTTGTATGTTGATGAAAAGTGAGTTGCGATAGTAACACGTATGTACATAGTTACAGAATCACATAAATAAAATCATCAATACAATCCTATAAGTTCATTTTATTATTTTTTGTCATAATATGGTAGTGGTGGTGGTGGTGGTGGTGGTTGGTGGTGTGGTATGTTTCCTGTGTTTGTGCTCACAGCACAATTTTTTACTATAAGTCTAGGTATACGTGAGGATTTGTAATTGGCTTTCGGGTTGTGGAGGTCAGATAGGCAGTCGCTCCATTTAAAATACTGGTATTCAGCTACATCCGGTTAGACTGGAAGCCGACCCCAATAAAGTTGGAAAAAGGCAGCTAGATGATGATTTCTAATATACCATCCTTATGTTTCCAGTGGGTGGTCACGAGGCTCGAGGGCTTGCGTTCCTAGTGTTGTGGAACAATCAGCTCACGAGGAACTGCGCGCCGTATCTTAGTAAAGCGTTGGTAAGTAGTATTGTACTGTATGGTGTCCAAAGAGATTTAAAAGACTTATAGAGCGGACATTGGGAATATTTTCATACAAAAATTTTGATCTCGAACATTTTCGATTTTGACACACGAATGCTACCTGACAAGCGGGCGTATGACACTAGACAGAACGATTTGTTACCAAGTAGTAACAAGTATTGGATTACGATTTTCTTCGTCTTGTCCCGTCTATCGCTCGTAAATATTTGAATGTCTTTGATGGTGTCGGACGTAAAAAATAGCACCATCTCATATCTTCCTCTGGGTGTCGTATGAAGCGACTAAAGGACTTAGCAGAGAATGGGTAGTAGTTCTCTGTGCTTTTTAAAAACCGTATTGCGATCGCCAACCCGCCTGCCAAGCGTGGTGATCAGTAGCGAAGGGTCAATTTTTGAAAGAGGTAAGTCGGAGTACACAATTATCTTTAATGTGATTATATTATTTGTCTTTAGAATACTGACTTTGCCATTTTTCAAAGGGTAGGAATCGAGTTGTATGGAACCTTCGCCACTGGTGGCGATTATGACAAAACCCCCCTTTGGGGGAGGCCATGTCCAGCAGTGGACGTCTTTCTCATCTCTCTCTTCGTCTGTGAATTATTTGAGTAAAAGTAATAACTAGCGGCCTGTCGCGGCTTCGCACGGGTGTCTATGTTACTCAGGGATAATGTAGCATTCTTATGGTGAAAGAATTTTTGAAATCGGTCCAGTAGTTGTTGAGTTTATTCGTTACAAACATACAAATCTTTCTATTAGTATAGATGTAGTTCAGTAATTGATTTAAGTTAGAACTGACAAAAGTTAAAGTTGTTACTTCCTTTGATGGTTCGTGGTTGCATAAGTAATTACTTGATTATAGTTACAAGTGTTAGTCATCGTATGTCCAGTGTGTGTGTGTGTGTGTTGTCATAGAGGAAATCCAAAAAGCGTAATGATGATTACACTTTGTAGTTTTAGTAAGCTGCAAGTAATAAATAGTACATTTTTATATAAGTGGGGAAACTGCAGTAACAAATCCCGACGCGTATCAAACGACGTTTCTCAATACACTTTCGAAGAAATAAAATATTAGAACGAAAAGTATTTTTGTCAGGAATTATTAGAAAACTATGTTTTAATTTGCTTTTTTTCCGCGCTTTGCTTTCGCCAGGTTGAAGAAGAAGCTAAGGTATGATGCCGTTAAAGCCTAATATGAAAATTAAATTAATTTAGAACTGTAAATTTAATATGAGTAGTATATTTATCTGTGGAGTTTTTTATTTCCGCACGTGTGCAGAAAAACATTAAAAATCCACGTGTGTGAAATACATTGCATGTTGAACCTAATCGTAGTGCGATAAGAACCAGTTTTCGAGAAAGTGTATTGAAAATGTCTTTATCTATCTTTTCTACACACTAGTTACATTTTTAAATATTTCTTAGAAAAAAAAAATCATACAAAAAACATTTAAAAATATAAAAAATAGTGGTCCGCCAGTATCGGGAGCAGGGTCCAAGCTACCGGTGGTTAGGGCTCCAGAGACAGGAACCTCCTCACAATGCGAGCCATATCGAGGAATCTTCTGAATCAGGCCCTTGATCCAACCGCCAAGCGCGAGTCTCCACAGATGTTCGTCGAGGCTTTTGGCCATCAGGCCACTGACCGTAACGACAATCACCACAATGATAGTCGAGTTCACATTCCACATGTCAACAACCTAAGTCGAGATACCTTATTCTTATCGTTCTAGCTTTTTAATATTATACTCTCATTGTTTTTTCCAGCGCTCATCTCAATCCCTCTGCGTCCTAAACATCGGTCGCAACGCGCTCGGTAACGACGCAGTCCGGGCCCTCGCGCGTGGCACCGCGCTCGTGTCGCTCGGGCTGCAAGCCTCCCGCCTGGGCCCTGATGCCGCCGCACTCGCTGAACTGATTAGAGCTGATACTAAGTTACAGGTGAGTGAGATACGTCTTGTCGGTGTCGCGTCGGAAGGTACAGAGCAAGCGGAAACTTAGTTACGAATTTTCCACCTTACAACCTTCTCTTACGACATATTCTTTATTAAATGACTATTAATTTTATTATTGTAAAAAATGAGTTATTGTTATTTTTATTATTCCCTTTATTCATTGATAAACAAATTTAATACATTTTAAAATATTTATTAAAAAAACATATATAAAAAATATTTAAAAATATAAAAAATTGTAGCCCACCGGTATCGGAAAAGGGTCATTTTTACTACTATTACTAATCAATAGGATTAGTAATAGTAATAAAAAAATGACCCCATGATGAATCTAATTTTAAGTTTCTACACAATGTATTTTGTTAAGAAATAAATGACTTATTACTTACGAATGGTGAGATCTGTCGACTTGGCCAAATAACCGAGTGCAATTAGACAAAAATTTGTAACGAAGTTTATAGTGCTCGGATTTTCATGGGACTTTTTTTGTTGAGTTTCTTTCTAGAGGGGATTCTGGCCGCCTGGTAGTTTGTGCGACTTAACAATACGGGGTGGAAGGGACACCGACGCGAAAACGGTTACCACGTATTTAGTACATCATTCTGAGACCTTAAAATGTGCGGAAGCTGCGGATGTTGCGGTGGCTGCTGCGGTAGATGCTGCTGCCCTTGCATAACGATCTACATCTGCTGTACGAAGATTTGCTAGAGGCACAGAGGTAGCGCTATTCTACGCGGACAAGCCATGGTGTCTCCGTCGAAGATGCGCACTCAACTCCTCGATGTTTGTCTCTTCCGTGCTGTTTTGTGGGAATAAACTACTATAAATAAATAAGCCCTCCATAGAGAAAATTTTCATCGGTTATTAAAAAAAAGTCAGCTGTTCCATACATTTTGACCGTGTAGGTATTGCAGTTTTGTAGGAAACCGCTGTTTTTTTTACTTTTAATATAAATAAAGCTGCCACGGTACCAATACGCACTTACAGTAGTATCTGACATGATATTATTTTCATTCCAGAGGCTAGATCTCCGCGAGAACCGACTGGGCAGCGCGGGTCTACAGGCGATCCTCGCGGCCATGAAGGACAATAATACCCTCACGCAGATCGATCTAGATGAACCGACCACGCCTGTAAGTTATACCTCAAACACCATCATCATCTACTTAGCATAATCATAAAGATGAAGATAAATATTGGATATCGGCAATATTTCAATAAAACTCACGTTAGATTTCTATAAACACGATATTTACTATCAAGCACAAATGACATGACATTTTTCTATACCAAAGAGAATGCAACCGTGCCGCCAGTGCAGTAAACCAAAAACAATGCATTCGTTTATGAAGACAGTCTTCAACAAAATGTTTACAAAGACATCTATGATCTATCTTATAAATTTATTGCAAAACTGTGTACATTAAGTTCTTATTAATAAACATTACATTTTTAGTTTCAACAGTCTACCCAAGTCGGATATGCAATACTACTTTAAGAGATTAGGTGGTTACAAATATTATTATTTTTATTAAAAAACTCATGCAGATTATAAAATACATTATCAATTAACATTCATCAGCCTATAATGTTCCCACTGCTGATACCCAGGTTTCCTCTGTGAGAGGGAGTGGGCTATAATCCACCACGTGGCCCAGTGCGGGTTGGTTGGTGGTCTTCAATTTTTTTTGCTTCTGGGACATGCCGGTTTCCTCACGATGTTTTCCTTCACCGTTTTGAGAGCAGTGGTGATGAAATAAATTACACAAAGTAATGTGCCTGCCTGGGTTCGAACCTCGACTTACTGTTCGTAAGTCGGGGCCGCCACCATTGAGCCACCGCTGCTCTCCGTTTGTGTATCGTCCGTCTGTCATCTGCTTAGTCTTCTGCAAACCCCATCGGGGTTACAGGCGTGATTTTATCTTGCTTCCTATCGCTCATAGTAATCTACCTAGCTTGCTCACGAATATGTTGAGGTCGGCCAGAATTTTCCATAGAGCGACTGCCTATCTGACCTCCACAACCCAGTTAGTACTGGGTAATACGATACCCTTTTGGTAAGACTGTCAGACTTTCGCGCCACTACCTGTAACGACTGTCAAACATCTACAAATGACAGCCACGACCAACGGCTTAACGTGCTTTCCGAGGCACGGAGGAAATTCAGTATGTAATGGGTGGTCACCCATCCACGGACCAACCTAGGCAAGCGCGGCTTAACCTGAAGATCGACCCGAGCGGCTGTTATTATTTAGAAACGAGCTCCTCGATTCAAACTGATTATGTTATCTTCATTTCCAGGACTCGACAAACCTAACAGCGGAGGACTCAGAAACGGCCCTCATACGTCGCCTCACGCGGGAGATAAGAGCCATGTGCCGACGAAATGAGCCCCCTGTGAGGCACGACGAGGAAGGCACGCACCCTGTACATAGGAAGATCAGTCTGACGTGTCACACTGCGTGTCTGCTTAGAGTGAGTACCTTATAAATGTACTAAGGTGTAAACGGACCCTGCACGAAGCCGTCAGACTAGCATTCTGTATGTAGCGGCACTACAAAAAAGTGCTACAGCAACATAGAACAAAAATTGAGAGGTGTCAAGGGACACCCGGATGGAACGAAGTTCATTTCGATTAATTAGTGAAAAAAAAAAACCTTGGCAGTCGTTGCGTAACCTTGATCACCCATCCACAAACCAACCTTGGCAACCGTTGCTTAACTTGGATCACCCATCCACAGACACCTTGGCAACCGTTGCTTAACTTGGATCACCCATCCACAGACAGACCTTGGTAGTCGTTGCTTAACCTTGATCACCCATCCACAGACCAACCTTAGCAACCGTTGCTTAACTTGGATCACCCATCCACAGACAGACCTTGGCAGTCGTTGCTTAACCTTGATCACCCATCCACAGACAGACCTCGGCAACCGTTGCTTAACTTGGATCACCCATCCACAGACAGACCTTGGCAGTCGTTGCTTAACCTTGATCACCCATCCACAGACAGATCTCGGCAACCGTTGCTTAACTTGGATCACCCATCCACAGACAGACCTTGGCGGTCGTTGCTTAACCTTGATCACCCATCCACAGACAGACCTCGGCAACCGTTGCTTAACTTGGATCACCCATCCACAGACAGTCCTTGGCAGTCGTTGCTTAACCTTGATCACCCATCCACAAACAGATCTCGGCAACCGTTGCTTAACTTGGATCACCCATCCACAGACAGACCTTGGCGGTCGTTGCTTAACCTTGATCACCCATCCACAGACAGACCTCGGCAACCGTTGCTTAACTTGGATCACCCATCCACAGACAGACCTTAGCAGTCGTTGCTTAACCTTGATCACCCATCCACAGACCAAAGACGAAACGAAAATATCTGGCTTGCTTTCTATAAGAGAGAGAGAGAGACAGACAGAGAAACATGCGCACGCCCCACGGCTTACAATAGCTTACTATAGCAAAAAGTGACGTTACAACTTTTCGTCTTAATTTTTTCCGTCTAGCCCCCTTTCGCAACGCGCGATAGGAACTTCGTTCCATAAAGTACTACAGCGCCATCTATGACGCAGAGGATAAACTAGACATCTAAATCCTGCATCGCGCAAGTAAAGTTATTCGCGACTTAAGACTATACAGAAGAACCCGACAACAACTGTCGGGCAGTAGCCCACCAGACATAACACCCGTCTGGTCGGAGGATTCTCCGACCCCTGCCTTCACGGAAGCCTACAGAATTGCAGTGTGCAGCAGGAACTGATAAGGACGTAAGATTGTCGATCAGTCGTTGATTCCTGCAATCTACCAACAGATTGTAAAAACTGAGAAAGTAAAGTAAACCTTAGAAACTTCCGCGATTGTGAAGTTTCAGCTGTAGTTCCTTCTGAGTTCATCAAACTAAGTCATGATCATCTTCCTGCCCTTGTCCCATGTTACTCGGGGTCGGCGCAACACGTTTTCTTCTTCCATTCTCCCCTGTCTGACGTCACGGCATCATTTACTCCTTTCTCTTTCATATCAGTCTTTGTGGGAAGATTTAACATATAATAAATCTGTAGATGTGGCGTTTCTGTACATTGAAAATATTTAGAAAAAAAAAACGTAGGGGTTTTAAGGAACACCCACAGAACCCATTTCTACCATGTCGGATTGTCTGTTCGTTTGTGCGCGCATCACGTAAAAACCCTTTATTGTATTCAATATCGAAATATTGAAACATAAGAAGCATTGCAGAAGATTGTAAAATAATTATCTTTGCATTGTATAGATTCCATCTCTTAGTATTATATAATTGCATAGCACATGTGTGAGTACTATGTACTGTAAAGCTACCATTTATATTTTGTTATCTTTCATTGACTTGAATGTGCCCTGGTGGCTGAGAGAATGTCATGCTCACTCAAATGTCTCGCTGATGGTGGCGGGTGTGTCGGGTCATTTAGTTCCCTTCAATATGGTTGAGTTGAATGGCGCTGATCCATGCGTCATGTTCGTGAACGGGCGCTGTCAGTTGGGACTGGTCATCTCTTACCTGCCACGGTTTATTTTAATTACCTACTTTATTTTTAAATTGTTGGTTTATTCTTTTACTCTGGACGCTCTTAATGTGCACGTCTTTGTACATCGTTCTCACATATATGTATAATCTCAACATGAATGATGTAACCAAGATTTTGTAACAATATTCTGATTTAAAAGAGTGTCCATGGAGTTTCTTGCCCATTCTTCTCCATAGAGATCTACGATTTGGAATGTGCAACTACAGTACTTTCGCAAGTTATTATTAGTATAGGATACCGCTATACAACGACCTTCACCGAGATGCTTATTTAATGAGACGTATTTTTTATGTTATTAAATATGCCAATAAATATATCCTATATGGGTTGCCTAACAAATTTCAGTCCAGAGTATTTTTAATTAATAATTTAAAAAAAAATTTTTTTTAAACATTGCACCGGTGTGATTATTAAATAAATTTGATGCCAATCGAAAGTTTGAAGCCCATAGAATATGCAAACGTTAGGTTGCCTATTTTTTTCCGGTCACAACCACGGGTTGCCAGGTGTAAACAGGTAAATCTATACTAGCATTTTGCAACGGTCTGATTATTGAATCAAACTTAGATAAAATGAAAGATTATTTCATAAGGAACACGGTGGTATAGGGTTGCCTGCGAAAAATCAGTCCCGAATTACGGTTGTCGAATTTTAAATAATCGCTGCGAGTGAATGTGTGTGAGAGAGAGGTCCCAGACCAACCATCCCATGCGGTAGAAAAGGACGCAGCGTAGCAGCTGTTTAAAGTCCGCCCATTTAACCCTAGACACCTAACGTTTGCCTACCCCCTATAAACCCTAACCATTCGTCGATTCGACGAATACTTTTTAGAGTGTTTTAATTTCAAGTTATAATATAACTTTTCGTTAAATGTATAGCATTTATACTTGGTTTAACTATTATTCTTCAAAATGAAACAATGCGACGGTTGAAAGGCTAATTGATCTAAGCGACATTTTGTAAAACTTGCAGGAGGACGGATCAAAGTTATTTTTTTGGGAAATCATCATCTGCCTAGCCTTTTCCCAACTGTATTGGGGTCGGTTTTTTGGGAAAAAAAATCATAAATAAAAAACTATTTGATAGACTTTTGTTTAATACAGTATATCCGTAATTAAGTAAGGAAGTTTTTTAAGTTATTACTGTTGAAAATTATGTATTATTTTAGAAAATTTATGTTGGTTAGGCCAAAATGCATCAAAGTTAGTTATTTTTTGAGAAAAGCAAAATGGTTCAAATGCCTACCGTAAATAAAATAGCCGAAAGTAAACTAGCTCAAGCATCGACTTAGAACAAAATAATACGAGAGAAAACGAATGTAGCGCCAAGTCGACCGACAGTTGAATATGCCCAATGAACCTAAGCATCATGATGGTGTTGCACCACAGTGAAATAGTTTGATGCAGATGCCTATAAGAGGGACTGCTGGATGAAAAAAATGAACCCTTACTAGATTATAGTAGATATTGGTGCTTAGGCCCTCATTAATCAGTAACGTCCGTAAGATATTTTTCAGGTTGGTATGCCACTTTATACGATTTTTCCGACGCCCGGTGCTTCTCCCGCGGTGGCTGGGACGTGAGGTTCTCTCCCTCTCACGTTCCGCCACCTCTTTCGCTAGCATGACTGCTTCGCAGAAGGAGGTGACGGCTTCCCATTCCCTCTCGCCCCGAACCATGGTTTGAACCAGGGCCGGGCGCGAGTGGTCGCTGCCGCAAATCGCCGCTACGAGGATACGGCGGTGCTCCGCTCAAGTGGAGCAGACCTCCACAGTGTGCTCCTCCGGGCGATCCTCACAATGGTAACACCCGGGCGTTTCCTCCCGCCCGATTCGGTGCAGGTACCTCCCAAAACAACCGTGTCCGGTGAGGACCTGCGTCAGGCGGAAGGTGAGGGCGCCGTGGCGCCTCTCTAACCACTCTTCAAAGAGGGAACTTACCGCCACTCTCGTGGCGTGCCCTGCACGTTGCGACAGTCGCTCTCTCCATGTCGCCATGAGATCGCGCCGGAGGTCTGTCCGCTGCACGACAATTTGCCGCGACAGCGGAGTTTCCCCCCGGTGCTGTGCCTCCGGGCGCCACTCATGCAGGCGCGCGAGGACTATGGCCTCCAGATCCCATGGCGGCAATCCGACAAGGAGGCTCGCCGCCTCGCCGGAGATCGTGCGGTACCCCCGGACCAGCCTTACGGCTACCACCTTTTGGGGCGCGTTCAGGTAGCGGGCGGCTCGCCGCCTCAAGGAACGCGCCCACACCGGGGCCCCGTAAAGGGCCATAGACCACACGACCCCGCGTAGAGCCTCCGGCAGGAGGCGTTTGGACCCCTCAGGTTGGGCAAGAGCCGCTTGAAGGCAGCCCCGGCCCGTTCCAGTTTGGGAGCCAAACGTCGGAAGTGCTCCACGAAGTTCCACCAGCTGTCGAGGACGAGTCCTAGGTACTTCAACGTCGACTCGATGCCAATGGGAACCCCTCCTATCGTCAGTGTGGATCCCGATGGTGGCACATTCCGAGGCCCATGAAAGCACATGGCCTCGGACTTGTGCAATGCCACCTCGAGACCCAATTGCCGGATTCTCTCCAAGACCATCGCAATCCCGCGTGTCATTAATTCGGCCGCCGCCTCGTGCGACCTCCCCTGCGCCAGCACCAGCCTGTCTTCAGCGTAGCAAACCGATGTTCCACAAGGGCGGCCCTAGAACCGATCCCTGCGGAACACCGCACGACATCTCTCGCCGGTTCCATTGTCCGCTGTGACCAGGGTAGATGACGACCCTGTCCGTCAGGTAGTCACCGACCACACGACGAAGGTAGGTCGGCACCCGGTGATACCGGAGGGTCTCCCTAATGCAGCTCCAGGGCATGGAGTTGAAAGTGTTGGCGATGTCGAGAGACACCGCCAAGACAACCCCACTCCGGGACACCGCATCCCCCGTCGTGAGGGCTCTCACGCGCATGATGGTGTCCACCGTCGAGCGCCCCTTGCGGAAACCAAACTGGTTGTCCGCAAGATCCGGCCCCATCCCCGCAAGGTGCCCGGCGAGGCCGGTTTGCAATGACTCTTTCAAAGAGCTTGCCCATCTCGTCGAGCAACACAATGGGCCGGTATGCGGACGGAGAGTCCGCAGGGCGCCCCGGCTTCCGGATGAGGACCAGCTTCCCTGTCTTCCAACGAAGCGGAAACTGGCCTCTCTCCAAGCATGCGCTTAGGAGCCCCTCCAGTTGGGGCCCGAGAGCCTCCAAGGCCAGGACCCAGGCTTTGCCAGGTAAGCCATCGGGTCCCGGGGCGATATTTTTGGCTTGAAGCCGGCCTACCGCCACTCTCAGGTCTACCCCGGTCACCTCCGGAGTGTCGTCATCGTCGTCTGAGTGGTCCACTTCCGGCACCGCAAGCGGCGAAGCCATAGGCGGGGGAGGATGTTCCCCTCGCGAAGGGAACAGAGCGCTCACCACGACCTCCACAAGCTGAGGCCGGAGACTCTGCGTCAACGGGGGGGCCCAGGTGCGGAGTTTGTCCCGCACCATCTTGTAAGGGCGCCCCCACGGATCTCCGTCGAGAGTCTCCAGCATCTCCTCGCGGGCCAGAACATTGGCCCGCTGGACAGCCTCTTGGAGGGCGGTCTTTGCTGCTCTGTACCCCTCGTACTGCTCCGCCTCAATGGCTGCCGCATCCGAAGGACGGATGCGGCGCCTGCGATGCCTGGCGTACAGGTGCCGCGCGGCGACGCACGCCTCACGCAGAGACGTCAGCTCTCGCGACCACCAGTACACCTAACGCCGGGCGCTTCCTGGCCGAACTTGGGGCATTACCACGTCGCATATCTCCGACATGGCCTCCTGGAACCAACCCGCCTCGTTATTAACGTCGGCAGGCCTGCCCAGCGGTGTCACCCAGGCCTGCACGATCGAGGCTTCCAGGAAGGTATATCACCCTAAGCCTAAGTTTTTTTAATGTTGTTGAATGCAAAATGGGCCAAACGACATAGCTTCTTGTCTTAGTTTAATGCAAAATAGGCCAAACGACAAAACCACAACCATGGCGAAAAAGCCAAATGCCTTAATCGACATACGTTATAAAAGTTCGAAAAATCAAATTAGCTTAAGTCACTGAGTCCTCAAATTTGTCTATTTTGGTGTCATATAGATCAATGAGCTTAGAAATGAGGCCTGTTTTGCTGTGGGTGCTAAGCGCCAAAAAAGTAGTCAAAAAAAATTGAAACCTGACTCAAACGACGGAGAAAAATTTGCTGATTCCGAATATGTATATAACTCAATATCGCAAAAAATGTCGCTTAGACCAATTAGCCTTTCAACCGTCGAATGAATTTCTGTATTATTACTATTTATATTCATTTTATCACAATTTTAGAAAGGCACTAACTTATTAATTAATTATCTTACTTAATTAATTATCTTATTATTAACTTATTAATTTATTTATGTCTCATTATGATATTTATAAAAACAATTTTTTTTTTTAGTATCACACAGAGCACAAAACCAGACCATTTTGGAAATTTGCACCTCTGCTGCTTTTCTGACCAAATTGGTCCAGTCGTACGTCCTTGGCCGGAACAGCTTGAGCTGGTCCTCGGAACTTCTTCAATTCAAGTTCCCCTTGAATTGAAGAAGCACTGGGGCGACCACGTTTATTGCTATTTGCAGGAAGACCCATCTCTTTTTTTTTTTTGGTGGGTGGGAAATCATCAAATGACCCCCCCCTCCCCCGCTCTGGGCGGAGCGGAAGGGAGTGTCACTCTTACTGACTAAAAACCACCCATGTTCCTTCATTGGCCCTTTATGTTCCAGGGCCGCGGTATCTCTTTCGAACAGTCCCGCAGCCCTGGCAGGCACCGGCCCTTGCGGGCCCCTCCCGTTGCTGACAACTTTTTGAGGCGCGCGTGGAACACGAACGCGCCTTCGACACGGCCTGCCCGTCGTCATATGACGGACGGACGGCGAGCTAGCCCATTACTCACCGTCCACAGGCCCGTGCCTACGGTGGCCGAGAGCCATCACGGCGTGGATGGCTCTCGGCCACCGTAGGCACGGCCATCATCGCAGGAAGACCCATCTTTCAAAGACTTTCAGCAAGTTCGAACCTAAACTTAGCTAAATTGAGAAGTTTATCGTTGCCTTTCATCTTATTTACTTTTTTGTACATAATCCATGAATTTATAATTGAAAGGTCCAGAAAGTGATAAAACAAACGCATGGTCCACTTCCGGCTTTTCAGTGTGATGTGGTAACGACCTATGAATGAATCTAATAGGTCCACACCTCCCATATTCGCCAGACCACAGGTCGATTTATGGGCCGCCTGGAAGACCCATGCGATGAAACTGCTACGACATCTTCATCTGCCAAAATGGGGGGGTCTTGCATATCCTCAACAAGATCATTTACAAGAGTGGGATCCGGATCATCAGCAGCTCTATTCTCACCTTCATTTTCAACTTCACCTTCATTTTCAAGGTCTCGGAGAACGTCTCGAACGCTATGATAATAATTGCCTTCGTCTTCTACCTCGGAGTCTGATCCATCTAAACCATCTTCTGAGTCATCAAGAGTTTCTAAATACTTACAAATTTCGCTTTCTAGTAAGCGTGGCATGCTGAAAACCAAAAGAAAAGCCCTTCACCAATCATGCATTTTTTTTACCAAGAAGCGCGCAATGTAGT
Organism: Eurois occulta; assembly: GCA_950022335.1. Lineage (NCBI taxonomy): Eukaryota > Metazoa > Arthropoda > Insecta > Lepidoptera > Noctuidae > Eurois > Eurois occulta. The sequence goes on along the minus strand of OX465504.1, from coordinate 5,320,500 downwards.
TTTTATACAACATACCGATTTGTATTATTTTCTACAAAACGTGTAATTTATTTCTATGTTTTATACGTTTACCATGTATTTGAAGATATAATCAAGCAAAATAAATAAATTTATAAACTTACGTAATGTTTAGCGAAGTCTAGACACTGCTTCAAAACAACGTTCGCGCGAAAACCTATGTTTTTGTCAAAGTGGCATTTGACATTCAATATTTAAAAAAAAAAGAAATATTTTTTATGACCTACGATAAAAAAGTATATCGTATATCGTTCAGAAACACAAATTATTAGTCAAAATAATTAAAAAATCATAAGAAGTTCTTTTTAATGTATGGTTTTTGGAATGTTGTATTTATACAACAGTGCGCATTTAAGGGTTAAATGGGCGGACTTTAAACAGCTGCTACGCTGCGTCCTTTTCTACCGCATGGGATGGTTGGTCTGGGACCTCTCTCTCACACACATTCACTCGCAGCGATTATTTAAAATTCGACAACCGTAATTCGGGACTGATTTTTCGCAGGCAACCCTATACCACCGTGTTCCTTATGAAATAATCTTTCATTTTATCTAAGTTTGATTCAATAATCAGACCGTTGCAAAATGCTAGTATAGATTTACCTGTTTACACCTGGCAACCCGTGGTTGTGACCGGAAAAAAATAGGCAACCTAACGTTTGCATATTCTATGGGCTTCAAACTTTCGATTGGCATCAAATTTATTTAATAATCACACCGGTGCAATGTTTAAAAAAAATTTTTTTTTAAATTATTAATTAAAAATACTCTGGACTGAAATTTGTTAGGCAACCCATATAGGATATATTTATTGGCATATTTAATAACATAAAAAATACGTCTCATTAAATAAGCATCTCGGTGAAGGTCGTTGTATAGCGGGATCTTAGACTATATGCCTTGTGTCTGTGACTGTAGCTTAGCTTTTTTATTTTTGACTTTCAAAAGTGCCTGTAATGGTCTAATTGAAATAAATGCTTTGACTTTGACTTTGATTGTTCCGAGTAACATTTAGCGTTTATTTCATCAAAATCGACCAACAGACGCAAAAGATATTAACGTTTATAATTTAGTTAGTAACCCCATACGCGATTTCTATGAAAAATGTAATTAAAAAAAAATCTGCTGTTTCCTACAAAAGTGCTCTGTTGAATTCTCATTGCTTGGCTTACTAAAGAAAGAAGATTTAGTGAAACCCATCCTTATTGTCGCTTAAATACACTTGGTTTTGTATTACAGCAAGGCATGGGCCCCGGCGAGGAGGAGCGTCGCACGCGGCTGCGCTCGCCCGCGCCCTCCCCCGCGCCCTCCCCCGCGCCCTCGCCCGCCGGCAGCCCCGTGCCGGCGCCGCACCCTACCTCGCGGTTCATGGTGAGAGAAGAAACTCTTTTAAACAAACCTACAGGCTATAGATACCATTCAAAAAGATGCAGGTTCCCAACGAAACGTGAGTAGTAAAACCAACCCGAACGTACAAGTGACGACCAACCCGAACCGTGCATCTTTTTGTCGACGTTTCATAAGTGCTCATGTAGGCCTATGTGAAATAAAATGTTTTGATTTTGAAAGCATAAAAATAATAACAAAGGAAAACAATGGCAAATACAATATAAAATAATTACTTTTTGAACTTGAAGAAATTGTTGTGATTAAGCTTGAATTCTTTTTTCTACTCTAGGAATTTCTCCTGTATCGTGAGTGCGCTTACAAACATTTGACCTCACACACACAAATAGCCACATTGTAAAATAAAAACAAAAATTACACATTATAAAATATTTTTATAATTAAACATTAACTTTTATAATTATACATTACAAAATGACGCCTTATTTATAATAAAAATTAGCTAATCAATCCAATATGCCTTCCTTCCAGGTGACCCGAGTGACGCCAGAACGCGACTCCTCAACGGACAGCAGCGGGTCTACTTCATCACCATCCTCCACGCCCACCAGGCTCGCTTACTGCCCACCCTCGCGGTTTAGAGTCGTGCAGGTAACATCCTAAAGCTGATTATTCTGTGATATTTTCAGAAATTATTTGATAACACAATGTTCCGGTTGAAAAGATGTAGAAGACAGACGGACGGACAGCAGAGGCCTAGTAGGCCGGACGTGCCGTTGATTACCCTTCGGGTACAGAACCCTAACAAGCGTGTTCAATTAAGAATAGGAGTAAGAACGAGTTATGAAATTCTAGAATAAATTAATAATTATACATAATCATCTCCTTTTCAGGTAATGGAACCACCGCAAATTCAAGTACACCCTGCCTCAAGCCAACCCCGAAAATCTCCATCAAGGTTCTCAGTGACTAGGAACTATGACTCAGTCTACAACCCTAACCCCACCCCGCCGAACAGCCCCGCTCAACCCGCAGTGTACACTCAACTACAGAACGAAGTAGTCACTCAACTCAAGCACGAAGCCAGCCTCAACAAAACTGACGCGTTAACTCAAACTAAGAACGAAGTTATGGCTCAATGTAGGAACGAAGCTAATATTAAATATGAACCGGTTAGTCTTGAAAGGATTGCTCATCTTGATAAAGCTGAGGTTAAAATTGAACCGCACGTCAAAAACGAAGCTCACACTCAAGTTAAAAATGAAATTGTTACAGTTAAAAGTGAACCGACTATTGCGGAAACTCAAGTCGGATTTAAAATTGGAAATGAGTCTTTAGGTAAAAAAGTTATAACTGCACAAGTTAGGACCGAAGCTATGAAACAATCAAAGATTGAATCAATGGCTCAAGTTCAGACTGAACCAGTTCAGATCAAAAGTGAACAAACGTCTCAAAAACCGAAAGAAATAACCGAAACGAAGACAGAGCCTAAAATTGAAGCGACAACTCAACTTTCGTCTTCAGACTCAGCCAAAAATACTGTAAAGACTCAACTCAGACATGAGTTAACACACAAAAATGACCCTGTAATTCAACTCAAAAATGAACCTGAAAGTCGACTGCAAAATCTACCTGTAACTCAAGTGAAAAACGAGCCGACTGACACCAAACATGACGCTTTGACAGCTGTCAAAAACACAGTTACTACTCAATTTCATATGGAACCTATGGTTGTAAAAGTTGAGCCGAAAATTCAAGTTAAAATTACAGGCAGTCAGATTAATCCTAACGTTGCTTCCACAAGCCAAACTGATGTAAATAAACAGGCTATATGTTCAAGTATTGAGTCTGCAATTCTGGACAAAATCACCTTAGGGACTCAACTGGAGATGGAAACTCCGAATCTACTGAGAAATGTACCGTACATTGTGCCTTTTACCCAATCAAAGAGTAGTACAGTTACTCAATGCAGCATCACACCCGTTGCTCAACTTGGAAAACTACATGTTGAGTCAACTTGCCAAACTATTGTAGCTGATAAGCAGCCGAAATCACCAAGTGTTGAGTCTGTAATACAAACCAAAAATGGAGCAACTCAACACACCGCTGAATTAACAGCTGAACTTAAAAAGTTATCAGCTGAGCCTACCAGTCCAAATGTTGAGCCTGCGATTCAAGAAAGAAATAAAACAGTTACTATTTTCTCGACGGAACCGAAGACGCTAGCTAAACTTGTTCAGGTTGAGTCGAGTCAAACGAATATGGATGAAAAACAGATTAAATCTATGACTGTTGAGCCTTCAATTCAACTTAAGAATAACGAAACTCAACTTTTAACAGACTTGGCTAATCAACTCAAAAAATTGTCGCTTGAATCTACAAGTTTAGCTGATATTGGAATCAAACAAGTTGATTCTATAATTATTAAGCCTGAAGATCAAGCAAAAAATATTGCAGCTACTCCAATCAAAGCAGAATTAACGATTCAACCACCTGTGATCTCTATTAGACTCGACAATGAGCCTGTGAGTCTAACACAAATCATCAAATCTGATACTCAAGATAAAACTGAGCTTCCAATACAACTTGAGTCTTCCAGTGCAAGAGAACCATCAGATTTAGACTCGGCGACTCATCTTAGAGGTTTAATTGAAACTTCTGGTAAGATTAAAACCTCGCCGTCGCATTCAATTTTACCGAAAACTTCAATTGCTACGATAGAAGAGTTTCCGGAAAGTGACGACATTGAACTCGGAGACTCTACGCCGTCGAGTATTACTCAACTTTCTACGGATAACGCTACAAGTGAATCTAGTAAGAATACTGAGTGTGAGACTACAAAATCCAATTATATAGTTGAGCATGCGAATTGGGACTCAACAATAAGTGTGACTTTTGAAAACTCAAAAATCGAGTTCACCGACTCAAAAATCGTAACGGGAATCTTAAGAGAACTAGGTAATACACCTAAGGGTACTGAATCAAGTACTCAAAAATGTGTGTCTCTGCTTGACACTCAAAAAAAGTCAGACAATACAAATCTCAAAAACGTTAAAACTTTAAGTGACTCAAATGTGATAGATTCTAGTATTATTAATAAACCAACAATTGTTAAAAGTGATTTAAGTTATAGTGAAGTGGTTAAAAGTGATAGACGGCACACCAAAACGTGTACAGACACAAATACGGATACAATAAACAACATTGTAGAAGATTTAGGAAATAATATAAAAGGAATCAAAGTTCTAGTTAAAAATAAAAATAGTTTAGATGACGATGTACCTGCTGATAGTATAATACTAAAAAAGAATAAGAGCGAATCAAGCTTAGATAGCCCAGATCTAGAAGTTTCTAGACTCATGGAGAATAGGCGAGAACAGAGAAGCGTTTTCGACAGTAATTCTTCTTTGGAGATCTCGGGGAGTTCCGTTGAAAGTCTTAATGAACAGAATAAGACGGTGCAGGAACTTGATAGACGGAAAACTATTATTTTGTCTAATGAAGGAAGCATGGAATCTACAAGTGAAGTTACTCCGGTTAATAGTGGACATTTTTTAAATCTCTCCCTCAGTTCAAATGAAAGTGTATCTCCTATATTTGGGAAGACAAAACTTATTCACGATTCCCTATCCAGTTTGGAAGTAAGTGTCAGCTCCTTAGATTCAGCCAAACAGGATAGGGTTATGGTTACTTCCGCTGACTCGGGTATAGAATACTCTTTGCAGCACCCATCAGAGAATCGAGATGATAATTCCTCAAACGAGGGTACTCTGACGAACAACTCCAGTTTGAAGGAGACTGTCAAGAAGCCCGAGAATTTTCAACTAGTTGATACTTTGACTGCTTCTCCGAAGCGAGCGTCAAGTTTATTAGATGTACCAGCTTTAAAGAATAAAGGACTGGATAGGATGAGGAAGATATCATGGGTAGCACCTTCCTCCAGTTTCCATGTTCCCCGAACTGAAGAAAAAGACGCTAAACCTTCCCACCTGGAGAAACTATTAAGCTTGTTTCAACATCCAAGCAGTATATTCTCTCGAAGTCTCACAAGCGATGACGAGAAAAAATCTGCATCAAATACGCCACCTAGAAAAGATTCATCTCTTACTAGCTCTTTCTGGTCTTGGGGCAGTACAATAGAAAGAGAGAGAGAAGAAGATAGTTCAGAAGCTACAGACTCTACTCTCTCAGAAAGAGTGCAGGTGTCATTCGTAGACGAGTCTTTCTCGAGGAAGTTAGACTCAAAAACTCCCTCTACAGACACGGACAATACGCTAAGTGAATTTCAATCTTTTCCCACGCAAGAGAGTGAGTTAACAGAAGATAGAGTTACCAAAACCACCGAAGATTTAATAGTACAAAATGTAGACTTAAGTGTAATTAGTAATATGAAGAGAGAAGTAGACAGGAGAAGTGATGATCTCGTAAGAGAGGGACAGGAAGAGAAAGAGAAAGAGTTAGCCAGGCCTAGGTCTTTTGCCGCTGTTCTCAAAAGCTCTGGTTCAGAAAACTCTTTGGATAAACAAAATAGCCCGGATAATGGGCCATCCGTTGATAAGCTTCCTAGCAAAGTTATTAGAGGTATCAAAGAGAATATAAGCCCTGAAAACACACTAACGTCAAGCATGACTAACACTAAAGCTTTAGCAGTAGAATTAGAAAGACAAGTAAAGACTCCAACAGTAAACCCATGGGACGTCAAAAATGAACCCAAAATTGAAGAAATTAAAGTCCAAAGTGATCTAGCGCCCATAGCTACCATTGAGGAAACGTTAGATGACGACAATCCTTTGCAACTAGCGTACATAGATGACGTTAAACTAGAAGATATGGCCAGAGTCAACTTGGAAGCCGAGAAAGATGCAAAAACGCAGGAAATAGACTTGGGTAAAGATGCGTTATCATACTTAATATATGAAAATAGGGACTTTGAAATAGGAGCAGAAAGTATAGTTAAAACTGCAGCCCCACAAGGCTCTTTGGCTGAAGAATTAAAAGAAGCGGAAATCAAAGAAATCCTAGATCTTTCACCAGAATTAGTAGTTGATGACAGTCTTCAAGACAACGTTTTCACGGCGAAAGAAATCATCGGCTTACGAACGTCTCCGATCATTCCCGAACGTGCTAAACTGAAGAAATCGAACTCTCTAGAAGATTTATCGCAATTATCAGACGATAAGAGTCCTAAAGCTAAAACAATCGCCTTCAAAGTACCCGAAAGTACAACACCTAGGGACATACCTGAGCGCAGATCGAAACTTCGGACCCGAAGCGGTTCGAGCCCGAAATCTTTACCCGAAAGCTTGAATAAGCCGTGCCCGTTAACGAAAATGGAGTCAGTATTGACGAAGAAGAAAAAAAAGGTTTCGTCTCTTGGTAAGATGGCAAGAGATTCTTTGCTCGCTCTAAATATGAGCGAGGAAGAAATAGCAGAATTCAGACGGTCTTATAAACTTACGTCGGTAGAAAGCCTGAAATCGTTGGAATCTGTCTCTGAGAGCGGCAACTCCGTCGATTCAAGATGCAGGGCCTGTCTTAGGCAATCCCAAGAAAGCTTAATGTCCTTAGATTCTATATCAGAAGATTGTAGATGCACGGATGAATGCGACCGGACTGGCAAGTCCGCGAGATAGGGTTGCTAGAGTAGAAAAATAAATTGTTTTTTTTTTTTTTTTGTAATGTATAGAGAAGTTTAATTTTTAAGACGTATGTTGTCAGTTGTTACTTTGTTTTTGGGTTCAGGTGTAAGTCAAGTTTTAAAGTTTTTTTTTTTTTCAAAATTTTATTTGTCGCTAGCTTTCAAGTTGGTCAACTGAGGTTTTTGTTAATAATATACAGGGTGTAAACGGACCCTTCATGAAGCCGTCAACCAAGCATTCTGTACATCAAACTAAGTAAATCTACGCAAGCATTATTGCTGGGAAACAACCAATGAAAAATTTGTATGTGGTGGGACTCAGAATGATGTACTGAATACGTGGTAACCGTTTTCACGTCGGTGTCCCTTCCACACCGTATTTAAGTAATAGTTAAGGGATAAAATTTACCGACGGGTTTTTTTATACTTACCAATAAAAGTAGCATTTCATATAAGACCTAACTTCTGAAGTCTGGGTATCTGACTATTCTGAGTATTTTTGGCAAGGCACTCTGACAGCCAGTCTTGCAAGGCGTTACGCAGTAATTCAGCTGTAAAATACTGGTATTCAGCTGCATCCGGTTAGACTGGAAGCCGACCCCAACAGAGTTGGGAAAAGGCTAGACGGTTGATGACGATTAATTATGAAAAGTATGATTTTAAACTTTACCTCACTGGCTTAAAGTTAAATTTACGATGATCCATGCAGGCTCATGAAAGTGAATATTTAATTTTAATCTTGACTTACACCTCGACTTACCCCTTTTTTATAGATAAATCAGAAATCTGTAATAGATTCGAATAATCCAACACTTATAGCGAATTTGCTTAATGCGAAACTAAAAGCGGTGTACAGTTCTTTCATTGCTATTTCACCTCTGACTTTCAAAATTTGACAGTCAAAATGTTATGTTCTTGTTAAAAAAAAAGGTTTTTTTTTACCTTTTGAACGCCATCGTGACATACTGTGCGCCAACGACGCAAATATGTGACCAAAAATGCGGTACACTATAACACGAAATAAACAATTAAATAGTTTTGGAATCCCAATACTCTTTTTGTAGATATTTGCGGTGAAATTGTGGCTTGGCGTGGAAATCACGCGCGTGCGTTTATGTTCTGGCGTTCAAAAGGTTTTCAGTCAAAGTTACAATAATCTTTATTTTAATTACAATAAGGTTACTGATTACGATAAAAAATAAGAAAAAGCTGTATGCACGCACACGGCGATACATCAGACTATAGATTTCCAGTATAACATGGCTTCGCTTTGAGTAGATTTCCCGTACAATGAGAGATCCGTATAGACTGGTTTTTTATAGCTTGAATGGTCGCTATGCGTACTATTACTACTAGTACATGGGCGAGCTCTGTTCCGTTGAAAATGAAGATAACGATTTTACCCAGGTATGAGACCTAGCTAGATCGATTTTTCGCCTGTGTAAACCATTAAAACATATTACAACTTCCATCGAAATCGTTAGAGCTGTTTTTGAGAACATGATTACAAGATGTATACGGGGTGGAAGGGACACCGACGCGAAAACGGTTACCACGTATTCAGTACATCATTCTGAGACCCCCTACATAGATATTTCCGTCGGTTATTAAAAAAAACCGGTCAAGTGCGAATTGAACTCGCGCGTCGAAGGTTCCGTATAAACTTGGAGGTATTTTGTTATTAAACTACATATTTACGGTTATTTCGATTTTTTCCTTTACATGTCCTGTAAGACATTGCTTCTTGCCAAAAGAGAATGCTCATGGATATATGGAATCCCGTACCATGCTGCATCAAAATCAAACTTTGTTTTTTATAGACTACACTGATCGTATTAACTCCTACAAAAATTATTTTTGAAAAAAAAACCCGCGTTTCAGAGTTATTTTATAAAATCGAAACTAACCTAAAAAGTAGGTCTATTTTTTCGACGCTACGAACGACGTATTTTAACACACATACATTACATTATTGCTCTAAAAACAGCGTAATACACTAATATTAGTAAGAATTACGAGTTAAAGTAACATCCACAGTATGCTTGACTGAAACTCGATTTTATTTTAGACCTTTATATTGCCAATAGTCAGTCAGTACAGTACAAATGTCAGATGCCACAGATAAGATAACTATAAACCATAGAGTATAGTAAGTGCTATAAACTAGTCGGGATTTAGGGATGTAATCGATAAATCAAAATCTTTAGGCTGAGAAAATCTATTTTGTTGCAAATAGCAATAAACCAAACTAAATCGATTTGGTGTACTGATCTTACTTAATTGTAATTAATTTTAGAGTCCGCTCGACAGACAAGGGTTTGTTCAATTGAAACGGAACGTCATTTATATTCAGTTGAAACGGAACGTCATATAAAGGGAGTAAAACAATATTCATACTTTTAAACTCGAAAAGTATATTTCCAGTTCAAAAATCAAATCCCCGACGCGTAATGCCGTAAAAAAATATGAAACTAATTACTATAATATTTTGGTTTTGAGGCGCGAGACTTTTTGGTACCAACTTTGGTCATTCTCTTTTCATCTTTCTAGGTCAACGGGAAGTACCCTGTAAATTTTGATTTCCTTGAGAGTGTCAAAAATACGTTTTTTGCGGCAAAAACGGCCGTATCTTTTTTTACGTTAACTTTGAAGTTTGATTTTGTCACAGCTTCAAGGGACTGTAGACCTGAGTATATAGTTTTAATTTCAACTGGATACCTCCACGCGTTCTTGGTCTTGACAGACAGATGGTTAGACGGACAACAAAGTGATCCTATAAGGGTTCCGTTTTTTCCTTTTGAGGTACGGAACCCTAAAAACAGCTGTTTTCTACAAAACTGCAATACCTACACGGTCAAAATTAGTGGAACAACAGATTTTGTTAAAATAACTGATGAAAAATTTCTATGTGGGCTCAGAATGATGTACTGAATACGTGGTAACCGTTTTCGCGTCGGTGTCCCTTCCACCCCGTATATACAAATATTGCTCAATAGAATAAGATTAGGTACACCTCTGCCTAACCTTTTGGGATAGCAGGCTTGATGTTGAATTATGTTAGTACTGTTCACCGCTTTCGTTTACATTGGTAAAATTCGCCCTTAAAAATGAAAAATCGAATGATATCGACTTAATAACAAAAAATCAATGAAGTTTTAAAATGTCGGTTGTGAATATAATTCCTGTGTTCATTCACTAATAAATGTATTGCCTAATTAATGCAGCTTCGTTGGTCTAGTGGTAGCAAGCGCGACTGCTGAGTGTTAGGTCCGGGGTTCCCAGGTCGGATAAAGTGTTATTGGGGTTTTCCATCAGGAATTTCTCAGTAGCAGCCACGGAGTCTGGATTTGTGCCCGGTTGATGGCAATAGGAGCCTATTGCCATCTATTACACGGGGCTTAAAAAAGTATCTGGCTAAATTTGAGTGTACTATTAGGTACACCTCTGCCTAACCCTTTAATAGGTGCGATATGATGGTATGTTGTGTAATACCTAAATTGCAAGTTGGATTTTCGACTCCCGGCGCTTAGTGTTTAAAATCATTTAGTTATCATAGTTTTCGTTGTTTTATTTTTATTCGTACAAATGACATTTTAAAACTTCATCTTTGAGGTCAAGTTAAATTAACAAGCGATACTTTTGTAGACGTCGATATTGAATGAACAACATAAAATAAATTCAAGGCGGAAGCACCCGGGTGGCCCGCGAAATTCAAATTTTAATCTCATTAAATGACTTTCTTGAAAAAGTCAATCATAGGGATTCAAAGAAGTTGGGTTGTATTGATGATTTTAACTCTGAAAGCCATATTTGTTGCGGTCGCGAATGATACTTTTATCAACATACAACCTGACACTGACCTGCTAATTGCAAAAAACGTAAGAAAATTTGAATTTCACGGGCTACCTCAGGCAAATTGCAAAGTATGAAACTTAACTACTACGCTAACTTATCGCAACCCCTTTTCAATTCATGTAACTTCAACTTACGATGTCAATGGCCGCTAATACAGTAATAAAATAAAATAAGTAATGCCAGGCTATAACCAACCCATTGCTTCTTCGAATACAGGGAAAGCATTAGCATCCATGGTTGCTCAAGGCGAAGATAATTTAATTTGGCCTCATTATGTATAATCAAAGACATAACCCACCTTTTAGGCTTCGCTGCAGTCTGGCAAAAGGAAGTGTTCTTTCTTGTAAACAGTTTGTTAAACTACGAAACTAAAAAAAAAGTGTATTTAAAACCAATTTCGACTTTTAGTGATGATTTTATAAAGGCGAGTTAATGTTTTGCATCGTCTGTTTTTTTGGTCAAATGTATGAAATCAGTAAAAGATTGTTAATATGTTTCTTATTTTTACCAGTGATGAACAAAATGTTAATGATGACTACTACCTAAAATAATGATGACTTAACTGGTGTAATATAGACAATTTTTATTAGATTGGACACTTCTTCAGACAAAAAAATAAATAACTTAAAACCTAAATGAGACTATGTTTCCACGGACTGAAAAAATAATACGAAATTTTTTGTACTTCAAATTAAAAATATGACTTAAAACATTTTTATGTAAAGAAATTATCGATTTGTAAATTATTATTTCGATTTTTGTACTTGAATAGTATTATTAATGTGTATTTGTATTTTTTTTTTTTACGAAATGAGGTGTAGTCAGAGTTTTAAAACTTATACGATAAATGGTGAAACGACAGCTTGACTCAATTTTTGACCATGGGTTCAGTATGTGATTTTATACAGATCAGCGTTGAAAGTAGATTGCCCATTTTTTTAGGGTGTTGGGTTAATCTTGCGTCTCGACAGAGACATTGGTTAAATAGGTAAGTAGTAAATAGGTCTTGGTCAAAATGGGCATAACTCCAACAGAATTGAAATATATCTCAAATCATAGCTGACAATAAGTTCTCCAATTCATACTATTGCTACAAGCATCAAAGTCACCGGTGACCAGGGGGTTTAAAATGGCCGCTTTAGCAGAATCATAATAGGATAATTATATGAATTACGTTTAAATTCGTAAAATAGTCACAAGATGACAATTCATAATAGTAGGTACGTCTATGTCCATTTTAAGAATTTAAACGTAATTCATATTATTATCCTATTATGATTCTGCTAAAGCGGCCATTTTAGACCCCCAGAGCTACAGCCAATTGAAAATGTGAATTATGTCATTTGTTTTTAAAGTAGCTCCTGTTGCACACTGTAATTAATCCGAGCTAGGCCGGCGAGGTTCTAGAATCGTCTAAGGATTGTAGAGGCTGTGAGTAGACTCGGTTGGGACTTTATAAAGAAACTAGTGGACTGTATTTAAATATAGGTGTAATACCAAAATTAACATCAATTAAACTTGTGAAGACCGTACAAAGAAATGCCCGGAGTGGCGGTCTGTGAGCTCAGTGAGTGGTAGGGCGCAGCGGCGCTCGCGCAGCCGGGTTCGGTACCCCGAGTCCCGCGCCCTCCCCGCGGTTGTCCACGCTTATGTGAGGCGCCGACAGGCTGTGTTAATCTTTGTTTAATACAGGAATTGGTATTTCATGTGGTTCTATTTATGTTGTCCGGCGACTTAGGCTATCATGGGATATGTATATAGGTTTTAATTTTTCAAGGTACTAACATAAGTAATCCGGTGGACCTTAGAGTAGAAGTGCTTTATCTTATCCCATTGAATTTTAAAGTTTAGATTTCATGGTTTTTCTTTCATTTAATTTGTCTTGTTTGTTAGAGAGATTTGATCCATATGATTGACCCCATCGATTGATGTCATAAAAGTACAGGATGTTACAGAATGAAAAAATATTTAAGTGGGGCTCCCATACAATAGACATGATGAGGGTAGGGAACTCTTCGTGCGCGAGTCCGACTCGCACTTAACCGGTTTTTATTTTATTTTCGGGACATTAGTTGCGGTTGTCGCTGCCGTCAGACGTGAAATAGCTTTGAAAGGATTGCAGTGCAGTGATTGGCTTGTAATTCTAAGGAAAAACTATCTTGTAATTGATATGCAACTTTACAGCCATTTCAGAGAAAACCACAGAAAAGAATATCCGTGATTCACTATTCATTTTGCAAAAGAATTTAAAACTCTGACTACCCTTCAAAGTGTGGTTGTTATAGGATTATCAATTTCAACTGGTCTTAAAATTGTAAACGTACATGTTTGGGATAATTCTATTTACGAGTATTTGTTAAACAGCAAAGCTATTGGGAAGAGCCGTTTGAAGCTCATGAGGTACGATATAAGGTGTATCCATAGCTAAGTCAAAATCTAACCAATAAGGTCAAGCTATTTTGAAATACAAGGCGTAAACGGACTTTTACGAAGCCGTCAACCAAGCATTCTGTACATCAAACTAAGTAACTCTACGCAAAAATTATTGCTGGGAAACGTGTTTTTTTTAGTGTGATAAATGCCTGGTACAGACCCCAGTACAAGCTACTACAATCTGTCAATTTTTTTTAACTGATTTTCAACTTTATCTGTTTTAAGTCTAAGTTTCAAGGTTAATTGGGAAAATTTGTCAGTTTCGGGTAGCTTGATTTGCTGGCGTCTGTATGAGCTATGCTAGCGCTGTTAGTTTCACAATTATCTTCTCTATTACACCACATATTCGGTTTTTATTCAGCTTTTAACGATCGGGAAGCCCCGTTCAGCATCTACTATCTCTGAATTATTTACGGTTCTGGATAAAAATGAGCAGCTTTTTCGACAGTACAAGTTGGAAGGGACACCGACGCGAAAACGGTTACCACGTATCCAGTACATCATTCTGAGTCCCGCCACATAGAAATTTTTCATCGGTAATTTAAAAAAAAAACAGCTGTTCCACACATTTTGCCCGTGTAGGTATTGCACTTTTGTAGGTAACAGCTGTTGTTGTTTTTATGTTTTGTTTCTTTTTTTTTAATAACCGGTGAAAAATTTAAATGTGCCACTTATAAATTTTTCGTCGGTACAGAATGATGTACCGGATACGTGGTAATCATTTTAGCGTCCCTTCCACCCTGTATTCGATTTTACCTCCCAGCTGTGGCTAACCATGCCTGAACATGTATAGTATTCCTAGTAGTCGACTAAATATTTAATTGTATAGACTATTCAAGTACTTAAAACTATGTGTATAACACGATTTTTTGTTCACTACCCTCTTATAAAAAATGGCACGAGTATTTTCTTTTATAACAACACTATTGATCTTCTAAATTCTCAATTTCTGGAGGTCAGATAGGCAGTCGCTTCGTGTAAAATACTGGTATTCAGCTGCATCCGGTTAGACCGGACGCCGACCCCAACATAGTTGGGAGAAGGCTAGGCAGATTTTGATGATGAAAAGTAATTTTGATTTAAATCGACTTGCGTGAAAGATATGATTGTCATTACATGTTTTGGTAACCTTACTTAAGGGGAAATCTTTACTTTTCTAAGTAAGCGGTTCATACGAATTGGATTCTTACGCAATTATTTGTATGAGTGAATGTGAATCAGAGTTTCATGCAAAAACTTCCTTTTTTTCTTTTACATTACACTCTTATAGCAGCAACGGAGTCTGGATTTGTGCCAGGTGGATGGCAATAGGCTCGCCCCCTTTTACATAAGACTTAAATAAACTGGCGAGATATGGGTGTACCTACTGTTAGATACACCTCAGCCTAACCCTTTGCTGATTAGAGGCGTGAATGACAATACTAATGTTGATATTCGTATTATACGACTACCTTAGTCTTGAAAGTAAAGTTCTGTTTACGAATTGTCCTTCGATTGTGATGAACTTAAAAATGTCAAAATTACAGATGCTTATACACTGACAAGTCTGTCAACAATATGGTGATGGAAGGTAAAATGTTGCTTTTGGGTAGCAGCTGTTGGGTAAAATAACTAGAAGGACTGTCTGACCAACATTGAGCGATAAGTTTTATTATTTTATAAAGTTGTTTGACAACCTGTAAAGTATGAGTATGTAAGGATCTATGCAGGTGACGTTCTGTGGTTACTGCCAACCCCCATAGAAAAAAGTCGTGAGTTTATGTATGTTGTAAAATTTTGTTCTGTAAAGTTTTTTTTAAACATTTCATGCCAATTTTGTGAAGAGGATCGAGTTCGATGTTAAATTCAATTCAATTCAATTCAATTCATTTAATTCAGATTAATTACATTACTTACATATAATAATCCATACAGGTTTTAAAATAATAATATAATGACAAACGAACAACACAAAAATGACAACAAATACGAGTACATACACTGTTAGGACCGCATAACTCGTACATGGAGTTTCGTCCAATGCTCCATGAATGAGCTCTCCACGTCCATTCTCCCAACAATGAGCTGCAGGAAAAAAATAAAAAATCGTTTTATATTACAAAATATTTGAAAAAAAAAATGACATGTTATTTTTTTAATACTGTTTGTATACAGTATGGTCGTAAACGATTTTTCGAAAATTTTGTTTAAATTGTAAATAGTAAAAATGTACAGAAATGGTCGTTCGAAATTTTTTATAGTAGAGACTAAGTGGTTTAAATTATAATTAAAGAAGAAAAAAAACTTAAGGCTTTATACACATGAGCGATTTTTTTGTCGCTGCGACTTATTTTTTGCGTGTATCGGTCCCATTTGGAAAAAACTGTATGAAAAATGTTATATATTCGCTAATATATCAGATTGATGTATTGGAACTTTTCTTAAATAATATAATATAGATTTTGGGATAAAAAAAGTATCCGATTTTTCTAATAATAATAATTAAAATTAAAAAAATTGTGTATAAATATATACCTACCTACATCTGTTAAAAAACCCTTTAATACTTTATCCGAAGCTCAATTTGTAAAAAAAAAACTGAAGATAAATAAATAAACTTATCAAAATTGACACAGCACTTTCTTGAACGGTAAACAGTTGTCAAGACTTGTTATCTCCGAAACTGCTGTACCATTTTTGATAAAAACAAGTTGTGCTTCGAGCTAAGACCAAAATTATGATGATGTAACATTTGACTTCATAATATAATGTACATATTAAAAGCTTTTAACGTCTACTGTGTTTTATTTACTTGAGATGATACTGCTACATTGGTACAGACGACAGCACATCAAGCATTTGTGGATAGATAAGCATTTTGTTGTTAGTAGCTTAAAAAGTAATATTTAGAAAATTAAGTGTCCGCAACAGTAAACATTTTTCCGTTCCCACAGACAAACCGTGAAAACGGTTTTGTGAGGCATAAAACTCTTGATATATAAATAATAAGCTACCCAACTGTCTGTCAAATTTTACCAATTAACCTTGAACCTAATGCTTTAGCGATAAACACTGTTTTAAGCTATCACGGTTTAACACTAAGGCCTCATTTACGGAGACGCGGGGCGTCGCGCGTCGCGTTGAGCGGCGCGGCCCGCACTGAATTCAAATATAATAATATGGCGTTGTATGAGTGCGTTTACGGAGAAGCGATTTTAGACGCGTTTATTTGAGTTAGGGCGTTTTTTGCGGCCGAGCCCGCGGTTGGCACCGACGCGTCCGACGCGGCGTTTATCGCGGCGGCGCACGCAGCGGCAATTCTCGATGAAGCTATGTCCGAGGCGGAATCTTCTGTCAGTCTTATTTAGAAATCGCGCAAAACAGACGTAGTCACCGTCGCAATGGAGTATGATATGATTGACTTTTTTTTAGAAGAAAATCATCAACCATCTCTCGCCAACATAAAACTAGTCGATTTGATCGAGGCGAGCGTGCGCCGCCGCGATGCCCGCCGCGTGCTTCGCTACACGCTAGAGGATTGCAGGGCACCGCCACGCTTCCCGTCTCGCTTCTCTATGAACATGGTCGTATATTGCTATAAGTTTGTGTTTACGCGTGCGATGATGCGTGCCGCTTCGGGTCCTTCCCCGTTGTCAAACTATTTTGTCCAACTGATTTGAATACAAAGAATAATTTTCCCAGTGGTCAAACTTTATTAATATTGCAACTTTTTAGCACGCTGTATGCATGCAGTTTAAGTATGTACAGTCAAAGATAAAATTAATGTCAAGCGTCACGTCATTCACAATAAAATTGTTATCCTTTGTTGAATTTCAAATTATTCATAATCAAAAATGGATATGAAATATGTGAAACGTAAACGTGGTATAGTTTTACTCCACGATGGGCGGCAGTATTACAGATGGCGTACCTACAAAAATGGGAAAGTTTTTTGGGCATGCAGTCATCTGAGAAAAGATAAGTGTCGAGGGTCTATCACTGTGAAGGTAGTGTACAAAATTATTGGCTCCGTTTTCTCATGAACTTACTATAAGGCTCGGCGCAAACGAGTCATCTATTACTGCCGCTGTTGCAAATGTGGCAGTGGCGTGCGACAGCTACTGGTGTTCGGAAGCCTAGTTTGAGGGAGGATTTTTCCTAAGTGTTCTATTGGTAGAAGTAGAACAAACAATAGAACAGATGGTAACGACTCAGGAGAGGGCCGTCCCTCTCCCTCCCTAGGGGCGCGACGGTGGTGGCGAGTCGCGGACGCTGCTGTAGCGTGTGGCCACCATCGGCCACACGTGTACGGCGAGTCTACAAACAAAATCGTGTAAGCTGCTTGTTGCTGGCCATCGGTGGCTGTGTACAGTGGCTCATTTGCGCAGTTTATTTTTTCTAGAGGCAGTATTTCTTTAATTTGTATTTTTTTTTTTTTTTAATCTTTATTAATTTATAGAGGGTTTGATCATATTATTTTTTTCTTTTATTTAGAATGACAACATAGTAAAAAGGACTGAACACATCTGTTTTGCTGATTATAGGAAAAATGAGATCGATATTGTGATTGCTGAGTTAAGACAAGAAGTGGTTAACAATGATGTCCCTATTCCAACAGCGTATAAAGAAAAGAAGAAGTTTACCAAAAATTTACCATCCTTTGGCAGTGTGAAATCGGTTTTATACAATAATCGTAAAAAAACATGCTTCATTGATTCTAAAGAGGCTACAGTTCCCGATAATTTGTATTCATATCTCTTGGCTGATTATGTTACCGAAACCGGACGAATTATGATTTTTTGTTCAGAAAAAAATAAGACAAGAATGGTTCAATTGAAAGATTTTTTTGGGGATGGCACTTTCTACAGTTGCCCAAATGGATTTACACAATTGTACAGCATCCATGCGGCTTTAGATACATCATCAACCACAACGCACGTGATTCCAGTTGCTTATGCACTAATGACGGATAAAACGGAAGAATCATATGAAATTTTATTCTCTATGTTACATTCTCAAATACCCGAATGGTTACCAAAAAAATTTCACTTTGATTTTGAAATTGCTGCCAGCAATGCTATTTCATCGATTTTCACAGATGTCCAGTTAATAAAATGTTTCATTTTACAAATTCACAATGGAAAAAGGCCAAAAAAATGAAAATACAAAGCAAAGATGGAAAAAGAGTGGTCGGATTATGTGCTGCACTTGCTTTGCTACCTGAAAAAAAAATTGATGAAGGTTGGGATTATATACAATCTGATTGTTCTAAAACACCAAAAATTGAAAAATACCTTCAATATTTCGAGAACACATGGCTAAAAAAGAAATCATTTAGAATACAATGGTCCGTATATGGACAAAGGCATCGAACTAATAATGTTGTAGAGAGCTGGAATACTCAACTTAATAAATTTATGAAGAGACATAATCCAATAACAGTTTCTCGTGTGCTCAAAACATTATTAGACAAAGAAAGCAATTCCTCCGAAGAACCGTCTCCTCGCCGGAGTGAATTAATATATAGAGACGAATTCATTCAAAAATGCCAAATGGAGTTAATACACGATGAAATAGATGTCGGCTATTTTTTTAATAAATTGAGATAGAATTTTTTTTAATGATATAAGAATGGCAACAAGATTATTTAGTTCGGTGCCGTACCATACACGCACCATTCCACGATGAAAGTTTTAGTTATGAGCAAGGTTTTCTCTACATTTTTAGGTTATTGGTATTTAAACTATAAATGTATTCCCAACATTTTTTGGGAAGAAGTGGCCGAGAAGTAAAAAATCCCAATAAGCGTTTCTCTTTTTTTTCTTTGTTTTTTTTTTTTGCGAGAAGTGTGGCGATAGAAGCGCAACGATGCCTCCGTTGTTTTTCCACTAAGATTTTACCATTGAGTTTGGCCTTTTTCCATTGAGGATTTGTGAAATTATAGAAACCGATGATAGAAACCAAATTGGAATTAATATAATTTGCAGCTGCAGTTCTTTACAAAATCCAAATGAACTTTCTTAATGGACCATTCTGGTAACTGCGATTTAATAATTTGAAACAGTATTACTATAACTTCGAAAAAATTATATTACGGTTTTAATTTTTGTCATAACTGTACACTAAGCAGTCACACTTTATATACAGGTAGGATCATTGGAGTAGTTTGACCACAGGGAAAGATCCATGGTCAAATTTCCTTGTGGTCAAATCAGTTGGACAAAATAGTTTGACTACAGGGAAGGACTGGCCGCTTCACGCGCCGCCCCACCGTAAACAGAAAAAACGTCCGACGCGCCGCGAGACGCCACGCCACACGCGACGCGCGACGCCCCGCGTCTCCGTAAATGAGGCCTAACTGTTACGGGATATCTTCCGTGATTGTTCAGAATTTTGAGCTCCCGATATTTCGACGCTGTTGCAAGCGCCATGATCGCGGGTTGACTATCGGGAGCTCAAAATTATGAACAATCATAGTTTAGCGATAAAGTTGAAGATCTATTTAAGAACTTTGACAGATCGTAGTAGCTTGATGCGCTGGCGTCTGTGTCTGTGTGTGTGTCTGTTGTGGCCTCTAAGAGATCTATCCTCTCTAAGAGAGGGAGTTGGCTGTACTCCACCACGCGGGTCCAGTGCGGGTTGGTAGCTGTCACAATACATGTCTTCGAATTCTGGTTCTAGGACTTGTGTTTCCACACGATGTTATCCTTCACACTTTTGAGAGCAGTGCAGTGGTAATGATATGAGGAGCTCGTGGCTAAATAATAACAGCCGCACGGGTCGATCTTTAAGGTTAAGCTGCGCTTGCCAAGGTCAGCCTGTGGGTGGTGACCATCATTGCATACCAGCTGAGTTTCCTCCGTGCCTCGGAAAGCACGATAAGCCGTTGGTCCCGGCTGTCATTTGTAGACCTTTGATAGTAGTTACAGGTAGTCAGTGGCCAGAGCCCCGAAAGTTTGACAACCAGTCTTATTCTGTCTTACCAAGGGGTATCGTACTACCAGTAACGGTTGTGGAGGTCAGATAGGCAGTCGCTCCATGTGAAATAATGGTATTCAGCTGCATTCGGTAAGACTGGAAGCCGATCCTAATAAATTTGGGGAAAGGGTGATGATATAAGTCATATAAACATGGCCTGGTTCCAACCCTCGGCCTGCAGATCGTACGGGTCGGATTCATGACGTTTCTGCGTTTTTGCATACACCTTTTATCAAAAGGCGAAAGGTTTATTATATGTACGGACTGTACGGACGCCACATCAAGCTACTACAATCTGTCAAATTTCTATAATAGGTTTTCAACTTTATCTCTAAAACTTTAGGTTCAAGATTGATTGGGAAAATTTGACAGTTTCGGGCAGCTTGATGTGCCGCCAGCACATTTCGTTACTTAATTCAATACTTACTTTCGTTAATTTTATATTCAATTAGCTTATGCCCGCGGCTTTGCCCTCGTGAATTTCGGTAACTGCCCCACGGTATCATACTACCGGGATAAAAGTATCCTTTATGTTAATCCAGGTTATGAACTATCTATGTGCTCATCCAAATCCGATCAGTAGGTTTTCGCGTGAAAGAGAAACAAACATCCATCAATCCTCACAAACTTTCGCATTTATAGAAATATTAGTAGGATAAACAACATCGAAAATTTTAAATTTTTGAGTTATGTCATCCGTGTCGCAAACGATCAATATTAGAAACTAATGTTTTTCATTTATTTTCAAATTGACGTATTTATGTTACCTATATACGTTAACAACGTGCGCTCGTGTTAGGGCTTCGGTTTGATACGTACGGTACTTACGTCACTTCATAATCTTATACACCATTATATTTAACTAGAATGCATATGTGTGTGTAAAACGTATCCACGATCGGCAACACATGCGAACGATACCCATTGAAAAATACATTCATCGATCGATTCTCATTATTTCACAAAAAAAAAACATTAAATTTATTTTTTTTAATGTTACTTTTTGAAAAAAATAGTCCCAATCGTTTCGAGTTCGATGATCGAGTTAATGGTATTCGGTTCCAGAACGACCTAAAAATAATGGTGTATAGGTAGATCTTTTTAATCTCAACATCAAACTTGCAATCACTGGTTTCTAGGCACAATCTTGGATAAAGAAAGATTTCTGAACTTGGTGGGTCCTGAAATACAAATCACCCGGCTCTACAACTTGACAAGGCCCCGTTATGATATTTGTAAGACTAACTAGCTGTGCCCGGCATGCGTTGCAATGCATGTTTTCCTGTGTGTGTTCGCGCAGCGGAATGTTGTTGAATTAAAAGATTTTAATTATGCAGATATTTAGTGTATGACGTCGTATAATAGTGTATTGTAAAAAAAAATTGTGCAGCCATTGTGGAGAAATTCACCAAAAACTGATTCCGCTGGGCGAACGTTGTCCTGGCGGAACTTTTTTTAATCCATAGACTTTAGAAGAAAAGAGATGTGTTCAAAAATCAGTGTGTATTTGTGTGTAATTGTGTATGTACGAATAAAATTATTGCATGCATAAACTTCGGAGAAATTCAAGTTTCCGCTGCGCGAACGTTTGGCCATTAGCTAGTTTTCATATAAAGCGCTTACATAGAGAGCTGTAGATTTTTACATACGTTGTTTTGAATTTGTTTAAAAACCAGATTTAGAAAAAATCGTAGGGCTTAAAAGATAAAAATATAAACGTAAAATACGCTTATTAGGTCTTAGTTCTTAAAGTATGCACTTTGGGGTCTAGATTTTCACATTTATACAAACCTTGTAAGTGTCTGCAACATGTTGCCAAGTATCAATGATGTTCCGTTAGTAATTAAAGAGTTATAGGACAAATTTACCATGAATAGATCACTGTTTACAAAGCAGTCAAATATCACGACGTCCTAAAGGAATTGCATGGTAATATGTATGCCAATAATTAGGTTATTCATTCAACTATTCACATGCAAAGTTTCATGTCATTAAATTCAGTAATTAAAGAAAAACAATTATAATACTGACGAAGCATCGAAAACCTACATAACCCGACCAAGTTCGGATGGCTACAAAAAAGCGGCCGTGCAATATATTTAGGTAACATCCCAAAATTTATAGTATAATACCGGTATTGAATTGGTATAGGCGATAACACAATTGTTATGTAGATATAATTTATAGGTCATTTATTTTTGTACACCTACTTTATAAATGTATTTGACTATGACAGAAAGTAGGTACTTTATTTAAGTATGCGCTTGAGACTTGAGATATAATCTAGATATATTATTTAAGACAAATAAAATTCATACAGCTAATTTCTATTGAAGATTTCACGGATCAGGATTCTAACTATAGACCCCTTAGAGAAATTAAATAATTACCACATGTAAGCACTATTGTTTATGTAAATATTTATCATATTGTAGTTTATTACACTATTTAACCAATAGACTAGGCATGCACGAGCGTTCCCCTTTGCAACTTTAGTGGATCAAACAATCTAATAACTTAAAAAAAAACTACTTCTTGAATCGATTGTTTAATTGATGTATTTTGTGATGTGTATTGTTGTGTTGTGTATTGTGTGTTGTGTTGTATTGATGTATTTTGGTAACTTATGTATGTGAGCGTGTTCCCCCGCACCCCACCAAAATATGCAGAATTATTTTGTTCAAAGTTCGTTACGCTTAAGGCTAGTCCTTTAGTTAAATAGACTAAGGCCCGTATTACAGAACGTCACTCAATACTCAAGCATTATTTAAAACTAGTTTCAACCAATCAAATGGCTTGAATCTAGTTTTAAATGATGCTTGAGTATTGAGTGACGTTCTGTAATACGGGCCTTAGTATTGTAGTTATGAATTGATCAAAAAAATTTTAGTGTGAAAAAATAGACAACGCGCTTGCTGCGCGCAATGAGCGATAGGCGGCTTCCCCCTTGAAACGGTACTTCCATCCTTGAAGAAAAGAGATGGCAATATGTTTTCATTAGCCACGGCGTTATTAATAAAAAAATATTTTTTATTCAAGAAATGCAATTGTTTTATTTTTTCCTAACGCTTGTGTACGCAACTGTACCATATTAATAAATACTATATTGGAAGGTTAAGAACGTTTCTTAGATATATGGCACGGCCGCTTTTTTGTAGCCATCCGAACTTGGTCGGGTTATGTAGGTTTTCGATGCTTCGTCAGTATTATAATTGTTTTTCTTTAATTACTGAATTTAATGACATGAAAATTTGCATGTGAATAGTTGAATGAATAACCTAATTATTGGCATACATATTACCATGCAATTCCTTTAGAACGTCGTGATATTTGACTGCTTTGTAAACAGTGATCTATTCATGGTAAAAATTTGTCCTATAACTCTTTAATTACTAACGGAACATCATTGATACTTGGCAACATGTTGCAGACACTTACAAGGTTTGTATAAACGTGAAAATCTAGACCCCAAAGTGCATACTTTAAGAACTAAGACCTAATAAGCGTATTTTATGTTATATTTTTATCTTTTAAGCCCTACGATTTTTTCTAAATCTGGTTTTTAAACAAATTTAAACAAATTCAAAACAACGTATGTAAAAATCTACAGCTCTCTATGTAAGCGCTTTATATGAAAACTAGCTAATGGCCAAACGTTCGCGCAGCGGAAACTTGAATTTCTCCGAAGTTTATGCATGCAATAATTTTATTCGTACATACACAATTACACACAAATACACACTGATTTTTGAACACATCTCTTTTCTTCTAAAGTCTATGGATTAAAAAAAGTTCCGCCAGGACAACGTTCGCCCAGCGGAATCAGTTTTTGGTGAATTTCTCCACAATGGCTGCGTGCACAATTTTTTTTTACCATACACAATTATACGACGTCATATACTAAATATCTGCATAATTAAAATCTTTTAATTCAACAACATTCCGCTGCGCGAACACACACTGTTTTCCTAGCTACTACTTTCACTACCCTACCTACCCTAATTTTCCTGAATTTTCTTGCTATAAACCTCACGGAGCCCGAGACCTTTCCAACGAATGAAAAACCGTGGAAATCAGTTCGTGCGTTCTGGAGTTATAGCGTCAGGAAGGAAAACCCGACTTATTTTTATATTATAGATAAGTGAAAAAAAAATGGTAGTACGGTAACACACCTTTTAGAGGATGAAAAAATTACATTAAAAAAAGTATATGTTTTTGTCTATCCTGTCCCAATGCTGAGGCCTCTCACATTCCTTCCCAACTCTCTCGGTGTTTTGCCTTCTCTGGCCAATCATTCAGGATTCAGGAACGAGTTCAAATCGGCACACCCGTATCTTATTCCTGCTTCGGTGACGACGACCGTCTTCACACGACGATTCTGGCCCATGTGTCCTGACCAGGGCTCGGGAACCGGTTTAAATTCTTAACCGGTTACGTTCATTGACCCCAAACCGAAATAGATTTAGGTTAAAGGTTGCACTTTATTACCGGTTTTTGCGGAAAACCGGTTTACATGCATTTTGGTTTTGATAGTGAAAATTAACCGGTTAAAACCAAGTTCGATAGGGCCTAGGCGCAACTAAGCAAGTCGAAACATGAATCTACCCGTACCATTTAAGTTCTCCGGTCGTATTTGACGTCCTCAGACCAAACATTTTTTTTAAAATAATATTTCCCGGGGTAATGTCACTATAACCTGTTGGAAGTGTTAAAAAAGTAGACGAAAGAAATTACGAATTACGGAATTAACCTTATCATTTGGGTTACATAAAAACAGTTCAATTGTTTAACCGGTAAATGAAGAAATGATACATTTACCGGTATTTAATCGAAATTAACCGCTCTTTTTAAACCGGTTCCAAGCCCCCGTCTTGCTTGACCCATCCTGGAAATGTGTCTGACTTATCGTCAACATCGGCCATGCCTGTCTTGGAGCGTATCGTAGTATTGCGCATTCGATCGATGAAAATATAATACAATATAACTTCACTTTTTTATTTATATAATGAAATATGCTACGGTAACACAAATCTGCTGGAACATTGAGACACATATATGAGTTCGAAAATCTTACTATGCATTTCTGCCCCCGTATTCGAGAAGTCGATCTTTTTTTGGGATTTCGTAAGCGAGTGAGACAGACATGAATTCCCGAATAGGAGGGTTCTTGAATACGGGTGCTGTAGTCGAGGAAGAAATTCAAATTCAAATGTTTATTGCTCAACACAGCACATACTCATACATTTCCAGATGTCAAGTGATAAAAATTAAACTAAAACTGAGACTGTTTATATAAAATCTTCTTTTATTTCTTTCATAAAGAAATCACTCGCGTTCTTAAGTCCCATTCTAGCTATTTTATCGGGAATGTGAACTCCCTCGATATCGGGGTTAAATCCGTCCCATTTCTCAGCCCACATTTTGTACCGTAGACTCTTCTTGTATTCAGCTTCTTGGGTATTATTTGCGTTTTTCTTTAACCAAGCGTTAATGGAGTTTTCTTTTGAAAAATCAAAACCTTCAAAGATATTAAATATATTTAAGTGGAGCGAAAATAGCATGAAAAAAACTTAAGATTCCATGTCTCAGTAATGCCTAGACCAGGGATGCTCAACCTATGTATAACCTAACATAACATCACGACTGTAATCCTTGAAGGGTTAGGCAGAGACGTGTATCTAATAGTACACCCACATTTCGCCAGTTATGTTTTAAGCCCCATGTAATAGAGGGCGAGCCTATTGCCACCGGGGACAAAACTAAACTCCGTGGCTTCTACTGAGAAATTCTTGATAGAAAACCCCAATACCATTTTGCCTGACCTGGGAATCGAACCCAAGACCTCATGCTAAGGAGTCGCGCTTGCGACCACTACACCAACTAGGCAGTCCGGGTTCAAGACGCATGAACGTTAACGTAATTAATCCGATATTAACGTAATTAATCCGATATTCACGTAATTAATCCGATATTAACGTAATTAATCCGATATTAACTTAATTAATCCGATATTAACGTAATTAATCCGATATTAACGTAATTAATCCGATATTCACGTAATTAATCCGATATTAACGTAATTAATCCGATATTAACTTAATTAATCCGATATTAACGTAATTAATCCGATATTAACGTAATTAATCCGATATTAACGTAATTAAGCCGATATTAACGTAATTAATCCGATATTAACGTAATTAATCCGATATTAACGTTAACGAAATTAATCCGATACTTAAATGTATTTTTTCTGATTACCTTTCATGCCATTTTCTTCGAAAATGCTTCTCATCTGACTTGAAAACGCTTCATCATCCATGGAAGCGGTGTGAAACAAAGTATCATTAAAGCCTCCTATACCTTTACCCATCCTGCCGTATAGCTCAGTCTGTCCCCCTTCCAAAATTCTTTCGACTTCAATGCCCGCCTTTATCATCTCTAACACAAGCGATTCCGATAATTTGTATTTTCTCGACAACTTATGGGCTCTGATTCTGTCCGCTATCCGTTGTTTTATGTGGACGTCCAGGACTTTATAGAAAAGCACCGTCTCATGCATTATCGCATTGTAGTCACTTTCTGTCAAAGATTTAATTAATTGTGGGTCTCATACAGGGTGTAAACGGACACTTCACAAAGTCAAGAATTATGCACTAAGTTAGTTCACGCAATAAATTTTTGCTGTGAAACGACTTTTTTTTTTGCGGTGAAATGTCACATTTTACGGTAAAACTCAATGTAACGCACTCAAAACTTTGTGCTGGTGGATGGACTGACTGAATAGTACGGGGGTCGTGGAGGTATTGAAAGTAAAAAGCGTGTATTTTAAAAAGGTGGGGTCTAAGCTCGTGGCTTAATAATAACAGCCACTCGGGTCGATCTTCAGGTTAAGCCACGCTTGCCTAGGTTTGTCTGCGGATGGGTGACCACCCATTAGGTACATACCGAGTTTCCTCCGTGCCGGAAAGCAAGCTCGTTAAGCCGTTGGTACCGGCTGTCATTTATAGATCTTTGACAGTCAGTGGCCCGAAAGTCTGACAGGCAGTCTTACCAAGGGGTACCGTATTACCCAGTACTAACTGGGTTGTGGAGGTCAGAATGATATGGCTTTATACAACATACATAAAATTTAAACAGTGAAATTGTTTAATTGTTGTGCTAAAATGTGTGTTTACGAAATCATCGTGGCACGGAACGCAGTCTACCTATTCAGTTGTTGACAGACAACTTCACCGACCATCCACAGACCAACCTAGGCACACGCGGCTTAACCTAAAGATTAGATCCGAGCGGCTGTTATTATGTAGCCACGAGCTCCTCATGATGATTAAAAGGATTAAAATATTTTTTATTATAAATACCTTTAGAAGGTCCCATTAAAATAGATGGATAAATTTTTAAGAAGAAAGAATTATTAGTCCGCACAGGACAAACAAAAACATGACAACAAACAATGTGTGGTGTGACAAGAATGGATACGGTAAGGAACGAGTATATTAGAGTAAGTTTAAAAGTTGCGCCAGTTACAGAAAAGTTGAAAGGGAATCGACTGTCTTGGTATGGACATGTGATGAGGAGGGACGAATGACATGTGACTAAAAGAGTGATGAATATAAACGTTGATGGATGGAGAGGGAGAGGAAGACCAAATAAACGATGGATGGATTGTGTGAGGAATTATATGAAAGATAAAGAAGTAAATGATAGCGTGACGGTTGACAGAGGAGAATGGAAGAAAAAAACGTGTTGTGCCGACCCCAAATAACATGGGACAAGGGCAGGAAGATGATGACAGGACAATCAAAAACAGATTGGTTAAATTAACAGTAAAACAAAATTAAATAAAAAGTAAGCAACAACATAAGTGTTCGCGACAGCAGTATGGATAATGTATTCGAATTAAATGAATTATAATAATGTATTTTGACTTGGCTCGTGGTTATCGACATGTGGAATGTGAACTCGTTGAGCATTGTGCCGATAGTCGATTCAGCCAATGGCTTAATCGCCAAGAGCCTCGACCAACACCTGAGGAGGCTCTCGTTAGGCAGCTGGATCAAGGGCTTGATTCAGAAAGCGATACTCCTGGACACGACTCGTATTGTTAGGAGGTTCCTCTGTCTGGAGCCATGACCGCCGGTAGCTTGGACTTCCGGTATTAGTAGGCTACTATTTTTACATTTTTAAATGTTTTTATTTTTATATTGAAATATTTAAAAATGTAATTAATGTGTGTAGAAATAAATAAAGGAAAATAAAAATGAATTGGAAGACTTCGGCCGTTCTATCTATGATGTACTCAATGCGAGCGACTCACCCAATATGACATTGCACTGAAAGCAATGGTCGGCTTGTAGACGGACTTTTTGCAACCGACTAGTAGGGCAAGGTCGTAGTCGGGCCATCTCTAGTAAGTAATAGACGTGAAAATACTTACGGATAGCAGCGTACCCGTTCATTATTTGACTTATCGTATGGGCGTGATTTTTAAAGTCGTGGGCATTTGAATAATACCGGTAAATGATTATCATATGTCGGTAATGTTCCATTATGCCTAGAAAAAAGAAAATATATATTATTTATTTATTCGGGACACGTAAGGAGATTCAAACAATAAAAAAGTGCCAAGTACGAGTAGGACGGAGGGTTCCGAACCGCCACACTATCATTTACTCCTTTTTAGTGTTCCGTAGTCAACAAACAAGGAACCTTTTTAACCGACTTCAAAAAAAAGGAGGAGGTTCTCATTAACCGACTTCAAAAAAAAGGAGGAGGTTCTCAATTCGGCCGGTATATATATATGTATTTTTTTTTTATGTATGTACACCGATTACGCCGAAGTTTCTGAACCGATTTACGTAATTCTTTTTTTGTTTGATGTGGAATAGTTTCGAATTGGTCCCATAAAAATTTGATTCAGGTAGGCCTATTAGTTTTTATTTTATGAGCATTTGACTCTGAAGTCTGTTACTTGTTTGTTGTTGTGGACTTTCGCATTTATAATATTAGTAAGGAAGTAAGAATAAGCCTATTACCATGAAATGTATGGTTTACAATGTAAAATGAACGCATAGAAAATATTTGTATAAGATATTGCAACTAAAAATGAAAAAATAAAAAAAAACTTTTTTGCATAAAATAAAACCCACTTCAAAATCACAAAAAAGTGAAAAATAATTTTAGCTTCAGAAGTCGGTGCCAAAAAACTGAATCAAACAAACTAAAGTCACCGACTTCTGAAGCTAAAATTATTTTTCACTTTTTTGTGATTTTGAAGTCGGTTTTATTTTTTGCAAAAAAAGTTTTTTTTAGTTTCGCCTGTCCGCAGCTTAGCTCAAAGACTCTTAGTACTAGAAAGCTGTAATTTGGCATGAATATACTTTGTTACGCCGACAAAGTGGTAAAATAAAATCTCGAAAAGTATTTTTTTATCCGTTATCTCGAGTACCTACACGTAAAATATAATATAATAATCATTTTATTTCAGATATCATTTTCATCCATATTAATTGTTAGTAAACATGAACTTTAAAAACTACGTTAGTAAAACATGTAGGTTAGAAAGGAAATGCATAAACGGGCAATCAAAATAAAGTAAAGTGGGGATTTTTTATTCTAGCGGACCCCATAGTGTGGGATGTCGTTGGATATGTCTTTAAAAATATTGAGAGTTTGTTCTAACAATATTTCGACTATGGGATTCGTTTGTGAAATATTACGCTTTAAGTGCAAAAGAGAATGACCAAAGTTGGTACCAAAAAGTCTCGCGCCTCAAAACCAAAATATTATAGTAATTAGTTTCATATTTTTTTACGGCATTACGCGTCGGGGATTTGATTTTTGAACTGGAAATATACTTTTCGAGTTTAAAAGTATGAATATTGTTTTACTCCCTTTATATGACGTTCCGTTTCAACTGAATATAAATGACGTTCCGTTTCAATTGAACAAACCCTTGTCTGTCGAGCGGACTCTAAAATTAATTACAATTAAGTAAGATCAGTACACCAAATCGATTTAGTTTGGTTTATTGCTATTTGCAACAAAATAGATTTTCTCAGCCTAAAGATTTTGATTTATCGATTACATCCCTAAATCCCGACTAGTTTATAGCACTTACTATACTCTATGGTTTATAGTTATCTTATCTGTGGCATCTGACATTTGCTGTACTGACTGACTATTGGCAATGTAAAGGTCTAAAATAAAATCGAGTTTCAGTCAAGCATACTGTGGATGTTACTTTAACTCGTAATTCTTAGTAATATTAGTGTATTACGCTGTTTTTAGAGCAATAATGTAATGTATGTGTGTTAAAATACGTCGTTGGTAGCGTCGAAAAAATAGACCTACTTTTTAGGTTAGTTTCGATTTTATAAAATAACTCTGAAACGCGGGTTTTTTTTTCAAAAATAATTTTTGTAGGAGTTAATACGATCAGTGTAGTCTATAAAAAACAAGGTTTGATTTTGATGCAGCATGGTACGGGATTCCATACTTCCACGAGCATTCTCCTTTTTGTTAGACTCAAGTGTCCCCCCCTTCTACCAGCTAAACGGTTGTGGTTGGGTGCGTGAAAAAATTCACAGTGATAGTATCAGGGTGAATTTTCCAAGTGGGCGTAGATTACCAAATCCAAAATAATGAGGAATAGCAAAAAATGCTCAAAGGAGTCTCGATGTCATTATTTCACAGAATTTGATCCTTATTAGCGACACTATCGAATGGTGTAATAATACAGTGTGTATTTTTTTTTTCGAAATCAATGGGTTCGATTCCTGGCTAGGAATATTGATTTTTCAAAAATCTAATGATGCAGTTTTAGTTTTCGTCAAAATCGGGCGCGAGACTCCTTTGAGTATTAACAAGTTTACGAGCAATAGTCGACCAATTTATAAAATGTACTTGGATATATTATATTTTCCTAAACATAATGTATGGGCGCACACGTTTCTCAACTGCAAATGTAAGTTTGTTTTTTTTTATTATTAAAAAAAATCATCGTTCGGAGGCAAATCGGATAGTAGGAAGTGTCTGCATATTTTGATGGGCAACTACGGAACCCTAAATTGTCCGTGGCCCGACACGCTCTTGGCCGGTTTTCCTTCATATCATTCCTCACACAATCCATTC
Source organism: Eurois occulta (assembly GCA_950022335.1). Lineage (NCBI taxonomy): Eukaryota > Metazoa > Arthropoda > Insecta > Lepidoptera > Noctuidae > Eurois > Eurois occulta. The sequence goes on along the minus strand of OX465504.1, from coordinate 5,289,117 downwards.
ACCTTTTTTTTGAAGCTTTCATGGGCCTCTGACTTGGCTTTACATGCTTGGCTTTTCCTGTTTCTACTAGTGTTTTAAGTATTTCCACAGACAATAATAATAACTGATCAAGCTACTAAGGACAGAAACCTTCAGTAGCGCCATCAGGATGGAATTTGGTGTGGACAAATGTGCAGTCATGCATGTGAAGCGAGGGGAGATTATGGAGTTCGTGGAAACTCAACTCTCGGATTCCATACACCTTAGATCCCTCTCCTCAATAGAAACCTCCAAGTCTTTGGGTTCCTTATTTACGCAAATAAATGATTTTTGATTTTAATTTTTTGATTTTGACGTCGGAAGCATTACGCAGCAATACTGCATTAAAGAAAAAATATGAACATTTATTTTTATTTTTGTCTGTTTGTTCCGGAAAATCTACGAAACGGCTGAACAGATTTTGACAGCACTTTTAATGGCACATAGCTGATGTTATATACATATAAGGAGTAACTTAGGCTAGTTTTATATTAGAAAAAAAAAAATAGGGTTCCGTGCAAAAAAATTAACCCTTGAAATTTTTAACGAAATGAAATTAGTAAATAAAAGACGTGCTTCCGTATTAGCGTATAATGCGAAACTGCCATTTACAATTACCCTCCGCGATGGTTACAATATACAACACCTTCACCCTTTTTTTTCGGTTGGGAAATCATCAAATGACTCCTCCCGCTCTGGGCGGAGCGGAAGGGAGTGTCAGACTTTTACTGACTAAAAACCATCCATATTCCTTCTTTTGCCCTTTATGTTCCAGGGCCGCGGTATCTCTTTCAAACAGTCCCGCAGCCCTGGCAGGCATCAGCCCTTGCGGGCCCCTCATCATTGCTGACATCACATCTCTCTGAGGCGCGCGTGGAACACGAACGCGCCGTCGACACGGCCTGTCGTCATAAGACGGACGGACGGCGAGCTAGCCCACTACTCACCGTCCACAGGCCCGCGCCTACGGTGGCCGAGAGCCATCACGACGTGAACACCTTCAACCATAATTAACAATAAAAAAATAACACAACTAACTTGTTTTTATTAACTTAACTTATATATAACGTACTTCCTATACACAACTTCTATTACTAATCATATCAACATATGTTATTATTAATCTATTTCTCCCATACCAAATCGTTGGGGAGGTTTACGATTTCTTAATGCAAATCTACGTTCCACGGGTACAGTGATTGGAGTTTGCGTAACATTACTGCTTGGCACGTTGGGTGACTGTGTCGCCACCGGTAGCCCAGGCCGGTTCTCCGTCGTGCCCGGTGTACTTAAGTCGGACATATTTTTCGTTCCTGGCATCACGGTCGCCTCGAACGTACCGTCCGATATCTCCTCATTTACAACTGGGAACGCCAGTGAACTACGTGATTTCCTGTTCATATTACAAGGTGGTGGATGCACTCGCTCGGGCAACACCAATCGCCGCCGTAACTGATCGACATGTCGGTGCGCCTCGGTTCCAAAGTCAGTCTTAATAGCGTAGTCAGTACTACCTAACTTATCTACGACTTGCCCTGCTACCCATTTGTCTGCCCCACGATAGTTCCTATACCACACCTTATCTCGCGGTACTACTTGTCTGTGTGCCCCGCCAGCCACATGTTCGCTGTGGATCTGTCGCGCCAGCGTGCGCGCCATACATACTGAATGATGATCGAGTCATCATTCAGTATGTCCAATCTCGTGCGTAAATTCCGCCCTTGTAGAATTTTTGACGGACTATCCCCTAATGTATAATGCTCCGTATTCCTATAGGTTAATAGATATCTACATAATGCTGTATCAGGATCTAAGTTCCGTCTGATCGCTTTCTTAACTACCCGCTTGCATATTTTCACAGCGTTCTCTGCTGCCCCGTTAGAAGCAGGATGGAATGGTGCAGTGAAAATTTGTTCGATACCGTTATTTGTTAAAAGTTTTTAAAATCTGCCAATAGCTCAAGCCGCGGGCATGAGCTAGTTAATTTCTACGATGATAGAATCTATACTCATACCGAACGTTAGCAAAAGTGAGTCTCAACGTCACAAGAAATTTTCCAACGGTATGTTGCATGCTCGTGCGCATTTCATCGTGTAATTTTTGTGTTAGTACGTTGAATTTAGCTTTAGTTCCGCCGTATATTCCAGAAAACCCGAAATTCTAACATACAGTGCCGGCGTTAGGGGGGGGCGCGATGGGGCGACGGCCCAGGGTGACAAATTCTGGGGAGCGCCAAGGTCTGGAGTTGGAGTCTCTGGCCTCCCCTGGTGCAAACCCTCAAAACTGTGCTCTACGCTCTGTGCATATGCATATTTTTTATTGAGATTTTTTTTAGATGGATTTTTTACATTGACGTTAAATGAAAGATGAAATTCTTAATATACGTTCACATTGGTTCAGCAAAAAATTTTCACTTTACAATGATTTCCTTAAGTGGGCGCCACAATATTGTTGCTCGGGGCGTCAGTGGCCCTAACTCCGCCACTGCTAACATAGATTGTACTCTGTGAAAGTGTTTATGACATACTTGTAACTTACATTAAAATTACTTGTAATGAAACTGACGCCATCTTCCATCGGGCTCGAGAACAATATAATAATAGAGAAAGATGTGTGATGAGATGATGAGTAATAGAGAAGTATGGAAGAAGAAGACATGCTGCGCCGACCCCGAATAAATTGAAATAACACCACGAGAATGGTGAAAGGGTACGAAACGAGAGAGTCAAACAGGTTCAATAAGATATTTTTGTTTTATTATTCACATTCCCTTTATCCCATTACCCAACATACGTTTATATTTCATTTATTATATTAGGTATGTAATTTTTTTTTTTCAACAAAGGTTACATAGTAAATATTTCACAATTCTCTGCCAAACCCCGTCTCGGGACTAAATAAGTTACTTTCACCCCTAGGGTAACAATGTACTATTGTTTCCAACGACATATCTTAATGTGCGAGCACTTCCGTGCTGCACAATAACTTTTTCACTTGCTTAAACGCTATGCTATGCTTCCTAGTCCACTTGTAATGTGTACCCTTTTTTAGTAAATCGTAAAGTTGTCCTAAATATGTACTCAAATTCTTTATAAACTTTCCATAAAAATTAACCATCCCTAAAAATGACTTTAATTCTGTAGTATTTTTCGGATGAGGCATGGTAATAATTGGTTTTATTTTATCTATATTAACTTTTACTCCGCCTTTACTGACAATGTATCCTAAGTATTTAACTTCGTTCTTTTAAAAGTCACATTTTTCCTGCTTGATTTTTTACCCATTGATCTCTAAGATTTTAGACACTTTGTTGATTGTTTCCACATCTTTATTTTTAATTAATATATCATCGTAAAATATTACTACGTTTGGTACATTTTTGAAAAGTTCAATCATAAATTTCAGAAAAATACCGGGACTGGAGGCTAATCCATATACCTACCAGGCGTTTATATTTGAATAATCCACGATGCGTATTAATGACCGTGTATTCTCTAGAGCGCTCGTCAAGTTCTAATTGATTATAAGCTTGAGATAAGTCTAACTTTGTGAACCAAACATTTCCGCTAAGGTCACTAAATAAATTGTCAATCTTTGGAACCGGGTACCTATCGATAATTAAGGCACGATTAAGTGTTACCTTATAGTCGGCACATATCCTTATGCCACCGTCCGCCTTACGTGCTATCACTAAAGGAGTGGCCCAGTCGGAGCGGTCAACCGGCTCGATGACGCCCGCGCGCAGCATCGCGTCTAGCTCTGCGTCGACTCTGTCACGCAACGCGCGTAAGGTAACGGCCTGGCTCGACAGAACACCGGCTGACCTCCCGGTCGCACACAGAGGCTTACTGTGCCCCCGGTGTACCGACCCAACGTGCCATCGAATTAAGATTTATCCCTAGAATCAATAGGATTAATTAGTTCATTTTTATTACACTTCTCACTAGTGATACAATTTACGCTGATCTTTGGTATATCTACCCTCAATTCTGCCAGTCATTGGCGTCCTATTATTAGGACGCCAATGACTCGTAGCTCGTAGTTCCATTATCAAAGATGTATAAATACATGTTTTATTTCTGTTTTTTTTTGAAGTGAAAACTTCTTTAGCGGCGTTGAGCACTTTAAAAAAATTGTTCTGTAATGGGTATAAAATCTTAAACTCGCGTCAGGACACTCGCGTCAGGACACGTGACCTGATCGTAAGACGGATGGAGAGTAGACGATTTTGAACTTAACCTTCAACATTTTATGGTTTAAAATCATTTAAAGAAATTTGGAAAAAGCGTAAGACGGATGGAGAGTAGACGATTTTGAACTTAACCTTCAACATTTTATGGTTTAAAATCATTTAAAGAAATTTTTAAATGTTTCCAATCAACTTTGAACCTAATGCTTTAGGGATAAACACGGAATAGAAAAAACAGTGGAAGTGCCACGCAGCTATCGCGCGTGTGTCACAATTATGCGGAGATCCGCAACACCTGCGCAACACCGACTCAGTCGGGATTAGCTACTTGCTGTGATACGACGTCTCGAACGTAACGAAAAATATTAAAAACATGCCTTATTGTGCAATTTTTACATGTAAAAACGATAGCAGGACAAAAAATGTATCTTGCGGAGGTGTATCGTATCACCGGTAAGTATAAAACTATGATATATTTCAATATAATTAAATTTTGTCAATAAAAACTTATTGACAAAACCATATTTATTACTTTGTTGCGAACTAAAAACTACCTTATGTCCATTGTTCAAAGTCTAAATCAACTTGCTCGCTGTCTTGAATATCATCGTATACATTCTAGAAACTTCGACGCTACTCGATTAGGGATGGGACACATTCAAATAGTTCGGTATCGATAAAATAATAAAGAGTGTCTTCGAGTGTACTTATATAGTGAAACCTTATACGTTACCATAACATGTTATGTACTCGTTGACGTTCTTCTCGATTAATTGAAATAAATGGTTTGAGTTTGAGTACTTATATTCTGACAAATAAACCAATCTTCATTCATAGAGCCTCTGTATAATAAAATTAATAAAATATTAAACTTCCACTCACTTCCAAATATATCTCTTAAAAAGAAACTATGTAATTGGCTCCAGACACTCAACTATAACAACACAGAGCTCTTATTGTCGACTTAAACAACTAGGTAAAATCTACGCAGCGCATTATTACACATTATCACAGGCAAACCCACACAAACACACTCACGCACACACACCCACTCACACACCCACACACTTCCACTCACACACACACCCACTCACACACACACACCCACTCACACACACCCCCACACTCCACATCTATCCTTTTTATCACTTTTTATTTTATCTTTTCTTGTTTTGCTAAATGATTTATTTGTTGTTCATATAACTGCTGCAAAAATGTAAATAAGTTCTCGTAAATTAGACAAACTCTCTTTACAAGGCACCCATGAAAGGGTTGGGCCTAGCACCTTTAATACAAGTTGTCTTGTCAACTTAGCAAGGGTGCTAGAGTCTCCAAACATATAGTTATAACGACTCCATCTTTTGTTTGTAACCTAATGTTGTTCAAATGTACACCTTTTTATTGCAAATAAATTATTATTATTATTATTTCCTTTATTTATCTATTTACACATTTTACATATTTTTAAATATTTCTCAAAACAACATAAAAAAACATTTAAAAATATAAAAAATAGTGGTCCGCCGGTGTCGGGAGCAGGGTCCAAGCTACCGGTGGTTAGGGCTCCAGAGACAGGAACCTCCTCACAATGCGAGCCGTATCGAGGAGTACTGCCTTCTGAATCAGGCCCTTGATCCAACCGCCTAAGGAGAGCCTCGATAGATGGTCATCGAGGCTCTTGGCCATAAGGCCATTGGCCGTCACGACAATCGGCACAATGATAGCCGAGTTCACATTCCACATGTCGACAACCTCGTGTGCCAAGTCGAGATATTTTATTTGTTTCTCTTTCTCAGCTTTCACGAGGTTCTCGTCATGCGGGATGGTAACATCGACTATCATTACGCGGCGCGCTGATCGGTCTATCACCACTATGTCAGGCTTATTGGCCACAATAGTCCTGTCAGTAATGATAGACTGATCCCAGTACAGCGTGACATGGTCTTTCTCGAGAACTGGGTCGGGCACATACTTGTAGTACGGTACCTCAGATTCCACAAGTTTATATTTCAAGGCAAGTTGCTGGTGAATAATCCTGGCTACTTGGTTGTGCCTGTGCAAGTACTCGCCGTTAGCTAGACGAGAACAACCAGAAATAATATGTCTGATGGACTCACCCGGACGGTGGCATGCCCGACACACGTCAACCGTCCCGTCCTTCATAATATTTTTCCGGTAGTTGTTCGTTAACATAACTTCATCCATAATCGCACAGACAAAACCCTCAGTTTCCCCAAAGAGGTCGCCGAAACGTAGCCAGGACACGGACGCTAGGAAATCTACATCCGGCCCATGAAGAGCCCGGTAGAAGCGCCCGTGAAGCTCCTTGCCTTGCCATACTTCCTTGCGGTCATAATTAGTAAGTACCACAGGTTTGCGCCAGTTCTCTTTAGCCATGGACAGCGGGGTGAGTCCCTTGTCCACTGCGACCACATCTCGGTGCATACCCACTTCGGCTTTTAAAAAATATTCTCTGAGACTGCACACCTCGCGGTTGTGGAGGGTCTTCGCGTTTAAAAAGCCACGACCCCCACACTTCCGCGAGATGTACAGACTCATCACCGATGATCGTGGGTGATGCATCCGGTTTGCGGTCAGCAGTGTACGAACTCTCCTATCCAGGGCATCGAGTTCGGTCTGAGTCCATTTGAGTATGCCGAAAGAGTACATTAAAACCGGCATGACCCAACCGTTGAAGGCACGCACCTTGTTTCCGCCTGAAAGAAGGCTATTTAATACCTTCTTCAGGCGTCCAAAGAAGCGCTCCCTCAACGATTGCTTCATGTCAGTTACATTAATGCCTAACGCTTCCGACATACCCAAATACTTATAACTTTCGGATGAGGAGAGGGATCTGAGGTGTATGGAATCCGAGAGCTGAATTCCCTCGGATTCCATAATCTCCCCTCGCTTTACATGCATGACTGCACATTTGTCCACACCAAATTCCATCCTGATGGCGCTACTAAAAGTTTCAGTTACTTTCAGTAGCTCCATCAGTTGCAATTTGTTGGGGGCAAAGAGTTTCAGATCATCCATGTAAAGAAGGTGAGATATGACCTGACCACCTCTCCTCAACCGGTAACCTAGACCTGAATCCTCTAACAATGTGCTTAGAGGATTCAGGGCTAGACAGAACCAAAGTGGACTCAGACTGTCGCCCTGGAATATTCCCCGTTTAATCCATACAGGCTCATCGTTCCCCTGGATCTGTCGACATCCTGGATATCGAAGGACCGTCCTCCATTGCCCCATACACGACTCAAGAAAGGCGCGTAGAGTTGCATCTATCTTGTACAACTCCAGCACCCTCATGAGCCATGTATGTGGCACCGAGTCGTAGGCCTTCTTATAATCTATCCAACATGTCGAAAGATCCTTGCGGGATCGACGAACCTGTTGGCTAATGGCCATGTCGATGAGGAGTAGCTCCTTAGTACCGCGGGACCCGTTCCTACATCCATTTTGAGAGGCAGACATAATGGAGTTTTTGTCAATGTGTGTATTAATTTTCACTCTCAAAATGGATGTAAGAAGCTTATACACCGTCGATAAACACGTGATCGGTCTATAATTCTTGGGTTCCGCGGGACTACCTGACTTATGGAGCAGGTGGGTTACGCCTGTAGTTAAAAACTGCGGTAGCGACCCAGACTCTAAGGATGACTGGAATTGGGATGCCAGGCAAGTGTGTGAACTACTAAGCCATTTGAGCCAGAAGTTGTGCAGTCCGTCCGGTCCTGGTGACTTCCAATTTGGTAACGGACGAACTGCTCTGGCTACATCTATTGGTGTTATTGAAACTGGCTCCATTTCTGGGATAGGTTCACACACTCGCTCGACATCACGCATCCAGTCAGCCTCAGTATGGCAGACGGGCACTGACCAGATGCTGCGCCAGAAAGAACTCGTAGCTGCATCATCTGGGTGGCAAACGTCTGTCATATTTTGCTTGGGTCGCTCCCAAGCTCTGTATACCCACCTCTCATCGCTCTGGAACATGCGATTCTGTGAGTATCGATCAACCCGCCGTTTATACCGCCGAATACGGTTCGCCCATGCATAAACTTTCTGCTTCAGGAAGTCGATGCGCTCTGTGACACGGGACATGTATTCTTGAGGACTGATTTCGGTCCCCGAGAAGGCCCGCCTCACAAAGCGCATCACACGTGGTCGTGTATTGCCCTCCCTGAAGCAGTATAGTTTGCCGATGAGTACCCTGGCCCCGTCGATACGATGTTCGATCCTGCGCTGCCAGACTGGTACGGCTGGTTTTGGTCGACTAGCTAAGTCACAATTTGGGAATTTTACATTAGCTAGACGACATGCCGCAACAGCTCCACAGTACAGGATCGAGTGCGTATCAACGAGGTCCTCGCTACTCTCGAATATATTCTTGAGTTGCGAGTCCAAGGCACACACCAGCGCTCTATTTTTCTTATGCATGGGTAACCGTGGTAATCGGGGCCTAAGTTCGGTAGGAGTGGATCGATACTCACTTATTATTATTATTATTATTATAGCTGGACGTAGGCCTCAAAAATAACTAATACTAATAAAGTATGTAACTAAATATTTCAGTTTTCCCAAAGATCCTTTTACCAAGGAGAAATGGATAGAAGCTACGGGAAGACAGAACTGGATGCCGTCAAAATCAAGTACAATTTGTTCTGAGCATTTTGATGAAAACAATGTACAAACTTCAAAAAAGGCTACAGATTTTTTTTATTGGGACGTCCATATTCCAAAAAATTATTTATCATCAGTTAGGAGAATTTCCTACATCGAATCACATTACGGATTTAATGAAAGCCATTGCGGAAAAATATGTCAATATCCGCATGCATCACCTGTTAAAATTAAATATAAAACAGTCAAAACGACAATTATTAAACAAATATGTTTTATTTCAAGGACAATAAATATTTTAAATTCACTATTTATCGTTTCATTTAACCATTTTACCTTTTATACTAATCGGACTTTGGTCCGTTACATAAGATAAAAGATTTTAATTATTACATTGTACAAACATCGACATTAAATTATCGATATCTTGTCCTCATCCCTAGCTGAGTAGAAAAATAGATAACAAGTGCATACGAATATGACATCTATTTCAATAACTTTAGGGTGCTAAATAGAGTAAATTGGTTACAGCGCCCTCTAGCGTTGAGTAGCTGAACTCGTTGTGGATTGCTCGAAATTGATTGTTAGATGGAAAAATGGACTTCATTGATTTTGACATGTAAAATAAAAACAACATTCAGTAGTTGTAATAAGACTTAATTTTGAACAACAATTAATAAACTTTTCGCCAAAGTTGCATAAATAATTAGTAGCCAATTATATCATCGTTTTCTGTGTATTGGAATGTTCATTTTAATTTGCAAGTGTATGAGTTTGGCGACACTGGTTCCCGTACTAAGGCAGTCTAAGGGCACTTCCACTGTTTTTTCTATTCCGTGGGGATAAAGCTGACAAATCTATTAAATAAATTGCCACGCGCATCCATGGATGGTGACAGCTGATGGCTCGACCGTTTGTGTAGTGATCAGTTGATGCGGTCTTTATTAGACATTTAAATAGGTTCGAATCAAAACTGTTCGTTTCTTACTTCAGCTACCATAAACCTATCGTATCAGTTTTAGAGATTGGCGATGATAGTTCTGGTAATGATGATGGTGAAAAAGTCGTTGAAATTATGGATGAAAGTTGATTTTTCGGAGAGATAAACTTTTTAATGTAAAATAATTGTAATAGTTTTAAAGTGTTAAATTTTTAATCTAAATTAAAAGAATTGATCGACAAGCACATACCAAAGCATAGTTGTAAAAATTCAAAATATCCATCTTGGTTTAGTAAATCGCTCATAAAATTACTATCTGAAAAAGAGAAGTTTCGCAATAAATTCCGTAAATATAACAATCCTCGTGACAAGTTGAGCTACGATTTGCTCAGAAGCCGTTGTCATACATTGATCAACCAAAATTACAGCGATTACAAACACCATATTGAAACAGAAATATCAAAAGATCCCAAATCATTCTGGCGCTACATTAAAAACAAACGTAATAGTAAATCAACGATTCCGGCCAGAATGTACTTACACGATGAAGTAGCTAGTAATGGAACAGACATTGCAAATCTTTTTGCCTCTCATTTTTCTTCAATTTATACCACCCCAAATGGTAATGTAACAACAGATATCAATGAATCCGATGGAGTGTTAAGTAGTATCAAATTTACGTCAGAAGAGGTTCTAGTAAAAATTAAAAAATTAGATACCACTAAGGGTGCCGGTCCCGATTTAATTCCACCTGTTTTTGTGAAGTCGTGTGGTAAGGCACTTGCAAATCCGCTGTGCCTGTTATTTAATCGATCTTTGGAGTCGGGAGTATTTCCCGATGAATGGAAAAAGGCCCGTATTGTACCTGTGCTCAAAAAAGGCGACTCGAGCGACATCAAAAACTACAGGCCGATTTCCATATTATCATGTTTCTCGAAGCTTTTTGAATGTCTCGTTTGTCCCATTCTAACCAATTACTTAGATGCTGGGCTTTCTGACAGTCAACACGGATTTCGAGCTGGGCGATCTACCGAAACTAATCTAGTCAGATATTTGTCTGATATTTCTGAAGCGCTTGATAGCAGACATGAAGTCGACGCAATATACACGGACTTTAGCAGCGCGTTCGACAAGGTGAGCCATACACTTATGGTAACGAAACTCGAGCTCAGTGGTGTCCACGGGTCGCTGTTGAGGTGGTTCGCATCCTATCTCGTAAATCGCTCTCAGTTCGTTGCCGTCAATGGCTATATCTCTTATGAATTCCACACACGGTCTGGAGTCCCACAAGGCTCCCATCTTGGCCCAGTTCTGTTTCTGTTATTTGTAGACGACATCACAAGTCAAATTAAACATTGTGAAGCTTTGCTGTTCGCTGATGACTTAAAAATTTACAGAAAAATCACGGAACCGGCTGACAGCAGGCTTGTTCAAAGTGACTTAAAAAACATTGAAAAATGGTGCTTATCAAACAATATGGCCCTAAATACCAAAAAATGCTTTTTCATCCGTTTTTCCAGAAAAAAGTCATCTTTCCCCACTTCTTACATACTGCACAATTCTACATTGTCAAAGGTACGTCAAATACGTGACCTCGGGGTTCTAGTCGACGATGAGCTGAGTTTTAAACCACACATCAGCGACGTGGTCAAGAAGTCAGCACAGATGCTGGGTTTCGTTAAACGCAATACTCGGGGCTTTCAATTTCCAAAGACCAGAATAGTTTTGTTCAACACTCTTGTGCGTAGTCGATTAGAATATGCTAGCGTTGCATGGAATCCATTCTATGCTGTTCATTCGCAAAGAGTTGAGAGAATTCAACGAGCTTTTACAAAGCATCTCGCCTTTTTATCTAGAAAAATAAGCCATCGCTGTCCGTACGAACAACGCCTACATTTTTTCAACATAAAGACACTGCGAGACCGTCGCCGTTCGCGTGATCTTATTTTTCTGTACAAAATTGTCAACGGAATCGTAAAATGCAGCGATTTAGTTGAACGTATTCCTTATTCAGTCCCTTCAAAACCTCCCAGATATCCCATCACCAGACTGTTCCATACTCCTTTCCGAAAATCAAACCTTGGTCTCAACGCTCCCTTGCTACGAATATGTAGAAGCTACAATAGCTCCTGCACATCACCGGAAACCGATTTATTCGGTGTTTCCCTCAACAAGTTCAGAAGATACGTTTTTGAGGTACGGAAGTGCACCAATTTACCTTTATACAATTAATTTCTGTCAATTCAATACTTTCAATATTTGCAGCTAGTTAACAAAAATGTAAATAAAAATTCAGATATCAGACTCATAACATATATATCTTCATAATTCATTTCATCTCATTTAGTCGTAAATAAATTTTATAAACAATATCCATATTGTATTACTTCCATCATTATTTTTTATTATTGTATTACTTTATAATTAAGATTTGATACATTATGTTGTTGTCCTATGGTGAATGCTGTGTATACCTATAATAGGCATACATACCAGCACTTTTCTGTTATTTTTATTGTTTCACATTAATTCTAAGTATGTACTGCTGTTGGTGTACCAAATAAATAAATAAAATAATCTACACTAATATTATAAAGAGGAAAACTTTGTTTGTATGTTTGTTTGTTTGTAATGAATAGGCTCAAAAACCACTGGATCGATTTTAAAAATTCTTTCACCATTCGAAAGCTACATTATCCACGAGTAACATAGGCTATATTTTATTTTGGAAAAGATAGGGTTCCGTAAGATATTTGGGTTTTTCGGACACAAGGTGTAAAAAATCAACCAGAAAAGTAACTTATTTTGCGTACGCTGCCTAAACTATAAAAGATAGAACCATAAAATATGCTAATTAATTGTAGGTCTTATAAATATCTACAAAAAAGTCCGCGACACACTATACCTATCTATGTCGAGTGAGGCACAACAACCATTTTTTTATTTAAAAATCTTGAATTTTTTTGGACTACATTTAAACGCGTTTATTTTACTCCTGCTAGGTATTAATCCTTATCAAAATAAATTATTTCATCATTAAGTACAGTTTATGTAGATAATGTGACAATCTGTGCAGCCTGCGGATAATGACTGCGTCGTTGATGTTACTGTCGGTGTCTGTGAATTGACCTGGGAATCATTTTGCTGACCGTGTCTTTCCTGAGTAGGCTTTTTGCAGCGGTAACAGACATCCACGCGGGCGGAGCCGCGGGCGACCGCTAGTGTAATATAAATTGTCATGTTTGTGTACGATAGCGCAATAAATGAATATTGTATTCTACCACATAAATGATAGTACTTTTATACTGATAAAGCAATTGTTGCAAAATTATTCCCTAACCATTCCAAAATATCAAACATGCTCAACGTTAATAATCAAGTTTTCACTTCTGCCGGCACTCCCGGAGTGCTAGTTTTTTTTTTAATATTGTACGTCTGTTTTTACATAGCCAAGTGGCTTAACAATGGAACCGTCATAAAAACTACATTTTATGCAACATGGTTTTATCTCGAGATTACTAAAACATTTACTTATCATGGGTACTCTTACTAATACAAGACAAAGGAGCACCGGTATCAACTTCCATATCTAATAAACAATCATTTACTAATAATGTAATTACGCACCGCTTTGTACTTTATCAAAGACATCTGATACATTGGTTCATCGAAATCACTTTCACTGACGTCATCATCATCCGACTCAGAATCTTCTGTTGTTTGAGCTTGCGGTGGCTCATCCATGGATTCCTGCACCCAATATGTACCGGGCCGCTGCTGTCCGCATGCGCGCGAGCCCGCAGCGCTGCCGCCCGCGCCGCCGCGGTAGCTGCGACCGTTGCGTCCCGCGCGCCTCGATCGTTGTCCGCTCTGTCTGCGTGTTTGAATTTATTATCGCCGCCTTTTTCCGCAACTTATGCCGTCCGTCTCGCTTTTTCTGAAGCACTATCTGACCGTCGGGAACACATTCTCCTTAGGTGGCCCACTCTGTGACAAAAACTACATTCGTAATCAATGTATCGGCAATCCCGCCTGTTATGCTTGGTGTCCCCGCACGCTGCACATGACTTCACTTGTAGTTTATTTACGCTTTCCATTAATTCCGCAGTGGTATTTACTTCACCACTCTTACGTTCTACGGCGCCTGCATCTCGTTCAGCCGCTTCGAGGGTAGTGGCCAAAGTTACTGCTTTTGAATAGTTTAAATTGTCCTCTGCAAACAGCCGTTGCCTTATAAATTCACTTTGTAAACCACACACGAATTGGTCCTTCAGGTTATCTTCTAAAACCACTTGAAAGTTGCAATATCTTGATAGTTTTTTTTAATTCCGCGGTCCCGCCACGTAAGCTGCAATGTTTTCGCCTGCTAACTGTCTCCGCTGCCGAAATCTATATCTTTCTGCCATCTCGGCGGGTTTTGGCTGTAAATGCTCTTGGAGTAAACTTACGGCTTGTGAATATTTTAATACTGATGTTTTTAACGGGCTCGCCAAGCTAGATAACAGTTCGTATGTTTCTTCGCCCATTAGTGAGATTAGTGTGGGTAATTTCACATCGTCACTGATTTTGTTCGCCAAAAAATACATTTCAATTCTTTCAACGTACGCCAACCAGTTCCCGGATTGCAAACTAAATTCACGAATCTTCCCGATGGACATATTAGATTCTATATTGATTTCGTAATACTTACTGAACTGCGTAAATATATTAAACTAGCTTCCGCCCGCGACTTCGTCCGCGTGGAATAGTTACTTTGGGCTAACATGACTGCCCGGCTTTGCACATTGTGCGCGCAGTACCCGATCATTATTTTGCTGTGATTTTATTTTAAAACTGCGACAGCTCCTAAGATATTCACTTAAATCGAATGATGTAAAGGGCAATTTTGTTTTAAATTAGATACTTGTGATGAATAACATATTTATTTGGATAAGGATTAATATCAAGTTTATAAAAACACCCCCGTAAATAATGCATTATTTTAGAACAAATTTGGTTAGCATAAAAAAGGTTATAGTGAGCTAACCTTAAAAGATAGACGTATTTAGAACTTTTAAAGAGGAATCATTCTGTAATACATGATTTTTGCGAAACTTTAACCGTTTACGCAGCGCACGCAGCGGAAGCTCTCAATAGGAAAAAATATCCCCCGATTTTGAAACATTCTTCATTAGTGTTCCGCTCCTATTGGTCTTAGCGTGATGATATATAGCCTATAGCCTTCCTCGATAAATGGACTATCTAACACTGAAAGAATTGTTCAAATCGGGACAGTAGTTCCTGAGATTAGCGCGTTCAAGCAAACAAACAAACAAACTCTTCAGCTTTATAATATTAGTATAGATTCCGATTATCCTCGTCGCTGATAGTAAATAAAGGACGTGCTTCGTATAATGCTAAACTGCCGTTTACAATTACATTCCGCGATAGTTAAAATATACAACAGAATTAAGTAAGTAATATTTTTATTATCATTTCACGTGGACCTAGGTCGCGGGCAAGAGGTTTCCGGCGACTGGGACCGCAATTAACTAGGACCGCGGTCCCAGTCGCCGGATCCGTAAAAAATAAATATTTTTCTTCCGGCGACTGGGACCACTCATAAATGAGAACTGAAATCAAAAAATGTACAGTCAAACGAAAATTTTTTAGAGGTAATAATTGAAGAAAAATCCTTTTTGATTTAAAAACATCATTTATTGATATAAAAAACAGCCTTTAACTACAGTTCTGTTATTTAAAACTTTCGTAATTAAAACATACACATAAATCATGCTAATAATAATAATAAAAAATAAAAAAAAAAATAACATAAATCGTGCTTCGTCGTCACGATCACGTGACACATTATTTCTGGGTGTTCTCGTCTAGCTGACGGTGAGTACCTACTTGCATAGACACAACCTCGTTGCCAGGATTATCCACCAGCAACTTGCTTTGAAGTACAACCTTGTGGAATCAGAGGTGCCATACTATAAGTATGCGCCCGACCCAGTTCTCGATGATGGTAATATCACTGTGTACTGGGATCGACCTATCGTCACTGACAGGACTATTGTTGCCAAGCCTGACATTGTGGTGATAGATCGATTGGAGCGTCGCGTGTCGTGCAATGATTGTTGATATTACGGTTCCGCATGACGAGAACCTCGTGAAAGCAGAGAAAGATAAACAATGCAAATATCTAGATCTGGCTCGCGAGGTTGTCGACATATGACTACAGCAGTCATTGTGCCGATAGTCGTGTCGGCCAATGGCTTAATAGCCAATAGCCTCGACCAACATCTGAGGAGGCTCTCGCTGGGCAGCTGGATCAAGCGCTTGATTCAGAAGGCAGTTCTTCTGGACACGGCGCGTATTGTTAGGAGGTTCCTCTCTCAAGAGCCCTGACCACCGGTAGCTCGGACCCTGTTCCCGATGCCGGTGGGCTACTATTTTTTTTATATTTTTAAATGTTTTTTTTTTAATATTATTTTTGTGTGTTTTACCTGCATGTGTGAATTATGTCAAAACAGGCTAGCTTAATCTACACTTGAGAGCAATAAAATCGCACACCTTGACTTTTTTTGTTAAGGCAGTTTTTTTTCATGAATCTGAATAAATATTTTAAAAAACACACACACTAATTGAAAGTCTACCTCATTACCTTTCTAATGATATCAAATACAGTGTAAAAAATACCCATAAGAGGTTTTACGGCACCCAAACCCAACAAACGAGTAAAATTACCTAATTTCGTTTAAGAAATTATGAAAATCAAACTCAAAATTCTCGATCAAATTGTTTATTAGTAAGGTGTATTCCCTCCCCTAGACTTAATTACAGCTCTTAATCGGTTTTTTTATGGACCGTATTAATTTTACCATGAAATCTTGTGGTATAGCGTTCCACTCCTCTTCAATGGCAAGTTGAAGCTCTCGGAGGCGCGTAGGAGCAGGGCTTCTTGCTCGAGCTCTTCTTTTTAGCTCATCCCAGACATGCTCAATCGGATTGAGATCAGGACTACGAGCTGGCCACTCCATCGCGGTGATTCCAACGTCTTCCATGTAGTCGCAAACTGTTCTAGCGACATGCGGTCTCGCGTTGTCGTGCATTAGGAGAAAATCTTCTCCCATAAGCCACGCAAGCGGCCTCACATGTCCTTCGAGCACTTCTTCGACGTATCGTGCAGCCGTCAAACCTCTCGATCTCGGGCCGGTATTCGCTCCAGTGATGAATACAATGTCAGTTTTAGTGTCCAACATTATGCCACCCCAAAACATACACGATCCACCGCCAAAAGCCACACGTTCGCTTATGCAGCATTGTGAAAATCGCTCTGATGACCTTCTGTAGACCCTAGAGCGTCCATCATGGCCATGTAATGTCATTCTGCACTCATCAGAGAACATACCAGACCGCCATTGGTCATACGTCCAATTTAAATGTTCCCTGGCAAATTGTAGTCGGGCTTGTCGGTGAGCTGTGGTCAATTTGGGACCATTTGCTGGGCGATGTGAAGTCAGTCCTGCTTCACCAAGTCTTCTTCTGACTGTCCACCGACTTATACTGACATTGCGAACTTCTCGAAGCTCTTGTCCCAGTTGAACCGCATTCAGTTGCCGATTTCTTAAAGACCTCGACACAAGAAAGCGGTCATCACGCTCTGATGTTCTTCGTCGCCGGCCAGATCCTGGTCGCCGAATGTAGCCACCGGTCTCTTGAAACCTCTGGTACACACGACGAACAGAGTACCGGCTCAAATTTAGTCGTCGAGCAACTTCACTTTGATTAAGGCCTGCTTCGAGCAAGGCAATAACTTGAGCGGCTTCTGCGGGCGTGGTATCCATATTTTTCCGTATGCTTTCAGTAGAGATGTTATCACGTTGACCTTCGGTATGCAACTGATTAGAATTCCAAAAAAACCGACCCTTTTATACCTGCGGGTAAGGGGTGCAAGTAGTGACAATGCTAACGGGTGAATTTGGGGAATTTGGTGTACGGCTGGTTTCTGTAAGTTACGAGAAGGTCAATGATTTTAATTTTGTGTTTTTTTAAAGCTAAGCTTGTATTCTTTAATTTTGCCTAATGATTTGTACCCAATATCTTTAGATTTAAGAAAAAAAACAGTTATAAACCAAATTACAAGAGGTGTGCGATTTTATTGCTCTCAAGTGTATTACTAAGCGCATAAGATAAAATCATGTCTAGAACGAGTCAATGATATTCATATAAATAATTTAGATTTTTTTTCGTTTGACTGTACCGATTTTGGCTTGAATTATAGATTTTTTTAAGTTTTCTATGAGTGGTCCCAGTCGCCGGAAGAAAAATATTTATTTTTTACGGATCCGGCGACTGGGACCGCGGTCCTAGTTAATTGCGGTCCCAGTCGCCGGAAACCTCAACAGCTAGTTTGCAATATGTTTGTTTATGTAATAAGATTGTCAAAAAATAGTTTTCATTCCGTTGAGTGTAGGTACGTCGCCGGCCTTAGGCAGGATCTTCGACTATCCTAACTAATATTATAAATGTGAAAGTAAGTTTGTTTGTTACCTTTTCACGCTTAAACCACTGAACCGATCATCCTGAAATTTTGTATATACCTACGTTGCAGTAGCGAAGGGTAAATTTTTGTAAGAGGTAAACCGGAGTACCTACATATCTTTAATGTGATTATATTATTTGTCTATAGAATACTGACTGTGTCATTTTACAAAGGGAAGTCGGTAGGAATCGAGTTGTATGGAACCTCAGCAGGTGCACAGAAACGGTCATACTCAAGTACTATTCTCGAGGAAAACAACAATAACGTTCTTATGATAATAGATGGCGCCACGTGTCTTTCGAATCATGATTGAATTATATTATTACAAGCAGAGTACAACCTTTGATTGTCAAATTCTAAATTAACGCGAGCGAAGCAAAAGCTTATTGTTTCTATAAGCAACTCCAAAAAATGAAAAAACAAACGTACCTGCTGCAATCATGCCCAGTTCATAGCCGTGGCTGTTCTTATAATTTGTTTGAACGACATCTGCGTGACGTAGTTTGTAATAAGCGTCTTAAAACAAAAATACGAGGGCGGAGTTATAAGTCTGGTAAAAATCTATTTCGGAATAAAATTATTACAAATTGCATGTAACCTCCTTGTTCACAACTCTTTAGAGCGACTATATTTAAATTTTCAGCCAGTGCCGCTTTTCGCAAAGATGGAGAAAAGTGAATTTCGAGCGATGGAAGAGGTATATTTCGAAGTGTTATTATTTTGACAACAGTGTCAGTGTGTGCGTGTTAGTGTTTTGCTAGTGTTATGTTTTTGGTGTTATGGATTTTGTTTTGTTAATGTATTTTTTTGTGTTGTTATTTTTGACAACTTATAATTTGTTTTAATAAAAATATTTTTTTTTGGGATGGAAAATTACCAAATGACCACCCCCGAATGCACAAGGGACTTTTACTGACTGACCCATCCATGTTCCTTCTTTTGCCCTTTGTGTTCCAGGGCCGCGGTATCTCTTTCGAACAGTCCCGCAGCCCTGGCAGGCATCCACCCTTGCAGGCTCCTCCGGTTTACTGACATCTCTTTGAGGCGCGCGTGCAACACGAACGGACCGTCGACACAGCCTGTCGTCATAAGAAGGACGGATGGCGAGCTAGCCCATTACTCACCCACCGTCCACAGGCCCGCGCCTACGGTGGCCGAGAGCCACCACGTGGCCCCCAACGCCTGGGGCGTCTGGGACGTGAGGTTCTCTCCCTCTCACGTTCCGCCACCTCCTTCGCTAGCATGACTGCTTCGCAGAAGGAGGTGACTGCTTCCCATTCCCTCTCGCCTCCATGGCTTGAACCAGGGCCGGACGCGAGAGGTCGCCGCCGCCAATCGCCGCTACGAAGACACGGCGGTGCTCCGCCCAAGAGCAAACCGCCACGGTTTTTTTTTCTTATTTTTGTCACCAAAGGCCTCAGATTAAAAAAAAACTTTTTTACTTTTCGTAAAAAAATGCGTCTAATCTAGAACTTTTCTAAGGGCTATTAAACCTTCGGCTTAAGCCAGAAAATGACCTTCGGTCGGAAATAATTGGCCGCATTTGAACCCAGAACCTCGTGAATGTGAGATGAGGCGTTACTCTCTGCGCTTTCACGACATTTAGCAGTTTTTTTACCTTTGATAATATTTTCCGTCATATTGATAAGATGCCTGTGCTGCCATGCAGTAGCTGTATCCTCATACGTAAATCTACCAGGTCTCTCTCTGCCTCGAGTTACCACAAAAAAACCTGAAAAATTATACTTCATTAGAAAGAAGGAAGACGAAATAGAACATTTTCATATAAGTAGGGAAACTTTGTTATTGCATTCGAGGCGTTATTAACACCCGAGCTGCATAGTAACGATTGCCCACGCGTATCAAACGATGTTTTTCAATACACTTTCGAAGAAATTAAATACTAGAACGGAAAGTATTTTAAATTGTCAGAAATTATTAGGAAAACATGATTTAATTTGCTTTTTTTCCGTGTTTTGCTTTTGTCAGGTTGAAAAAGAAGCAAAGGTATGATACCGCTAAACAGCCCAATATGAAAAATTGGAAATTCTCTGGTCCACCGCTGCTCTCAGATGATGAGAACATGCATTTAAATGGGCAGGTGATGCGGAGGACTAATGAAATTAATAATTGTTATAAGGAATGTTTTGGTTGTAAGGGTGACCCCTCTAATATAGATAGCTATATCTGTGCTTCCAGCATTGAGTAAAATCTATGAAAAAATATGCTGGAGCAGATGCTGTCTCACTTCAACTCAAATGGGATTCTGCATAATCAACAGTTCGGTTGCACGAAGGGTAGGTTGACAACAGACGCGGGAGTAAAACTCATCAGTCACATTCTGGAATCTTGGGAGAAGTTCTAGGATGCCATTGGCATTTTCTGTGACCTCTCAAAAGCGTTTGACTGCGTCGACCACAACACACTGATCTGTAAATTACACCACTACGGAATTCGTGGACAAGCTGCTGATCTTGTTCTCTCATATTTTTATCAAACAGGCAGCAAAAAGTAAATGTAAATGGGGCGACGACCTCCGGGTCTCTAGTAAAGATGGGCGTGCCCCAAGGTTCAATTCTCGGGCCTTTCCTATTTCTTGTTTACACTAATGATCTCCCTTTTTTGCTGATGACACTGCGCTATTTAAAATTGATAGAAAGGATACGGATGTCTTACATGCCAACGAAAGTCTAACTGTTCTCTCGAAATGGTTACAGCTAACAATCTTTTACTGAATGCGAACAAAACAAAATTTCCAAAATTGTCTTTACCAAATGTACCTCAACGGGATATAAATTTAAATCTTGACGGCAAAAAACTTGATGTTATAGCGGAAACTGTATTCCTAGGGATTACTATCAATTCAAAATTGCAGTGGGGACCGCACATTAGAATTCTTCGGGTAGGTTAAGCTCAGCTGCATATGCAGTAAGGAAAATAAGGCAGATAACTGATGCAGCTACAGCTAGGTTAATACAATGTCGCCCATGCGCATGTGACCGCCCGTAATTTTCTGAATATTCATGAAGAAATGACGCTAATAAAGTTCAAAAGGGGGGGTCGATCTATAATATTTTTCATGTTATTCAATTTTTAATTTTTTAAGTAGAGTTTGTAGATTTGCTTTCTATTTTTTGACACATCTCCGAAGTTTATGGGTCGATTTGGATTCTGTTTATTATTTCCAAAAGCTTATGAGTTATTTTTACAGGTTAATTAACATTTTTACTAAAAATTATCGACTACGAAAAAAAAGACGGAATCGAAATCATTTTTTCGGTAAAAAATTGTGTATTTATTAAAAAAAAACTAGTGTAAGTCCATAAATTATCCCCATAGGACGACTTTTTTAATCATTATTTGTAATCTACTACTTATCAGCTAAAAATTCACAGATCATTATTAAACCAAACTGTAACTAAATCCAAAGTAAAACCCTAAAGGAAAAGAAAATGTGAAAGTCAATTAAATGTCCCCGCTCTTAGCAGTGAGTACTAAAATGTTAAACTAATAAGGAGGATGATAATGTAATTAAAAACAAACAAGCAATAGCCAGATTTTTACTTAAAAAAAAATAAAAAATACAAGAAACGGAAATGATAAGGATGCAGGCCTTCTTTTTTGAGAATTCTCCAAACTCTTATTCTTGGTTTACCTACTCTTATCGATAGGAGACGAATACTTAGCATAGGGTTAGCGCGCACTAATTGTAACACATCCTCTTCCACGTCTAGATCAACAATCACGCCGGGCTCATTTCGTTGCGGAAATAATCCTCTTTCGCAAAAATGACGATGTACGGCAATGAAGGATCGGTACCCAAGTACTGGTCTACTTGGATATCGACGTCTGTACTCTTCGACAGCAGCGTCCATTACAAACACCGTAAATGAAATGCATGTCAGCCACATGAGACGGCGGTAGATCACGCAATCGTACCATTGCAATGATACGAGTAGTTAAGTTTGCTTAAACAAACTTTCCTCACAAGATTAAGTAGTGCAATAAACACGTAGCGTCACGGGGTCAGTATCAGTAATCAAGCTACTGAATGAAGTAACGCTAGCCGACAAAGGTGTGCACGTGGTAGGGACGCAATTGTTAAAAACAGCAACAGCAATTAAATAACAGCAGCAATAATTGTTAAGCAGCTACCTGAATGTAATTGCAGACTACATCCATAGTCCTATTTGGAGGCATTGGATTGGGCTGCACATATTATAGGCTGACTGACGCCTTTTCCTCTTATTTGTTGTGTTTGTGTAATTACTAACATAGTTTTAAGTCATCTTATTGTACTACTAACACTCTATGGACCTAATTAGTCTGAAATAAATGTTTTGAATTTGAATTTTGAAAAAGCTGTTTCTAGGAACCGGTTTCTACCTGAGCGACCCTTTTTATTTGATAGGTAGGGTAGTAGGTAGGAAAACATGCATTGCAACGCATGCCGGGCACAGCTAGTTTCGTATAAAATCATCATTCATTAATGTCTCTTCACAATTATTGCACTTACATAATATTTTATTTAAATTATAACATTTGCATATTTGAGTCAACCCTAATATTGGATCAGTTTGAACACACTTATCATATACAGTTTTGGAGTTCTTTATCATTGTTATATCGTACTTTTCCCTATTTAATCTATAATCAATACGTAATATTTCCTTAAGTAACATTCTGCACATATTAAGAGTAAAGTTATACTTTGATGGTATATAATTACTGTATCCCATGTCTATGAATGAAACATTTAAATGTCTGTTACAAATATACTTCATTAAATAATTTAATTTGGATTCATTTAAATTTTTATTGTAAGGCACCTCTAACATTATTACATTAGGTTTTGAAACAATTTGCAAACAGTTGCCCAGAGCTATTTCAAGTTGATATGGATCAGTATCATTAGTGCCGCCTATGATAATAACACAATCGTTTGTACTCAGTTCTAGCATAGTATTTACATGAAGAATATTTTGTATTTTAGCACCTGGTTTAGTGTAACTTAAGACTTTAAACTTAGGACCTAAGAGCCCTTGTAGTATACGGCAAACATTTCTTCCTTGTTGATCAGAATATATAATTACTTTTCTTATGTCCTTCGAATTTTTCCTTGACTCGGCGTGTATGTCGTTACTACTATTATGATATGTCTCCTTTTGCATTTTGGTGTTCAAATTCACGTTCAAGTTTTCCCTCAAGTAGTTGTTACACACATATGACACCGATTGTGTGTCCTGATGAAGGTAAGTTGGAATGTCAGTGGTGGTTAATTTCTCTTTTCTTGAGGGTGATGACGTGGAGAGAAATGTCAATTTAGAACTTTTATTCTCAATTATCCCGTTTTTAGTCTCTTGTGATGATGTTGCTTGGTTATCTGTGCATGTATTTATTTGATGATTTCTTAGGGTTTTTATTGTCTCGTGACATTCCTGCAATAACTCTTTTAGTTGTTTAATTTCACCGTGCATATTCACAATCTCGTTATTAGCAGATAACAATTTTAACTTTAGTTCAGTAATTTGTTCCTGTAGTTCTTCACACGAATCGTTGCCGCCACCTATCGACGTGTTTGGTAAACTAAGCATCGTTGAATCAAGTATTGGAGAACTTGAAATGTTATGCATGGACATAGATCGTCTATCTTTACGTATTGTGATATTTTCTGATTCCATGTTATATTAATAGATAATCAAGACTCACAAAAAGAGGATCGCGTAGGTGAGATGCGAACGCACGACACTTCGATTCAACTCGGTTAAGCAGCGAATCAAACCACTCGACCAAACGCCGTGTTACGCTTTCTTTCTAAATAGGCGAATAGTTTGTTGTTGGAGCCAAATATAGTTATTTTTAATGAGGGTAGCAGAGTTTTCTGTTGTGAAACAGTTTTTAATGTTAATTTTCTTCTTGTTTTTACACTATTATTGGTTTATTTCACTAACTTGGTTCACTGATCACTGCACTGTACGTTTATTATTGTTTTTATAGGGATTTATTGTCACTTTTGGTTTTTATTTCACTTTTGTTAGGTTAGTCACTGTTCATACATATTTCGTTGTATTTTTGTAGTTCGTGATACTTGGAGGCTACAAACACTTCTAACGATAGATCATATTATTATTGCAAAAAATACTAGGTGTTAACGAGTGGATACCAACTATAAATATTTTTAATTAGCGAAAATCGCGGAGCTGTTTGTTAACTGTGCGCGAGCAGCGCCCTCTCTCTGATGTCTCTGATGTCTCAATCTCATTCTTTTTCTTTTCCTTTCCTTTTAATTTACAATGGTTTTTTTTTACAATGGTTCTCAAATAATTTAAACACCTTTTGTTCAGAATAGTTGCAGCACTGGTGACAATATTTTTGTCACATGTTTAATTTAGTCTTTTATAATATTTTGTTGCCTTTCTATAGATTCTTTTTAACGATTGTTTGTGAATGTGTGAACAGTGTAGGCCTTGTAGATTCCTAGAAGTGTGTTAACTTTTGTTAACCTCTTATCTTGTTTTCCGTTTTTTTGTGTAGTAAGCAACGAC
Organism: Eurois occulta; assembly: GCA_950022335.1. Lineage (NCBI taxonomy): Eukaryota > Metazoa > Arthropoda > Insecta > Lepidoptera > Noctuidae > Eurois > Eurois occulta. The sequence continues at coordinate 5,264,269 of OX465504.1, read as the reverse complement.
TTATTGTCGGGCCTATGCTGTCCCCCCGTACTTGAGTACTAATGCTGTAACATGAAAAATATAATATATAAAAATATTACTACCGATTGAAAAAGGGAAGTCTTCCCTTTTTCAATTGGTGTTGAACAACAATTTCAAGGGTTTTCATTTTTTTGCACGGAACCCTTATGAAAAATAAAATAAAATTAGTTTATTTCAAGTATCAAGACTCATAGCTTAATATCTTGGGACAACCAACACACCGCCATCTGATCCCAAACTAGGCAGAGCCTGTACTATGGCAACCAGACAACTGATAAACATACTTATATATTTCTAAATACATACATATTATAGATAAATTACACACCCAGATACAGAACAAATAATCGTACTCATCGCAAAAAGATTTGTCCTGTGTGGGAATCGAACCCACGACCTCTGTCCTAGCAGTCAGGGTCAGTAACCACTAGACCAACAGGCCAATCACCATGATATGTGCAAGGTCTTAAAATAACAGGTAGATCTACATGTTTTGCCATTTATGGCGTACAGAACAACATATTGTTGGCTTAGTATTAACCATAAAAAATAATAATAAACAATTGAGTCTACACAGCAAATTATGAAATTTAAATAATTAATCCTAATGCTAATTAAAAAATAAAGTAATCTTTTTACAGATTTGGGGGTCAAATTGTGAAAAATGTCGTAATTTTAGGTATCTATTTAATTAATTGCGGTCATTTAAAAATTCCGATATGTTATATATGATATTATTATGATACCTAGTTTCTTAAATAGGTTAGGATTGGTTCGTATAATTTGCTACTTCATAAATAAATAGAGAAGGCAGACTTAAAATGTTATATTTAATAAAATACTGTTTGCAACTATCAGTCATTTTCAAACCAAACATAGCCCTAATGCACCTTTTTTGTGACTTAAAAATGATTTCTTTATTAGTAGTTTCCCCAAAATATAATTCCGTATCTCAATATGGAGCCGACAATACCATGGTAGGCTGTTAGAAGCGCATTGGTATTTATAATAGGTTTTAGTTTATAGGCATAAGCAGAAGAACATACTTTTTTATTTAATTCTTCTGTGTGTGCTTTCCAGTTCAGACGTTTGTCAATGGTTACACCTAAAAATTTTGCTGTGTCTACATTTTTTATAACAGTTAATCTGTTTTGAACATTAATATTTGGTGCTTCTAAACGTTGACTGAAGAACATAATTTTTGTTTTTCAAGATTGATTGTTAAATTATTGTTATCTAAACAGTTATTTATTGAATTGCTTGTATTATTAATTTCATGTTCATACCTATCTTTATTTATAGAATTAATAGTGACTGTGCTGTCATCGGCAAAAAGTGATACTGGATAATTAGTTACTAATAGCAAGTCATTTACATAAATTATGAATAACAAAGGACCCAATACGCTTCCTTGCGGGACTCCATATTTAACTATACGTTGTTTTGATGCATTATATTTCTTCTTTTTTGGTATTAATGTTAATTTTAGAAATTTCTGTAAATTGTTTACGATTTTTCAGATAAGATTCTACGAGATTCAGTACATTGCCTCTAATGCCATAAGCTTCCAGTTTACGGAGGAGAATGTCATGATTAACATAATCGAAAGCCTGGGTCATATCGCAGTATATAGAACATATCGGCTACCTTTTATCCACATTACCCATGACGTTATTTAAAAAATCAAAAATAGCCATGTTTATTGTTTTATTCCTGCGGAAACCTTTCTGGTCTTCCGTAAGAATATTGAATTTTTCTAAATAATTATAGATTTCACTATAAATGTATTTTTCTAAAACTTTCGAAATGATAGGAATGGTGGGATGGTCTGTAGCAGCTCATACTCTGCTTGTTGCCTTTTTTGAAGGGTTTAATGATAGCAGTTTTTAGACTTTCCGGGTATGATCCAGTGGTTATACACATATTAATGATATGGCTTAGGTGGTCACAGATATGATAACTTTAAGATTCTAGTAGAGATCTCATCGTATCAAACACTTGTAGTATTTTTAAGCGATCTTATAATTTGAAGTATGTCATATGGAGTACTAGGTGCCATGAACATAGATTGATTGGATTTAGAAATATTTACGGTTACGTTCTTACCAGCGCGGCGTCTGGTATTGGTTCTATCTTTTCAATAAAGAAATTGTTAAAAGCATTCGCAATCTCTCCTGGCCTGGTTATAGTTTTATGGTTAGTTTTTATGGAAGTGATACTACCCTTTGGTAAATTGAGTTTAGATCTATTTATAATCGCCCATGTGGCCTTGGACTTGTTAGTAGATGATTTTATTTTATGATTGTTTTGTGCTCGTTGCGTTAATTATATTTTTATATATTTTAGAGTATTTTTTAAATTTAGTTTTATTTACTTCATTACGATTTAGTCTATAGTTCCACATAAGCTCTCTCTTTTTTTTGCTACAACTTTTTATGTCATGCGAGACCCACTGAGGTTCTACTTTGGTTCCTATTGTAATGTTTTGGAAAGGAAAACATAAATTATACAGCACCATGAAAGCTTCCGAAAATACATTAAATGCTGTGCTAGGATTATTTGTATTATAGATTTCAGAAAAAGAAAAAGTTTTTATATAATTTTTGAACTTTTGCTGTCCTTTCTGGAGTAGCATACCGCTAAAGTGTAATTCGGAATATACAATGTCTTTTCATGGCCATTTCGGAATTTTTCTCTGGCATCTCTTCAAGACATACAGTAAGCTCACTGCTCTTATTCAGTAAAGGGTCGTTCCGTAGTTTCGTGCAAAAACGATTTCCAGACTAATTTACCCATGGTTTTAATTTTTTTGAATTTTGTTTTTAACCAGAGTGGATAAAGACATAGTCACTTTAAAAAGAGTATCGATAATATTACATTTTGATTCATTATTTTATTTAATAAACTAAGAAAACTGCGTCTAAATTCATTCCTCTCTGTTTCCAACTAGGGACCTCGGCGTATGTTTTCATGTTTATTTGTCTACTTTCGAATTGATAGCTTTAATTAATACGGTTTGTAAGAACCAAACCCCTGACCTATGCTTTAAGTATTTTAAATATACCAATAACTTAGTAATAGTAGAAAAAAAGCTACATTTTCTAATTGTCACAAAAAAAATATCATCGCCATCCGTACTCGGAAACTTAGTAATTTTGTAGTGGTTTATTCGGTCCATAATATAGTGCAGGTCACAACATGTTTCTACTGGTCAGTCAGCCGCGGCAAGCAGAGCGAAATGGATGTACGCCTATCGCTGTCATAATTATTTGCAATCTTCGCATTGTTGGTAGTGCTTCGTCCAAAAATAATTTCATCACATTCCTTCTATTTCACAAGGTACTGTAGTAAAAAAATTATTATAAATATTAAATATGTTTGGCTTTCAAATTGATTTTGATCCTATTTTAATATCGAGTTGCTAATGTATTCGGTAACGAAATTATTAAACAAAATGTTAGAATTTTTCATTCATCTCCACTTCATTACCTTCCGTCCCCTCTATTTTTTTGCGGGAAGGTAATGAACTGTTTTGGAAGGAAATGAAAGTTTTTCTTTTTTCTTCACTACGAATAAGGTTGAATAGGTGGGTACTGTTAAAATATACAGTGTAAGCTTCATGTAACACCAACAACAACATGAGATACGTGTTTTTCTATGTAGTTTATTATTCTATTTGGCCGTATTTTATTATTTTCAGTACTAATATGGGGAAATCTCGAAAACTATCAAGAGAAGAAAAACTGGCAAAAGATAGGCTACGTAAACGAGAAAAATTTGCACAATTAAAAAACGATCCTGCTTTATATGCACTACAGAAAGAAAAAGAAAAAAGTAGATATTTTTCAAGAAAAGAGAGGAATAAGATATGTAGCATTAAAGACATGACTCCTAGATCACAACGGGAACTAAGAAAGCGGATGGAAAAAAAATACACAAAACTATTTAAAAAGGAAAAAAGAAGAAATTAAATTACAGAGAATATTGGAGGAAAACTCACCTCCACAGAGTGAGTCAGAAAATTAATCAAATGTTAATCTAGAGCCTGCCACACCAGATTCCTTGATGTTGTTTGAAGCAGGTCCCAGTACAACCAACCAAAATATGTCTCCACGATTATTGAAGTCCGATAATATAGTAAGGCCTCCCAGACCAGAGCCCTTGATGCTGTCTGAACCAGGTCCCAGTACAACCAACCAAAATGTGTCTCCTCGATTATTGAAGTCAAATAATATAATAAGGTGTTTGCGTTACAATCATATTAAGACGGTAAAGAAATTGAAAGATCAGATTAGTAAACTAGAAAGAGAAAAAGATTTGTTACGTAAAAGAAGTAATATAACTAAAAAAGTTTGTGATACTATTGAAGAAAAAGTAGATTATTTTATTTTTATTTTTTTTATTACAAAATGGGCCTGCTCTTGACCTCGATCACGCCTGGTGGAAAGCGATGGATGAGGTCTATGATGAAACGAGCGTGCCCAGAAGATGCCTGTTCACTCTTGCTTTGAAGGCAGACGGGTCAGATGAAGTATTGATAGAGATAAGAACAGAGAAGAAGGAAGAAGTCAAAAAACAACTGCTCTTTAGCGAAACTATAACTCGAAATTTGCAAGAGAGCTATAAAATTATGCCAAAAAAGACAAGAGGAAATTTGTGGATACGATTATCAAAGATGATAAAAGATTGAGAAAATAAGCTTATATTTTTTCAAAGTAAAACGACTGGTTACTTATTAATATCTATTATTTTTGTTTATTGTCCAGTCAGATATTCAGAATACTCTATGATTGTTATATATTTTTAGTCTTTGTTTTAAGTTTATTATGTGATTTTGCGTCCTATTTGTATTGTATTAATTGTTAATGGATCAGTTATTTAGACAAAAAGATAGGGTTGACTACTGCTCAGAAGCCTTTAATTATTTAAATAATGATTTGACTTTCTTCCACGAAGTTGATTATTTGAGACTGAATTGAAATAAAGACGGTGATTATTGAAATTACATTGTTTTATTTAGCTGTTTTACGGTATTTTATTGCCTTCCCGACTTACATCATTACCATCGCGCGCTAGTTCATTACAATCCTTTCACTATTCATCACCTTCCAGTTGTTAAATTTCAATTGTCATTTTCTCCGTGAATAAAGAAGATAATAACGTGCCTTCCACTTTAAACGAATCTGGTGACAATTGAAACTCGTGCATATTAAAAAAAAAACCTAAAATGTAATATTTATTTTATTCTGCGGAACGGTTCTATTTGCACGAAACGACGGAATGAACCTAAACCGGCAATGTTTTGATGTATCACGTTAAGGTGCTTATTATCGAAAAAACTGCACTGTCGCTTGTTGTTCATCCATATTTTTAATTTTCTCGCCTTCTTTATTTGCGAAGGTATATTCACGCACGTAGTTCATAAGTGCGGCGATATCTTGGAAAATTATTTTCGGGATCCCTTCTTTACGGTTCACTATCCATTTGCATAAAATGTTAAGACCTAATATAACTTAGCATAATTTTGTTTGGCATAATTATATTTTCGCATAATATAATTACGCATAATAGCTTACGCATAATTTTTTAAGCATAATTTCTCTAACCATAATAATGATGAAGCATAATATTCTAAAGCATAAATTTATTAAGCATAAAGTTCTAAAGCATAACTTTTTTATACGCCCTAGCTTTTTTGCCCGAAGAGGATAATTATACCAATTTATTTCGACGATTGGAAAAAAGCCATATCTCCTGAATCAGGTAATAAATAACATATTAATATAATAATTATACCGTATTGAACAATTTTGTGAGTTTTTTTTTCGCTATAGGAAGCATGAAGCAAGCAAGCATACAGCATGCAAGCAAGCATACAGCATGCAAGCAAGCATGCAGCAAACAAGCAAGCATGCAGCATGCAAGCAAGCATTCAGCATGCAGCATTCAAGCGAGCATGCAACATGCAGCAGGCAGGGTTTCTGTCACGGCTCCGGCGCTGCGGGCCTCCGGCGGCCCCACGCGTGCTAATCGTCGCAGACGGCTTTCCACCTGATTTAAGAACATTATGCGAAAAGAAGGGATCCCCTTCTTTACGCATAATGTTCTTTGTCCTAATATACTTCGGCATAACGATTTTGGCACAATTTGTTTTGGCATAATAATACTTCGGCATAATTTTTTTAAGCATACATTTTATGTTGGCATAATCATCTTAAAGACTAATTTGTTTTGGCATAAATGACATGGCCGGAATTTGTATAGAGCTGTGCCCTTACAAAAAATATTCATGTACATTGACATACAGTACGTCAAATTAAAGCTTACAGGTGTGTAATCATAATAGTTTAAGTTTTATGATCAGAGAAGAAGCGAGAGATACTATAAATAGGATACAAAAAATGTGCCTAAACATTTTGAATAGCAATGATCATAAATTCCGAAACGAAACAATACGAGAAATGCTATTACCAATGGATTTAAAGGCCGTTTCTTCACTATCCGACACGACATATCAAATCGAAGAATAGCGAGTACTAGTCGTCTACAGATATTTCTGGATATTATGACTTCCAAGCGACCCAAGCGACTAGCAAAAAATATACAATTGGATAGGCAATAAAACACTAAAATGATATTGGATTTTTTATTTAAGAATATCTAATTAGGTAGGTAGTATATATACCTACATTCGCAAAAGTATAAAATATAATTATCTACTTCTACTTCTTTTACAGACGTTTTAAGAAAAACGTCATTGCAATTACTCAGACAAGATACATTGTTTTCATCCACTTTAAAGCCTATTCATCTTCAAAAATCAACAAAATATTATCAAGGAATGAAGCTGGTGCCGTTATATTTGCTTAATGCCTGGCCCAGCCTAAATACCATAACAACGTCATGACATGGCAACAACATCCACCTGTCCGTTTACCAACTAGGCAACTACAACAATAGCCTAAAATGGCATCCAAGGGGTTGGGGCTACCGGAGGACACGGTGGAGCACACCGTGGAGGTCTGTTCTGCTTGGGCGGAGCACCGCCGTGTCCTCGTAGCGGCGATTGGCGGCGGCGACCTCTCGCGTCCGGCCCTGGTTCAAGCCATGGTCCGGGGCGAGAGGGAATGGGAAGCCGTCGCCTCCTTCTGCGAAGCAGTCATGCTAGCGAAGGAGGCGGCGGAACGTGAGAGGGAGAGAACCTCCTCACGTCCCAGCCGCCGCGGGAGAAGCACCGGGCGTCGGGGGCCACGCCGTGATGGCTCTCGGCCACCGTAGGCGCGGGCCTGTGGACGGCGAGTAATGGGCTAGCTCGCCGTCCGTCCGTCGTATGACGACGGGCAGGCCGTGTCGACGGCGCGTTCGTGTTCCACGCGCGCCTCAAAGAGATGTCAGCAAACGGGAGGGGCCCGCAAGGGCCGGTGCCTGCCAGGGCTGCGGGACTGTTCGAAAGAGATACCGCGGCCCTGGAACATAAAGGGCCAATGAAGGAACATGGGTGTTTTTTAGTCAGTAAGAGTCTGACACTCCCTTCCGCTCCGCCCAGAGCGGGAGGAGTCATTTGATGATTTCTCACCCCCCAAAAAAAAAAAAAAAAAAAAAGGGGTTGGGGCTAAATGGCTCCCTGTCATACAAAATATATGAAAAATATTGCTTCCGGCTTATGTGACGTGACTTTATTCTCCCTCTCAAAAGATAAGGGCTATTTCCACGCACTTGTGCAATCATGTTTGGCGCATTTTGCAATTCTGGACACACAATTCAAGCACCTTGACATCGTGAGCGTCAGAATCCAAATCGTAAACAAACAAGTCTAATAAGCACAGAAGAATATTAACATTAGAAGCGTAAACGAAAGTCCGATTAGCGTGGGGTCAAGTGAAAATATCCAATACAATTACGAAAAGACAACACAGTATTACGTGATAAGATCAACGCAAGACTGCACAGATAGTTTTGAGCTCTTTGTTTTTGAGCGTAGAAACGTCAAAATAGCTCTAGGATATTTGGATACACACTCTTGAAAATAAATATTCATCAAGACGCGCGGCAGGTCGAAAAGGTGTCTGCGATAATCGTGAAACCGTTAACTTTTTAAGGTACCTAGTGAATTTCTTTAGCTTTGGTTCCAAGTCGCGAAACATGTTATTTCTTCCTGAGTATGGCGTTAGGTAATGACATAATTCATAATTTTCAAACTTATTTTCTGCAATTGTACGTATTTTATTATATTTATTTTCGCTTATAATAGGTACAGATTTTATTAAGTTTTTTCTCCGGGTCTTCATTATGGCTTTTTGAATCAAGGATTGCTGGTGATACCGCAGATTCTTCCATAGATGACCCCATAATATCCATTGCAATTGTTTGAGTGGCCTTACTATACTTCTTCATGTCATACGTATTAACTTGGTCCGTTAGTGTTATTTTGCTAGTTAATGCTTCCCTTTTTTTTTGGAGTAGAAGATGTTTGCCTGGTTCTCCTTCTCTTAGTAGGAGAGTTAATGTTCGTTTTTCTTTTCCAATTTTGGTTTGACAGTTTAAGGTTTCTATTTTCCAATGTAAGTATTTCAATTTCTTCTTCTGCACTACTTAATTGAAGAGTTAGTTTCTCAACTTATTCCTTTAGTTTCGATATTAATTCGTGGTCATATGTGTCATCGTTATACCCGTACAAACAGATACTTAAAACGATATACACGTTAACAAGCACAGACAAAAACGAACACTCACAAAGTAACAATATGTCTGCTACAGCATTGCCGGATATAAGGGCAAGCCAGTCTGTTGGCGATCATCGCCAGAACGGTGTTGGCGCTGCCCCGCACTTTGCGCACCAGCGACGGGCACCGTTTGCCGTTCGTCTCCGCGAACGTGCCCGAGGCGCTGCAGTGGCGGGGCAGCCTCTACACCGCCCTGAACGCGTTATTGAACTGGAGGCGGCGGGTGCTGTATGCCGCAAGAGTATACTTTGCCCACAGGCTGCACGTGTAGAGGGATGTACAATAAGCTCTAACGAGCGTTAGTTTTACCTCCCTCGAACAACGCACAAACCTACGTGCTATCATATTGCCTCTGACTGACAACGCCCTCCGCTCTCGCTCAATGTCCTCATCGTCTTTTAGGTCAGCTGTAACACTGTTTCCCCATCAATTTCCTAAGACCGCATACCGATGCGCTCAGCAACACCATGTCGACAGCGTAGCTCAAATTACTAACGCACACTCCATCCACATGGCAACCAACATACTGGCTGCTGAGCCCAACGATCAGGGCGTTCACATAGAAGTTGAAAAGCGCAGGAGAGGTCAACCCCACCTCACCTCGCCTTCCCCGCACTCCAACCTATAAGGTCCCGGCATTACACCAGCCCATCTGACGCTATTGATCTTGTGTCTGTACCAATATTTGAATATGTTCGAGAGTTCTGGGGTAAACCGATCCTCTCCATTTTATCCTTATCCTTTTGGGGGGGGGGGGGGGGTTGTTTTTTTTTAATCCGTCATAGTGCGAAACTGGTGCGGGTTAGCGGCCAGCTAGTGTAAGTTTATAGCGCTGAGCAGACGATGGACAATTTGATCACGAACAATTTGCAACAATCAATGGACGTGAACCAATAGATGAAAAAAAAACACAACAACCAATGTACAGGAACGGTCATTTCTATCCGGGGGCGGCGGACAAAAGTCTGTCGTCTGCGCATGCGCTAGCCCTTCTGTTTTTTTGTCCCTACGTGGAAAATCCATACGGATCTCCTCCGCCCTGGGGAGGGGTCTGTCGGAATCTAACCGACTAAAAACCACCCCGGTGTTCCCTTCCCACCGGGGGGCTTGCATCATGGGAACTAGTGCGCCTTCCACGATCCCCGGCTGCGAGTGCGAACACTACGCACCACCGCCTCGGGTCCAGTTATACGGAGGGGGGCGGCGGACGTCCCCAAGTCCGCCGTCCCTCTGGACCCGTTTAGGGGGGCTGGAAGAGGGCGTTGTCCGCCCTCCGCCGACGCCCGGTACGTCTGCTGCGGATCGGGAGAGTGGTTTCGACCTCCCTCAACCTCTCAGCAGCTTCCTTCTGTGAGATGACCGTTTCACAGAAGGAGATCACCGCATCTCACGACTCTGTGCTCCCGACCATCGCGCGAGCGACGGCCGGCAGCGACAGGTCGATTTCCACTTCTGTCACGAGGGCACGGCGCGGCTCCTCCCTTGCGACACACTCTGCCAGCGTATGCCGCGCCGTGTCCTCCAGGCAATGGACGCAGTGATGACACCGAGCGTCCGGCTCCCTGTTTATGCGTCACATATGAGCTGGCCCTAAGGCAACTTCATTATTTTGGTACTTACAAAAAATTACAGTTAATATTTTTAACATGATTCTGTCTTATTTTCCACCTTATCACATGGGCACTTAACTACTTTTATACAAGCTGTTAAAGTACATAGTTTTCTCATTAAAATGTAGTTAAAAGTATGGATTAGGTTTTAATTATTTAATTAATTCTTTGGTTACATAAACACTTGTTAGGGTACGACCACACGAGAGGAAATGGGGCCAGAGGGAATGGGAAGCCGTCGCCTCCTTCTGCGAAGCAGTCATGCTAGCGAAGGAGGTGGCGGAACGTGAAAGGGAACCTCACGTCCCAGCCGCCGCGGGAGAAGCACCGGGCGTCGGGGGCCACGTGGTGGGCTCTCGGCCACCGTAGGTGCGGGCCTGTGGACGGTGAGTAATGGGCTAGCTCGCCGTCCGTCCGTCTTATGACGGCAGGCCGTGTCGACGGCGCGTTCGTGTTCCACGCGCGCCTCAAAGAGATGTCAGCAAACATTGAGGGACCCGCAAGGGCCGATGCCTGCCAGGGCTGCGGGACTGTTCGAAAGAGATACCGCGGCCCTGGAACATAAAGGGCAAAAGAAGGAACATGGATGGTTTTTAGTCAGTAAAAGTCTGACACTCCCTTCCGCTCCGCCCAGAAAACGGGAGGAGTCATTTGATGATTTCCCATCCCAAAAAAAAAGGGTACGACCACACCGACGCACATTTTGTTAGGTACAGACACATCTCGTGTTGAAAATGCGTCTACGATAGCATTCAACACTTCAAACTCAAACTCAAACTCAAAGCATTTATTTCAATTAGACCATTACAGGCACTTTTGAAAGTCAAAAACAAAAAAGCTAAGCTACAGTCACAGTCACAAGGCATAATAACTTGCGAAAGTACTGTAGTTGCACATTCCAAATCGTAGATCTCTATGGAGAAGAATGGGCAAGAAACTCCATGGACACTCTTTTTAATCAAAATGTTGTTACAAAATCTTGGTTACATCATTCATGTTGAGATTATACATATATGTGAGAACGATGTACAAAGACGTGCACATTAAGAGCGTCCAGAGTAAAAGATTAAACTAACAATTTAAAAATAAAGTCATTAAAATAAACCGTGACAGCTAAGAGATGACCAGTCCCAACTGACAGCGCCCGTTCACGAACATGACGCATGGATCAGCGCCATTCAACTCAACCATATTGAAGGGAACTAAATGACCCGACACACCAGCCACCATCAGGGAGACATTTGTGTGAGCATGACATTCTCTCAGCCACCAGGGCACATTCAAGTCAATGAAAGATAACTAAATGTAAATGGTAGCTTTACAGTACATAGTACTCACACATGTGCTATGCGATTATATAATACTAAGAGATTGAATCTATACAATGCAAAGATATTTTTACAATCTTCTGCAGCTTCCACAATAACTTCACATGGTAATCAATTAGTTTGCCCCTATGGTTGTGGAGCAGGACCAGCATTGAGCCAAGCATTTTTATCATCAATGTAATCCCCCAACTTATAATATGCTTGCCTACATAGTGTGCGTTTTATACAAGATTTAAATTTCGTCTCATTCAGTTGTAGAATGTGAGGAGGTATTTTATTGTAACATTTTAAACAGTACCCCATGAAAGATGAGTCTACTTTAGCTAGCCTGAAACCTGGTTGAGTTAGTTGGTCCCTATTTCTAGTATGATAGTGGTGTCGGTCACCTCTTTTACTAAATAAATGCAAATTTTTCCTAACGTACATGATGTTTTCATAGATGTATTGACAAGGTACTGTCATGATGTTAATTTCCTTAAACAGTTCTCTTAGAGAATCGCGTCTACGTAGATCATATAAGGCTCTGATAGCTCTTTTCTGCAGAATAAATATAGACTCAATGTCTGCAGCCCGTCCCCATAGTAAAATACCGTATGACATAATACTATGAAAATAACTAAAATAGACTAGCCTCGCGGTATCTACATCAGTAAATTGACGGATTTTTCTAACAGCATATGCTGCTGAACTCAGCCGTCCTGCAAGAGAAGTTATATGCGGACCCCATTGAAGCCTTGAATCGAGCGTGATCCCCAAGAAAACAGTTTTATCGACGAATTCTAGTTTCTCTTGATTCAATACTATGTCACTATCACTACTTTTGACATTCGGTAGAGCAAATCTTATACACTTCGTTTTTTTCCCATTTAATGCTAAATTATTCGCGGTGAACCAATTTTGGACCAGCAATAGGGCGTTATTTACGTCGTCAAGATTTGTGGCACGTCTGTTTGTCTTAAATATTAAAGAGGTATCGTCAGCAAACAACACCATTTGTGGTTGATTTTTAAATAAATGGGGTAGATCATTTATATAGACTAAAAAGACTTGTTCTTAGGGTTCCGTACCCGACGGGTAACCAACAGATCCCTATTACTAAGCCTCCGCTGTCCGTCCGTCCGTCTGTCTGTCAACGGGCTCTATCTCATGATCCGTAATAGGTAGACAGTTGAATTTTTCACCGAATGTGTATTCCTGTTGTCGCTATAACAACAAAAAATTGAAGGGGGCTCCCCTACTACGACGTTAGGTACGACGCTATACATACAGGGTTATTTGTAAAACACCAGCAACCTCTTAAGAGGTCATTGTACTCATCGTTAAGAACAACTTTACTATGGGAATGTAAAAAAAAACAGCTTTTCCCTACATTTTGACAAGTTAATCGATCATAAATGTAGGGAACAGCTGATTTTTTTTTTCGCGATTTCAGGTTTGGTCCCATAGTAAAAGTTGTTCATAATGATGAGTACAATGACCTCTTAAGAGGTTGTTGGTGTTTTACAAATATCCCTGTATGCTCATGCTGCTTAGATGTCACTTCCTCTGGCGTATGCCTTTTCATAAAGCCTATCGAAGAAACTAACGTTCACATCTTTAATGTTAGTAACGACCAAAAAGATGTAAAAGAGTTATTGAACGGACATTAAATAAATAAATAAATAAATAAATATCCCTGGACATTTCACACAGCACCATCTAGTCCCAAGCTAAGCAACCTAATGCTTGTGTTATGGTAGCTAGATGGCTGATAAACTACATATATACATTTTTTTTTTTTGTTAATACATACATATTATAGATAGAAAAACACCCAGACCCGGAACAACTACTTGTAGGTCATACAAATATTTGTTCCGTACGGGAATCGAACCCGCGACATGCAGCGCAGCAGTCAATCGCTTGACCACTGCGCCAACCGTGCCGTCAGACATTGGACGTCGGACATTGGGAATATTTCCATTCAAAAAATTTGAAAACATTTTCGATTTTGACACACTTTATACTACCTGACAAGGGTGCATGGCACTACACAGAATGATTTGTTACTAAGTAGTAACAAGTATTGGATTACGATTTTCTTCGTCTTGTCCTGTCTATCGCTCGTAAATCTCTCCATCTGTTTGGTCGTCCTGACAGTTTGAGTAGATAAATGAGTGTAAGGGGCTGTCTCCATGAGCGAGAGAATCGCGGCGATATTAACGTCGTCCCACGTATTTGTATGCGAAAATAACGCCGCGATTCTCTCGTTCGTGGAGACAACCTCTAAGAGAGTGTATAGAAATACGTGGCACGACGATAATATCGTCGCGATTCTCTCGCTCGTGGAGACGGCCCCTATAATAATATGTTTGTAAACGCACCCACGATACAGGAGAAATTCCGGGTGTGGGGCAACTTTCTAATAGAAAACCACTGAAACGAGCTGGAAATCAAACCTAGGACCTCGTGATCAGCAGTGGAACTTGCGACTACTAGACCAACGACAATACACGTGATTGCAAATTAAGTATTAATACAATCTTAGTACATAAAAGCAGTAAATAATCAAATTATTTTTACTGTAATTTGAAATTGGGTATTTATTTCACAATGTCTGCCCCGGCGGTATGTACAGATTTAAAAGTATACTGTGTACTATCTATTTTGCTTCTATTTTCATGTAAGTAAATTTTTTGTTGATATTATGCACTTAAAATGTAGTTTTATTACAATTATGTTAAATTATATTCAGAAAAGTATGTAGTTTTTTTTTTTAAATTTAAGTTACTTACCGATTTCTATATTTTACTGATCAATTCGCAAGTTCGAATGTTAGTGAATTAAAAAATGCTGACGTTTTCCACAATTTCTGATCAAAGACACGATGGATGTCCTAAACTATGATTGAATCTTTTAAATTTTTTACTGACATCTATTGTGATAATCTAGTATTTGACATCTATATTTAATGATATTTTAAATTGACCGCCGTTAAATTGTTTTTTTTTTTCTTTATTACATGGCATCTTATCTTGAATTATATTAACGTTTGCTAATTAATTGATAATTTATTATAGGTTTCTAATTTGTATTATTGTTTTAATTAATTGTCATTTTATTTTTACTTTAAACTGTACATAAAGGATATGATATAGTAATTTAAAATTCCAGTTCGTCCTATAAAAAAAAAAAAACATTATGTTCATATTTGTATTCTTCACGGCAAAACATAGAGAATTTAACTAACAATATTGTAACATCTCACACACCGTGTAACTATCTATGTTTAGAATTAATAAAAGTCTCTTATTCATATTATGATATGGCTCTAGGATCTTAGGAGATAGGTCTTAGATTACGACTATTATAATACAGAAGCATGGAATAATGAGATAAATTTATGAATACACCTGACTTAATATTTTATCATAGAATTTATAGCCAAACGATGAGATTTGGGTTTGTGTGCATGTCTCTTAACGAAGTTAAGTGCCGCTTAAGAAGGAAACGAAGGGTAGCCTGAGAAATTCAATTTTTTTTTTGCAATTAGGCGGTCAATTTCTGGCTATATCTTAAACAAAATATGATTCGCGACGTATGTCATAGGATTATAATCATTAAAATCATCTATACAACCCTTTTCATGAAAAGGTAATTCAATGGGACTAAATTAATTTAGAGGGTTGTATTGAAGATTTTAATGATTATATCGTCAAAGTGGCGGGAAACACCTGGATGAGGGACGCACAGAACCGGTAAGTGTGGCAGAAAAAAGAGTAGGCTTATACCCAGCCGTGGGGGACTCCGGGCTGATATGATGAACTCTATAAGGCCATATTCGTCGCAAATCATATTTTAATCTACATACAACCCGACACTGACCTGACGGCACGGTTGGCGCAGTGGCTGAGCGATTGACTGCTGTGTTACGTGTCGCGGGTTCGATCCCCGCACGGAACAAATATTTGTATGGCCTACAGATAGTTGTTCCGGGTCTGGCTGTTTGTGTATGTGAGTTTAAATGTTTGTAAACGCACCCACGATACAGGAGATATTCCTAGTGTGAGGTAAAGTATAAAAAAAAATGCAAAAAACGAAAATTTAAATTTCCGGCTACACTAGCCGAGTGCTTTCACCTTGAGGCGCGTTGTTATCTCAATATTCCAAAAAAAATGCTTTTTTAGATTGTCGAGTATGACGTAATGCAATGAAAATATCAAACGCAAAAAATATAGTGGTGAGAAGGGTTTAAAGAAAAATTTCAACAGAATAATAAATTAGTTTGATATTCTCAAAAAAAATTGGGAAGTTGCTATTTGCAGCGATAACAACAGTTTTTTTTAAAGAATTTAATTGCATTTTTTTTTAAACTTTAACCAAACAATTATTTTATTTAATGTCTATACTTTGATTAATCTAAAGAAAACCTGTAAAATAAATGCTCATTCGCAGCTTAGTCGCATGTCAACACAAATACATATTATTTTCAAATTTCGACCTTATTCACGCTCCATAGTGGTGACAATAGTTTACGCGGTCTAGCAGCGATTAAAATCGTAGTTAGTCCGCGCCTTAACCTTAAGGTGGATGCACTAGGATAGCTTATTAATTAATAATGATAATAATATCTTGGGACAACCAACACACAGCCATCTGGTCCCAAACTAGGCAGAGCCTGTACTATGGCAACTAAAACTAAATTAAATATATTTCTAAATACATACATATTATAGGTAAATTACACACCCAGATACAGAACAAATAATCGTACTCATCGCACAAAGATTAGTCCTGTGTGGGAATCGAACCCACGACCTCCGTCCTAGCAGTCAGGGTCACTAACCACTAGACCAACAGGCCAATCAAATAATTGTGTTGTTGCTTCAACTTTTAACAAAATTTTGAATTTTTGAATTAAAGTAGTTGACGTAAATTATTATAATTTTGACGGTTGCAATGTATGAGACCTAATTCAACTTAATATAAGTAGGTAGAATTCATATTAGGGCTTAACCTTGTCGTGCAATTTATAAAGAAAGCAGAAGAAGCATCATCATCATCTACTTAGCCTTTTTCCAACTATGTTGGGGTTGGCTTCCAGTCTAACCGGATGCAGCTGAATACCAGTATTTTACATGGAGCGACTGCCAATCTGACCTCCACAACCCAGTTAGTGCTAGGTAATACGTTACCCGTTGGTAAGACTGTTTGTCAGACTTTCGGGTCACTGACTACCTGTAACGACTGTCAAAGATCTACAAATGACAGCCGGGACCAACGGCTTAACGTGCTTTCCGAGGCACAGAGGAAACTTGGTATGTAATGAGTATAAAGCAGAAGAAGCATATGAACGCAAAAAACGTTAAATATCTGAACGAGCTCGAAAATCGCTTTTGGAATCCCAATATTCTTTTTGTAGGTATTTGCGGAGAAATTGTGACTTGGCGTGGAGGGCACGCGCGTGTCTTTATACTCTGGCACATCAGATAAATCCTTCATCTTCATATATTCAGAAATGAGACTGGAGTAGCTTTGACAACGCGAGCTCAAAAACTTTAGCATTTTGTCTCGGATAGTTTTCCTTCTGTATAGCTTTGAAAGATTTAGACGGGGGGGGGGGGAGGGTCGAGCCAAAACAACAGTTTTTAGAACTTTGTCGGTCGTGTCTTGTGTCTATCTTTCTGTCTGTACGTTTGTACGCGCATCACTCAAAAATTACTGCATGGATTTGAACGCAGTTTTCACCGCTGTACTGCCAGCTCAACTTAAAATATACTTTAGTTATACGAGTAAGTAGTTGTGGACTCGATAGCTGACGCCGTGCGAAAAAAATTACCTTTGCCGATTCTAAAAAAAACTACCTAATCTACAGCTTGGGGTATCAAAACGTTGAAATTAACTTAACCCTTGTGGCCACACGACATTTCATCCAAATAAAACATCAAATTATTACCTGATTATGATTATTACACCTAAAATAGGTAGGGTAGGAAAAATGGGGTAAAAAAATGAATAAGCTGATAATCTGAGAAAATTAGTGTATAAGTATTTTACTATACATTGTGGAAGGTGCAGAAGATTGTAAAAATATCTTTGTATTGTATAGATTTAATCTCTTAGTATTATATAATTGCATAGCACATGTGTGAGTAGGTACTACTGTAAAGCTACCATTTACATTTAGTTATCTTTCATTGACTTGAATGTGCCCTGGTGGCAGAGAGAATGTCATGCTCACTCAAATGTCTCGCTGATGGTGGCGGGTGTGTTGGGTCATTTAGTTCCCTTCAATATCGTTGAGCTGAATGGGGCTGATAAATGCGTCATGTTCGTGAACGGGCGCTGTCAGTTGGGAATGGTCATCTCTTAGCTGCCACGGTTTATTTTGATTACTTTATTTTTAAATTGTTGATTTAATCTTTTACTCTGGACGCTCTTAATGTGCACGTATTTCTACATCGTTCTCACATATATTTATAATCTCAACTTGAATGATGTAACCAAGATTTTGTGTTTTTTTTTTTTTGATATTCAAAAGTGCCGTGATGCTCTAATTGAAATAAATTCTTTGAGTTTGAGTTTGAGTATTGCTCCCGACGTTAGTAAATCGCCTAAGGGGCGTGTAGAATAATATACAAAATGCACTTTTGTCATAGCTTGATCAAAATAATGCATATACCTTCAAAGTTTAATAAAATAATAACATTAATGGCATATTCAGTGCTTATGATAAGCTACAAAACAATTTCTTTTAGCCACGTAACAAAGATTGACATTGCACTTGGTACAACGAGTAAATTCTTGGCCCTTTTTGCAATATTTGCACCTCTGATACTCGGTTCCGGCCAGTGATCTACAACGTCATATTTGATGGCATCTATGGGCCTCTCAGTTGTCTGGTTTCTTTATTTTTTTCCACCGAATCCTGGACTGAAGTTATCGCCATTTGTAGGTTGCTTCTTATGACACCAGCATACACCTAATACCGGAACTGCTTGTGATGGTTCTCTATAGTTGCTGTTATTGCAGCAACTTTGCAGTTTCTTGAACGCTATATACATTAGTGTTGTTTGCCATATGAACAATAAGGTCTTCAGGGAAAATTCGATAGACAATAGTTTACCGCTGACCAATTAGATGGGACAGTTTCCTTAAAGCCTTGATCAGATATTTCTGCTGCTTGCTGAAACCTTTGATTTTTGAAGTGAAAACTTCTTTAGCGGCGTTGAGCACTCTAAAAAAATTGTTCTGTAATGGGTATAAAATCTTAAACTCGCGTCAGGACACTCGCGTCAGGACACGTGACCTAATCGTAAGACGGATGGAGAGTAGACGATTTTGAACTTAACCTTCAACATTTTATGGTTTAAAATCATTTAAAGAAATTTGGAAAAAGCGTAAGACGGATGGAGAGTAGACGATTTTGAACTTAACCTTCAACATTTTATGGTTTAAAATTATTTAAAGAAATTTGGAAAAAGCGTAAGACGGATGAAGAGTAGACGATTTTGAACTTAACCTTCAACATTTTATGGTTTAAAATTATTTAAAGAAATTTTTAAATGTTTTGGAACATGATCGTAGTTTTATAACTCCTAGCGACATCTTGTAGAATGTAGTAGAAAGTACATTAGCAAATGCAATGAGTAACTGTTGTGAGAGACCGCTGGTAGATGGCGCTAGCACAAAGCGCCATCTATCTTTGATATTGAAAACTAAAATGATGCATTGATACAGAGAACACTGTTACTGGTAGGCGCGACAGTTTTTTTAGCTGCTACTAGAGGGCGTTGTTATAATCAAGTTTTCACTTCTGCCGGCACTCCCGGAGTGCAACCCGTCTTTTTTTTTTGTATGTTTCGTCTTTTTACCCTGCTAGCAGCAGCTATTGGAACTCTGCGTTTTCTTTGGGCGCGTTTTGATGTAGGTGGCGTCGACGGCGATGGTTGAACCGATGGCAATTAGGGAAGCGATGAATGAGCGAGTAATGGGCTAGCTCGCCGTCCGTCCGTCTTATGACGACAGGCCGTGTCGACGGCGCGTTCGTGCTCTCCTGCCTCAAAGAGATGTCAGCAAACAGGAGGGGCCCGCAAGGGCCGATGCTTGCCGGGGCTGCGGGACTGTTCGAAAAAGATACCGCGGCCCTGGAACACAAAGGGCAAAGAACGAACATGGATGGGTTTTAGTCAGTAAAAGTCTGACACTCCCTTCCGCTCCGCTCAGAGCGGGATCATTTGATGATTTCCAATCCCAAAAAAAATAAAATTTAAAAAATGCTGAAAAGTAAAAAACGTAAACGTATTATACGATCAAAATCAAATCATAGTAGGTACTGACATCACCTTCACCCATGTGGCTGGGTATAGAATAATATACATCACAAATAAAAAAAAATATAATACAGATATATATCTCAGATTATCAGCTTATTCATTTTTTTACCCCATTTTTCCTACCCTTATTTTAGGTCTAATAATCATAATCAGGTAATAATTTGATGTTTTATTTGGATGAAATGTCGTGTGACCACAAGGGTTAAGTTAATTTCAACGTTTTGATACCCCAAGCTGTAGATTAGGTAGTTTTTTTAGAATCGGCAAAGGTAATTTTTTTCGCACGGCGTCAGCTATCGAGTCCACAACTACTTACTCGTTTAAAGTATATTTTAAGTTGAGCTGGCAGTACAGCGGTGAAAACTGCGTTATTACGTATTTGTATGGGATAATATCGCCGCGATTCTCTCGCTCGTGGAGACCATAAATGTAGGGAACAGCTGATTTTTTTTCGCGATTTCAGGTTTGGTCCCATAGTAAAAGTTGTTCATAGTGATGAGTACAGTGACCTCTTAAGAGGTTTCTGGTGTTTTACAAATAACCCTGTATACATACATATACATATATTTTTTTACATATATTTTTTTTTTTTTTTTTTTTGAGCAAACAGTCGCAATCTATGGTGTGATATACACCAAAGAATATGTTTGTAAAAAGCGATGAAAGTAAGTGTATTACGTAGATAATTTTGAATTAACTTGAGCTTAATACATTTGTGATTCGAATCCATAACACATATATAGATTTTTATAGTGAATAAGAAGTTATAATAAATTTAACCTTGACGTGAACAAGATTCCTACGCATGGTTCGCATTTTTTACGTCACAACTATCAAATTTACCATACTTAGGTAATATTTTCGTTTATTTAATAATTAAAAGAGGTGCTTTCTGAAATTACTTTTTGGTAGAACATTTCATTTCAAAGTATTTTCGTTTTCTGAGAATATTTTCTTTATTTTAGTGTATATTATAAATATATATATATATATTGAAATCAACCTTGAGGGTTATGTGTTTGAGCCGTTTGGGGTTGAAACACTAGGGCCATGGGATCCGACTGCCCACCTAGTATTTCGGGAAATCGCCAAGCGGTTGGTCGACTCTTCACGTGACCAGAGGGCGGGCCTATTTTTTGGCCAAAGAATCAGCATTGCCATCCAACGTGGTACTTAATGCTGCCAGCCTTCTGGGCACTTTTCCTGTTGACAGCGATGCGGTCGAATTTTTGGACGCCCTGTAACCCTTTTCTACTTATACATATTTATTAAGTACTACTTATTATAGTTTTGTAGTTTGTAAATAATTTAATTATCTTTGAAATCAAAATTTTACCTTGAGGGTAAAACACTCTACATACCAAAATTTCATTGATCGCTTCGGGTGGAGGTGCTTTAAGGTTGAACATTGTCTGTCAGCACAGAGTCGCACTTTTCCATCCCTCTGTTTCTCGCTCTCTGAGCCATAGACATGTATATAGGACCATGGAAAAGTACGATTTCGCGCAACTAGAGGCGCAATCCTTACACAGATCACCATGTTCGTATTGGAAGTGCTGAAGAAGTCACTCAAGAGGACAAAGACTCGATGAGATTACTCCTTGCCAGCGGAAAGGACATCATCAAGTCTACGTTCAGGCTTATCGACGGCGTGGAGCCTATCAGACAGAAACATATCAACAAGCCTTCGTTCGAGGTAAGAAGATTATCATTTGCCTAGCCTTTTCCAAACTATTTTAGTCTATAACTGGATGCAGCTGAACACCTGTATTTTACGTGGAACGACTGCCTAACTGTCCACCACAAACCATTAAGGCTGTGTTTCCACCAGAGATGAGCGAGGAATGTGTGTGGGACTACAATCACATAGCTAGAATACCTCAAGCTGTGCAAAAGAAGCTTTGTTATTGGTTAGTTCCACACACATACCTCGCTACGCATCCTCGCTCATCTGTGGTGGTAACGCAGCCTTACTGGGTCACACGATACCGGTCGGTAAGACTGGTGGTCAGAGTTTCGGACCACTCGTAACGACTGTCAAAAATCTTGAAACCGCTGGGACCAACGGCTGCACGTGCTTTCAGAAGAACTCGCTATGTATTGCTTAATGTCGAACACCTGTGCGGCTCTTATTATTTATGTAACTCAAAACAAAGATTTGAATCATAAGATCTGCCCGTACTTTGGTCGCGTGAAAAATGTTTAAGTTAGCCTTTAGTTTACCAAAAAATGATCCAATAACATATTAGAAGAATTAGTCGGTTTAGTACAAAACAAGTTCTTAATATGGAATCGTCTGATGCCGAATTAGGATGGATCCTGTATCTCGGCAAGCAGCGCCATCCCTTAAGGCGCGAATTACAGAAACGGCGTAAGATGAAGGCGAGGCGCAGGCGCAGCGCAGGCGTAGAATTTATAAGGAAACGAAAGAACGGCGTGCCTGTGCTTGCGCCGCGCCGCTTGAGTGTAATTTCACAACACGTCGCCTACGAACATTTTAGTATAAAAAGTGTTTTGAAGCGGCATCATGCTTGCGCTGCGCCTGCGCCGCGGCATCACGCCTGCACTCGCGCACCGAGGGTTCCCTATAAACTAGGTACTGTAGGTATTTTGTTATTAAACTACACATTTACTTTCATATTTTTTCCTTTACATGTGCTGTAAGACTTGATTACTACTTGCCAAATTTCATGATTATAGGTCAACAGGAAGTACCCTATAAATTTTCTTGAGAGTGTCGAAATACACGTTATTTGCGGCATAAACGGCCGTTTTTTTTTACGTTATTTTAGAAGTTTTGTGTTTTTCACAGCTACAAGAGACTGTACACCCAAGTATATCGTTTTAATTTCAACTAGATACCTCCACGCGTTCCCGAGATAAAGGGTTTTACAGACAGACAGACGGACGGACGGGCAACAAAGTGATCCTATAAGGGTTCCGTTTTTTCCTTTTGAGGGACGGAACCCTTTTTGAAGTGAAAACTTCTTTAGCGGCGTTGAGCACTCTAAAAAAATTGTTCTGTAATGGGTATAAAATCTTAAACTCGCGTCAGGACACTCGCGTCAGGACACGTGACCTAATCGTAAGACGGATGGAGAGTAGACGATTTTGAACTTAACCTTCAACATTTTATGGTTTAAAATCATTTAAAGAAATTTGGAAAAAGCGTAAGACGGATGGAGAGTAGACGATTTTGAACTTAACCTTCAACATTTTATGGTTTAAAATTATTTAAAGAAATTTGGAAAAAGCGTAAGACGGATGAAGAGTAGACGATTTTGAACTTAACCTTCAACATTTTATGGTTTAAAATTATTTAAAGAAATTTGGAAAAAGCGTAAGACGGATGAAGAGTAGACGATTTTGAACTTAACCTTCAACATTTTATGGTTTAAAATTATTTAAAGAAATTTTTAAATGTTTTGGAACATGATCGTAGTTTTATAACTCCTAGCGACATCTTGTAGAATGTAGTAGAAAGTACATTAGCAAATGCAATGAGTAACTGTTGTGAGAGACCGCTGGTAGATGGCGCTAGCACAAAGCGCCATCTATCTTTGATATTGAAAACTAAAATGATGCATTGATACAGAGAACACTGTTACTGGTAGGCGCGACAGTTTTTTTAGCTGCTACTAGAGGGCGTTGTTATAAAAAACGTTGTTATAATCAAGTTTTCACTTCTGCCGGCACTCCCGGAGTGCAACCCGTCTTTTTTTTTGGTACGGGGGTACGGAACCCTAAAAAAACATTAAAATTAATGTAAACTGAAAATTATTAGTATACAAAAACACCTATAAAATTACAGTTTTTATACAGAAACGTTTGCCATATTTCCTCAGTGACCGTCTAGCCACAGCGCATCATTTAAATACGGTCTAGCAGTCGAGGTAGAAGGCCGGGAATATTGACAATAATAGTTTTCCGGAATATCCACTTCTTACTCGCAGAATCATGCTATCGCGCTCATGTTATGTCGTGCAGACTGCTCTACTGAATTATTTGAACTGACTGATTTTTAATTTTTTACACATGCGCGAAAATCATTATCGCGAACGGATACTTGTGAGAAAAAAGATTCCTTACGATGAATCGGAATCAAACTCAAAGATGGCGGCTGCGAAAAGCTGCGAATTTTTCGTCATGGGTGTCACGTCCATGGTAATCGAGGGCGTTCTAAACGAATATGGAGTCAAAAACAAAATCAAAGATGGCGGATACGAAAATTATCCAATTTCTCATCATGGGTGTTATGTTCATGGTAATCGAGGGAGCTCTAAACGAATATTGGGTCAAAATAAAAATCAAAGATGGCGGATACGAAAATTATCCAATTTCTCATCATGGGTGTTATGTTCATGGTAATCGAGGGAGCTCTAAACGAATATTGGGTCAAAATAAAAATCAAAGATGGCGGATACGAAAATTATCCAATTTCTCATCATGGGTGTTATGTTCATGGTAATCGAGGGAGCTCTAAACGAATATTGGGTCAAAATAAAAATCAAAGATGGCGGATACGAAAATTATCCAATTTCTCATCATGGGTGTTATGTTCATGGTAATCGAGGGAGCTCTAAACGAATATTGGGTCAAAATAAGAATCAAAGATGGCGGCTGCGAAAAGTAGCGAATTTTTTGTCATGGGTGTCGTCACGTCATGGAAATCGAAGGCGCTCTAAACGAAATATTCGTTTAGAGGGTCAAAATCAAAATCAAGTTCAAGTAATATTAAGCGTAATGTTATGTTTTGTCTGTAACGAATCTCACAGGCTATTAGACGCGCAAGTGTCCATTCGCACAAGTCGCCGTCCCCGGAGAACAAAATGATAACTGCCATTATCTTATATGTCATTTTTGGGATCTGTGGGTGGTAATACATCTGCTCAATTTTTTCGAAATTTTTATACAGTTATTTGACGAAGTTACAAAATTTTACAATAGTATTCAAGCATTTAACACAGGCCTTAAATTACGGGAATAAAGTGTTAATATAATATTATCGAAATGTTTTCCTACTTGTTAGTATGACAAACACTCTTACAATTATATTCTCGTGAAAAATATTCGACTAGATAAGATAAAAGCAGTTATCGTTTTATTCTCGTTCAAAATCAACCAGTCGTTTCGTATAAAGATGTGTTAGTAAAACGACTTTTATGGTTTTGAACAGTAAGACATATTGTCATCCTCTTTTAACCCTCTCACCGCACTGCTGGAAGGTTCAGGTCTAGAATATCGGTTGAGGAGAGGTGGTCAGGTCATATATCACCTTCTTTACAAGGATGATCTGAAACTCGTTGTCCCCCATCAAAGACTCTCTATGCCCCCCATAAATTGCAACTGGCAAACTACTGAAGGTAACAGAAACTTTCAGCAGCGCCATCAGGATGGAATTAGGTGTGGACAAATGTGAAGTGAAGGGAGATTATGGAACTCAATCCACGGATTCCATATACCTTAGATCTCTCTCCTCAACAGAAAGTATTTAGGTATGCCGGAAGCATTAAGCATCAATACAGTCGACATGAAACAATCGTTACTAGTTACTGCAGACATGAAACAATCGTTGAGGGAGCGCTTCATTGGCCACCTGAATAAGGTGCTAACAACAACAACAACATCCATTTATTTTCAGGCTACTTTGACCCATAGATATAAATGTATAGCTTACAGACTAACATACATAATGAAATTGTGTTAGTAAATAGAACCTTATTTTTTTTTTTTTTTTTTTGGGGGGTGAGAAATCATCAAATGACTCCTCCCGCTCTGGGCGGAGCGGAAGGGAGTGTCAGACTCTTACTGACTAAAAAACACCCATGTTCCTTCATTGGCCCTTTATGTTCCAGGGCCGCGGTATCTCTTTCGAACAGTCCCGCAGCCCTGGCAGGCACCGGCCCTTGCGGGCCCCTCCCGTTTGCTGACATCTCTTTGAGGCGCGCGTGGAACACGAACGCGCCGTCGACACGGCCTGCCCGTCGTCATACGACGGACGGACGGCGAGCTAGCCCATTACTCGCCGTCCACAGGCCCGCGCCTACGGTGGCCGAGAGCCATCACGGCGTGGCCCCCGACGCCCGGTGCTTCTCCCGCGGCGGCTGGGACGTGAGGAGGTTCTCTCCCTCTCACGTTCCGCCGCCTCCTTCGCTAGCATGACTGCTTCGCAGAAGGAGGCGACGGCTTCCCATTCCCTCTCGCCCCGGACCATGGCTTGAACCAGGGCCGGACGCGAGAGGTCACCGCCGCCAATCGCCGCTACGAGGACACGGCGGTGCTCCGCCCAAGCGAAGCATACCTCCACGGTGTGCTCCACCGTGTCCTCCGGTCGATCCTCGCAATTGTAGCACCAGGGCGTTTCCTCCCGCCCGATTCGGTGCAGGTACCTCCCGAAGCACCCGTGTCCGGTGAGGACCTGCGTCAGGCGGAAGGTGAGGGCGCCGTGGCGCCTCTCAAGCCACTCCTCAAAGAGGGGACTTATCGCCACTATCGTGGCGTGCCCTGCACGGGGTTGCGATAGTCGCTCTCTCCATGTCGCCATGAGATCACGGCGGAGGTCTGTCCGCCGCGCGACAATATGCCGCGGCAGCGGAGTTACCCCCCGGCTCTGTACCTCCGCGCGCCACTCGTGCAGGCGCGCGAGGACTATGGCCTCCAGATCCCATGGCGGCAATCCGGCAAGGAGGCTCGCCGCCTCGCGGGAGATCGTGCGGTACCCCCGGATCAGCCTTACGGCTACCACCTTTTGGGGCGCGTTCAGGTAGTGCTTTGCACGCAACCTCAACGAACGCGCCCACACCGGGGCCCCGTAAAGGGCCATGGACCGCAAGATCCCCGCATAGAGCCTCCGGCAGGAGGCGTTTGGCCCCCTCAGGTTGGGCAGGAGCCGCTTGAAAGCAGCAGTAAATAGAACCTTAAAACTATATTAGTAACACTTCAGTTGTGCACTGTGTCACTGCGCGTTCATGTGGCACTTGCTCGTGGAAGCGACAATCCTAAAGTCCTCGTCCAAGACGAGGTGCTGATGACAAGAATTGGTGACGCCTTAAAGTTGACTTTACGGCGCGACTCAAGCAGTTACACTCTCGTTACCTACTTGGTCTTCTGACGCAAGTACTCAACGATGTCCTCCACCGTAGTGGTGTAGTGTAGGCTGGAGATGTACGCCGAAGTGTTCGGCTTCGCGGCACGAATAGGCACTAGGCACGTTGAGCTCCGATGGAGGCGTATCGCAGCGGTGCTTATTGGTACGTTGACGGTGCTTCCTATTCAACACTGTCACAAAACGATCACCAACCTGTAACAGTGCCTTTTCAGGCACGCAGCGGCTAAGCAGGCTTTTGTCAGGCGGAAACAAGGTGCGCGCCTTCAACGCTTGGGTCATGCTGGTTTTGATGTATTCTTTCGGTATCTTCAAATGAACTCAGACGCAACTTGATGCCCGGAATAGGAGAATCCGTGCACTGCTTACCGCAAATCGGATGCGTCACCCTCGTTCGTTGGTAATGAGACTGTATATCCCACGGAAGTGTGGGATCATGGCTTCTTAAATGCTAACTAACCGTGAGGTATCGCATCCGTGCACAACCGTGAGGTATATAGTCTCTCGGAATACTTCCTAAAAGCCGACGTGAGGATGCACCGAGACTTAATTTCAGTGGACAAGGGCCTCACCCTCCCTGTCTAACGAGAACTGGCGCAAGCCTATAGTATTAGACACTAATGACTGCCCTGCATGGGCCCGATGTAGACTTCTTAGCATCGGTATCGTGGATTTGCTTCGGTGACCTCTTCGGGGAAACCGAAGGTATTGTCTGTGCAATAATGGACGAAGTTATGATGGCGAACTACTACCGGAATTACATCGTGAAGGATGGCACGGTTGATATAATGTCGGGCAGGCCACCGGCCGGGAGAATCGATCCGACACATTATTTCTGGCTGTTCTTGTCTATCTAACGGAGAGTACTTGCATAGACACAACCTCGTTGCCAGGATAGTCCACCAGCAACTTGCATTGAAGTACAACCTTGTGGAATCAGAAGTGCCATACCATAAGTATGCGCCTGACCCAGTTCTCGATAGTGGTAATATCACGTTGTATTGGGATCGATCTGTCATCACTGACTGGACTATTGTTGCCAATAAGCCTGACATTGTGGAGATAGATCGATTGGAGTGTCACGCAATGATGATCCTCGTGAGAGAAATATAGATTTTCGACATGTGGGGTGTGAGTACAGCAGTCATTCTGCCGATAGCTGTGTCGGCCATTGGCTTAATAGTCAAAAGCCTCGACCAACATCTGAGGATGCTTTCGCTTGAATCAGAAAGCAGAACTTCTGGACACGGCGCGTATTGTTAATAAATTCCTCTCTCAAGAGCTGCTCGGCATCAGGAGCAGCTCTCGAGACTGTGACTTGAGAGGTGGACTACTTTAAAAAAAAAATATATTTTTATAGGAATACTTAAAAATGTATTAAATGTATATTAGAACAAATAAATGAAATAATTCAGATAATATAAGATCATGTAGCTGACTTTAATTAATACCAAATAGTTTTTTTCACTATTGTTTTGATTGTTTTTTTTCATGTTTTTTTATTTTTGAGGAGTGAGAACCTTGTTTTTTTGCTATAGAACGATTTGGAAGACATTGTTACAAAGTTAATATTAAAACACTGGAATTGAATTGATTACCATAATTATCATAGTTTTATTGGGAAACCAAATTCAAAGTCCATAAAAGAAAAAAAGTTTCACAATATTTACGAGAATAAGACGATATTAAAGTATTATCATCATCACTTGCACCCTAAAAACCCGTAGAATAAAATGATAAGTAATGAGTGCAATATTTGATTCTGGTCAGGCTGTACGGAGAATAAAATGATAATCGACATTATACAACTTAGACGATGACGGATTTTGACTAACTTCTTATTTTGTAAATAATATCTCTATTTTAATAATTAGACATATTTCACTAAAGCATTACAAACCTACAAAAAATAACTTCTTTTCAAAGCTAACAATCATCAGTCTACGTCCAGTATTTAAGGAGCAATCGAAGAAAACATGTTTTTTATTTTTCCTGAAAAGTTGCGTTTTTGTAATTATCATTTTATTCTCCGGGGACGGCGAAGTGTCCGTTCGCGCAAAAGTTCTAGATGTAAAAAAAAATCCTTAGCATTGTAACAATTTGCCGTGACAAGGCGATAAGTTCCATTATGAAGCAAGAAACAAAAAAAAAAAACAAAAAAATACGAAAACTATTGATCATCAATTTCAATAATAACTATCCGAAAAATGTTTTTATAACGTTATTGTATGGCGGTTCCTGGAAATAAGAATAAATAAAACGGTCGAATTGATAACCTCCTTTTTTTAAGTCGGTTAATAGACAGGTAGAGCAACTTTAGCATCATCTATACATATAATAAATCTGAAGACGTGGCGTTTCTGCACATTGAAAATATTTAGAAAAAAAGTAGTAGGGGTGTTAAAGGAGCACCAACAGAACCCATTTCTACCATTTTTAGAATTTTTGTCTGTTTGTCGGTTTGTCTGTATGTTTGTGCGCGCATCACGTAAAAACCCCTTATTACATTCAAAATCGAAATATGGAAACATAAGAAGCATTGTTCCGAGTAACATTTAGTGTTTATTTCATCAAAATCGACCAACAGACGCAAAAGATATTAATGTTTAAAATTTAGTTCGTAACCTCAAACGCGATTTCTATGATACATTTAATTATTGACGTAAATAGGTTTTAGTCGAAGTGTAGTCGGAATGGCTTGTAGGGAACTAGTGTTAGTGAAACGACTGAAGCCGATCGATTACCATTTATTACTCCTCTTCTTAAATTAATACAATGTCTTTTATAGCATAGATCTTACTTCTACATACATACATACTACATATACCTCACCTCGGGGGCGAGAGAAAAAAAAAATGAAATTACAATTTTAGTTTTTTTTTTTTTTTTTTATTATTCCTACATGATTATGGTTACGTTCTAAATGGTTTAGTCCTATTTTTATGGACAACATATGGTTTATTACTCTTTAAAATCTTAACATTAACACCTAAATCTTCTAAAATAACAAATGGTCCATCCCACTGGGAATCTAATTTAGTTGCTGTTTCATTTTTAACAAGTATTAATTGTCCATTATTATACGTTACATTATTCGCTTGTTTATCGTAAGAACATTTACGACTTTGTTTGCTTATGAGTAAATTTTTTCGAGCATCTTGGTATGCAACTTGTAACCTATACTTAAGATCTAAAGGATAACTTTCTGGATTATATAATGGTTCTATGTTCTGACTTACTCTACATGGTATTACACTAGCTCTACCAAATACAAGTTCGAAAGGTGTGTATTTTGTTTCCGTATGAACAGTATTATTGAAAGAATAACACCAAAATGGTAACCACTGACTCCATGTTTCTTTTTTTCCATCACATTGTATTCGCAAAAATGCACCGAGATTTTTATGAGAATTTTCAAGAGCACCAATAGATTGATGGTGATATGCTGTGGATGTCAATTGGTTTATTCCTAGAAGTTTACATACCTGCTCCATTACTGAAGACACGAATTCTGTCCCGCGATCAGTTGCAATGGCATTTGGTACTCCAAATCTTAATATAAAATTATCAACTAAAGCTTTCGCCACACTTACCGTTTCCTTATTTTTTAATGGATATGCCTCCACAAACTTAGTAAGCTCGCACTGCAGGGTCAAAATGTAACAATTACCGTCTATATCCCTTTCTAAAGGACCTACTATGTCTAGAAAAATCTTTTCAAAAGCATGTGAAGCTGTTGTAGTTATCTCCATGGGCGCCTTGACATATCTACAATGCTTCATTTTCTGACACTTTATGCATTTACTCACAAATTCCTTCACGTCTTTGTCTAAGCCTGGCCAGTAAAATTTTCTCTTAATGTTATTGGCCATCCTACGTATACCTGCATGACCTGCGGTTGGTAGTAAATGAAAGTCATGTAAGATATAGTACTTTTCTTCGTCATCATCAATCCTTTTAACTCCTCTAAGTACATATATTCGTGGACCGGTCCAATCCTTATAATCTTTTATTTCTCTTAATAAATCTTTGATGAAACTTTCATATTGTTTACTCTTTACTATGCATAGTTCTTTAATATTATTATTCATACAAAATTCTCTTAACTTAGTCACAAATTCGTCTCGCGTAAATTGTGCCCTATAGTTAAGATTAATAAATAATGTTTTTCTACGATTACTGTAAATAAAACATTCCTTCTCTACATCTACGTTATTTTGTCTTTTTAATTTACTTAATTCATCATTTCCTATAAAAGTCATTTCCACGGAATCACTTGGTACTCTTAGTACCTCAACTACGTGTGGTTGATCAGGCCACGTGTCGTCGGGTCTACTAAGAGCAGGTGTCTCTTCTACTGGTTTATCTAATTCTAAACGCCTTTTCTGTGCTCTAGTCATCACTAACATAATTTCTTCGTTCATTTGTTTTAGGCTATCTGATGTTATTATTATTCTAGACAACGCGTCTGTGACATTATTGTCTTTCCCTTTCACATATATTATTTTGAAATCATATTCTTCCAGAGCTAATCTAAATTTAGTAAGCCTGCTTGATGGATCTTTCATTGAAAATAAATATATTAGCGGTCTATGGTCTGTCATAATTGTGAATGTTTTACCGTATACGTAAGGCCTAAAGTACTTCACAGCCCACACAATGGCAACTAACTCTTTCTGAATGGTTGGATAGTTGAGTTCAGCTTTATTTAGCGGTCTACTGGCATAAGCTACTGGTTTCATATTTTTATTGCACAATACTGCTCCAACAGCTGTACCTGAAGCGTCAGTTTGTATGACAAATTCATTGTCCTTAGTGAAATCTGGAAATTCTAAAACTGGTGGAGTTGTTAAAACATGCTTTAATATATCGAATGCATTTTGACACTCGTCGCTCCACTTGAATTGTTCATATTTCCTGGTTAATTTATTTAACGGATATGTTATCTCTGCAAAATTTTTAATAAATTTTCTATAATAGTTACAAAATGCCACAAATCTTTTTACTTCATCTGTATTAGTTGGCGTGGGATAATTTTGTACGATCTCAATTTTTGCTGGATCGGGTAGAATTCCATTTTGTGATACTAAATGGCCTAAATAAAGTATCTCTTTTTGCAAAAAGTTACATTTTTCAGGATTCAATTTCAAATTAATTTTCCTCAATCTTTCTAGAACATCTACTAAATTCTTGTTATGGATATCTAAATTTCTACCAAAAACTACTAGATCATCTAAATATATAAAGCATCTGTCAAAAGTTAGTCCAGACATGGCTACTGACATGACTCTGCTGAAAGCACTTGGACTTGTCTTGAGTCCCATCGGTAACCTTTTCATTTGGTATTGTCCTGTGTTGGTAGTAAACGCAGTATATTCTCTGCTGTTTTTATCTAATGCCACCTGGTAATACCCTTGATTTAAGTCTAAATGTGAGAAATAGACTGACCCAGAGAGAGAGTCCAAAATTTCGGTTATATTCGGTAATGGGAACTTATCATCTACAATGCAATCATTTAGTCTTCGATAATCAACTACTAGCCGCCATTTTTTGTCTTTCCCGCTTTTCTTTGGTACCAATAAAATAGGACTCGACCACTCGCTTCTTGCTTCCTCTATTATGTCGTTGTCAATCATGCTTTGTATTTGTTTATTGACTTCGTTTTTCATGGAATG
Source organism: Eurois occulta (assembly GCA_950022335.1). NCBI lineage: Eukaryota > Metazoa > Arthropoda > Insecta > Lepidoptera > Noctuidae > Eurois > Eurois occulta. The sequence goes on along the minus strand of OX465504.1, from coordinate 5,231,492 downwards.
TGGCAGTCGATATTGCTTAACATAAACCGGACTAGTATTTGGTTTTAATGTTATTGATTGTTCATAAACGTTTGTAGTTGTTAATCTGTCGCCTGGTAAAAAGAACACATCCGAGTATTTAGCACACAGATCTTGAATTGATTTTCGTTCCTCTAAGTTAAGATGTTTTAATTTTAAAATATCTAATAAAATTTTTGCCCTCTTTAAACTGTTACTTTGCGATTTAAAATCGCATAAATCATAATGTTGCATTGAAAAAATCTCTGGTTGAAACATTGGTAAAGTCACATCATGCTCGTTTGTGTTTAAAATTTTTACTGGTAATCTGTTATTTTTAATTTTCCCTATACATCCCGCTAGAAAAACATTCTCCATCAATTGTTTGCTGTGGATAACACAGTCATCATTTGAGTTATTATTTAAAAGCAAATAATGAATTGATTCACTTCTGGCTGGAATGTGTAACACTTCGTTTGTATAATCTATAGTATCACGTAGCTGTAAAGAATATTCCTTTCCATATTTAGAAACGGTGATGATATTAGTCTCCAAATTAATATTCGATGCATAATAAGACAGAAAGTCTAAAACTAAAATTCCATCAGCCTTTAAAGGTATGTTATCAAAAACATACAGCTTGATATTAAAGTCAACATGATGATTTTCATTACGATGAGTCAAACATAAGTCCACAAGTCCAGTTGAACGAATCTGACCCCCAATACCATTTATGGTTGTCTCATTCCTAATTAGTGTACTGTTGCTAGGTAATGCATCGCGCTTTATTATGGACAAAGATGCACCAGTATCTATCAACCAAAAGTATTTTCTATTCGCCAAATACAGTACTAGAAATTTGGCTTTACCAGCTAATGTTAAGATGTTATGTTTGAGATCGAAAAAACTGCATTTCGTCTGATTTAGAATTCACGGATTCATTGTTATTATTGTTATTCGATTGTTCCGTGTAAAACACGCGACGACTATTATTACCACTACCATGAGCTTCGTTCCTCGATCGATTCTCATGAGACACTTGATTGTGTCGTCCTCGATTTGTGTTGAATGAACCACGATGTTCACCACGAGAGCGATAAAATGATCTTCCACTGGAATGATTGAAATTCCTCCTGACATTATTCGAGTTTTGGTGATAATATCCTCGCTGTCCTCGTGCTCGATGGCTATAGGAATGCCCTCGGCGATAGTTAAAATTGTTGGCATGCGACTCACCTCTACCACGTCGTGAAAACTGCATGACATTTTCTGCTCCCGAAGTTGATGCCGTAGTCAACTCCTCGTCTTTCGCCGCCTGGATTGCGTCCTTCAAAGTGTCATAGTTACGTGCAGCAATGATTGTACTGAGTCGGGAATCACTCAAACCATCTGCGAACCGTTTAATAGCCAGTTTTTCATTTAATGGTTTTAACACAGCATAATTCTGGGAGTTACCATCTGCTTGCGATATTGTCAGATTGGTGAATAGTTTCTCTATTTCCGTACCGTACTGGTCGACAGTGCGCGAGCCTTGTGTTGTATTTTGTAACCACGACTGTATAGCAGTAAAAGACTTTTTAGGTAACAGGGTGGAACGTAAGTCCTTGACAAGATCGCTTGTAGATGTGTAATTGCTGTTCATTCGTAGTTTAGCATTTTCTGACAGTCTACTCTTCAAAACAAATGTTATAAGTAATTTCTTCCCTGTTTCTGATAGCATATCTGCATACATTTCTACTGAGTCAATTATACTTTTAATGTTATTTTCCTTACTGTTCATTACAGGAATCAAACTACACGCTGTTTTTAATTCGAATTCCATGGTTAATTCTGTATTTGAGCTTGTATCACAAAAATCACTTTCACTACTACTTTCTTCTGTAGGTACACAAAAGCTGAATTTTTAAGTAACACGTTTTTATTTCAGCTTTTATTAAAGTTATGCGCTCCAAAATTTCCGATTTTATTCCTTCCTTAGTACTCAATAATTGAATGATGTTTCTGCTTTTATCAAATATTACTTCTGACTCTGATAATTTATTTTTGATTACATTACCCTTGAACCTCGATTTTCCTTTCTTAACTAAATATTTACTTATCAACGTAAGTTCGTCTAAACATTTCAGTAACTCATTTTCCATTCCCTTACAATAAATTAATTAATATTGATAATACATACCATATTCTCATAGTGAGTTACCGTAGTAGGGGACACAGGCGTTGTAGTGTGCAGCTCACCTAACCTTATATATGTAACTGCACACACTAATTATTGACATTATTATACGAATCGTGGAACTAAACAGTTCTCTTTTATTTCGACAACATCATTATAATACATGGCGACCCTTAGCCAGCAATTAAAATTTTGCAATCTACGCAATAAGAAAGACTGCGGACGAGTCAAATAAATTATGAAGATATACCGATAAAAGTTGAAGTTTGTGAAGACGGAAATTAGAAGAAAGGAAGCGAAGAAGATTTTAAAAATTTATAGAAGAATCAGAATCCCAACAGAAGAATTAGTTTGAAGAGGTGAAATCATTAATTAAGAAGACAGAAAAGGAACGTTGCTGCCGGGTGCTGGGAGAATGCTCAAGCCTTGTGATGAGAGGATATGCAGGGCGCTGGGAGTTGAATTGTACGGGTCCGATGTGGAGCAGCTGGGAGTCAGTTCCAGACCAGTGCTGAGGAGTTCATTCGTCCAAGCCACGTGAGACGTCGTGACCTACATAATCGTTGTCAGTAAAATAAGTAACTACTACAATGTAAGTTTTGCAACGCTAACATTTTTTTATATATTCTACTATATTTCATGTTATTGTAACTGGATCATACATTTTTTTATATTTTGTTCTGGAGATTAGGAATGTCCCAACAATTACAAGATTTGCACGCTAGATTAAAATATCTAAGAGAATATTTAGTAAAACTAGGTCCAGATAGGCGTAGAAAAGATTTAGCTTTAAAGAAGCTAGAAGAAGCAGAAAAAGAATATAGTAAATTGGATTGTATTTTGACTCAGTTGAACCAAGAAGTTATAGATCGCAAGTTAAGCAAAGATGCTCGTGAGGTTTTCCAAACATTAATTAATGAAACTCAATCAAATTATCAGAAAATAAAAAGTTTACTTTCTTTAGTAGATAGTAGTTGTCAAACTAGTTCTAAAGATTTAATAGAATACGAATATACTGATTGTCTTACAAAAATGGCTGACGCATTTGATATTAAAACTGCAATTTCCCTGTTGCCAGTGTTGAATGGTCAGGAGCAGGTGACAAATCAGCTTATAGATGGTATCTTACTTTATAGTTCGCTTATTAATGAAGCCAGTAAAAGTCAATTAATACAGTTTGTGTTAAAAACGCGTCTCTCGCCTAGTGCAAAATTGCGACTTAAAACTAACTACACAGATATAGAAAGTTTGGTAGAAGATATTCGTGTTTATTTGTTACCGAAGAAATCGTATGTAGCTTTACAAAGTCAATTGCTTACGGCGACTCAAGGCCGTAGAAGTATAGAAAAATTCGGTACGGAGATTGAAGAGTTATTTGTCAATCTCACGATTGCGCAGGCTAACGATAAGCGTGATGCATATGAGGTTTTGCGTCCACTCAATGAGAAGACTGCAATTAAACGGTTTAGTGATGGGTTGGCTGATAAGCGGCTCAGCACTATCATTGCCTCACGTCAGTTTGCATCATTGCCTGAAGCTATAACGGCAGCGATAGATGAACAATCCCTGTCAGTCCAGCCACAAGATCAGGTTATGCAATTTAGGGCTAACCAAAATTATAGACGAGGTAGCTTTAGAGGCTCTCGAGGCCGGGGAAATAGACAATTTTACAACAGAAATAAAACGTATAACCATAATTATGATAAAAATAATGAAAATAGCACAGGTCAAAGAACTTTAAGCAGCGTTAATCGAGGTAAAAACACAGGTGAACAACGTCAGCAGTTCCGCGGACGTCCGGTGCGTTGTCAGCGTATTCAACATAACGCGCAACAGTCCAATGTTCATGACAACTTGCGCAATGATCGCACAAGCCAAGCAAATGAAAGCCTAGAATTTTTTCGTACCTAAATCGTACACGCATTCTATTTTTAGTTTTTGTAATTTTTGTATTATTAATTGTCAATTAACAAATAGTGATGTTGATCTTAATTTACTGATAGATAGTGGAGCTAGCTTATGTGTGCTAAAGTATGAATGGTTGTCGCGACATAGGAATTTATTGAATTTAGTAAAACAGGATAAGATAGTCATTAAAGGAATTAGTGGTAATTTAGAGTCCATGGGATACATTTATTTAGATATTATGATTAATAATGTAACTTTTCAACAAAAGTTTTACATATTTGAACACTTATCTTGTGCTGCAGAAGGTATACTCGGACAAGATTTTTTCGAGCGGTATAACGCTGTATTAAACTATAAAGATGGTACTCTGAGTTTGGAAACCCGAGACCAGTCTGTTAGTGTTCATGTTAATAGGAATTTATTTACAATTCCGCCTCGTTGTGAAGTAATTAAACACATCCCGACGTCACACAACAGTGATTGCGTCGTTTTGTCAAAGGAAATTTATGAAGGTGTGTTTACAGCAGGTGTAGTATCGAAGCCACATAATGGACTTATTCCTGTTAGGATATTAAATACAACTGATAGTTCGGTTGACATAAATACTTCAGATTTAAGTATTAGTTGCTTAAATAATTTTTACGTTTGCAAGTTTGACCACGATAACATTTCTGTGGATAGAGTTAAAACTTTACTTACTACGTTACAACTAAATACCTATTTAAATAAAGAGGAACAAAGAGGTATTGAAAACGTATGTGCCAAATATGCAGATGTTTTCCATTTGCCAGGAGATACGCTCACAACAACTAATTTAATAGAGCACTCAATTAAACTAAAAGAAAATACTTCACCAGCATACGTTAAGCCATATCGATTGCCTAAAGCATTGAAAGGCGAAGTACAGAGACAAATAGATGAAATGGTTAAAAATGATATTATTGAAGAGACTATTTCAGAATGGTCAAGTCCAGTTCTATTAGTACCTAAAAAGACAGATAGGTCAGGAGAAAGGAAATGGAGACTTGTAGTGGACTATCGCCAACTCAATAATAGAATACAGGATGATAAATTTCCATTACCTAATATCACTGAGATACTAGATTCATTATCTAATAACATCTATTTTTCAAAATTAGATCTTAGTCAAGGTTACTATCAGCTATCCTTAGAAGAACAGTCTAGGAAGTACACTGCATTTACAACAGACAAGCAGTATCAAATGAAACGATGTCCAATGGGACTTAAAACATCGCCTAGTGCTTTTGCACGTCTCATGACAATAGCAATGTCAGGATTAAATTATAAATCATGCTTTTTATATCAAGATGATTGCATTGTCGTAGGAAATTGTCTCGAAACGCATAACAAGAATCTTATAAAAATTTTAGAATGCCTAAGAAGAGTGAATCTAAAACTAAATCCGCTAAAGTGTGAATTTTTACGTAAAGAAATCGTTTATTTAGGACATAAAATAACCTCAGAAGGAATATTTCCCGATCCATCGAAGGTAGAATGCCTACAAAAATATCCAGTCCCGCAAAATGTAGACGACGTCAAGAGATTTGTAGCATTCGCAAATTATTATAGACGTTTTATTCCAAAGTTTGCTGAAATAGCCTATCATTTGAATGCGTTATGTAAAAAAGATGTAGCATTCGTATGGAGTGATGAATGCGAGCGAGCATTTTACAAGTTAAAACAGATTCTTATTAGTCCGACAATACTTGACTATCCAGACTTTAGCGACAATAACACTTTCACGTTACAAACTGACGCATCAAAACTAGGATTAGGCGCCGTACTGTCTAATAGCAATGGCAAGGTAGTCGCGTACGCAAGCCGTAACTTGAAACCAGCTGAGACGCGGTACCCTGTGATTGAGTTAGAATTACTTGCTATTGTTTGGGCAGTTCGACATTTTAGACCTTATTTATATGGGAAAAAGTTTTACATAAAAACAGACCATAAGCCATTAATTTACTTATTTAATATGACCGATCCTTCAAGCCGGTTGACAAAGTTTAGATTATATCTTGAAGAATACGACTTTGAAATCAGCTATGTCCCAGGACGGCACAACGCAGCTGCAGATGCATTGAGCCGGATACCTATTACATCCAACAGTTTAAAGGATTTGAACAAACATGCAGTATCAGTCATGACAAGGGCACAGACTCGAAGGTTGCGCACTGACTGTTACAACAACGACATAACTACTGAGGTATCCTCTACTCCAAGGCCTGATCAACCTAAGGTAGTGGAAATCCTCAAACGACCGACTGACAGCATTGAATTGATATTATTTAGTAATAAAAATACTATACAGCAGATAGAAAAATCAAAATATTACACTAGTGACAATGGCAACTACAAATTCGTTCCTGAAAAATCAGCAATTTATGTGATATCTCGATCGTTATCGACCGTAAGTGTGTTAGCGAGAGAATTACAACGTTTTTGCAAGCAAATCAAAATAAATGAGCTCATAATAATTAAAACGGAGCGCTATGAAAATTATGTTAACCATTTTTTAGAGGAAATGAGTCATTTGAATGACATTCCGAAGCTACTTGTTATTAAAGATGTGACAAGAGTTTCTGACAAAGACACGAAAACAGTGATCTTGAATGACTTCCACTTATTACCCACCAGCGGCCACGCAGGAATAAACAGAATGTTAAATAATATTAAGAAGTACTATTACTGGCCAGGAATGACTAATGATGTAACAGAATTCGTAAAGAAATGTAGAAGTTGTCAGATTCAAAAGCATTCCAATAGACATACAAAGGAACCGATGGTTATAACATCAACGGCATCCACTGCTTTTGAAAGAGTAAGTTAAGATTTAATGGGTCCTTTAGATGTAGATAATTTAAATTATAAGTACGTACTGACATTACAGTGCGATTTAACAAAATACGTTGAAGCCTATCCTATAGAGAGGAAAGATACTATTGCTGTAGCTAGGTTATTTGTAAACAATTTTATTCAGAGATATGGTATCCCTAAAGAAATAATAACAGACCAGGGAACAGAGTTTATGTCATCAGTTTTTACTGAAATTTGCAATTTGTTGCATATAAATAAACTGCATTCAACAGCCTATCATCATGAAACTCTGGGAGGATTGGAAAACACTCATAAGGTTCTAGGAGCTTATCTTAGGATTCAGTGTGACAACAATAAATCAGATTGGAGCAGTTGGCTTCCATTCTGGTGCTTTTCATTTAACACTGCAGTACACTCTGAGACAAAATACACTCCATTTGAGCTAGTATTTGGAAAGAATTGTAATTTACCATCCAATATTGCACAAAGTTCTTATGTTGATCCATTATATAATCCTGATTCTTACCCTTTGGAACTAAAATACAGACTACAAAGAGCACAAACTGAAGCTAGAAATAATTTATTATTTAGTAAGGAATTAAGAAAATATAATTTTGATACAAATGAAAACGGATTAAAATATAAGAGTGGAGATTTAGTTCTAATTAAAAATCAAGTAGGAAATAAGTTAGATAAAATTTATTTAGGACCATATAGAGTGATTGAAGATGTATCACCAAATGTTAAAATTTTAAAAGGTGACAAAGAATTATTAATTCATAAAAACAATACAAAACTGTTTGTTACTTAATATACTTGGTTTTGATAAGATGTTATTTTTTTATATAATGAAATGGTAAAAAGTATAATTATTTAAAAATAAGTAGTCTTGAAAATATTGTAAAAAAAAAAAATGTTTTATGTACTAAGATAACAAAGCCACTTTTTTTTTTTAAAAAAAGGGGAGGTGTAGTGTGCAGCTCACCTAACCTTATATATGTAACTGCACACACTAATTATTGACATTATTATACGAATCGTGGAACTAAACAGTTCTCTTTTATTTCGACAACATCATTATAATACAGCGTAACTTGATACATGCTATTGAATGAATGCAATTATGATAGTAAACACTTTTACAAGTAATACTAGGCTACACTTAAAATAAACCTTAAAGTCGTTAATAGTCACAGTCACTTTCCCGGAATAACGTCACTTTTTTTTTTGTCACTAATTTTCACTAGCGGTAATGGACATTACCTTTATACACCTTTAAACATACCGCACAATTCACTCACTAATTAAACACTTTTGCTTCTGCTCTGTTGCACCTCCTATTTCATGGGGACAGGAACTGACGAGCTCTCACCATCTCCCCGATTGGTTCTGGAACGGTTGAACGATCGCCTAAAGTTGTTTTGTGCGATTTGCTCCCTTATCCATGAGTGGTGACACTTCTTGTACTGTTTGTACAAAAAATAAATAACACCGAGACCCAAAATTGTACTAATTATTAGCAGCACAACGCTGATAGTTGACATGTGCAGCTTTATTTCTTCGATGTGGCCATTATTTGAACCTGCTGTATTCTGGTTTAAGAAAACCGTCTCTTTTTCCACTTTTGATCGACACATGTTTATGTTTTTTTTTCCCTTTTCGTGTGCACTGATTTATTTTGTTTGAATTTAACTTTCTTCAAGATATTGTATAGTTTGGAGCCGTAACACAATATCAAGACGCGTCACGCGCCCCAAATGGCAGGGTCGCCATGTAGGGAACTAGTGTTAGTGAAACGACTGAAGCCGATCGATTACCATTTATTACTCCTCTTCTTAAATTAATACAATGTCTTTTATAGCATAGATCTTACTTCTACATACATACATACTACATATACCTCAGCTGATAATGAATTTGGTTTTATGTTTCCTTTTGTGTTTACTCTTTGCATGGAAGTAATAAGTACTACGAACAACCCATTACGAAAAAAAAATCTCAAAAAAATAAAAAAATTAAAACAAAATTAAAATTTGATAAAATCCACGACGTTGTGTGTGTGCAGCGCCGCAGTCAATTGCTCAGCCACTGCGCAAACCGTGCCGTCACATAACTGTGGTTGTGACTTCGTCGGGCATTGATGCAACTTTACTTAAGGGTGGCCGGACTGCACATTCAATTTTCAAATTGCCGCTGAATATTGCAAGCGAAGATACCCCAACATGCAACATCACCAAAAACGGGGGAGTCCTTTAGCAGCAGTGGAAGTTAAGCCTATAGGACGAGTGCACAATGTCGCAAAAGCATGCATTAGAGGCGTTGAACCGCAGCTTGCAGGACATCCGCGGCAACCAGGCGCTGATGGGTGGCGTCGGTCGGCCGCTTTAGACCCTGTGGACGGTGAGTAATGGGTTAGCTCGCCGTCCGACCGTCTTATGACGACGGAACACTGACACACTAGACACTGATGGCTAATGACGATAGCACTGCCTACCCCGGTGAATTTCTCTACTCCGTGGAGTTAAAAGGCGAGTCGTCCCATCAGCTGGAGTTTAAAGTTGGCGTTCTAGTTCTGGTGATGCGAAACCTTGATGCAACCAGACTGTGCAACGGCACCAGGCTTCGTATCACAGAGCTGGGCAGTAACATTATAAAAACGGAGCTGCTAAATGACAGAGCGTTTTAATTCCCCACATTTCAAATAACTTGCCATTTCAATTTAAGAGGTTACAATTTCCCTTAAAATTGGTTTTTACAATGACGATCAACAGATCCCAGGGCCAAACCATAAAAGTGACCGGCATTCAATTGTGCACTCCATGCTTTTCAGACGGTCAATTATGTGTTGGTTGTTCAGTGCCCAAAATTTGCACGTGCTTGCGGAAAATAATAAGTCATTATTGTTGTATACAGAACGGTATTAGAATAAATAGTGCCCAACAAGGCGTGTGTGTGTTCACTTTGAAAATAAAGCGCGTTATATAGCGCTAAAATAAACGGTTTTGAATTTTGTTTGGGACTTCTTTTTGTAGTCATCACCCACATTATCACATTTTGATCAGCCAGTGAGTTCTCACACATCACGCCATATAATCCTCAAAGGTTTAGGCAGAAGTGTACCTAATCGTACACCCACATTTCGCCAGTTATGTTGAACTCCCATGTGATAGGGGCCGAGCCTATATCCACCAACTGGGTACAAATCCAGATTCCGTGGCTGCTATTGCGAAATTCCTGATGGAATAACCCAATAACACTATTATTTATAGTATTTTTTTCAATTGCATACATTGTTTAATGTTAAGTGGAAGAGCGGAGTCACACAAGCATCGCCTTGCTCAAAAGGTGATCTCTAAATCATGTGCGATATAGCTTTATGTAATTAAAATAAACATTTATTTTAACACAGGACCTCATGCTTAATAGTCGCACTTGCGACCACTCGACCCACGAGGCTGTCTCTCACATACATACAAAATTTCCACGCGAACGAAGTCGCGGGCAACAGCTAGTCTCAAATAATTTAAGTACGACTAGATGTCAAAGACACACACGATTTGTTTTTGTTATTGCTGCAAATTTCTGAGTTTTGCACAAGCAGACTAAGCGCCAGGGTAGCCCACGACATTCCATTTCTCTTACGATTTTTGCAATTTGCAAGTCAGTTTCTGACTGTATGTTAAAAAAATATAATTCGCGACGTAACACGAATGTAGTTACAAAATTCTAATACTTACTACCGTAAAACGTGATTTTTCACCCCAACAAAAAAAGTCGTTTCTAATCTCCTTAACGGCTGGACCAATTTTAATGGAACTTTTAGTGGCAGATAGCTGAAATTGACTACGATATTTTAGAAAAAGGATTAGGGACCCGTGCAACAAAAAGAAAACGCTTGTAATAATTGTTAATAAAATCCTACTGACTGACTGACTATTTCGTCCGCGTAAAATTATAATAAAAATGATAATTTCACGCGAACGATGGTTGCAGGGGCAGAGCGAGTTTGTAATATATTTTTGATTTAAAAGACTGTCCATGGACTTTTTGCCCGTTCTTCTCCATAGAGATGCATGATTTAGAATTGGCAACTACGGTCTGCCTCTTGGCTGGGACTGTAGTTTCATTTTTTAGGGTTCCGTACCCAAACTCCAAAGCTAGGCTGTTTGTGTATGTGAGTTTTAAAAATGTTTGCACCCAGTGGAGAAATTCCTAGTGTGGGGCAACGTTTAAAAAAAAAAAAGAGTAACCAACGGGACCCTATTACTAAGCCACCGCTGTCCGTCCGTCTTTCTGTCAGCGGGCTGTATCTCATCATGATCCGTGATGATGAGATAGCACACATTATGTAAATACTTAAATAGGTAGCTAGTCAGCTGAAATTTTCAAAAAAACGTATTGTTGCCGCTATGACAACAAAAAGGTAGTACGATAGTACAGAACCCTTAATGTGCGAATCTAACTCGCACTTGTCCAGTTTTTTGTTCTTGATTGATACCCACTTGGTAAATTCTAAAGTGCCTGTAGCTGGTCTTTTGAAATAAATGCTTTGATTTTGTGTCTTGTGTTCAATGTTAATCTTCGTTTTTAGATCGGGTACCTGATGTTCACCGTATTTGAGAAGTACAGAAAGATGGTTGACAGATATCAGACTGTTATTATGCTGAAGCAACAACTGTTTAGTATGGAACTGGTCATGTACTTGGAAGATATAGAAAATTATCACTGGGAAGTGCAGCATATATGTAAGTACAACATCCTCTGAGACTTCTAAAAAATGAGGTGGTTATCAGCCCCGGATCTTCAATTTTTTTTAGGCGGGGCAAAAACTGAAAAATGCCGCCCCCGACCACTTATATTTATTTTTACCTTTATCATCCATATAATTTCAGCTATCAGATGTCCACTAATTGATTGAAATTTGGACATAGGCTACATAGGTCTTCCGGAAATAATGCATCCATCGCTGTTCTTTCTATGTTAAGCCTATTTATTTACAGATATATAGACATAAACGTGTAGGATATATATTTTATACAAAGCACAGGATAGGATTTAAAATAAAAATATGTTTAATAAAAATAAAAATCAAATAATTATATTATTGCATTTGTGAATTGAAATTACAATTTTACTCTTCGAGCTTTTTGTTCAGCAAATAAATCCTAAATCCTATGTCCTTGTCATAATTTAACTCGATTTTCTATCGCTAAGATTGCAAGACTCGATAAGCGTTCCTGGCTCATAGAAGATCGCAAATAATTTTTAATTAGTTTTAGTTTGCTAAAACTTCGCTCGCAGCTTGTGGATGTAGTAGGAAGCGTAGAGTAAATTCGCAGGGCAATACAAATATTAGGAAAAGCATCCTGCAAATCATGCGCATAGATCTGTTGCAAGAGATAGAAACCATTAGCCTTTTCTATATCACCAAATAAAAGCGGAGCTTGCTCTTTAAAAACGTAAAGTTCCTGGCAGAATTCAACGGCGCTTAAATCTCGCTCGTATTTCCAAGCCAGATCTGCTCCATACTTTTGCAGTTCTACAATTGACATTTTCAAAATATTAGTACCATTAAGAAAAGCAAAATTCAGCATCTTTTTATTTCTGATATGATTTGATCAAATACCATCATTATTTCTTTAGAAAATAGTTGAACAGGTTGGAGTGTTTGTATTTCGTCTTCACACATCTCATCGAAATGTTTTTTTACGTTTCGGAATTCGTTTGTTTTGCAAAATAGTGTCAACACCACTTTTTTCAGCAACTTCTCCAGCCTCTTTTATCCAATATTCCATTGGATTTTTTCTAATTTTTTGCAAAGTTTTGAGCAGACCATCCATTAGTGCTACGGAACGGGCAAGGATAATATCAACTTTCTGAATGTCTAAATTCACTCGATTGATTTCGCGGAGAATATTCGCCCAAATAGTTAAATTAAGGATAAATTTAAAATCCTTTTTAGCATTTAAGAGATGACCGGCCTCTTACTTAGCTTCTGGAGCACGAGAAGTTTGCTTAACTTCTGCTAAGGCTTCCGCTATTTTTGGCAAATTATGGCAAATCTGGCCTATTAAAGTAGGGCATTCACAGCAACATGTTTCTTCGAAGATAGTTATGATAAAATACTTACCTAGAAAAGCGATCGATGAGCTGTGATAGATTTATTGATGCGACACTAATACAATCAGTATTTTACCTTCGGTTGGTCGACAAGTACTAAATAGTAACCATAAACAACACACATTTTTAAAACAAGACACTGTCGTGGAGAGAGATCGACCAGGGAGTTTTCACCTCTTTCGCATGCACGGTAACCAGACGCGTGCTGCCGCGATCTGCGATTCCTGCGGGCGAGCGGGCGCGTATTTTGAACTATGCCTGCCTACGCGCCTCGCGAATAATAAATGTTCGTGCAGCACGTCTCACTCCGCGCTCTGGGTATCGGTCGAGTTGATATGGTCATGAAATTATTTATTCCGTGGTCAAACCGTGGTTACTTAACGTAAATGATGAGAGTTGTCCATTCGTCTGTAAAGTGTGAATTTGGCCGCCCTCTGAACTTGCCGCCCGGGGCATAGGCCCCGGCTTGCCCCCCCCCCTAGATCCGGGGCTGGGTTATGTATTCGGCCTGTATCCTTTGTTTCATTTATGTTCACCGATTTCTCTGTAACTATTATTAAAGTTTGGAACTTTGGACAGATGGCAGTGATGCGGAGGAGTACTTTGACGCCTAAGGGGCTGTCTCCACGAGCGAGAGAATCGCGACGATATTATCGTCGTTGCCACGTATTTCTATACACTCTTAGAGGCCGTCTCCACGAGCGAAAGAATCGCGGCGATATTATCCCATACAAATACGTAATATCGCCGCGATTCTCTCGCTCGTGGAGACGGCCCCTTAGGCGTGTTCTATTGTCGTTGTTGTATATACATAAGTACTTTCTTTTAGTCTTCTTTTTATCTTTATTTTAGTTCTATTTGTAGTCTGTATATAATGTACATCTACACTAATATTATAAAGAGGAAAAAAAAATATTTTTGTGTGTAAAAATATGTTTGTAATGAATAAAATCAAAAACTACTGTGCCGATTTCAAATTCTTTCACCATTGGAAAGCTACATTCACCCTGAGTAACATATACACCCGTGCAAAGCCGGGACGAGCCGGTATATAAAGTTATATAATCATTTTAAAGTTTAAAAAATTCACCTTGAATACTTAATAGTTTACACGGTGAATTTTTCAATTGGATTGCGATTGATGTTACTCAATCAGCGGTTGAACGGATCTGGATGAATTTGGCAACGAGATAATCAATAAGCCTGCTATCACCTTACACAAGGAAGTGGTTGTGAAGTCCCTGACTCCTGTGCTAGGTGATAGACCTGCAGAACTGTGTTCCAAGAGCCAGTGCCCAGTGCCCTCTCCTAGAAGGAGATATTACAGAAAGATGCAAAAAAAAAGAAAACAAAATTAAAGCGGCTAGAAGGAGCCTGACTTGAGTTTGAGAGTGTTTGCGTGTGTGTTTGTGACTGCGTGTGAGTGTGTGAAATAGATAGTTAGGTAGAAGATAGATTATAGTCTAAAATAGCCCATGGGTTACTTTTTATACCTAGCTAAGCTAGTCTTACTAATATTAAAAAGTTTGTGAGGATAGATGGACGTATGGATGTTTGTTACTCTTCACGCAAAAACTACTGAACGGATTTAGATGAAATTGATTGAACAGAGATAGTTTCTAACGTGGATTAACACATAGGATACTTTTATCCCGGTAGTATGATCCCGTGGGACAATTATCGAACTCCACGCGGGCGAAGCCGCGGGTATAAGCTAGTTAAGTAATAATTTAATTTGTTTTTCAGCGAATATGCTTCACGAGATTGAACGAAAATACAACGTATCGACGCCTATAAATACTAAGTATCGCGAAAGGACTTCTGAGGAAATAAAAGAAGAGCAGGCCAAAGAAAAGGAAGAGAGAGACTATCATCGAACTGTTGATATGGTGGAAACGACAAAAGTTAGGATACCGAAGAAATTACTGGAAAGGTTGCACCCTACACCGTCAACGACGACGAAGACACCCTGGCCGATTGATTATGGATGGAGACTCTAGGGTCTATCTTTGATTTTTCGATCGTATCGTTTTTGAGGTCACCAGATGGCGCCACTGGCGAGTTAAGTCCTGTCAGTACATTTATTTTGTTCATAAAAGTATTTACTAGTAACTCCATAAGTTTTATTTTATTACCTACAACAGTAGTGGGTGTTACAAGACCCTTAACGAAGCCGAAAGGCACTTGTTCTCGCCGTCATTGCGATATTTTTTGTTCTGGACCATACCTGCGAACCTTGTAGTTGCGAAGAAATTGGAAATAAAAGGTTCAAGTTTTACTTAAAACACAGCACAATGTTTTGGGTGCGTTTTATGGAGTTCTATCGTAAACTGTGATGTTTCACGGATGGAACGAAGTTCCTTTCAATTAAGTAGTGAAGGAATTGAAAAAAAAAATTGGCACAAAAAAAAACCACCATCACCACCACCACCACCATCACCACCACCACCACCACCACCACCACCACCAACACCACCACCACCACCACCTCCGTTGCTTAACTTGGATCACCCATCCAC
Organism: Eurois occulta; assembly: GCA_950022335.1. Taxonomy (NCBI): domain Eukaryota; kingdom Metazoa; phylum Arthropoda; class Insecta; order Lepidoptera; family Noctuidae; genus Eurois; species Eurois occulta. The sequence continues at coordinate 5,215,937 of OX465504.1, read as the reverse complement.
AGACAGACCTTGCCAGTCGTTGCTTAACCTTGATCACCCATCCACAGACAGACCTCGGCAACCGTTGCTTAACCTTGATCACCCATCCACAGACCAAAGACGAAACGAAAACATCTGGCTTGCTTTCTATAACATGCGCACGCCGCACGGCTTACAATAGCTTACTATAGCAAAAACACATTACCCTCCTTTGCGTTGCGCAGTCGGGTAAAAGTGTCGTACACACTTTTCGTCTGAATTTTTTCCGTCTAGCCCCGCAACGCGCGATAAGGAACTCCGTTCCAAAAATGTTTTCAGCAATAATGTTTGCGTAGAGTTACTTAGTTTGATGTACAGAATGCTTGGTTGACGGCTTCGTGGAGGTTCCGTTTAGACTGGGTACGGTTGAAACAATTTAGCTTTTCTCGTTTATAATTTTATTGTTTATAAACCAAGTGACGATTATGATACGTGAAATTCAAAAGTTAAGTTTTAGCTACGATATAGCTGTATCATTATAGATCCCAGGTTATTTTAGAAATCTATGAAACTATAAAAACATACATATTTGTTTCAACCATCCCCATGGCAGGGTCGGTTGAAACAGCAATTGGGGTCAGTTGAAACACATACAAATAATACGACACGGTTGGCGCAGTGGTCAAGCGATTGACTGCTGCGCTGCATGTCGCGCTGCATGTCGCGGGTTCGATTCCCGTACGGGACAAATATTTGTATGACCTACAAGTAGTTGTTCCGGGTCTGGGTGTTTTTCTATCTATAATATGTATGTATTTACAAAAAAAAAAAATGTATATAATATGTAGTTTATCAGCCATCTAGCTACCATAACACAAGCATTAAGTTGCTTAGCTTGGGACTAGATGGTGCTGTGTGAAAATGTCCAGGGATATTTAAAAATACAATAAATAATAATGAAATATGTTTTATTTATCATTAATACTAATTGTACGAATAATTATGGCACCATATGACATTAATCAGTCTTCAAGATTTTAATACTTCTAAAACATTCATCACTTTTAAAGAAATTACCAAAAACGAGAATAATTTCAGAATAACCTTAACGAAAACATTTTTAAAAACAAAAATAAACTAAATGAAAGATATTTCTGAAATCAAATAAACATTAATAATAAAATTAACATTCTGAATAAATTAAAAGAAAGCATTTTTTAAATCAAATAAACATTGAGAATTAACTTAAAGAAAACGTTTAGCTTAGGGGCCGTCTTCACGAGCGAGAGAATCGCGGCGGATAATATCGCCGCGATTCTCTCGCTCGTGGAGACGGCCTCTAAGAGAGTGTATAGAAATACGTGGCAACGACGATAATATCGTCGCGATTCTCTCGCTCGTGGAGACAGCCCCTTAGAGATTATCAGAGTATTAAGAGTCGCAATTGTGGCAAACGTAGCTAAGACCACCTTCTGTGTATTCCTCGTGAGCCCACTGTTTAAACGAAGTACATTGAATCCACTTTTCTCCGGATCTGCTCGTTCAATATGGTGCTAAGCAAACAACACAGTAGCATTCTTCCTCTCCTGATTCTTCCGATGATAATTCCTGCTGAGTATTTTTAGGGTTCCGTAGCCAAATGGCAAAAAACGGAACCCTTATGGATTCGTCATGTCTGTCTGTCTGTCCGTCCGTATCTCACAGCCACTTTTTTTCCGAAACTATAAGAACTTTGAACGTTAAACTTGGTAAGTAGATGTATTCTGTGAACCGCATTAAGATTTTCACACAAAAATAGAAAAAAAAAACAATAAATTTTGGGGGTTCCCCATACTTAGAACTGAGACTCAATTTTTTTTTTCATTAAACCCAAACATGTGGGTTATCTATGGACAGGTCTTCAAAAATGATATTGAGGTTTTTAATATTTTTTTTTTCTAAACTGAATAGTTTGGGCACTTCCAAAGTGGTAAAATGTGTAACCCCCCCGCCTATAACTTCTAAAATAAGACAACGATAAAACTAAAAAAACATATGATGTACCTAGGTACATTACCATGCAAACTTCCACCGAAAATTGATTTGAACGAGATCTAGTAAGTAGTTTTTTTTTAATACGATTTCTATTATTAAAACATCGATCAAAGTTACAACGAACTACTAGAACTTTTATATTATGTTACTTGCTGCTACGGAACCATTCATGGGCGAGTCCAACTGGCACTTGGCCGCTTCTTTTAATTTTTTTGAAATTTTTCTTTTACCTTTGAAGAACTAGCTTTGCTTCGGTCCGTTTTATTTTTGCTTCATGCTCTTTTCTTATCTCTTCTTTCTCTGGTGTATCAGTATAAATAGTTGATTTTCTAGTTTTTCACCCTTTATTACATTTCCTTGGGGGTGCTTTTGGTAATGGCCTTACTGCCTCCGAAGTTAAGACGATACGATCATTAGTAGCTAGTGCACTTGTAGACGGTCTTGGTGAAACTTCTTGATAGATAGCGATGCTGCCAAGTCTAGGTGGTGTATTTTTAACTTCTTCAGGCTCATGGACGTTTGCTTGCTGGATTATTGGAACTGGTGAGTCATAAAGATCTTGTTGTTCAACTGTAGTCTGCAGAGGCAACTGTAACTCTTCAGTTAAAAGAGAAAGCGATAATGGCTGAGTTTCATCTTCAGTTGGATTTTCATTAAATATAGGAACAACTGCAGACTTAATAGTATTTTCTGGATTAAGTCTACCTGTTCTCTCAGTTGTATTTTCCGGATTAGGTCTATCTGTTACAAATGCAGGAGCATCGATCTCGATAAACAGATTCTGGGTATATGACTATATGGGTAAATTCCCGTTTTGCGAAAACCGGCTTTAATGTTGGAAGATGTCATAGCGAGGAGCATAGCAGACGCTACAATCCCCGATATATCGTATATTGACATGGATTTTCATGGATGGCTTCTCATGCACGTTTCACACGTGGAATTTACAGCCTTCTTTAAAGGGCCATATGCGGATCGAGCGGCTGGAGCTTGTGAAAGCAATGCGAAGGAAAGGACAATAAGACTCAATACTCAATACTTTATTGCATTCCATAATGTAAAATAAAACAGTTGGTATGTTAAAATATTGCATCAATTATGGACCCTGTCGGGCACAGCAAAGTTAATTAATAGGAGAGAGGATGAAGGCGCTTTTTGTTTAGAAAATTAAATAAACATTAAATTATAATAGTAAACTTTTGTGGTATTTATATTTTACATCATAACTATATTTACTTGAGTAATTATAAGTTTACTTATTTGGATGAGTCTTATATGTGTAATATTTGGTTTTAATCTGTTGCACGATTTTATTACTAAAATTATAAACTTATAAATTCAATATTTAAATTATTATTCAGTTTTTTTAAATTAAATTGTAAAGACAATTCCATTGTTCTTGCAATAGTCCAGTGTGTTTATGTGTACGTGTGAGAAATGGTTATTTAGTATGAGTAACACTTTGTGTGACAGAGAAACATTAGAATGCTTTTGAAAGTGTTCTAGAAAATGCGGGACAAGTCACAAGTCGTCTAGTGCCATCCCTTTCCCACACTGGAATTACTCCTGCTTTAAGACGTCATGGAAGGCCGCTTGATCACTTAATAATTGTATTAAAATTTAATCACTCACAGAACAAAGAAAAATGACAAAAAGTTTTTCGTACTAACCTGTCTATTAACGGCTGACTTAATTAATACCTGATAAATAGTGTTGGGTATACACATTTAAGAATAAATACGTCTTTTCTCAGTTATTAAGTATCCAGACCACGTCTGCCGTACTTTAACTAGAAAGCCGTTAAACCACAAATTCTCAATTTTTACTTTTTGATACTAAGCGATAGAGTTCAAAATTCTCTATCTTTCTGTCAAGAAACATATAGAATATGAATAGTTCCAGAGATACAAAAACTTTGCAGCCCGTTAAGTAACAGAATTTATTATCTTTCCATCAATTGAAAACGTCTAACCCGTACTTCTTCGCTTAATATACGTTAAAATACATTAACTATCGGATATGTCGATCATTTTCTGGTCTTCTACTTAACTACAAGTACGTTATCTGATTTTTATTTACTATAACGCGCGTTTTTTGTCATTTTCTCGACAACTAATTTTTCGACCACGGCTTTCTTTCTTAAAGGTCGGCAGACGTAAGTTTCTATGATCGTCAGAATTTACGTAGCAGTATTCAGCGGCCACACCGGGCGTCGATATTTGTTGTCCACCAATTATCTTCAATCCCTTTGTAGCAATTCGCTGATCGGAGTAAATATTCTTCAAATCTCCTAATCCGGCTCGAAGGACCATGTGCTAGATTGATCCAGGTATGATTAGGGGTATAATGAAAAAATACGTTGCTTGATGTGAACGTGCAATTTTATTCTGACAATTTCACAGATGTAGGAAGGCGGTCATAGAGCAAGTCCCATATCATACTTATCTTAATAATTGACAACCGATTCAACTGGAGTTACCAGGTGGAATCTGTTTGCGGCAAGTTACGTGCAATACTCGCAAAATTTGCCATTATAAAGCGCAATATACCGTACAGAACACTCCTTCAAAAGTACACGGCTCTCGCTGAGTCGATAATCTCCTATGGACTCACACGTTATGGACGCACATTTAAAACTTACCTAGATAAAATACATAATTTGCAAACACACTTACTGAAACTTGTTGTACCAAATTGTGTAAAAAATAAATACCAAGACAATTACACGGGGTTATTTAAACATTGCAAAGTATTACCTGTGCAAGCGCGCCCGGAGTATCTGTTTCTCATAGAACATTATGATAACTATGACATTCAAATTCCAATTAAATATGATGTGAATACATGACAAGCCAAAACAAAATCATTTCAAGTGCCACGCAAAACTAACTTCTATGGCAGGCGTACCGCTTCTTTCACAATACCCAATTTACTAAACCAAATACCTGTAGACATCAGAGACTCAATGAATAGTAAAAATATAAAGCGTAAGCTGAAAGAACATTACCTCAACTCGATTACAACTTAACTGCTAATAGCGCGTTGATCAAATCTCAGGCCATGGCATGCTAAGACAGACCTTAGAGGTCTAATTGTGTGCTATGTTTAAATAATTTGAACTTGTAATTTATAAAATAAATAAAAAAAAAACTGTACAAATAAAAATTTATTTATTAGCCATTACTACGCAGCCTCAACATTAAATGGTATACGAATTTCCGTAAGCGCTTGCGGGAACTTACAGGTATACCTATGGCATTACCAAATAAAATATTCATGAAAGTAAACATATTATAATTTTAAAATACATGTTATTTTTAACTTATACTGTCACTTACGGGATATCTTCCGTGATTGTTCAGAATTTTGAGCTCGCGAAATCTCACAGAGCAAGCGAAAATAAATTGTTAGGAGCAGACAAATCTGTCTAGTAGTAGTGCGCGTAGCGAAAGACTAAGAAAGAGGTCTTAGTCTTTCGCTACGCGCACTACTGGAACTCGATACTAAGAAAACCACGGAATTATAATAACGGAAGATATCCCGTAAGTGACAGTATAAGTTTAGTTTTAAACCGTGAAAGCTTTAAACACATATTGTTTGTAATATAAGTTTTTAAACTGTCATGGTCACTAACATTATAATTAACACTAGAAACGGGATATTTACCATGTTCACTGTTTGTTTTGAGCCGAAAAAAGCCGAAAAAAGTTCGCGATCGGACACAGTGAGTTTCGTGTGTCGGGAACAGAAGTTGCGAGTGACAGTGGTAGCGGTACTGAGTGCAAAAAACGAACAAGAAAGAGGGTAGACCGATTTGTCTGGTCATAACACCCACCCGCAGTAACTTCAGTTTATCCGTGATCATGGTGCTTAACAGCGCCGAAATATCGGGAACTCAAAACAAACAGTGGATATGGTAAATATCCCGTTTCTAGTGTTAATTATTACAATGACATATTGTTTGTGTCCAAATTACCACAATTTCCCTAAAATTTAACAATTTTTAAAACGTTACAACATCATCTTTGTCATTTTAGTATGTCCGATCGTAATTTTTTTGTTTACGACGTCACTACCCGTGTGCTGCCATGTTAATTTCCTCATTTTAAACTAGAATTTTAAATTATAATGTGACATACATATGAAGTGAAAAAAATCAGCTAATTTTTGGAGACCACAGTAAGGCACCTACAGAAGGGCCCGGTTAAGCAGATGACAACTTCGTAAGTTGACGTGTTCCCCAGGGAAGTGTATTAGGCCCTCGTTTGTTCCTACTAAACATTAATGATCTACCAAATGCAACTAAGGAACCGATTGACACTCATTGACGACAGTACTGTAACCACAGCACCTAAAAATATGATTAACTACCACTCTGATGCTAATGATTCATTGAGTTCTCTAATTACCTGGCTTAATGATAATAATTTGAACATGAATCTTAGTAAAACCAACATGATGCATTTTAGACAACGAGAAAAGTTACGCAATACATCCAAATTTAATTGAGTATACAAGGATAATATAGTAGAAACAGCCCGAGTTTTGGGATTAATCATTGACAAGCAATTCAAGACGACAAAAACACCCTGGCCGATTGATTATGGATGGAGACTCTAGGGTCTATCTTTGATTTTTCGATCGTATCGTTTTTGAGGTCACCAGATGGCGCCACTGGCGAGTTAAGTCCTGTCAGTACATTTATTTTGTTCATAAAAGTATTTACTAGTAACTCCATAAGTTTTATTTTATTACCTACAACAGTAGTGGGTGTTACAAGACCCTTAACGAAGCCGAAAGGCACTTGTTCTCGCCGTCATTGCGATATTTTTTGTTCTGGACCATACCTGCGAACCTTGTAGTTGCGAAGAAATTGGAAATAAAAGGTTCAAGTTTTACTTAAAACACAGCACAATGTTTTGGGTGCGTTTTATGGAGTTCTATCGTAAACTGTGATGTTTCACGGATGGAACGAAGTTCCTTTCAATTAAGTAGTGAAGGAATTGAAAAAAAAAATTGGCACAAAAAAAAACCACCATCACCACCACCACCACCATCACCACCACCACCACCACCACCACCACCACCAACACCACCACCACCACCACCTCCGTTGCTTAACTTGGATCACCCATCCACAGACAGACCTTGCCAGTCGTTGCTTAACCTTGATCACCCATCCACAGACAGACCTCGGCAACCGTTGCTTAACCTTGATCACCCATCCACAGACCAAAGACGAAACGAAAACATCTGGCTTGCTTTCTATAACATGCGCACGCCGCACGGCTTACAATAGCTTACTATAGCAAAAACACATTACCCTCCTTTGCGTTGCGCAGTCGGGTAAAAGTGTCGTACACACTTTTCGTCTGAATTTTTTCCGTCTAGCCCCGCAACGCGCGATAAGGAACTCCGTTCCAAAAATGTTTTCAGCAATAATGTTTGCGTAGAGTTACTTAGTTTGATGTACAGAATGCTTGGTTGACGGCTTCGTGGAGGTTCCGTTTAGACTGGGTACGGTTGAAACAATTTAGCTTTTCTCGTTTATAATTTTATTGTTTATAAACCAAGTGACGATTATGATACGTGAAATTCAAAAGTTAAGTTTTAGCTACGATATAGCTGTATTATTATAGATCCCAGGTTATTTTAGAAATCTATGAAACTATAAAAACATACATATTTGTTTCAACCATCCCCATGGCAGGGTCGGTTGAAACAGCAATTGGGGTCAGTTGAAACACATACAAATAATACGACACGGTTGGCGCAGTGGTCAAGCGATTGACTGCTGCGCTGCATGTCGCGCTGCATGTCGCGGGTTCGATTCCCGTACGGGACAAATATTTGTATGACCTACAAGTAGTTGTTCCGGGTCTGGGTGTTTTTCTATCTATAATATGTATGTATTTACAAAAAAAAAAAATGTATATAATATGTAGTTTATCAGCCATCTAGCTACCATAACACAAGCATTAAGTTGCTTAGCTTGGGACTAGATGGTGCTGTGTGAAAATGTCCAGGGATATTTAAAAATACAATAAATAATAATGAAATATGTTTTATTTATCATTAATACTAATTGTACGAATAATTATGGCACCATATGACATTAATCAGTCTTCAAGATTTTAATACTTCTAAAACATTCATCACTTTTAAAGAAATTACCAAAAACGAGAATAATTTCAGAATAACCTTAACGAAAACATTTTTAAAAACAAAAATAAACTAAATGAAAGATATTTCTGAAATCAAATAAACATTAATAATAAAATTAACATTCTGAATAAATTAAAAGAAAGCATTTTTTAAATCAAATAAACATTGAGAATTAACTTAAAGAAAACGTTTAGCTTAGGGGCCGTCTTCACGAGCGAGAGAATCGCGGCGGATAATATCGCCGCGATTCTCTCGCTCGTGGAGACGGCCTCTAAGAGAGTGTATAGAAATACGTGGCAACGACGATAATATCGTCGCGATTCTCTCGCTCGTGGAGACAGCCCCTTAGAGATTATCAGAGTATTAAGAGTCGCAATTGTGGCAAACGTAGCTAAGACCACCTTCTGTGTATTCCTCGTGAGCCCACTGTTTAAACGAAGTACATTGAATCCACTTTTCTCCGGATCTGCTCGTTCAATATGGTGCTAAGCAAACAACACAGTAGCATTCTTCCTCTCCTGATTCTTCCGATGATAATTCCTGCTGAGTATTTTTAGGGTTCCGTAGCCAAATGGCAAAAAACGGAACCCTTATGGATTCGTCATGTCTGTCTGTCTGTCCGTCCGTATCTCACAGCCACTTTTTTTCCGAAACTATAAGAACTTTGAACGTTAAACTTGGTAAGTAGATGTATTCTGTGAACCGCATTAAGATTTTCACACAAAAATAGAAAAAAAAAACAATAAATTTTGGGGGTTCCCCATACTTAGAACTGAGACTCAATTTTTTTTTTCATTAAACCCAAACATGTGGGTTATCTATGGACAGGTCTTCAAAAATGATATTGAGGTTTTTAATATTTTTTTTTTCTAAACTGAATAGTTTGGGCACTTCCAAAGTGGTAAAATGTGTAACCCCCCCGCCTATAACTTCTAAAATAAGACAACGATAAAACTAAAAAAACATATGATGTACCTAGGTACATTACCATGCAAACTTCCACCGAAAATTGATTTGAACGAGATCTAGTAAGTAGTTTTTTTTTAATACGATTTCTATTATTAAAACATCGATCAAAGTTACAACGAACTACTAGAACTTTTATATTATGTTACTTGCTGCTACGGAACCATTCATGGGCGAGTCCAACTGGCACTTGGCCGCTTCTTTTAATTTTTTTGAAATTTTTCTTTTACCTTTGAAGAACTAGCTTTGCTTCGGTCCGTTTTATTTTTGCTTCATGCTCTTTTCTTATCTCTTCTTTCTCTGGTGTATCAGTATAAATAGTTGATTTTCTAGTTTTTCACCCTTTATTACATTTCCTTGGGGGTGCTTTTGGTAATGGCCTTACTGCCTCCGAAGTTAAGACGATACGATCATTAGTAGCTAGTGCACTTGTAGACGGTCTTGGTGAAACTTCTTGATAGATAGCGATGCTGCCAAGTCTAGGTGGTGTATTTTTAACTTCTTCAGGCTCATGGACGTTTGCTTGCTGGATTATTGGAACTGGTGAGTCATAAAGATCTTGTTGTTCAACTGTAGTCTGCAGAGGCAACTGTAACTCTTCAGTTAAAAGAGAAAGCGATAATGGCTGAGTTTCATCTTCAGTTGGATTTTCATTAAATATAGGAACAACTGCAGACTTAATAGTATTTTCTGGATTAAGTCTACCTGTTCTCTCAGTTGTATTTTCCGGATTAGGTCTATCTGTTACAAATGCAGGAGCATCGATCTCGATAAACAGATTCTGGGTATATGACTATATGGGTAAATTCCCGTTTTGCGAAAACCGGCTTTAATGTTGGAAGATGTCATAGCGAGGAGCATAGCAGACGCTACAATCCCCGATATATCGTATATTGACATGGATTTTCATGGATGGCTTCTCATGCACGTTTCACACGTGGAATTTACAGCCTTCTTTAAAGGGCCATATGCGGATCGAGCGGCTGGAGCTTGTGAAAGCAATGCGAAGGAAAGGACAATAAGACTCAATACTCAATACTTTATTGCATTCCATAATGTAAAATAAAACAGTTGGTATGTTAAAATATTGCATCAATTATGGACCCTGTCGGGCACAGCAAAGTTAATTAATAGGAGAGAGGATGAAGGCGCTTTTTGTTTAGAAAATTAAATAAACATTAAATTATAATAGTAAACTTTTGTGGTATTTATATTTTACATCATAACTATATTTACTTGAGTAATTATAAGTTTACTTATTTGGATGAGTCTTATATGTGTAATATTTGGTTTTAATCTGTTGCACGATTTTATTACTAAAATTATAAACTTATAAATTCAATATTTAAATTATTATTCAGTTTTTTTAAATTAAATTGTAAAGACAATTCCATTGTTCTTGCAATAGTCCAGTGTGTTTATGTGTACGTGTGAGAAATGGTTATTTAGTATGAGTAACACTTTGTGTGACAGAGAAACATTAGAATGCTTTTGAAAGTGTTCTAGAAAATGCGGGACAAGTCACAAGTCGTCTAGTGCCATCCCTTTCCCACACTGGAATTACTCCTGCTTTAAGACGTCATGGAAGGCCGCTTGATCACTTAATAATTGTATTAAAATTTAATCACTCACAGAACAAAGAAAAATGACAAAAAGTTTTTCGTACTAACCTGTCTATTAACGGCTGACTTAATTAATACCTGATAAATAGTGTTGGGTATACACATTTAAGAATAAATACGTCTTTTCTCAGTTATTAAGTATCCAGACCACGTCTGCCGTACTTTAACTAGAAAGCCGTTAAACCACAAATTCTCAATTTTTACTTTTTGATACTAAGCGATAGAGTTCAAAATTCTCTATCTTTCTGTCAAGAAACATATAGAATATGAATAGTTCCAGAGATACAAAAACTTTGCAGCCCGTTAAGTAACAGAATTTATTATCTTTCCATCAATTGAAAACGTCTAACCCGTACTTCTTCGCTTAATATACGTTAAAATACATTAACTATCGGATATGTCGATCATTTTCTGGTCTTCTACTTAACTACAAGTACGTTATCTGATTTTTATTTACTATAACGCGCGTTTTTTGTCATTTTCTCGACAACTAATTTTTCGACCACGGCTTTCTTTCTTAAAGGTCGGCAGACGTAAGTTTCTATGATCGTCAGAATTTACGTAGCAGTATTCAGCGGCCACACCGGGCGTCGATATTTGTTGTCCACCAATTATCTTCAATCCCTTTGTAGCAATTCGCTGATCGGAGTAAATATTCTTCAAATCTCCTAATCCGGCTCGAAGGACCATGTGCTAGATTGATCCAGGTATGATTAGGGGTATAATGAAAAAATACGTTGCTTGATGTGAACGTGCAATTTTATTCTGACAATTTCACAGATGTAGGAAGGCGGTCATAGAGCAAGTCCCATATCATACTTATCTTAATAATTGACAACCGATTCAACTGGAGTTACCAGGTGGAATCTGTTTGCGGCAAGTTACGTGCAATACTCGCAAAATTTGCCATTATAAAGCGCAATATACCGTACAGAACACTCCTTCAAAAGTACACGGCTCTCGCTGAGTCGATAATCTCCTATGGACTCACACGTTATGGACGCACATTTAAAACTTACCTAGATAAAATACATAATTTGCAAACACACTTACTGAAACTTGTTGTACCAAATTGTGTAAAAAATAAATACCAAGACAATTACACGGGGTTATTTAAACATTGCAAAGTATTACCTGTGCAAGCGCGCCCGGAGTATCTGTTTCTCATAGAACATTATGATAACTGTGACATTCAAATTCCAATTAAATATGATGTGAATACATGACAAGCCAAAACAAAATCATTTCAAGTGCCACGCAAAACTAACTTCTATGGCAGGCGTACCGCTTCTTTCACAATACCCAATTTACTAAACCAAATACCTGTAGACATCAGAGACTCAATGAATAGTAAAAATATAAAGCGTAAGCTGAAAGAACATTACCTCAACTCGATTACAACTTAACTGCTAATAGCGCGTTGATCAAATCTCAGGCCATGGCATGCTAAGACAGACCTTAGAGGTCTAATTGTGTGCTATGTTTAAATAATTTGAACTTGTAATTTATAAAATAAATAAAAAAAAAACTGTACAAATAAAAATTTATTTATTAGCCATTACTACGCAGCCTCAACATTAAATGGTATACGAATTTCCGTAAGCGCTTGCGGGAACTTACAGGTATACCTATGGCATTACCAAATAAAATATTCATGAAAGTAAACATATTATAATTTTAAAATACATGTTATTTTTAACTTATACTGTCACTTACGGGATATCTTCCGTGATTGTTCAGAATTTTGAGCTCGCGAAATCTCACAGAGCAAGCGAAAATAAATTGTTAGGAGCAGACAAATCTGTCTAGTAGTAGTGCGCGTAGCGAAAGACTAAGAAAGAGGTCTTAGTCTTTCGCTACGCGCACTACTGGAACTCGATACTAAGAAAACCACGGAATTATAATAACGGAAGATATCCCGTAAGTGACAGTATAAGTTTAGTTTTAAACCGTGAAAGCTTTAAACACATATTGTTTGTAATATAAGTTTTTAAACTGTCATGGTCACTAACATTATAATTAACACTAGAAACGGGATATTTACCATGTTCACTGTTTGTTTTGAGCCGAAAAAAGCCGAAAAAAGTTCGCGATCGGACACAGTGAGTTTCGTGTGTCGGGAACAGAAGTTGCGAGTGACAGTGGTAGCGGTACTGAGTGCAAAAAACGAACAAGAAAGAGGGTAGACCGATTTGTCTGGTCATAAACACCCACCCGCAGTAACTTCAGTTTATCCGTGATCATGGTGCTTAACAGCGCCGAAATATCGGGAACTCAAAACAAACAGTGGATATGGTAAATATCCCGTTTCTAGTGTTAATTATTACAATGACATATTGTTTGTGTCCAAATTACCACAATTTCCCTAAAATTTAACAATTTTTAAAACGTTACAACATCATCTTTGTCATTTTAGTATGTCCGATCGTAATTTTTTTGTTTACGACGTCACTACCCGTGTGCTGCCATGTTAATTTCCTCATTTTAAACTAGAATTTTAAATTATAATGTGACATACATATGAAGTGAAAAAAATCAGCTAATTTTTGGAGACCACAGTAAGGCACCTACAGAAGGGCCCGGTTAAGCAGATGACAACTTCGTAAGTTGACGTGTTCCCCAGGGAAGTGTATTAGGCCCTCGTTTGTTCCTACTAAACATTAATGATCTACCAAATGCAACTAAGGAACCGATTGACACTCATTGACGACAGTACTGTAACCACAGCACCTAAAAATATGATTAACTACCACTCTGATGCTAATGATTCATTGAGTTCTCTAATTACCTGGCTTAATGATAATAATTTGAACATGAATCTTAGTAAAACCAACATGATGCATTTTAGACAACGAGAAAAGTTACGCAATACATCCAAATTTAATTGAGTATACAAGGATAATATAGTAGAAACAGCCCGAGTTTTGGGATTAATCATTGACAAGCAATTCAAGACGACAAAAACACCCTGGCCGATTGATTATGGATGGAGACTCTAGGGTCTATCTTTGATTTTTCGATCGTATCGTTTTTGAGGTCACCAGATGGCGCCACTGGCGAGTTAAGTCCTGTCAGTACATTTATTTTGTTCATAAAAGTATTTACTAGTAACTCCATAAGTTTTATTTTATTACCTACAACAGTAGTGGGTGTTACAAGACCCTTAACGAAGCCGAAAGGCACTTGTTCTCGCCGTCATTGCGATATTTTTTGTTCTGGACCATACCTGCGAACCTTGTAGTTGCGAAGAAATTGGAAATAAAAGGTTCAAGTTTTACTTAAAACACAGCACAATGTTTTGGGTGCGTTTTATGGAGTTCTATCGTAAACTGTGATGTTTCACGGATGGAACGAAGTTCCTTTCAATTAAGTAGTGAAGGAATTGAAAAAAAAAATTGGCACAAAAAAAAACCACCATCACCACCACCACCACCATCACCACCACCACCACCACCACCACCACCACCAACACCACCACCACCACCACCTCCGTTGCTTAACTTGGATCACCCATCCACAGACAGACCTTGCCAGTCGTTGCTTAACCTTGATCACCCATCCACAGACAGACCTCGGCAACCGTTGCTTAACCTTGATCACCCATCCACAGACCAAAGACGAAACGAAAACATCTGGCTTGCTTTCTATAACATGCGCACGCCGCACGGCTTACAATAGCTTACTATAGCAAAAACACATTACCCTCCTTTGCGTTGCGCAGTCGGGTAAAAGTGTCGTACACACTTTTCGTCTGAATTTTTTCCGTCTAGCCCCGCAACGCGCGATAAGGAACTCCGTTCCAAAAATGTTTTCAGCAATAATGTTTGCGTAGAGTTACTTAGTTTGATGTACAGAATGCTTGGTTGACGGCTTCGTGGAGGTTCCGTTTAGACTGGGTACGGTTGAAACAATTTAGCTTTTCTCGTTTATAATTTTATTGTTTATAAACCAAGTGACGATTATGATACGTGAAATTCAAAAGTTAAGTTTTAGCTACGATATAGCTGTATTATTATAGATCCCAGGTTATTTTAGAAATCTATGAAACTATAAAAACATACATATTTGTTTCAACCATCCCCATGGCAGGGTCGGTTGAAACAGCAATTGGGGTCAGTTGAAACACATACAAATAATACGACACGGTTGGCGCAGTGGTCAAGCGATTGACTGCTGCGCTGCATGTCGCGCTGCATGTCGCGGGTTCGATTCCCGTATGGGACAAATATTTGTATGACCTACAAGTAGTTGTTCCGGGTCTGGGTGTTTTTCTATCTATAATATGTATGTATTTACAAAAAAAAAAAATGTATATAATATGTAGTTTATCAGCCATCTAGCTACCATAACACAAGCATTAAGTTGCTTAGCTTGGGACTAGATGGTGCTGTGTGAAAATGTCCAGGGATATTTAAAAATACAATAAATAATAATGAAATATGTTTTATTTATCATTAATACTAATTGTACGAATAATTATGGCACCATATGACATTAATCAGTCTTCAAGATTTTAATACTTCTAAAACATTCATCACTTTTAAAGAAATTACCAAAAACGAGAATAATTTCAGAATAACCTTAACGAAAACATTTTTAACCCTTATGTGAGTGACAAATAAAACACCTTTATCAGAGTGACGAGGTACCCGGGTACCTTCTTACAGTTAATATGTAATGTAACCAATCGAGGCCTGTTTTAACTTCACCTACACTTTGAATATTATTATTCTACCTTCATACAGTTTATACGTAATGTAAACAATCAATGAATGTTACTACCGATAACTTTTTTACGTCTCTTCAACTGGCTCATTCCTTGAATTCGTGGAATATGACACTAGTTGGAACGGTCAGAAAAAATAAACGGTTTCTTCCTGCTAATATGCAAGCACATAAGGAGAGGGTGATTTTTTCTTCTAACTTCGCCTTTAGCAAAGTAAGCAACTGTGTGCTCCTACGTATCTAAAAAGAATAAAGCAGTAATAATGTTGTCATCAATGCACATGCCACCAGTATTGAAAGTAATAAGGAAACAGCCAAGCCAGAAATAATTTTATATTATAATAAAACCAAAAGTGGAGTGGACAATATGGATAAGCTGTTAGCAGAATATACCGTAAAACGCAGAACGAATCGGTGGCCCTTAGCACTTTTTTACAATATCATTGACATTGCAGCTTTGGCAGCATATATTATTTACATGGAACATAACCCACAATTTGTCTCAAGTGACAGACGTAGAAAGTTTCTAAATTCATTGAGTCTACAACTGTGTGGTAAAAATATAGAAGAAAGATCAAAAAATAGCATTGTGACATCAAAATTACATGTGAGATCTGCAATGCAGGACGTGCTTGGCCAAGAACTAAGGCTTTCGATTCCTTCTGGATCTACAACTTCTATAAGTCAGACTAGACGCGATTCTACAGGGCGAGTTGCAGTCGTCGGAAGTTGCTACATATGTATGTAGAGAACTCAAACGCAAGCAAAGAAAAACACGAAAAGCTTGCACTAACTGCAGAAAACCAGTTTGTGATGAACATGCAGTAACTCGTCCAACATGTAACACCTGCTTCGAGAGGTGTGCTAATTCTACATAAACAAAGAATTTATATATTTTATAGAAATAAAACATCATAACAAATCTTTATTATTTCATTTTTGTTCGTAATTATAAATACTTTTTTCATTGTCATACAAGACATAAAGAGGTACCCGGGTACCTTGTCACTCTATTGTGATTTTGAAATATGTTTTGGTTTCCACAAAACATTGTAAACAGTTGACGGGATCAAAACATTAAAAAATATATAATTTATAAATAGTTAGGAGCTCTCACGAAATCACAGCTACCTGCAGAGCGTGAAACATACTTTTCTTTAAATTTGAAAATGCTAAAGGTACCCGGGTACCTCGTCACTCACATAAGGGTTAAAAACAAAAATAAACTAAATGAAAGATATTTCTGAAATCAAATAAACATTAATAATAAAATTAACATTCTGAATAAATTAAAAGAAAGCATTTTTTAAATCAAATAAACATTGAGAATTAACTTAAAGAAAACGTTTAGCTTAGGGGCCGTCTTCACGAGCGAGAGAATCGCGGCGGATAATATCGCCGCGATTCTCTCGCTCGTGGAGACGGCCTCTAAGAGAGTGTATAGAAATACGTGGCAACGACGATAATATCGTCGCGATTCTCTCGCTCGTGGAGACAGCCCCTTAGAGATTATCAGAGTATTAAGAGTCGCAATTGTGGCAAACGTAGCTAAGACCACCTTCTGTGTATTCCTCGTGAGCCCACTGTTTAAACGAAGTACATTGAATCCACTTTTCTCCGGATCTGCTCGTTCAATATGGTGCTAAGCAAACAACACAGTAGCATTCTTCCTCTCCTGATTCTTCCGATGATAATTCCTGCTGAGTATTTTTAGGGTTCCGTAGCCAAATGGCAAAAAACGGAACCCTTATGGATTCGTCATGTCTGTCTGTCTGTCCGTCCGTATCTCACAGCCACTTTTTTTCCGAAACTATAAGAACTTTGAACGTTAAACTTGGTAAGTAGATGTATTCTGTGAACCGCATTAAGATTTTCACACAAAAATAGAAAAAAAAACAATAAATTTTGGGGGTTCCCCATACTTAGAACAGAGACTCAATTTTTTTTTCATTAAACCCAAACATGTGGGTTATCTATGGATAGGTCTTCAAAAATGATATTGAGGTTTTTAATATTATTTTTTTTCTAAACTGAATAGTTTGGGCGAGAGACACTTCCAAAGTGGTAAAATGTGTAACCCCCCCGCCTATAACTTCTAAAATAAGACAACGATAAAACTAAAAAAACATATGATGTAGGTACATTACCATGCAAACTTCCACCGAAAATTGATTTGAACGAGATCTAGTAAGTAGTTTTTTTTTAATACGATTTCTATTATTAAAACATCGATCAAAGTTACAACGAACTACTAGAACTTTTATATTATGTTACTTGCTGCTACAGAACCTTTCATGGGCGAGTCCAACTGGCACTTGGCCGCTTCTTTTAATTTTTTTGAAATTTTTCTTTTACCTTTGAAGAACTAGCTTTGCTTCGGTCCGTTTTATTTTTGCTTCATGCTCTTTTCTTATCTCTTCTTTTTCTGGTGTATCAGTATAAATAGTTGATTTTCTAGTTTTTCACCCTTTATTACATTTCCTTGGGGGTGCTTTTGGTAATGGCCTTACTGCCTCCGAAGTTAAGACGATACGATCATTAGTAGCTAGTGCACTTGTAGACGGTCTTGGTGAAACTTCTTGATAGATACCGATGCTGCCAAGTCTAGGTGGTGTATTTTTAATTTCTTCAGGCTCATGGACGTTTGCTTGCTGGATTATTGGAACTGGTGAGTCATAGAGATCTTGTTGTTCAATTGTTGTCTGGAGAGACAACTGTAATTCTTCAGTTAAAAGAGAAAGCGATAATGGTGGAGTTTCATCTTCAGTTGGATTTTCATTAAATATAGTCTGCAGTTACTTAATAGTATTTTCTGGATTAAGTCTATCGGTTCTCTCAGTTGTATTTTCCGGATTAGGTCTATCTGTTACAAATGCAGGAGCATAATCGATGTCGGTAAACAGATTCCGGGTATATGGCTATAAGGGTAAATTCCCGTTTTGCGAAAACCGGCTTGAATGTTGGAAGATGTCATAGCGAGGAGCATAGCAGACGCTACAATCCCCGATATATCGTATATTGACATGGTTCTTCCTGGATGGCTTCTCATCCACGTTTCACACGTGGAATTTACAGCCTTCTTTAAAGGGCCTTATGCGGATCGATCGAGCGGCTGGAGCTTGTGAGAGCAATGCGAAGGAAAGGACAATAAGACTCAATACTTTATTGCATTCCATAATGTAAAATAAAACAGTTGGTATGTTAAAACATTGAATCAATTATGGACCCTGTCGGGCACAGCAAAGTTAATTAATAGGAGAGAGGATGAAGGCGCTTTTTGTTTAGAAAATTAAATAAACATTAAATTAGAATAGTAAACTTTTGTGGTATTTATATTTTACATCATAACTATATTTACTTGAGTAATTATAATTTTACTTATTTGGATATATGTGCAATATTTGGTTTTAATCTATTGCACGATTTTATTACTAAGATTATAAACTTATAAATTAATTATTAATAGTGTGAGGAGTGGTTATTTAGTATGAGTAACACTTTGTGTGACAGAGAAACATTAGAATGCTTTTGAAAGTGTTCTAGAAAATGCAGGACAAGTCACAAGTCGTCTAGTGCCATCTCTTTCCCACTGGAATTACTCCTGCTTTAAGACGTCATGGAAGGCCGCTTGATCACTTAATAATTGTATTAAAATTTAATCACACAAAAAATGACAAAAAGTTTTTCGTACTAACCTGTCTATTAACGGCTGACTTAATACCTGATAAATAGAGTGCTGGGTACACAAACTTATATATTAATAATGAATACGCCTTTTCTCAGCTATTAAGTATCCAGATCACGTCTGCCGTACTTTAACTAGAAAGGGATTCCGATCCGACCGGTTCTGAAAGCCCACATAGCAATTTTTCATCGGTAGCTTTAAAAAAAAATTAGCTGTTCCTTACATTTTGACCGTGTAACCGTCATAGCGTCGCTTCCACCCGTATACATAATTATGCATTCAGTAAAAACCTTCTTCTGCAAATCTCGCAGTCAAAATTTGGTTTGCTGTAAGAAAACCCAATTCTGGGTTAAGCTCGCCATTGTACATAAGCTATATTATTGCAATTTGTATCCAAATGTATTATTTTGTGTGCAATAAAGAATAAGAATAAGAATAACCTGTTATTTTGAAATGGGTCGTAATGAAAGCTCCGAAAAAAAATGAGCATACTCAAAATATGTTTATTGCTCTAAATACTTATCTTCTGACAGCTGAAAGGACAAAGAAACGACCGAATAAAATACTGAAAATTCCGAAAATCAATACAGCATTTGCTGACGTAATATTTTTTAACCAGCTTAAATTGCGTTTCACTGAAAACTATAGTTAGTCCTTTTCATCGCAACTCACCTATTTTATTAATTTAGAATTAACCTGTAAAATTAAAAAAAAAATAGGAATAAAATCAACGTCAAGATAAATATCAAAATGTTGTAATAAGGCGTAATTGACGTAGCCTAAGGCTCCTATTTCTGTCTGCAGGGTTTAAAGTAACCTAACTAGTTTGCTCGCTTCCGCCATCCCCTTCGAACCTAACCTGTCCGAAGTCGGGGAGCTCACAGTTACGAGCTCGCTCCGCTCACTCTTTTATCCTTAATTATTATTAGTAGATTTAAGTTTTTTATTTTATTTTATTTTATGTTGTGTGCATTTGTGGCATGTGCCAAATAAATGTGTTTTCTTTTTCTTTCTTAATTATAAAGCTTACGAAAACGATTATTTTAGCAAACCATGTTTTCGGAAAAATTGTATTTTTTTCGGAAAGGACATGGCTAAATTGAAGTATGGACGACTGCCCCCGCAATGAAAACGCATGTATAAACATGGTAGCAATATGTAATGCTAAATAGCTGAAATTAGTATTTTGTAATTTATAAAGGTTCAGGAACTTTTAATATTTGCACAATCCTAAAAACAAAATCGCGCAACTCCTACGACAAAGGTACAAAAACTTCAAACAATGACATTGCTATAAACTTTTATCTAGGCGTTTTAATGTGTCTGCGACGATTTTTATTGATAATTGTGTTTTTGACTGGCGATTTTGCACTAAGGTACTTGAAGTAAATATCTACATAGGGGTCATTGCAGCAAAAAAAAACTTGATACATTTTGGTAATGCAATATGTCTCTTCCCTAGCTGTCAGTATTCCTTGACCTTGTCATGTCAAACCAAAACAAAGCATAAAAATACAATTAAGAAACTTTTTTATGTTTATTAGTTCACGAAAGTTATAAGAAATTATTAAACACTAAATAATTCATGAATTAATATTTAAATATTACTGGTTAGTGTGAGGTTCCTATTTGTGCTAGTCATGTTGGGGGCAGTCGTTTAGCCATCTCTTTTAGTATTTTTTTTTCGAAAGTTTGGTATTTTTTTTTTGGAAAATTAGTTTATTATTCTTCGTAGAATTGTAATTTGAATAAGCTCATATTCGTTTGTTAAATACAACATTTTTGTAGTCACCAAGCTTAGTAGTCAACCGCAGATCTATGGAAGTTAATTTGTTTTTCGGAAGCTTCATTATTTCCCTTTTGAAATTACAAATAGACACTTCAATTTTATTTATTTGAATGTATGTATAGGTAGCGAATAACGGGTAATAATAACGGGTTTTGTCGACGGGAGAATCGACAAAATGACAATTTTCTTTTCTTGATCTGTCATTTTGTCGATTCTTCCGTCGACAAAACCCGTTTCTACGGTGGTCATGCTACGCGTGGAGTTTTACATTTTCAGAGATAATATGCACAATGTCAGAAAGCTTGCTGGATATTCCTCTGACCTCCTCCACCAAACACATAGCATAGCATAATCAGCTTATAATGTTCCCACAGCTGGGACACACGGCCTCCTCTCTGTGAGAGGGAACGGGCTATAATCCACCACGCGGACCCAATGCGAGTTGCTAGATGTCACATGTCTTCGAAGTTTTGGTTTTAGGACATGCCGGTTTCCTCACGATGTTTTCCTTCACAGTTTTGAGAGCAGAGGTGATGAAATAAATTACAAGTAATGCGCCTGCCTGGGTTCGAACTTACGATTTACTGTTCGTTAGTCGAGGCCGCCACCACCGGGCCATCGCTACTCTCTACTAACTAAACACCTAATACCTTATTTAAGAAATAACCACACTACTTTTCGGCAGCGGTTCACACGACTAGACTAAATAAACTGCTAAACGATACCATATACAAAGACTTGTCGTGGTCCGTCAAACTACTACTATTGAAGGATTTTATGAAGGATGGCACGTTTCCTACAACTACGGAGACGATGATTCCAATCCCGATGGCTCTGATTGCTGAACCAAACCCAAGACCTGAGCCAAAACTTGCTTTTGCACCTGCAAGGAGAATGCCTATGATTGAGGCTTTAGTTATAAAACGAAGACAGGAGGAAGAGGATACATTTACAAAGGTAGATAATACTTCTTTTTTTATACTCTGTCATCGAAGTTGGTATCATATGCGAAGTCTTTTCCCAACTGTTATGGGGTCGGCTTCCAGTCTAACGGGATGCAGCTTAATACCAGTATTTTACATGGAGTGACTGACATCCACAACCCAGTTAATGCTGTGTAATACGGTACCGCTTAGTAAGACTGGAGTTTCGGGCCACTGACTATGAGTAATGAGTGTCAAAGAACTACAACCAACGGCTTAACATGCTTTCTGAGGCACGGAGGATATTCGGTATGTAATGGTCACCCATCCACAGACCGAGCTTGGCAAGCGCGGCTTAATATTAAAGATCGACGCGTGCGAATGTTATTATTTAGCCACGACCTCCTCTATTCTCCTTTTATTTCTTTTGTTAGTATTGCCTCGTTAGTCACTATACCAAGGCAGTAGCTGAGCATGAGGTCCTGGGTTCGAGTCCCAAGTCAGACAATGTGTTATTGGGATTTTCCATCAGGAATTTCTCAGTAGCAGGCACGTTGAATATACCCATACAAGTTACAACCACCACTACATGCCACACTATACTAAAACCTGGGGGATTCCTGGGCGACGTTGTGTTACTTTTAAGGTTTCCTTATCCGAAAGGTAACCAACGGGACCCCATTACTAATTGCCTCCGCTGTCCGTCCGTACGTCCGTCTGTCAGCGGGCTGTATCTCATGATCCGTAATAGATAGACAGTTGAATTTTTCACAGAATGTGCATTTCTATTGCCGCTATAACAACAAATAATAAAAAAATATTAAAGGGGGTTCCCCTACTACGATGGTACGGAACCCTTCATGGGGTGACCACTGAAAACCAGCACCGTGCTGTGGGCCCTCCATAGCATCATGCTGAGGGGTAGCCTGCTTGTCGCAGTCACGACGTGCAAGCTGTTAACTTTTCTTTTCTGTTTCTGTCCTGTTGTATTTATAATATTTAATGCGCCATATTAATTTATTGTTATTTTTTTTTATTTAATTTTTTTTTGCATGCACGTTATGTCCCTGGGACAAATAAATATTTTTTTCTTTCTTTCTTCTTTCTTTCTTTCTTTCACGCGCGAGTCCGCCTCGCCGGACTCCACTTGGCCGAGGTTTTTGGCTACTCTATGTTTTTTTATAAAGTGCAGAATTAACAGTTTCCTTATCTTCTTCAGGGTGTGAATGACGACGATAACAGCATGAGGCTGAAATTATTCCGGCTTATGTACGAAACTATTAAAGACAGCGATATGAAATGCAAAAGGGCGGAGCTTATCCGTTCACACTATGAAAACTCCTCCTCTTTTGAAATCGGATACCTAATGGGAGACGTTATGGACAAATATAACATCATGTCCGATATATCCATGACACTGAATCGACTTTTCCATGAATGGAAACCGATTGAGCACATTAACGCTTACGAGCAAATATCTAACCAAGCTATTGAGATCAATCATTTAATTGACCTGATGAAGGGGATCAGTAAGAAGAATCAGCCTGAAAAGAAAAATGAGACTGAAACCCAAGAACCGGAACCGGAGGCCTGATAAAACAGAAAAAAAACTCTTCGATCTACTATAACTCGATCTTAAGCATTATTATCAGTCATCATCATCCATAGCCTGAATTCATCCACTGCATTATTCATCATCATCGTCTGCCTAGCCTTTTCTCAACTTAGGATTGGCTTCAGTCCAACCAGATGCAGCTGAATACCAGTATTTTACATGGAGCGACTGCCTATCTGACCTCCACAACCCAGTTAGTACTGGTATACGATTCCCCTTTGTATGACTGGGTTGTCAGACTTTCAGGCCACTGACTACCTGTAACAACTGTCAAAGATCTAAAAATGACAGCAGGGACCAACGGCTTAACGTGCTTTCCGAGGCGCGGAGGAAACACGGTATATAATGGGTGGTTACCCATCCACGGACCTACCTAGGCAAGCGCGGCTTTACCCGAATATAGACCCGAGCGGCTGGTATTATTTAATCTAGAGTTCTTCCACTACATAATTTGTTTTACTAAAAACAAATGCGGAAAGTTTGTGAGGGTGGACTAGTACAGTAATTAATGGATGGATGTTAGCGAAACTTTCACGCAATAATTACTGCACGGGTTTGGATGAAATTAGGCACAGCACACATATAGTTCATAACCTGGTATAACACATAGGATACTTTTTATCCCGGTAGTACGAACCTGTCGGACAATTACCGAACTCCACACGGGCGAAGACTTTGGCATAAGCCATGTAGGCCTTTATTGTCTTGTGCCAATCCACGTACCAGTGCGAGCTTCATTCATGATTTTCTTCCTGAACTGAAACAGTAGTCATTATCATGCTACTGCCCTTGCTCCATGTTACTTGGGGTCGGCGCAACACGTTATCTAATTCCACCACCAATCAGCTGTCACATTTACTCCTTTTTTTCGTTCCGTACCCGAAGTGCTACCAACGGGACCTTATTACTAAGCCGCCGCTGTCCGTCCGTCCGTCTGTTTGTCAGCGGGCTGTATCACATGATCCGTATTAGGTAGAAAGTTAACATTTTCGCAGAATGTGTATTTCTGTTGCCGCTACAACAACAAATAAATTAGAAATTAAAGGGGACTCCACTAATACGATGGTACGGAACCCTCCATGCGCGACTCCGACTCGCACTTGGCCGATTTTTCTTTCATATCATTCCTCACACAATCCATCCATCATTTATTTGCTTTCTCATCATCATCATCAACAGTAATATTCATCACTATTTGATTAACACGTGGTCATTAGTGCTATTCTCTTAAGTTTATTTGAATCTAAATAAATCGTTAGTACTCACGGCGACCACTCAAGCTAAGCATAACCAAATTAAGCTGATCTCTCATTGTACGCGACGCTCATACAAAGCGAAGTCAGATTATACTGGGTACTAGCTGTTGCCCGCGCCCTTCCTTGACGTAAAATTATTATAAAAATATCACTTCCCTATTTGAATCGGATTTTGTTAATAATTTCAAGGGTTTTTTTGCACTGAACCCTAATGCTTTTTCTAAAATAAAAGTAGCCTAAGTTTCTCCCCGTAATATCAGCTATCTTCCAGTAAAAGTCCCGTCAAAATTGGTCTCGCCGTTTCGGAGATTAGCCGGGATAAACAGACCGACAATTTTTAAAAAAAGTTAAAGTAAAGTAAAGTTTGATGTTTCGCCTGTGTACTAAGGTCTTTGAGAAGTTAGACCCCACAAGCCCAAACGAAACGTTACATACAATTTTTAGTAAAAGCTAGCTGGCTGTTTGAGAAAAGACAACAAGATGGCACCAAAACACTTCATTTTAGGCCTGAATCCCGATTTTTCAGATAACCGTCAAATTAGATTTTTAGTTACTTTGAAATCAATAAATAGTACAGTCTTTAGCGAATTGGAGACGTCACAAATCGTTACACTTCAACCAACTTACTTGTGCATGCGGGAAAACTCAGAACTAAAATAAATGTACCAAGTTTGACATATCGATGCTTTCTTTCTTGACAAGCAGCGCCACCATGTACACGGTTACTGTATTGCCATTATTTGCCATTCAGAATCTATGGA
This sequence comes from Eurois occulta, assembly GCA_950022335.1. Lineage (NCBI taxonomy): Eukaryota > Metazoa > Arthropoda > Insecta > Lepidoptera > Noctuidae > Eurois > Eurois occulta. The sequence continues at coordinate 5,190,438 of OX465504.1, read as the reverse complement.
AGAAGCGCGTTTTGACAGCTCATAATGTAAACTACAATTCGATGGCAAACTCTTTTGCTTTATAAGTAAATCGAGAAAGGGAAACACAGTATACATACTTCAGCCAACTTCTCAGCGCAAGCGGAAAAACACAGAACTAAAATAAAAGTACCAAGTTTGACAAATCGACGCATTTTTTCCTATGTTTCATACTGTAACTGTAAAGTGGTCATACTGTAACTGGGATGAACGTTTCCTTTATTCGAATATTTCAAGATTCATATTCGACATTTTGAGTTCAAATATATTTATTTACCTACTTATGAGTGTTTTTTATTTATTTTCCTATCGCTAGTGATCTTCAAATAACTTTGTGTGATGAAATGCAAGTAAATGCCACGTTATTCTATTAATTACATGCGCGATGGCTGAGCATGAGGTCCTGAGTTCAATTCCCAGGTCAGAAAAAGTTTTATTGGGATCTTCCATATGAAATTTATAAGTAACAACCACAGAGTTTGGATCTGTGTCTAACTAATGGCAATAGGCTCGCTCCCTATTACATAAGGTTGAAACATAACAGCATGCCCTGGCAACTTAGAACTACACTTCTGGACACATCTATTGGCCCACCTTAGAGTTTAGGTTTCGATGGCCCCTACCGAAATATGATTGCTAGATTGAACAAAAACTGTTGATGCAGTTTTAAACCTGATACATTTTACCATCTTTTTCGATCGTATTGTTTTAAATTTGAATTCAGAATACCATACGACATGGAGCTACGCCTAACAAGTCGGATATGCGCCTTGTTAAAGGCAATTGATTTTTGAATAAAAAACATGTTTTATCAAATAAAGGTTTAATTTAATAACGCGTGTTGCCTCCATGGGCATCTACATATCACAGCTCTCATACGATTAGGCATAGAGTTTATCAACCGCTCTATGAAATTTTGAGGGATCATCTCCCATTCCCCTTCTATGGCAGTTTTCAACTCCTGCATCGTCTGGGCAACTGGCTGACGAGCCCTAACACGTCTTTTTAGCTCGTCCCACATGTGCTCAATGGGGTTCATGTCTGGGCTTCTGGCTGGCCAGTCCATAACTGTGATGTTCACATCCCGAAGATATTCCCTGACGATGCCGGCCGCATGGGCTCTTGCATTATCATGCATAAAAAGGAAATTTGGGCCCACATAGTCCACGTATGGTATCACGTGAGGTTCTAAGCACTCACGAATGTACCTTTCAGCATTTAATGTTGGCAGCCGTGGTCCTGTAACAACCTCAAGTTGAGTTTTGCCGCTCGCGGATATACCGCCCCAGACAGTCCATGAGCCACCGCCATAAGCAACCCTCTCTTCAAAGCAGCATTGTGCGAAATGCTCTCCCTTACGTCGGTAGACCTTCTTCCTTCCATCATTGCCATGTAACACAATTTTAGACTCATCAGAAAAGAGTACACGGCTACAATCTTGCTGTGTCCAATTTAAATGACTGCGTGCGAAATGAAGGCGCGCTGTTCAGTGGGCTCGCGTTAGTTTGGGCCCATTAGCTGGCTTGTGTGGTACCATATCGCGTTCTTTTAACCTTCTCCGAACAGTTCGAGCGCTCACAGATACTCCGTGGAAGTCGCGAAGTTGGTTTTGTATCTCAACGGAGGTAAGGTGACGATTTCTCAAGCTGATCGTCACGATGAATCGATCCTGCCTTTCAGTTGTGACCCGAGATCGTGGCCTTCCTTGGCGACGAACAAAGCCGCCAGTCTCTAGGTACCTCCGATAAACATTTCGGACCGCAGATCGACTTAAATTAAGTTGAGCACTCACGTTTCTTTGGCTGTGTCCGGCCTGAATAAGTGCCACAGCTTGGGCGGCGACTTCAGGTGAAGTATCCACAGATTATTTATAGAACCTCACCTTAATGTTAAGAATAAGTAATGTTTGTTGCAAAACCAAAGATATCAATCACTTTTTCAAGAAATAAATCCAAGTAAACCAATAAAACCAAGTTTTCTTAGTATTCGATTGTTTGATATCAACAAACAGGCTCCAAATTGTCTTTTGTTTCTTTAAATTCTGTGTTCGAAATTCAAAAAAAGACTATTGAATGAAATTGTGAATGTGCCAGGTTCAAAACTGCATAAAAACTTTTTGCTCGCCCTAAGATAAAATTTTAGCTAGGACCAAACGAAACTGAAAATACAAGGTGGGCCAATAGATGTGTCCAGAAGTGTATTTTTTTTATTTTGAAAAGCGCCATCTATCCCGCAAGCAAGGATTTTTTTACTGCAGTGTTACCACTTGAAATATTTGGTACTTTACACTACTTGTTAATATTGCTATTTTTCTTTAATTAGTCCAGTTGCACAAAAAAAGATGATTTAACAATCAAGTAGGTATAAATTATTTTTAAAAATATTGTATTAAAATTTTAGGAAGTAAGTATATTTATTTGCATAAAATGTGGTACATGACAGGATGTTATAAAATGATATAGAGCAGGACACATTTCGCCATAATAATAGCATGCAATTTTTTTTTTACATTTGGTAGTTACATTAAATCTAACAACATAGGTACCTATCTAAAATTCCTCCAGGGCTGGGCTGGCCAGGCTGGCTGGCAGGGACTGTTCGAAAGAGATACCGCGACCCTGGAACACAAAGGGCAAAAGAAGGAACATGGATGGGTTTTAGTCAGTAAAAGTCTGACACTCCCTTCCGCTCCGCCCAGAGCGGGAGGAGTCATTTGATGATTTCCCATCCCAAAAAAAAGGTACCTATCTAACATGATATCTATGTATATAATAAAGTACCTACGCCATACATACATCTAAACCATTAAACAAAACAATAGTACTGGCCTTAAACACATCTAAATATTCACTGAAACCATATTCAACACACCTTCATTAAACAAAATAATAACGAATATTAAAAACATACACAAACCCAATAAAATGACAACGTACATTATATAAAAAAACCATTAAAATAAATTGTTTTAAAACAACTAAACATATCAAACAAAACAATAACGAATATTAAAAATATACACAAACAAAATAAAATGACAACGTACATTATATAAAAAAACCATTAAAATAAATTGTTTTAAAACAACACATAAAAAAAATCCCCAACAAATAGGTAATAATATAAATGAAAGTTGGTATAAACAGTTTGTAAAATTATAACATAAAATAAGAAAATTAAAACTTACAATGCATTTTTAAAGTGATAAGAATGCGAAGAGTATTCTTTGAGGAACTCGTTGATAGTATATTTTTTTTTGTAAGTTAAAACTAAATTTGCGATAGGTCTACAATTTTTTAGGTAGCGAGTTATAAACTAATGGTGCCATATACACGCAGCTGTGTCTAGATTGTTCTAAAAAAAGTGGCTATGTAACCGTCTGTGTCAGGCAGTTTTAGTGCAAAATTTTAAATGCTTTTCATTAAATTCTACACAATATTGTACTTAACCCTTTATTTGTGGGGTACTTTGCCGGATTTTCGTGCGCTTTTCAATAACTTGGACAGAGGCAGTAATATCTCTCTTGTTCTTTCTCCTAGACTCTGTGAAAGTTTTGAGCAAGATATATGCAGTTTTTATAAGCAAATTTATGACATAACCGATGACAGTGACAGATGGGCCTTACAGGGTTGATCAACAGCGATCAAACATTTGAAATGGCTCTTACAACAAAACAAAATTGTAACATCTGTTTCTCACTAACCTGCCATGTCCAAACTCAAAGAGTCACATTTTGAATAAACATGAAAAAAAAACAATATTTAAAATATGGGTTCAAAATTATTCAAATACCAGTCTGTATATTTATTAACTTACACGGTACATTAATGATAAACGTAATTTTAATGTTTTTTATATATTTTTTTAATCATCAATAAAAAATATAAATGTAAAATGTAATCATCATGATCATCATGATCATCATATCAGCCCGGAATCACCCACTGCTGGGTATAGGCCGCCCCTTTCTTCTGCCACACTTCCCGGTTCTGCGCGTCCCTCATCCAGAAGTTTCCCGCGACTTTGACGATATCGTCAACTCAACGAGTCCTAGGACGGCCCAGGTTTTTTTGGCCAAACCTCGGCTACTACTCGGTCAAAGCCTTGCTCCATCGGCCATCTCTGCGTCTAGCCAGATGTCCTGCCCAGGTCCACTTGAGGCGCACCGCCCGGTCTCTGACGTCGTAGACTTTCGTCCGACGGCGGATTTCGGTGGTACGCACTCGATCTAAGAGGGTTATGCCGAGCATGGGTAGCTCCATGGCCCTTTGTGCCACTCGTACTCGGTGGACAGTCTCCTTTGTGAGCGTCCATAAAAAATAAAATAATGTAATTTGTTTATAAATGAATAAAGGGAATAACGTAATTTTCCGAGGTGATTTTCTCCATAACCTGTGCTTGGCTGCTTGCACACTAACGCGCATCACACAAACACTATTACTTACTCAACATTCCACCCCCGCGCAAAATGACCAAGTATCGGACCAATCGCTGCCAAAAAAAACAATGTAGAAAATTGCGCCATTTTTTTTTAAATAACGTCGCATCGCTTTAATCTGAGTTTGTAACAGGTATGTTATCTATAACCTGACTTTAATACAACTACTACTACTACCCACTACAACTACTACTACTACTAACTACTATTCTACTTTTTTTTATTTGCAATACCTTTGTGCTCTTCTATGTTAATATATTGTCCTGTTAAGTATCTGTGTGTACATAAATAAATAATATTTTTATTTGCGGTTTAACTACTTTACGAGTATAAACGTTTTCACGCTTAAACCAATGAACCGGTCAGCCTGAAATTTTGCAAAGACGTTGTCAGGTGTACAGAAACGGACATGGAGTACCTTTCATCTCAAAAAAAGTACTGTTCCCGAGGAAAACAACAATACCGTTATAATGATAACGATGGCGCCACATGTCTTTCGAATCATGATTGAATTATATTATTACAAGCAGAGTACAACCCGAATTGATTGTCAAATTCTAAAATAACGCGAGTAAAGCCGCGGGCAAAAGCTAGTATTGACGTATAACGTCTAATAAATCGATGAACGCCGGCTGCCTGCACGAAGAAAGGATAACTCACTGTCCCGTTACGCTCATTGTATGCTTGCGCCGTATGCTAGTATGCGATCATTTCATTAATATTTTGTTATGACGTTGTCATGTTAAACTATCGTCCGTAAACCAACTTTACAGACAACCTATTTTTTTTAATAATAAATTCACGGGAAGAAATGTCGCAGGCAACATCTAGTTAGTAAATCAAATTATGATTACATCGATATCACACTGTTGTACGTACACTAAAATTAAATAATTGTGTTTATAATTAAATTTCGATTTTTATCGCTTTAAATATTCAGTGCTATTAAGACCGCGTCGTTTAAACGAAATTTTTATTGTGGATTTAGTTTAAACAATTTTAATGGCGCTCCCAATCACATCAATATGTCGTTTTTTTTACATTCGTAAGTATACACTTTTCTTTCTAATGTCACACCCATTATAAGTGCCGCCACAATTAACATTCATTTCCTTTTCTTACCTCTCCCATCCACTATCATTAATACTGTAAATAGGATATTTCCCATGTTCTATTTGTTTTGAATTCCCCATATTTCGGCGCTGTTGCAAGCACCATGATCACGGATAAACTGAAGTTATTGCGGGTGTTTATGAGCAGACAGAACGATCTACCCTCTTTCTTGTTCGTTTTTCGCACTCGGTACCTCTACCACTGTCACTCACAACTCGATTCTTTCCCAGCCATCTAAACTTTTCCCATCTATGTTGGGGTCGGCTTCCATCCATTCTAACCGGATACAGCTGAATACCAGTATTTTACATGGAGCGACTGCCTATCTGACCCCCAACCCAGCTAGTACTGGTTAATACGATACCACTTGGTAAGACTGGTTGTCAGACTTTCAGGCTCCTTTTTTTTTTTTCTGGTGGGAATTTGGGAAATCGTCAAATGACTCCTCCCGCTCTAGGCGGAGCGGAAAGGAGTGTCAGACTTTTACTGACTAAAAACCACCCATGTTCCTTCTTTTGCCCTTTATGTTCCAGGGCCGCGGTATCTCTTTCGAACAGTCTCGCAGCCCTGGCAGGCATCGGCCCTTGCGGGCCCCTCCCGTTTGCTGACATCTCTTTGAGGCGCGCGTGGAACACGAACGCGCCGTCGACACGGCCTGTCGTCATAAGACGGACGGACGGCGAGTTAACCCATTACTCACCGTCCACAGGCACGCGCCTACGGTGGCCGAGAGCCATCACGGCGTGGCCCCCGACGCCCGGTGCTTCTCCCGCGGCGGCCACCTCCTTCGCTAGCATGACTGCTTCTAAGAAGGAGGTGCTGGCTTCCCATTCCCTCTCGCCCCGGACCATGGCTTGAACCACGGCCGGACGCGAGAGACTTTCAGGCCACTGACTACATGTAAAACTCTGTCAAACATCTTTATTGTACAGCCGGAACCAACCGCTTTCCAAAGCACGAAGACAACTTTGTAAGCAAAAAATCAATCAATTCGTATTCGCTTTAAAAATAATTAAAATTATTACACTATCCGCTATACCGCTATAATGGTGTATCACGCATGCGTCTGCTCAGTAATACGATGGGGAAACTCTTCCGATATGGCGAAGAAGATCTTCGCCCAAAAAAAGTGTATTCGTGCAATATTCAAAATGCAGTGGTCTGACTCATGCAGGCTTATATTCAAGTCGCACAATCTATTGACGGTCCCATGCATTTATATTTACGAAGTTGCCAGGTTTGTGAGGTCCAATCTTGAACTATTTGAATGAAAAGATAACACAAAGAAAAGGAAACATTTAGATTATTTTTTTCCAGTCCGTTCGAGTCCAGACGTACTGCGGGTTATCACCCATTCCTTGTCGATGTTCCACACATTCGCACGAAGCGCTTCGCGACATCGTTTATTATGCGCACAGCCAAGGAGTGGAATTCCCTGCCTTCGTCAGTGTTCCCAAGTTCATATGACCCCAATCTATTTAAGTCGCGAGTTAATAGGCTTCTTTTGGGTTAGCTCGTTCCATCGTCGACCTCATCTCTGTCCTCAGGACTAGATTGAGGTCAAGAGTCCATTTTATATAAAAAAATAAATAAAAATAAAAAAGTTTCCCAATGCTTGGGAAAACCCTTTATGATCAATAATAAATCGATTACTAAGATTTCTTCTAAATTGTCTTGTCATCATTTTAAAGGCAGCAATGCCGACTCGCACTTGGCCGGTTTTTTTTTTTTGTTTGGGATGGGAAATCATCAAATGACCCATCCCGCTCTGGGCGGAGCGGAAGGGAGTGTCAGACTTTTACTGAGTGAAACCCATCCATGTTCCTTCTTTTGCCCTTTGTGTTCCAGGGCCGCGGTATCTCTTTCGAACAGTCCCGCAGCCCTGACAATGCTTTGCCTAGGTCAATTACTCAACTACCCTTCAATAAGTTTTGTGTTGCGTTGCGGAAGTGGTAGTCACAAGAGTGTTTTTATTCGATAGATGAATCTTTCAAAAGTGTCCCTGTAAATTTTATACTTTAAAGCACAGGCATATTTAACTGTTGGCGACAAAATGCCCTACTAAATAATATTTTAAGTTTAAAAAAAATATATATTGCATGCTTTAAATTGGCCAAATGTGAGTTACTAAATATTTTATTTATATGAACTTCATGTACCTGCCATATTGAATGAATTGAATTGAATTTTGTAATGGGTGGTTGTTGTAAATGGCGGTCCTCTCGAGGTTGTTCGAGAATATGTTTACCTCGGGCAAACTCTGCAGTTTGGTAAGAACAACTTTGAGAGGGAGGCTAATAGAAGAATCCAGCTGGGCTGGGCAGCGTTTGGGAAGCTTCGCCGGGTCTTCTCGTCGCGTATTCCACAGAGCCTAAAGACTAAGGTCTTCAATCAGTGCGTCCTGCCTGTTATAACATACGGAGCCGAAACGTGGACACTGACGGTACGGCTGGTCCATAAATTTAAAGGTCGCTCAGCGGGCTATGGAACGGGCTATGCTTGGAGTCTCTCTGAGGGATCGCATCCGGAACGAGGTGATCCGACAGAGAACCAGAGTTGTCGACATAGCCCACAGAATAAGTAAGCTGCAGTGGCAATGGGCCGGTCATATTAGCCGCAGGACCGATGACCGTTGGGGTAGACGTGTTCTTGAATGGAGACCGCGAATTGGCAAACGTAAGGTGGGACGCCCTCAGGCACGGTGGAGTGACGATGTCCGCGGGGTGGCTGGTAGCAACTGGATGAGAGTTGCTGAGAATTGAGTTGAGTGGCGTGCGATTGAGGAGGCCTATGTCCATCAGTGGACTGCTATAGGCTGATGATGATGATGATGATGAATGGGTGGTCACCCATCCACGGACTGACCTCGACAAGCACTGTCTACCTATAACGAAAGTGCCGTTAAATTAAATTACCCATTGTTTTTGTTTCAGTTTCATTGACACTGGCGGCGGAAAAGTACCATCGACTTGATGACCATATGGGAATGCATGAGAAAACAAAAATATGCGAACTATCAAAGGATCTTCTCAAGGATTCGTTGCTCAAAATGCGACAGATTGTGGAAATAAGAATAGAACATGAAAAGCAAGTTGCATTTGCTATTGGAATGATAATGGGTGCGTTGTATATAAAGTTTCATCATCACCATACTTTTATTTTTCTTCATCAGATCCTACGTACTTTTTTTTTTTTCATAATACGTTGCCTCACACTAGGAATTTCTCCTGCATCGTGGGTGCGTTTACAAACATTTAAACTCACATACACAAACAGCCAGACCCGGAACAATTCTCTGTAGGCCATACAAATATTTGTTCCGTGCGGGGATCGAACCCGCGACACGCAACGCAGCAGTCAATCTCTCAGCCACTGCGCCAACCGTGCCGTCTTTCTTGTCTTCCCTATTACTCGTCAATTCGACAAAAACTACTCAGAGGATATCTTGATGCACGCTAATAAATTTTTAGTCACTTCGCACGTAAATGTGGTTTTCTTGAACATTATTGACATCCGTTCCATTTACCAATTACAAAAGAAACGTTAGTCTTACAATTCTGTATTGAAGTAAACAGGAATTTTAAAAAAAAACGTCGTTCCATTTTATTGTATACTAGCGACCCGCCCCGGCTTCGCACGGGTGCATGTGTTATACATAAAAACCTTCCTCTTGAATCACTCTATCTATTAAAAAAAACCGCATCAAAATCCGTTGCGTAGTTTTAAAGATTTAAGCGGTCAAAGGGAAATAGGGACAGAAAAGCGACTTTGTTTTATAATATGTAGTGAAGTATTTTTTTTTTCTTTAAAACGTAGGCCTCCACGGCCCACACTAATTTCTACTGTATCGTGGGTGCGCTTACAAACATTTAAACTCAACAAAAAACAGCGAGACCCGGAACAACTATTTATATATATATATGTGAACGGCTATACAAATATTTGCTCAGCCACTGCGCCAACCGCGCCGTCAAATAATTGTACTTAACTAGTTTCTTTCTAGCCATATCATCGTTCACACAGTCCATCCATCTTTTTATTAGTTTCTAGTTTGATCTCGCTCTCACATGCTGAAAACCGTATCTGTTGTTTCATGCGAAATTGATGAGACAACGTGGTCAAAATAACGAAGTTAATAATAATAATAATCAATAATAATAATAAGGCAACACTGGAGTCAACACGTCGCTCAAACTTTTATCTTCAAATTTTCGGAAATTTAAATAATATTATACATATTTTTAAACAGTTGTGACACCACGAATCCATTTTTTTAAATATAATAGTTTTTAATTAATATATAACAGCAAGATGAACCCTTTTATCCATAAACATAAGAAAAAAACTGTAATTTCCAATGACATATGTCATTTAAGTGAAAATACTCAATAAAATTATGAGCATGATAAAACTAAAATGTTGACCCGTGCAGCCGCTCGACGCACACGCCTATCGCCTCCGGACCCGTCGCTCAGCCCCGCCTCGCCGCCGCCGGACTCCAGCCCCGTCGTGAGTGCTGTGACACCGGCCGTGGCAGTTGCGTCGAGCTCGAGTGACGAGTATTTCTCTCCGCCCACGACGCCACCACCTGTTCGTCGACGGGGAGGACGCCGGCCGCCGGATGGTTTAGGACCTCGAGGCCCACCGGCCTCTGATAGGGTCCCAGCTCCCGGCGGGAGTGTGCAGCGCATGCGATGGACGCAATCCATCAATGAAAATGTCATGCGCGCATACTATGGGGCTACAGAGGGGGGAAACAACCTGACCGCGTACCGTGTTCGGATGCTCTCTCTGTTTCAGGTGCTTGAGCCAGCTGTCAACGTGTCGGCGCAACGACTGTCGGATCAGGTGCGAGTCATACAGCGTAATCGTATGCTGGATGACACCGCACTTGATCGCTTGCGGACTGAAATGCAGAGTAGCCATGTCATTGCCACGCCGTCGCAGGCTGTGGTTCCACCACAATTTACCGCAGCACCAAATCGCGATAACGACGTGAGTAATGACATGGTTACTAATGTAAGTACCCAGTGCAGTGAGGATATGAGGAGTGCTTTGGAGGGTGCGATTCGGGAATATCGGTTCATGCAACCCGACCGCAGACCACGCTTACCTCGTTTGCCCATGCATAACAAAAATAGGGTGCTGGTGGCTGTTCTGGATTCGCAGTTGTCAAACTATTTTGACAACTGCGAAGACCTCACCGATGCTCACTCAATCCTGTATTGTGCGGCTGTTGCGGCATGTCGTGTAGCTCATGTTAAATTTTCTGATGACAGAGCTACACGACCTAAACCAGTCGTACCGGCATGGCAGTACAGGATTGAACGACGTATTGATGGGGCCAGAGCACTCATCGGCAAACTAATCTGCTTCAGGGAGGGCAATACTCGCCCTAGAGTGATGCGTTTTGTGAGGCGGGCGTTCTCGGGTACTGATATCAGTCCTCGAGACTACATGTCCCGTGTCACAGAGCGCATCGACTTCCTGAAGCAGAAAGTGTATGCGTGGGCAAACCGTATTCGTAGGTATAAGCGGCGGGTGGATCGATACACTCAGAATCGCACATTCCAAAGAGATGAAAGGTGGGTTTATAGGGCTTGGGAGCGACCGGACCAAGGTGTGGCTGACGCGCACCTGCCGGATGATGATGCCATATGTTCGTTCTGGCGCAGCATCTGGTCGGTGCCTGTTAGCCATACCGAGGGTGAATGGACCCGGGAGGTTGAGCGAGCATGCGATCCGGTACCAGAAATGGGGGCAATCACTATCAGCCCCCAAGACGTAGTTCGTGCAGTCCGTCCGTTACCTAACTGGAAATCCCCAGGGCCGGATGGGCTGCACAACTTCTGGATTAAATGGTTTACTAGGTCGCATGCTCGCCTGGCGACCCTGTTCCAGTCAGCCTTAGAGTCAGGGTCGCTGCCCGAGTTCCTAACAACAGGTATAACCCACCTGCTCCATAAATCGGGTAGTACTGCGGAACCCAACAACTATAGACCTATTACCTGTCTCCCGACAGTATATAAAGTTCTTACATCCATTTTGAGAGCTAAAATTAGCAAACACATTGATGACAATTCTATCATGTCCGCTTCTCAAAATGGATGTAGGAACGGGTCCCGCGGTACTAAGGAGCTACTCCTCATTGATATGGCCATTAGTCAACAGGCTCGTCGTTCCCGAAGGGATCTGTCGACATGTTGGATAGACTATAAGAAGGCCTATGACTCTGTGCCACATACATGGCTCATGAGGGTGCTAGAGCTGTATAAAGTTGATGCAACTCTGCGCACCTTCCTGATGTCATGTATGGGGCAATGGAGGACAGTCCTTCGCTATCCAGGATGTCGGCAAATCCAGAGGAATAGCGAGCCCATAAGGATAGAGCGAGGTATATTTCAGGGTGATAGTTTGAGTCCACTTTGGTTCTGCTTAGCCTTGAATCCTCTTAGCACGCTGCTGGAGGATTCAGGTCTAGGCTATCGGTTGAGGAGAGGTGGTCAAGTTATATCTCACCTCCTTTACATGGATGACCTGAAACTCTTTGCCCCCAACGATTTGCAATTGATGGAGCTACTGAAGGTAACTGAGACTTTCAGTAGCGCCATCAGGATGGAATTCGGTGTGGACAAATGTGCGGTCATGCATGTAAAGCGAGGGGAGATTGTGGAGTCTGTGGGAACCCAGCTCTCGGTTTCCATAAATCTTAGATCTCTCTCAGCAACCGAAACCTATAAGTATTTGGGTATGTCGGAAGCGCTGGGTATCAATGTTACTGACATGAAGCAATCGTTGAAGGAGCGCTTCTTTGGCCGCCTGAAAAAAGTATTTAATAGTCTTTTATCAGGCGGAAATAAGGTGCGTGCCTTCAACGGTTGGGTCATGCCGGTTTTGATGTACTCTTTCGGCATACTCAAATGGACTCAAACTGAACTAGACGCCCTGGATAGGAAGGTCCGTACATTGTTGACGGTATATCGAATGCATCACCCGCGTTCTTCGGTTATGAGACTGTATATCCCGCGGAGGTGTGGGGGTCGAGGCTTTTTAAACGCCAAGACTCTCCACAATCGCGAAATATGCAGTCTCAGGGAATATTTCCTAGAAACCGACGTGGAGATGCATCGAGATGTGGTCGCGGTGGACAAGGGCCTCACCCCGCTCTCCTTGGCTAAAGAGAACTGGCGCAAACCTGTAGTACTTGATACCAACGACCGCAGGGAGGTATGGCAGAGTAAGGAGCTTCACGGACGCTTTTTCCGGGCCCTGCATGGGCCCGATGTAGATCTATCAGCGTCCGTAGCCTGGCTACGCTCCGGAGACCTCTTCGGAGAAACTGAAGGTTTTGTCTGTGCAATTATGGATGAAGTTATGATGACGAATAACTACCGGAGATTTATTGTGAAGGACGGCACGGTTGACATATGTCGGGCATGCCACCGTCCAGGCGAATCAATCCGTCACATTATCTCCGGGTGTTCTCGTCTGGCTAACGGAGAGTACTTGCATAGACACAACCTTGTAGCCAGGATTATCCATCAGCAACTTGCTCTAAAATACAACCTTGTGGAATCGGAAGTTCCGTACTATAGGTATGTGCCCGACCCAGTTCTCGAAAATGGCAATATCACACTGTACTGGGATCAATCCATCATCACTGACAGGACTATTGTGGCCAATAAGCCTGATATAGTGGTGGTGGATCGATCAGAGCGGCGCGCAATGATTGTTGACATAACCGTCCCGCATGACGAGAACCTCGTGAAAGCTGAGAAAGATAAGCAAATCAAGTATCTTGATTTGGCTCGCGAGGTTGTCGACATGTGGGATGTGGACTCAGCGATCATTGTGCCGATAGTCGTGTCAGCCCATGGCTTAATTGCCAAGAGCCTCGACCAATATCTAAGGAGGCTCTCGTTAGGCAGCTGGATCAAGGGCTTGATTCAGAAAGCGGTACTTCTGGACACGGCTCGTATAGTTAGGAGGTTCCTCTCTCTGGAGCCCTGACCGCCGGTAGCTTGGACCCTGTTCCCGATACCGGTGGGCTACTATTTTTTATATTTTTAAATGTTTTTTTATATTGTTTCATAGTTAAATATTTAAAAATGTAATGAATGTGTAAAAAAATGAATAAAGGAAATAATAATCAGCTGGCAACACTAGAGTCAACACGTCGCTCAAATTTTATCATCAAATTTTACGAAATTTAAATAATATATCCATATTTTTAAACAGTGTGTCACCACCACGAATCCATTTCTTTAAATATAATCGTTTTTAAATAATAACAAACAGAAAGATGAACCATATCCATAAATATAAAAGAAAAAAACTGTTCCTGCAAATGACATATTATGTCATATACGAAATAGTGAAAACTCAATTTTAGATAATGCGAATCAAGTTATAACAATAATGTTGACTCGTGCAGCTGCACAACGCGCACGCCTACTGCCTCCGGACCCGTCGCTAAGCTCCGCCTCGCCGCCGCCGGACTCCAGCCCCGTCGTGAGTGCTGTGACACCGGCCGTGGCAGTTGCGTCGAGCTCCAGCGACGAGTATTTCTCTCCGCCCACGACGCCACCACCTGCTCGTCGACGGGGAGGACGCCGGCCGCCGGACGGTTTAGGACCTCGAGGCCCACCGGTCTCTGATAGGGTCCCAGCTCCCGGCGGGAGTGTGCAGCGCATGCGATGGACGCAATCCATTAATGAAAATGTCATGCGCGCATACTATGGGGCTACAGAGGGGGGAAACAACCTGACCGCGTACCGTGTTCGGATGCTCTCTCTGTTCCAGGTGCTTGAGCCAGCTGTCAACGTGTCGGCGCAACGACTGTCGGATCAGGTGCGAGTCATTCAGCGTAATCGTATGTTGGATGATACCGCACTTGATCGCTTGCGGACTGAAATGCAGAGTAGCCATGTCATTGCCACGCCATCGCAGGCTGTGGTTCCACCACAATTAACCGCAATACCAAATCGCGATAACGACGTGAGTAATGACAGGGTTACTAATGTAAGTACCCAGTGCAGTGAGGATATGAGGAGTGCTTTGGAGGGTGCGATTCGGGAATATCGGTTCATGCAACCCGACCTCAGACCACGCTTACCTCGTTTGCCCATGCATAACAAAAATAGGGTGCTGGTGGCTGTTCTGGATTCGCAGTTGTCAAACTATTTTGACAACTGCGAAGACCTCACCGATGCTCACTCAATCCTGTATTGTGCGGCTGTAGCGGCATGTCGTGTAGCTCATGTTAAATTTTCAGATGACAGAGCTACACGACCTAAACCAGCCGTACCGGCATGGCAGTACAGGATTGAACGACGTATTGGTGGGGCCAGAGCACTCATCGGCAAACTGATCTGCTTCAGGGAGGGCAATACTCGCCCTAGAGTGATGCGTTTTGTGAGGCGGGCGTTCTCGGGGACTGATATCAGTCCTCGAGACTACATGTCCCGTGTCACAGAGCGCATCGACTTCCTGAAGCAGAAAGTGTATGCATGGGCAAACCGTATTCGTAGGTATAAGCGGCGGGTGGATCGATACACTCAGAATCGCACATTCCAAAGAGATGAAAGGTGGGTTTATAGGGCTTGGGAGCGACCGGACCAAGGTGTGACTGACGCGCACCTGCCGGATGATGATGCCATGTGTTCGTTCTGGCGCAGCATTTGGTCGGTGCCTGTCAGTCACACTGAGGGCGATTGGATCCGGGAGGTTGAACAAGCGTGTGATCCAATACCAGAAATGGGGGCAATCATCATCAGCCCCCAAGACGTAGCTCGTGCAGTCCGTCCGTTGCCTAACTGGAAATCTCCAGGGCCGGACGGACTGCACAACTTCTGGATCAAGTGGTTCACAAGATCGCACGCTTGCTTGGCATCCCAGTTTCAATCAGCCTTAGAGTCAGGGTCGCTGCCCCAGTTCTTGACGACAGGAATTACCCACCTGCTCCATAAATCAGGTAGTACTGCGGAGCCCAAAAATTATAGACCAATCACTTGTCTACCAACGGTCTATAAAGTTCTTACATCCATTTTGAGAGCTAAAATCAATCAACATATTGAGACTAATTCTATCATGTCTGCCTCTCAGAATGGATGTAGGAACGGGTCCCGCGGTACTAAGGAGCTGCTCCTCATTGATATAGCCATTAGCCAACAGGTTCGCCGCTCCCGAAAGGATCTGTCAACATGTTGGATAGACTATAAGAAGGCCTATGATTCGGTGCCTCATACATGGCTCATGAGGGTGCTACAGTTGTATAAAATTGATGCAACTCTGCGCACCTTCCTGATGTCATGTATGGGGCAATGGAGGACAGTCCTTCGCTATCCAGGATGTCGGCAAATCCAGGGGAATAGCGAACCGATAAGGATAGAGCGAGGTATATTTCAGGGCGATAGTTTGAGTCCACTTTGGTTCTGCTTGGCCTTGAATCCTCTTAGCACGCTGCTGGAGGATTCAGGTCTAGGCTACCGGTTGAGGAGAGGTGGTCAAGTTATATCTCACCTCCTTTACATGGATGACCTGAAACTCTTTGCCCCCAACGATTTGCAACTGATGGAGCTACTGAAGGTAACTGAAGCTTTCAGTAGCGCCATCAGGATGGAATTCGGTGTGGACAAATGTGCGGTCATGCATGTAAAGCGAGGGGAGATTGTGGAATCTGTGGGAACCCAGCTCTCGGATTCCATAAATCTTAGATCCCTCTCAGTAACCGAAACCTATAAGTATTTGGGTATGTCGGAAGCGTTGGGCATCAATGTTGCTGACATGAAGCATTCGTTGAAGGAGCGCTTCTTTGGCCGCCTGAAAAAAGTATTTAATAGTCTTTTATCAGGCGGAAATAAGGTGCGTGCCTTCAACGGTTGGGTCATGCCGGTTTTGATGTACTCTTTCGGCATACTCAAATGGACTCAAACAGAACTAGACGCCCTAGATAGGAGGGTCCGTACATTGTTGACGGCATATCGAATGCATCATCCGCGTTCTTCGGTTATGAGACTGTATATCCCGCGGAGGTGTGGGGGTCGAGGCTTTTTAAACGCTAAGACTCTCCACAATCGCGAGATATGCAGTCTCAGGGAATATTTCCTAGAAACCGACGTGGGGATGCATCGAGATGTGGTCGCGGTGGACAAGGGCCTCACCCCGCTCTCCTTGGCTAAAGAGAACTGGCGCAAACCTGTAGTACTTGATACCAACGACCGCAGGGAGGTATGGCAGAGTAAGGAGCTTCACGGACGCTTTTTCCGGGCCCTGCATGGACCCGATGTAGACCTATCAGCGTCCGTAGCCTGGCTACGTTCCGGGGACCTCTTCGGGGAAACTGAAGGTTTTGTCTGTGCAATTATGGATGAAGTTATGATGACGAATAACTACCGGAGATTTATTGTGAAGGACGGCACGGTTGACATATGTCGGGCATGCCACCGTCCAGGCGAATCAATCCGTCACATTATCTCCGGGTGTTCTCGTCTGGCTAACGGAGAGTACTTGCATAGACACAACCTTGTAGCCAGGATTATTCATCAGCAACTTGCTCTAAAATACAATCTTGTTGAATCGGAAGTTCCGTACTATAGGTATGTGCCCGACCCAGTTCTCGAAAATGGCAATATCACACTGTACTGGGATCAATCCATCATCACTGACAGGACTATTGTAGCCAATAAGCCTGATATAGTGGTGATGGATCGATCAGAGCGGCGCGCAATGATTGTTGACATTACGGTCCCGCATGACGAGAACCTCGCGAAAGCCGAGAAAGATAAGCAAATCAAGTATCTTGACTTGGCTCGCGAGGTTGTCGACATGTGGGATGTGGACTCAGCGATCATTGTGCCGATAGTCGTGTCAGCCCATGGCTTAATTGCCAAGAGCCTCGACCAACATCTCAGGAGGCTCTCGTTAGGCAGCTGGATCAAGGGCTTGATTCAGAAAGCGGTACTTCTGGACACGGCTCGTATTGTTAGGAGGTTCCTCTCTCTGGAGCCCTGACTGCCGGTAGCTTGGACCCTGTTCCCGATACCGGTGGGCTACTATTTTTTATATTTTTAAATGTTTTTTTTATATTGTTTTATATTAAAATATTTAAAAATGTAATTGATATGTAAGAAAATAAATAAAGGAAATAATAATAATAGTTTTTATTTCGTAAAAATACAGATTTAACAATTTTTTTTTTTTTTTTAAATACAGTTTAAAAGAGCTTTGGTAGTAGAATACAATCAAGGATCTAATCTTATATATCTGTACACAATATGGGAAACCCTGCCTCTCAAACTAGGTAACCTGTATCTTGAGAGACAGTGATTCTTAAAATATGATGCTATAAGTATTAGTACTAGACTGTATCGGTCTACCTGAGCGATTGAAGACAATAAAGTTAATTTAATTTAAGCTAGTTTATATAATTATTTTATACGTGGTGTGTGTGTGTTTGCGTGTGGCTGTGTGTTTGTGTTTGCGTGTGCCTGAGTGTTTGTGTGTGTGGGTGGGTGTGTTGTGTGTAATTGGAGATATGAAGGTAGTTAGATGACGTACTTGAGTAAGGATTCTGTTTGTAGATAGTCCTGTTTCAGTAGCCATTCCGTTAATTTTAATTTTATTTCATATTTGTTTAGATCCACAATGTTTAAGTTTTTGTGAATTTGTTTGTAGATGTATGTGCTTAATGTGTAGTATTGGTGTTGAGCGAAGGTGGTTTTGTGAGGGGTACTTAAGGGTAGCTTTTTCCTTTTTTTAGGGTCAGTTGGGGGAACGCTAGCGTGTTTTCTAACAGTAGACTGCAGTACAAAAAGCTGGCGCACTGAAAGTACATTGGAATCGGCGTATTAATATATTACGCGTATTATTAATATATATTGGAACTCCTAGGGGTACGAGGAAACACCCTCGAAATTTTCAAAGATTATCTTAACAACCGGACCCAACGAGTAAAAATTGGAGAGCACATAAGTGATGAAGTATCAACCACTTACGGTGTACCCCAGGGAAGTATTTTAGGCCCCACCCTCTTCCTAATATACGTCAATGAGTTGTGCCAAATGACTATCCCCAACTCCAAGATCATTGCGTATGCAGACGACACCGCAGTCATAGTTTACGGGCCAACTTGGGATAGCGTTAAGCGCTACGCAGAAACGGCATTAACTAGTATAATGAAATGGCTCAACCTAAACTTACTTACCCTAAACTGCGATAAAACATCGTACATTCCATTCGCTATCCGGCGTAACAACTTACCCGACAAATCTTTCTCCATAATAGCGCACACCTGCTCCAAACAATCCACACAATGCTCATGTCCGACACTTACAAGAACTGATAATGTGATATATATATATATAATATCTGGGTGTCCAAATAGATGAAGGATTACGATGGGACAAACAGGTTGACGCCATTACTACTAGAACTATTAAACTTTTGCATATTTTCAAATCCCTTAGAGACTCGGCTGCGCCTGATACCCTGAAGATGGTGTACTATGCATTATGTCAATCCATCATTGGATATTGCATCATAGTATGGGGTGGTGCAAATAAAACCAGCCTTCTGAGGATTGAAAGAGCGCAGAGAGCCGTGACAGCATCGTAGTCTATGCGGGTAGCTATGTGGAGTGGTTTATTATCTGGGGTTTTGTTGGTAATAGTAAGTAGCACGGGCTTGTGGTCTGTGATATGTGAGTCAAGTATAAGGGTAGTAACGGGAAGGGTAGTTTTAACTAGTGCATGGTCTAGACAGCTATCCAGCCGAGTGCTGTAACGGTGGGTTGGAAGAAGACCGTGGCAGGCATTTAGAATGAGATAGTTGAAACAGCGATCATCTGTACTATTGGGTTTGAGGTCTATATTAATATCACCTACAAGGATTATATTTTTGTAGGAGGAGAGGCTTACGTAGACACTATTTAAACTATCCAAAAAATTGTCTGTACTTTCTTTGGAACTGTATGACGGGGATCGATACACTGCTACAATAGCGATATTTTGGTTAACTATATGACATACCAAGCAATTCCCATCCACAAATTGAGGTTCCAACGCCGAGGTTCGGAGAGCTTGCTTTGTAAAGATAACAATTCCATCATTTTGGTTACTGTTTATTCCGGTACAGTAAGAATCGTATCCAACCAAAACAGGCATATTACTTACTTTACTAAGCCAACATTCTGTAAGGATTACCACATCTAAATCAAGTTTTGTTGAGTACATTAGTACCTGAAGTTGGTCAAAGTTTTTATTTAAGCTACGGATATTTAAGTGTAGTATTTTTATGTTGGTATTGGTGGTGTTAATATATTCAATACAATTTTCTGGGGCACATTTAAATGAGTTACCCACTGTTGGCGAGTCAAGCTCGTTGCATATACTATTTATGTTAGCCATTGGGAGAGTGTAGAAACAACGTGAGGTGACGCAAAGTTGAGAATTCTATAGTTAGGATTTGCTTAGTATGTAATATGTCGTTTATTATTTGTTTTTTTGTGTAAGAATTGTTGTTATAGCAAGTGTGTTTATGGGAGTGAGTTGTGAGTGTATTATTGTGTAGAGTGCGTATGCCAAGGTGAGTTTTTATTTGTGTGATGATGTGAATGTTAAATAATTTGTGTATGTTTTCAGATTTAGAAGCAAATACAATATCGAAAAATAACAATAGTAAACAGATGTATGCTAATATATAGCTCTTTACCATTCGGATTACTAGTCACATGCCAGTGTTATCTATATCCTGGAGACATTTTTCAGAATTGATTAACAGTTGTTTGTCACCTTCGTTTTTGCGCAAAAATATGTTACCGTTGGAAACCCAGCAGAATTTAAACTTGTGGTTTTTCGCGAACTCTCTTGATTGGTAGAACAGTTTTTTGGTGTTACCCGGAAGCTGTTCCGTGACATAAACCGGCTGACAAGTTCCTGGAATACCAATGAGACTAGTATTTAATTTATCTTCCTTGTCCTTGGCTTTGTTGAACGTTCGGACTGCCGATATAAGTGTCTCCTTTTTCAGAACAGAAGAAAATTCAGCTATAATCGGTCGTGTTGTAGTAGAGGCACTCGATGATTTCCCGGGCAAGCGATAAATATCCCTCAGTTCAGCGTCTTTTATAGATACTCCGACAGCTTCGCCAATGCTGCATACAGTTTTTGCAAGAGTGGCATTGGTTTCAGTGTTACATTGCGGTATATTTCGGATTTCGATGCCTGACGACCTTGATTTATGTTGTATTATTCTTATTCTTGTATTCTTTTCTCTAGACTTTCTATATACTGTCTCTGTTCGCGGCGTTCCTTTCTAAGGCTTTCAACTTCTTTTTTCAACTCCTCAAATTGTTGGTTTATGAAAGACATAGATCTAACTATCTCCTCGTTTGACTTGTGTATTTCCGTATTAGATGCCTGAATCTGGGTGTTCTGGGATTTTATTTCTCCAATATCAGACGCCAGTTTCGCCATATCGGGGGAAAGAAGTTTCGCACTGGAATAATAGTAAACTGTATACAGTATAACATATGCCAAATAACAGCTTTCTAGTCTTTGTGCTAAGCTGCGGACAGGCAGACAGACGGACATGTTGAAACTATAAGGGTTCCTTGTTGACTACGGAACCCTAAGTCCCTAACCATGTCAGTATACAGAGATAAAATCGGTGGTAGATGGTGAAGAAAAAATCTATAAAACCAATCTAGTTACTGTATGCCGTGGGGTCCCGCAAGGCTCCGTTCTAGGTCCAATTTTCTTTATAATATTTTTAAATGACTTGATTGAGTATATTCAAAGATTCATTTTAATGACATAAAACTTATGTTTTTTGCTGATGACACAAATGCAATAGTGTCTGCACGCGACATATTATATTATAGAACTAGAATCCAAAATTAATACTATATTAAAAGCTTTTGAAAACTGGTTTGGTACAAATAATTTAAAAGTTAATGTAAATAAAATAAAGTGCGTATTATTCAAGCCGACGGATGGTGCGAAATAACGCTAAGATGGGTCTAGTCATCCAGTGGCTCACTTGACCTTGGTGTTCTCAATGACTAATATTATAGTTTTCTTTGGGTGTTCTGTTGCAAATGTGATCTGCTTAATATTTTAGTTACCAAAGAGTAATAATATTTAAGCTTTTTATATATATATAGTTTGATTTTTCTGCTGTCTGTACGGAAATAAACAATATGGCGGATTTTTTTTTCATGAAAATAGAGCTGTGGCGAGTTTACACATACTTTATTTCGTGGTGAATTTACTTTGTGGCGAATGTACAATAACCCGTGGTATCTTGTGGTAACAAAGTCGAAGTAGTTGAAAATGTCAAATTCCTGGGAGTTCACATTGACGCATTATTAAATTGGAAGGTTGAGACATTGTCTAAAACAAAGTCTGTTAGCTCTGCATGCTATGCAATTAGAACCCTAAGGGAAGAACCTCCACTTAGGAGGGTGTATTTCGCTTTGGTTGAGTCTAGGCTCAGATATAGTATTGAGTTTTGGAGCAACAGCTACAAATACAATATCCAGTCAGCATTTGTTATTCAAAAAAGAGCTTTAAGGACAATGCTTCGCATAAGACAGACAGAATCGTGCAAGGAACACTTCATAAGACTAAAAATTCTAACAGTGCCATGTCTCCTTTGTTAAGAATTTGCACAAATTTTAAACTGAAGTGCAAAGACGCTAAAGATAGTACTCGTAGGAAAGACTTACGAGTACTTACCTTACACAATTCAACCAAAATTGAAAGTGGTTCGACATAGTCCCAGATATCAATCCGTCTTGCTATACAACAAGTTACCGTTAGAATTTTGACATTGTCATTGCATTGACTGTACTTTTATAGTTCATCTTTTGCGTAATTCACTTTGTTTCCTTTGTTGTTTGTTATTTGTATGTAATGTTTTTGATTTCTTTAGATTTTTGACCTTGTCAAATTTATTGTATGTACCTAGATTATAAGTGAATGATGTGTTCTCCTATAACTGGAAGCGCACACGTGTATTTGTCCCTGTTTTATGTATGCTTGCATGTAATTGTGTAGTTTCTGTTGGAGATCCAATAAATAAATAACTAAATAAAATAAATAAAGGCAAAACCAGTGAAAATTTACTCAAAAACAAATTAAGGACATATTTATTGAGGAAGGACTATTACAGTATTGAAGAGTTCATCAGTTGACAAATGACAATTAAGTAATTAAGTGACCATTAATTTTATTACTTTCATTGTTTTTTTGACGTTATATTTCTTTGATGACTATTAATTATATTATTGAAAAAAAAATTAGTTATTGTTATTTTTTTTTATTATTATTCCCTTTATTCATTTCTTCACAATTTTAATACATTTTTAAATATTTAAGTATAAAAAAACATTTAAAAATATATAAAAAAATATTATTATTATTATCTCTTTATTCATTGTCCTAACATATTATTTACATTGTTAAATATTTTTAGTAACAAAAATTATATAAAAACATTTAAAAATATAAAAAATAGTAGCCCACCGGCATCGGGAACAGGGTCCGAGCTACCGGTGGTCAGGGCTCTTGAGAGAGGAACCTCCTAACAATACGCGCCGTGTCCAAAAGAACTGCCTTCTGAATCAAGCGCTTGATCCAGCTGCCCAGCGAGAGCCTCCTCAGATGGTGGTCGAGGCTATTGGCTATTAAACCATTATTACTATTACTGTTTTTTTTTAGGAATAAATGACTTGACTTGGCTAAAAGTGGTGGTTTACCACTTTGAGTAGGTTTGGTTAATTAAGTTAGGCAGTCCTATAATTCATATTTGATCCAAAATAAATCAATTCCATTCACAGGAAGAGTACGCGAAAAATACCGATATATGTTGGAAACATATCGTGATATAATCGTCTCACACCACGATTGGTTCCAGTTTCCCCCTCCCTCTGTGAGACAGATTCGTCCATTCCACTTTATAATAGCTCTGGAGTTGATGCACTATCTTGAACTAGAGATTGACAAGCTAGTCGATGTTATTCTGGAAGAAGCTGTGCAAGACATTAAACACAGTAGAGACATGGCTGGAGAACAAGCGGAGAAACTCAAAGAAAACCAGGCATCCAACCAAACTAACACCACATCCACAACGACCACGACGAAAAAACCTAAAAAAGTACTGCGTGGTGAGATTTTAGATTTTGAGATCGACATTTTTAATTTTGAGTTTATTTCTTAAGTTTATCTTCAAGAGGAACTACTGGATCATCTTTATAAAATCTGCCTAGCGTTTACTCAACTATACTGGGCTCCGCTTCCAGTCTAAACCGATGCAGCTGAATACTGGTATCCTACATGTAGCGACTGCCTATCTGACCTCGACAACCAAATTTGAACTGGATATTACGAAACCTCTTGGTAGGACGGATTGTCAGGTTTTCGGGCCACTGACTACCTATAACGATTGTCAAAGATTAACAAATAGCTTAACGTGCTATACGAGGTACGGAGGAAACTCAGTATGTAATGGTTGGTACCACATCCACGGACCATCCTGGCCAGCGCTGCTTAATTTTGAAGATCGACCTGGGCGGCTGTTAGTATTCAGCCACGAGCACTTCTTGATCGCAAAGTGACAAACCACAATTATTTTCAGGTAGAGTTGAACGACTTACTGAAGAAGCTGAGAAGAGTTTAATGAGACAAAGATATCTGATGAAGAAACTCGGTCTCCCAATCAATATGACAACGACGAAGAAGCGCTTTTTACACCACTGGCCCGTCGAGGAGTCATGGTCACTAGATAAATACAATTTTAACTATAAGTAAATATAAAAATGGTTTTATTGTTTAAAAAGTCTTTTAGAATTCACAATACCACAATACGCTCCAAAACTGGAATCGCTGATGTGGAGAACAAGACTGCTGGGTTGAAGTGGGATTGGGCGGGTCATGTCTATAGGATGCATCAGGACCGATGGGTTAGAGTCGTCACGCAGTGGGTGCCAGAAGACGGGCGTCGTCGTCGAGGGAGGCCTAGAAAACGCTGGCGTGACGACCTAGACGCGTTTAGGAGAGACTGGCCAGAGAAAACCGCACGGAGAGAAGAGTGGAAGGCTATGGTGGAGGCCTTTGCCCAGCAGTGGGACAATAGGCTAAGAAAAAAAAAAAGTGTTCGGCCGGCGGAGGGCACACCTACCATCTCGTCCAACACCTACCATAGCGCCCCAAGTCACAGCGTGCTGCATCGTGCTGAACAATAAACGAGGCTCTGACGACCGCTAAGTAGTGGTATTACGATTTTCGAAAGGTAAATACGGGTATCTGGTCGAGTCCGTTCTATTGTGTTATATTTCTACTTTCTTTTCAAGTCGAAAAATTTGTTGTTACATCTTCTTGTCTTTGACACAGCTCCACAAGCACACCCCGAAAATACAAAGAAATATTTACGAGTAAAAATTGTCACAAGTACGATATTCTGACCTCCAAAGCAAAAATATTCGAGCTAGCTATGCTATTTTTACTAGAGCAGCTATGCCCGTGGCTTCGCTCACGTGACCGCGGATACTTTTGGCATTATCAGGGTGAAGTCGTGGTATAGTAGAATCAGAATCAGAATCAGAATGTTTATTTGTCAACATAGGTAATTACAGAGTGTGTGAGATGTTACATTTTCGTATGTGCTCTATGTTTTGCCATTTGGCGTACAAATATTATTATCATTTTAAATCAAATTCATTTAGTTACTTGCAACAAATACCTGCATTATATAAAATTATAACAAAACATTAATTAAAATTACAAAAATCAAAGCAAATCAATCAAATAAATATTCTCAGAATGTCAACAATAAAATTTAAGAAATAACAAAAAAATGATAAATGTCAGAAGATAAAAATGTAGTAGATAGTGTCAATTATTAATATAATTTAAAATTAATACAGGAATGACAAAGAAATTAATATAAATCAATAAACTATCCCCACAACAAAAAAATCTAAGGAAGTATTTAGATGTTAAATATCAATACATGAGAATAATATGAACCAAGTCGTGAAGCTGAGTAGGTATATTTCTGACATCCTCTACAAAATAATGTCCCTACGTATTAAAATATCTTTTTTTAATGTTTAATGGGCTTACTCTTGACCTCAATGTAGTCCTGAGGACAGAGATGAGGTCGAAGAAAACAAAAAACCCGAAAAATCCGAAAATGGTTCAAAATATCTATAGTTATAATGTCAAAGTGCAAAATGCCTACGATGACAAATGGCGCTGCCGATTGATTTCATGGCCGAGAGGCAGTATACATTTTGTGACCGGTGTTGCACTATTTTTTTCGGGTAGTTTCGATTGTTTTTAGTGTACAAATTCACTTAAAGTCGAAGGTAAAATCAATGCGCGGGGCAAATAAAAGTATATCGGCCAAATATTTATTACGTGAATTATTTCCCAAACTGTTGTAAAATGATGAAATGGCCGTCCATGTTTTTGCCAATCGTTGCTTGTCAAATAAAAATTTGTAAATTAATTTTAAGTGAAAAGGGAGAATACCAAAAAATACATATTTAATATACATACATGAACAAAAATAACGAATGGGTTGCCTGTCCTTTGTGGGGGAAATTTCTATGTCCCCCACACCCACATAGAAATTTCATTCAGCTTTCTCGCTCAGAATGATGTACTGAATACGTGGTAACCGTTTTCGCGTGGGTGTCCCTTCCACCCCGTATTTGTTCATATAAGTATTTAGATTTAAAAAAGCTTATTTCCATTCGGTAGATAGATGAGTGAAGCTCGATCTTAGACGGGATGTTGAACCAGCATCACGCCTGTGATTCCGGAAAGGTGAGGTAGACGTGTAACTAATAGTACACCCACATTTCGCCAGTTATGTTTAAGGGGCTGTCTCCACGAGCGACAGAATCGCGACGATATTATCGTCGTTGCCACGTATTTCTATACACTCTCTTAGAGGCCGTCTCCACGAGCGAGAGAATCGCGGCGATATTATCGTCCGTGCCACGTATTTCTATACACTCTCTTAGAGGCCGTCTCCACGAGCGAGAGAATCGCGGCGATATTATCGTCCGTGCCACGTATTTCTATACACTCTCTTAGAGGCCGTCTCCACGAGCGAGAGAATCGCGGCGATATTATCGTCCGTGCCACGTATTTCTATACACTCTCTTAGAGGCCGTCTCCACGAGCGAGAGAATCGCGGCGATATTATCGTCCGTGCCACGTATTTCTACACACTCTCTTAGAGGCCGTCTCCACGAGCGAGAGAATCGCGGCGATATTATCGTCCGTGCCACGTATTTCTATACACTCTCTTAGAGGCCGTCTCCGCGAGCGAGAGAATCGCGGCGATATTATCGTCCGTGCCACGTATTTCTATACACTCTCTTAGAGGCCGTCTCCACGAGCGAGAGAATCGCGGCGATATTATCGTCCGTGCCACGTATTTCTATACACTCTCTTAGAGGCCGTCTCCACGAGCGAGAGAATCGCGGCGATATTATCGTCCGTGCCACGTATTTCTATACACTCTCTTAGAGGCCGTCTCCACGAGCGAGAGAATCGCGGCGATATTATCGTCCGTGCCACGTATTTCTATACACTCTCTTAGAGGCCGTCTCCACGAGCGAGAGAATCGCGGCGATATTATTCCATACAAATACGTAATATTGCCGCGATGCTCTCGCTCGTGGAGACAGCCTCTAAGTCCTATGAAATAGGGGGCGAGCCTATTGCCTACTGAGAATTTCCTGGTGGAAAAACTCGATAACACTTTGCCCAACCCGGGAATCTAACCCAGGACCTCATGCTCGCTTCCGACCACTACACCAAGACAGACTATAAAAGCGATTTGAGGCATCAATCCTTAATAATTTTGCAGACCTATCGTTAAAAAATCAAACTATCTTTATTATTAACAGCTTTTCTCATAACTTCATAATCCAGGCTTATTTTTTTTAAGATATTTCTTATTTGTTTATAGCATACGACTTACATTTCAAATACTTAAAAATGACAAAAACAAAAAGTCAATAAAAATCCAAATTAAATAATGAAGGAACTCTCCGTGACATATTTACGAACTGCGTAAACTGCGTAGGTATTGAAAGAGAAGGGCATAAAATACAATGGCAGACTGTTTAATCACACTTATAATTCGAACAGAGTTTCCACTTAGTCGTATCAACTAGAACGAGAAGACAAAATTGATCTTGCAGGGCATTATATCGCTTTTCTCCCACCGGAGGCGTCCGGTAGTTATGGCGGTGGCTTGGCTTGGCTGTAATTGGCTGGCTTGAGTGGCGCGCTATGATTGGCTGAGGCAGTGTGTTGTAACGGTATGGATTATTGATGAATTGCAAATAGAGAAGGAAAAAGACTTCTGGCATAGCAAGAACTTGTGAACTTATCAGACTTCTGTAAGCTACACTACTTTTTGGAAAAATCATCATCATACTCATCATTATCCGTTCTTTTTTTTTTTGTTCCCGGGGTGGAAAATCCACACGGGGGTCTGTCGGACTCTATCCGACTAAAAACCACCCCGGTGTTCCCTTCTCACACTTGCACCGGGGATCATGGGAACTAGTACGCCTTCCACGATCCCCGGCTAGTGCCGGCCCGTGTCTGCGGGCCTCCTCAAGTCTGCGGGGGGAGTGAGGTGTCCTCCCCCGTAACGCCAATAGGGGGGCGCGAGGAACACTACGCGCCACCGCCTCGGGCCCAGTTATACGGGGGGGCGGCGGACGTCATCATTATCCGGCCTGACTTATCCTAATTTACGAGTATTTGAGGTCGGGCAGCATGACTCCATCTTCCATACTTGTCTACAAAACTACATTTCGTTTTTCTACCACACGACCCTTGCTCGACGAGCCAGCCCGCGCCGCTGAGCATGTAGCTTTAAACTCCCTAAATAATAATTTGACCCAGCCTAACCCTAGCTGCCCTCCCCTCAATGACGCACTAAGCCTAGGACCGAACCCCGCAGGGGGTGCCTTAGTCTGCCAGGGCTGCGGGACTCTTCGAAAGAGAAACCGCGGCCCTGGAATACAAAGGGCAAAAGAAGGAACATGGATGGTTTTTAGTCAGTAAAAGTCTGACACTCCCTTCCGCTCCGCCCAGAGCGGGGAGGGGTCATTTGATGATTTCCCACCCACCAAAAAAAAAAAAAAACAAAAGGATAGTCCGGTTAAGCAGTTACAACCGTCTAGAGTTGTTGTACTGCGAGTGGACATATAAACAAAAAACATTTCTTGTTTTTTAATCTCACTGCATCAAAAAAATATTAAAACAAATCACAAAAAGTGAAAATAATGTGGAGGTTCGAACATGCGACCCGCAGTTTACAGTGCGATCATGAAACCGCTGTAATATTCCGTTGACATAAATCTGAAATAGCCGTTGAAACGTCAAACAATTGACGAATACGGACATAATGCAATATTGCTCACCCCCTTAAGCAAGTAGCGAGAGAATATTATATAGCCTAACATTTGAAAAAACCTGCTAGAATTAGTTCATTTTTTTTTATGACACGCGGCGCAGCAGTCAATCGCTCAGCCTCTGCGTCAACCGCGCCGTCAAAGAACAGAATCTACCTATGCAGTAGTTTTTGCACCATTTCGGAACATTGATTTCGATTTTACGATTTTATTATATGTATATTATGTTAAAACAGGGAAAACGGTATGAAATGAAATGAAATGAAAGGACAATGCTCATGGATATATGGAATCACGTACCATGCTGCATCAAAATCAAACTTTGTTTTTTATAGACTACACTGATCGTATTAACTCCTACAAAAATTATTTTTGAAAAAAAAACCCGCGTTTCAGAGTTATTTTATAAAATCGAAACTAACCTAAAAAGTAGGTCTATTTTTTCGACGCTACCAACGACGTATTTTAACACACATACATTACATTATTGCTCTAAAAACAGCGTAATACACTAATATTAGTAAGAATTACGAGTTAAAGTAACATCCACAGTATGCTTGACTGAAACTCGATTTTATTTTAGACCTTTACATTGCCAATAGTCAGTCAGTACAGTACAAATGTCAGATGCCACAGATAAGATAACTATAAACCATAGAGTATAGTAAGTGCTATAAACTAGTCGGGATTTAGGGATGTAATCGATAAATCAAAATCTTTAGGCTGAGAAAATCTATTTTGTTGCAAATAGCAATAAACCAAACTAAATAGATTTGGTGTACTGATCTTACTTAATTGTAATTAATTTTAGAGTCCGCTCGACAGACAAGGGTTTGTTCAATTGAAACGGAACGTCATTTATATTCAGTTGAAACGGAACGTCATATAAAGGGAGTAAAACAATATTCATACTTTTAAACTCGAAAAGTATATTTACAGTTCAAAAATCAAATCCCCGACGCGTAATGCCGTAAAAAAATATGAAACTAATTACTATAATATTTTGGTTTTGAGGCGCGAGACTTTTTGGTACCAACTTTGGTCATTCTCTTTTATTTATTTGCTAGAATATAGGTACACAATAACAACATGGTAAAATAATTTTAGTCTCACTATATTCGACTTATCAGTCGTGCAAATATTTGTAGTACATGCATAATCAATAAGGAGGAAGGAGGTAGGAGTAACACTATCCCCAAATATCAACGCCATCCGCCATATTGTTTTTCAATCTAACCGTGCGACAATATTCCTCATTGTTGGTTGATACTTTGATAGGTAGGTGGGTACTTAGTTTAAATCACACAAAACACTTTGACTCAAACTTTTGTAGTTTGAGTCAAAGTGTTTTGTGTGATTTATTTAATAATGAGAACTCAAATGCATATGTGTGTGTAAAACGTATCCACGATCGGCAACACATGCGAACGATACCCTTTGAAAAATTCATTCATCGATCGATTCTCATTATTTCACAAAAAAAAAAACATTAAATTTATTCTTTCGTGTTTTTTTTTATTGTTACTTTTGAAAAAAATAGTCCCAATCGTTTCGAGTTCGATGATCGAGTTAATGGTATTCGGTTCCAGAACGACCTAAAAATAATGGTGTATGTATGGCTTAAAACATAAAAACTGAAACCAATTTACTTTGTCAGGAAAAGACGATTGCCTCCTTGCTGTCTTGTATTCATTTGTTTTATTTTTATTAGTGTAGACACCCTTAGATATTTTCAGCTCTGAAATGGCCCAGAAAGGGAGTGAATTCATTTTCACGCCAGCATCCAGTCCTCATTTTAATTCATTGGCTGAAGCTGCTGTAAAATCCTGTAAGCATCATTTCATTATAGGAGTGGAATTCCCTGCATTCGTCGGTGTTCCCAAGTTCATATGACCCCAATCTATTTAAGTCGCGAGTTAATAGGCTTCTTTTGGGTTAGCTCGTTCCATCGTTGACCTCATCTCTGTCCTCTAGGACTAGATTGAGATTAAGAGTGGGCCCATTAAACATAAAAAAACGGTTCCTGCATATCCTCTTTCGAGGAAATGGCTACCTATCTCACTCATATAGAATGTTGTAGGGGTGTTGAATTCACGACCTCTTCACCTCTTTCTTCTGACCCTAACGATTTTTCGGCACTGGCTCCCTTTCACTTCCTAATTGGATGACCATTCCTATCAGTACCACATCCTCAGTTGACTGAAGCAAAACATCAGAGGATCCAGCTCATCAGGCAACATTTTTGGGGACGAATACATAATGAATACACCTCACGGTTGAGCAGGGTCTTAGCATTTAAGAAACCACGACCCCTGCACTTCCGTAGGATATACAGTCTCATCACCGACGACCGTGGGTGAACGAACAGAAAAAAAATACATATCGGATCCGGTCATTGGTACGGACATAAAATGAATCGCAAGCGCGCCAGTGGTGACACCACGCGACCTACTGACAAGTCTATCCACACCACAGTGTGTTTCTACAGAGCCCTGATGTTTACAGCTCAGAGACGACGACGATAGTTTAGTTAAGTCAAATCGCAGCGGGGTTGAGACGTCCTGGAACTGTACCCGATTAATTGTGCCCCGTGTTATTATGTTAAATTGTAATTTCAAGTAATTTGTTAGTTTAGTAGAAACAGTGTATCGCACCCAGTGTATTTTCATTGCACGAAACCCATCGTCTGCCCACATGATGTATGTACGATCCTAACGGAATAAATTCTGACAATTCGACATACATTTATTTGACGCATGCCACAAGTGCATACAGTATAAAAAATAACAATAAAAGAAAACAAAAAACAAAACAAATCAATATACACTTCTCATCAAAAAAATCGAAACACTTTCGTTTTTATTGTTTTTGTCCTAATTTTTTACAAAAGAGAATTAATTCCATGAAAAAAAAAACATTATTGTGTAGCTGGCAGTTTGGTCATTACAGTAAGAAGAAAAAAATCAAAATTCGAAATTAGAATTTCATTTGTTTATCCTATAAATGAAATTAATCACTGTTTTGAGACAAATGTGTATTTAGGGTTTGAGTACGTTTCTCGTTTAAAAACTAAAAATTAGCGCTTGTCTTTAAACTTTTTGTTTCTTATTTCATTTACTGTGACTTTGGGACGTCTGAAAAAACTTTTTTTTCTAAAACATATGGATACTTCGCCCGCAGAAGCCGCCCAAGTGGTGGCATTGCTGGATTCTGGACTTAGTCAGCGTGTTGTGGCTGCAAGATTGCATCTAAGCTTATCATCTGTTCATAGAGTCTACAAACGCTATCGGGAGACTGGTTCGTTCACGCGCCGTTCAGGATCTGGCAGGAATCGGGTCACTTCTGAGCGAGATGATCGATTTATTGTAACAACTTCTTTACGAAATCGACGCCTTAACGCTTTTCAACTGCAGCAGCAGCTTCGCGTTGTACGAAGAGTAGCTGTAAGTGACTCTACAATAAGAAGAAGGTTGAAGGAACGCGGATTGGCACCGCATAAGCCAGCGAATGGGCCGAAATTAACTGCAGACCATCGAAGAGCGCGCCTTAACTTTGCACGCGAGCACCTAACTTGGTCATACCTTCAGTGGAGCAAAGTACTGTTTTCTGATGAGTGTAAAATTATGCTGTATGGTAACGACGGAAGGAACAAGGTCTACAGAAGAGATGGAGAACGCTTTGCACAATGCTGCATTGAAGAAAAGGTCAGCTATGGTGGCGGTTCGTGGACGGTTTGGGGAGGAATCAGCGCCGACGGTAAGACAGAACTTGCCTTTGTGTCTGGGCCACGGCTGCCTGCACTAAACTCTCATCGGTACATCGAACAGTGTCTTGAACCGCATGTGATGCCCTATGCACATTTTATTGGCAACGACTTCATATTCATGCACGACAATGCTAGAGCTCACACCGCGGGCGTCGTACGAGATTATCTTACCGAAGTCGGTATCTCCATTATGGTATGGCCAGCAAGAAGCCCGGACATGAATCCCATTGAACATCTATGGGATGAATTAAAGAGACGAATTCGAGCAAGAGATCCAGCCCCAGAAACACTTAGCCAGCTGCAAAATGCCATCCAAGAGGAATGGGATAATATACCACAACATGTGATCGTGACTCTCATCCGATCGATGAAGAACCGTATGGAAGCAGTAATAAGAGCTCGCGGAGGGAATACAAGTTATTAAATAAACGTTTCTTACATTTTTTTTTCATTTACGCGTGTTGTTTTACCCATTTCCTTCATATTCCATACAGGGTAAAAATTACTCATTATACAAAATACGAAACATGAAGACTTAATTTGAATTTAGAACAATAACATTAGGATTTAAAAACCTCATACTACTCACTATTAAATGACATTTTACATTTATTCCTAAATATACACATTTTTCTGATAATCCTTATCAAATCATAAACTGCGAGGTGTTTCGATTTTTTTGATGAGAAGTGTATTTTATTTCACTAAAACTAATGAGAGTTTTAACTTCCGCACAATGCATTATTTCTATGAACTCTGGGCGTAACACCAACAGAATTGAATATCTCACACACCAGGGGGGGTCTAAAATGCAGAATCATATTATCCTAATAACATAAATTACGTTTAAATTCGTAAAATGATCACAAGGTGACAATTCATAATATTAAGTACGTCTATGACCATTTTAAGAATTTAAACGTAATTCATATTATTATCCTTTTATGATTCTGCTATAGCGGCCATTTTAGACCCCAGTACTCTCACAATTAGGACTTCACTTCATTCTAAATCAAGTGCCTAAGTCACCGGAGAACAGAAAAAGAGCCGCTTCAAAGTTGTCTGTTTTGGTATTTTACCTATAGATTTGACCTATTATTCATGTACATCAGAATCGCTGGTGTACTTTTCAGATTTGCTTAAATTTATTACAGACTAGCTGTTGCCCGCTACTTCGTTTGCGTGGAAATTTTGGTGTGTAGCATGAGGTCCTGGGATCGATGCCCGGGTCGGGCAGTGTTAAAAAAAAATATCATTTATTTACATAAAGTTTGTATGATTTAGAGATCACCTTTTAAGCAAGGAGATGCTTGTATGACTCCGCTCTTCCACTTAACATTAAACAATGTAGGCAATTGAAAAAAATACTATAAATAATAGTGTTATTGGGTTATTCCATCAGGAATTTCGCAATAGCAGCCACGGAATCTGAATTTCTGCCCAGTTGGTGGAAATTGGCTCGCCCCTATCACATGGACTTCAACGTAACTGGCGAAATGTGGGTGTACGATTAGGTACACTTCTGCCTAAACCTTCGGGGATTATATGGCGTGATGTGTGAGAACTGACTGGCTGATCAAAATGTGATAATGTGGGTGATGACCACAAAGAGAAGTTCCAAAAAAATTTAAATGGGGACGATATGGCTTAAAAACCGTTTATTTTGGCGCTATCCAAGTTTCTTTTCAAAGTGAACCATTACACGCCTTGTTGGGCACTGTTTATTCTAATACCGTTCTGTATACAACATTAAAGGATTTATTATTTTGGGCCGTTCCGACTACACTTCGACTAAAACCTATTTACGTAAGTAATTAAATTTATCATAGAAATCGCGTATGAGGTTACTAACTAAACTTTAAACATTATTATCTTTTGCGTCTGTTGGTCGATTTTGATAAAATAAACGCTAAATGTTACTCGGAATAATGCTTCTTATGATTCAATAAGATTAAGATTTCGATTTTGAATACAATGAGGGGTTTTTACGTGATGCGCGCACAAACGAACAGACAAACCGACAAACAGACAAAAATTCTAAAAATGGTAGAAATGGGTTCTGTTTGTGATCCTTTAACACCCCTACTATTTTTTTTATATTTTCAATGTACAGACACGCCACGTCGTCAGATTTATTATATGTATAGATAGATGTAATCTTTTCAAATTCGACTGGTAGTTCCAATCAGTCTTACCATATGGTATCCTATTATTATTATGCAGTCGCTCCATATAAAATACAGATATTCTTCTGTATCAGGTACAATTGGAAGTCGACCCCAATATAGTTGAAAAGGCTAGGCAGATAATGAGACAAACACGTTGAAACAAAAAAAAAACAAATGAAAAACTTTTCAATTTAATCATGTTATAGATTTCACCAAGATGGATGAATAATATAGTAGTTGAGGGAGATGAGAATGTTGTAGGGAATGTCTGGAATGATCAGAATGTTTATACATTATAAAGTGAAAGAAAATACCAAGTACAAGAAAGTATATAAAGTAAGAAATGAGTATATACTTATTTCTTATTTAAAGATTCTGATCCAGACATAAAAACTATTACAAAGTGTTCCAGACATAAAAACTATTACTAAAAAAGTGAAAGTAAATAAACACTATAAAGTGAAAGTACAAGACACGTGATATGAACGTTGATGGATGGAGAGGGAGAAGAAGACCAAGAAAACGTTGGATGGATTGTGCGAGGAATGATAAGAAATAAAAAAGTAAATGATAGTTGACAGGTGGTTGATGCACTACGTTTACAAAAAGTAACATAGTAAAAGGGCAAGAAGACGATGATGACCGCAGACATTTACATTCACCATGTATAATCAATTTCCCAACCATAATCGATGGGCCATTGTGTATTGTACTTCTTAGTCTTGGTCATGTTGATTTTACCTAAACTCTCCAAATATGCTTTTCTCATTTTTGCGTACTCCCTCATTAGTGATTCTTTCTGTCTTTGTTGCTGTATTTTCCTGTCGTCCAGCATCCTTTGCTTTTCAAATAGTTCTGCCAAAGATAGTTCAGACAAGTTATCTTTTCCTTTACCCAAACTCAGACCAGAGACAACATCGGGGCCGGCAGTCCTTTCGATGTTAATAAATTCTAGTACTGAAACCCACTTTCGTGGAGTCTCGTGTATCATTCTAACTAGGTGATAGAGTTCGAAGTAAAGCTTTTGAACGAATTCAACACGCTTTAGGATATCAAATACTGTCATGGACTTGAAGCGATGTGGTCTTTGAGCGTGTTCAATTACTTTTCTGTATCTGAAAGAGGATGGTTATATTATTGATATATAATCACGTAAATCATGTAATTTCTATAGTCTAAAAGAATTCATGGATAAAAAATGTTTAATGCTTTGTACCATTTTGCTAAACCCTAAATTTTGCATGCTATGTTCTATCTTAGCTTAACATGTTTGAACTATTTTATTTAACACCATTGTATACCATGTTTTATGCAAATGTTTATGTTTGAATTTCCAGTTCTCTTCAGCTGAGGTGTACCTAATAGTATATTCGGCTCACATTTCACCCGTAAAGTTTTGAAGTCCCTTAAAAGGCGACTCACACCACGACGCTCGTCCGCGCGTTCAGGTGGTGAAGTGGATCTCTCGTTGCATTGGCTTACATGAAATCCGTTGATGCCTAACACAGGATACCACCCGACCGCGCAGACGAGCGGCGCTTTCCGCCATTCTACGCGGCGCGCTAGCAATACATTTGCTTCGCTGCCACCGCCCGACCTATGGACCAGCAGTGTCATGCGGGACAAGCCTACTGACATCAACTGGGTACAGATCTAGATTCTGCAATGTGGCTGCTTCTGAATCATTCCTGAAGGAAAAACGCAAAAAACCTTTGGTTGACTTAGGAATCGAAAGGAGGTCATGCTCATGTTAGTGGTGGAATCTTATTTTTCCGTATGTGTGACTGAACCAAACGGCTGGACCCATTAAAATGTTTTTTTTTGTGAGCGTTTGAGTGAATCCTTGGTGGTTGCACAATTGGACGCGGCAGGTGGCGCTGTTAAGTCTACCAGACCAAGACAAAGTCAAGTTATTCTTGTTGTATTTTAATCATCATCATCATCAGCTTATAGCAGTCCACTGCTGGCTGGACAAAGGCCTCCTCAATCGCACGCCATTCAACTCGATTCTCAGCAACTCTCATCCAGTTGCTACCAGCCACCCCGCGGAGATCGTCACTCCACCGAGCCTGAGGGCGTCCCACCTTACGTTTGCCGATTCGCGGTCTCCACTCAAGAACACGTCTACCCCGATCTATATATTTTAATGTGTTGTCGTTTAATTCATTATTATTTTGTATTCATTTTACAATAATATCCAATCGCAAACAAAGCAGTAGTCTAAAAAACGCGCCGCAGTATTGAATTAGAAAAATCTCCAGTATACAAAAGCCAAAAAAAGTAAAAAGTCGAAAAAATCCAGTCATTAGTAAATGTATGATCACCAGAACTAAGAAAGAACTGCAATAGGCGGACGAGAAGATGATGGATTCAGTCCATGGATTTTAAATAAAGACTTAGGTTTTTTGCGAAAAAAAAATCAGCTGTTCCCTACATTTTGTCGAGTTAATCGATCATAAATGTACAAATACAAATACAAATAGTTTATTTTCTTTCACAAGGTTTGTACTATATAGCTAGTGATAGAAGTGTCCTTTTAAGCAAGTAAATGCCTGTATTAGGACACTCCACTCTTCCGTAACTTAAATTTACGTAATGTACAGAACAGAATTCTATTAACTATTTATAATATGTATTATTCACTATTTATAATTTATATAATTTCGAGCAATAAGATCAAGAAAGTTTAAGTATATAGAAAAACAACATTACAGACTTTACATAAGCTTATTTTAATGAGTGTGCGTTTTATGTATGTTTTATGTGAGTTGGGCATGTGTGATATGTGTGTGTGGGATGTATGTGTATGGTGGTGTGTAAAAGTGAACGCTTGAATGAGTGAGTTATGATGTGTGCTGCAGGAGGGCCTCAGTGTCCTCATATGCGAGTGGTTTGATCCATTTAGTGACAAGTTTTTTACACTCATAATATTGTTTGGTGTAAACATATACCTCTTTATTTATTTTATTATACAGTTGAGATGACTGTTTCTCGTATTGCCTGCTACAAAACCTGGTTTTTGTTTGTGGAATCGGTGCTATAATATCTTTCCTCCTTTTAGACAAGATAGTGGTATCATAAGGCAGCCCTTTGTGTTTTTTCAAAACAGTATGAATTTTATATAGTTTCCTCACCGAGAGCAAATCACTTATCTGATAAAGTCTCTCGGTGGGATATCTAATCCTTTTAAAAAACATTATTTTTATTAGGGCTCGTTGGACTCGCTCCACAACAATAAATTTGGATTTAGCTGCCCCTCCCCAAATAGGAATGCAGTACACTAAAACAGATTGCACCAAAGCGATATAAATATCCTTTAACAGATTTCTAGCTGGGTCACTGGTATTGGCATTTTTTGGAACAATATGTCTCAATGTTTTGAAAATCCAGCTTAGTTTACGAACCCTGTTAGTGACCTGCTCAAGGTGAGGGTACCAAGATAATCTCTGGTCAAGTATGACCCCTAAATATTTGGTGTGAGTGACCTTTTTAATGGTAGGGCAATGTAGGGAACAGCTGATTTTTTTTCGCGATTTCAGGTTTGGTCCCATAGTAAAAGTTGTTCATAGTGATGAGTACAATGACCTCTTAAGAGGTTTCTGGTGTTTTACAAATAACCCTGTATATATATATATATATATATATTTGATGTACCTACATATTATGCCTATAAAAACGGCTCAGATGAAGTTTCTGGCGATTTTGGGTTTTTTTGGCCATTTCCTTGAAATTAAATATTTAAAAGTTATTTTGGTTTTAGGGTTATTGTTTTTGGTTTTTGATTTTTCACATACTTATGCCGAAGATGGTGTTGTCACATTTTAAAATGAAACGTTTTAAAAATTACCACTGTTTCCCTAAGAAACTCACTATCATTATAATTAACACTAGAAACGGGATATTTACCATGTCCACTGTTTGTTTTAGGTTCCCGATATTTCGGCGCTGTTGCAAGCACCATGATCACGGATAAACTGAAGTTATTGCGGGTGGGTGTTTATGAGTGTTTAAACAAACAGTGGACATGGTAAATATCCCGTTTCTAGTGTTAATTATAAAAACATGCATTTTAAAATTCATTAGTATATTTATTATCATGAATATTTTATGTTTCTTATTTTATTTGGTAATGTCATTGGTATGCCTAAATGCCCTTTCCGGATCGGACAGCCAGCCCAGTCCGCTGCTAGCACATAGCTTCAGCTTGCTTACCTTTCTATGATTTCTCCAGTGATATATCC
This sequence comes from Eurois occulta, assembly GCA_950022335.1. Lineage (NCBI taxonomy): Eukaryota > Metazoa > Arthropoda > Insecta > Lepidoptera > Noctuidae > Eurois > Eurois occulta. The sequence continues at coordinate 5,151,245 of OX465504.1, read as the reverse complement.
CATTTCATAGTACGGACTTTCTTCATACATGAACCTCATTGGATTCATATATGTTATGCGGGAGTGAGCTTCTTCGTAGTAGGACCGCATTAACTGCACTACCCGCCTATAGGACTCCTTAGCGTTTTTTTTTGAGCGGTACTTCTTTTCATAATAATGTTGGTCCTGCTGCGTTTCATACACACCTGCGTTTAAGAATTTGTTGTGACTATAAAAAAATTGCACACCGGGGACGGCACGCAGATTATCTCAACCCATTGTAAATCCGTACTTAAGTAGTGGTAACAAGATACAAATTCCAATGTTTAGGGATCGACCCGAGGCATTAAACCGGGCCTCCCTTCGCGGCATTGAACATTGGAATTTGTTACCTAAAGGACAATGACCAAAGTTGGTACCAAAAAGTCTCGCGCCTCAAAACCAAAATATTATAGTAATTAGTTTCATATTTTTTTACGGCATTACGCGTCGGGGATTTGATTTTTGAACTGGAAATATACTTTTCGAGTTTAAAAGTACGAATATTGTTTTACTCCCTTTATATGACGTTCCGTTTCAACTGAATATAAATGACGTTCCGTTTCAAATGAACAAACCCTTGTCTGTCGAGCGGACTCTAAAATTAATTACAATTAAGTAAGATCAGTACACCAAATCGATTTAGTTTGGTTTATTGCTATTTGCAACAAAATAGATTTTCTAAGCCTAAAGATTTTGATTTATCGATTACATCCCTAAATCCCGACTAGTTTATAGCACTTACTATACTCTATGGTTTATAGTTATCTTATCTGTGGCATCTGACATTTGTACTGTACTGACTGACTATTGGCAATGTAAAGGTCTAAAATGAAATCGAGTTTCAGTTAAGCATACTGTGGATGTTACTTCAACTCGTAATTCTTACTAATATTAGTGTATTACGCTGTTTTTAGAGCAATAATGTAATGTATGTGTGTTAAAATACGTCGTTGGTAGCGTCGAAAAAATAGACCTACTTTTTAGGTTAGTTTCGATTTTATAAAATAACTCTGAAACGCGGGTTTTTTTTTCAAAAATGATTTGTGTAGGAGTTAATACGATCAGTGTAGTCTATAAAAAACAAGGTTTGATTTTGATGCAGCATGGTACGGGATTCCATACTTCCATGAGCATTCTCTTTTAAAAATATTTGGATTTTTATAGAATACTAGCTTTTGCCCGCAGCTTCGTGTACGTTACCCCAGCAAGAAAGTGTCTCCTAGAGTTATATGAGTAGAACGTGTAGTTGGTGCCTTATCTGCTGTAAATGTGCCCCCACATAACAAGTGTGCCCCCTGTCGTTTTGGAAAAAAACGGAAAAAACGATTCTTGCTGGGGTAACGTTTTTCTAGCAGGAAAATTCTAAATGAATGATCGGAGAGAGAAAAATTGTGCATGGCCAGAGAGCTTATATGTGCCCCCAACAATAAAATCTGTGCCCCTTCAGGTTTTCGAGATATTGCATTTCCTGCTGGAGTAACGTTTTGATGAATCGTATATCTCAAAAACCATTCCATGTGCCCCTGTAGAATAAACATACACGAGTAGCTCTTAATGTGTGCCCCTTAGTGCCCCAATTAGATTTAAGAAAATATTTATAGTTTTCAAGTTATCGCGGTTTTATGAAAACCCGAAAAAACATCGCAGCGCTTAAATGAGACAAGGTATAAGTTCGCTGAAAACTGTATTCGGTCCTTCTTGACGCTAATAATAACCATACAAAGTTTCAAAACTGTTCATGCATGCGTTTTTGAATAATCTTGCTAAAAGTCAAAACGATGGTGTCATAACTTTGACGGCAAAATACAAGGAACCGGCTCAATTCTAGGTAGAATGTTACATTTGTAGGTATATTTATTTTATATAGAATTTGTTTTAAGTTTTAATTTAAATTTTCTTATTTGTTTTTTCTACACACTGTGTAGAGTCTACTTTTCTAATACTTCTTTCCTCTCGCAGGTCTGCGGGAAGAAGTGTCTTATGAACTAAGTATTTACCTTTGTGCTCTTCTATGTTAATATCAATTTATTTATTAATTTTACTGTAATCTCTTGTGTTTATTCTAATTTCTGTCTAGTTACTAAAAATGTCTTGTTTACTTTTATTCTTACATCTTCCTAATATTATTACTACTTTTAATTTTATTTTTAATTCTAATTTGTCAAATTTTATGTGATTTTACTTGATTTTTATGTTCAACCAATAACTTGTATGTGTGGTGTAAACTGTCTGTAAAAGTTGGTTATAATAAATAAATAAATATATTCTCCTGTTAAGTATTTGTGTGTAAATAAATAAATATAGTTTTTATTGTTTCTCACACAATTGTGTGAAATTCAGTCGCATAGAACTGAACAATAAAGTGATCATATAGTAAATAAATTCTTCCGTTCCGTTTTTGTCGATTGAGATACGGAACCCAAAAAAAACCGGCCAAGTGCGAGTCGGACTCGCGCACCGTGGGGTTCCGTAAAAACTTATAGGTATTTTGTCATTAAACTACATATTTATGGTTTTCAGATTTTTTCCTTTACATGTGCTGTAAGACATTGCTACTTGCCAAATTTCATGATTCTAGGACAACGGGAAGTACCCTTTAAATTTTGATTCCCTTGACATTGTCGAAACATACGTTTTTTGCGGCATAAACGGCCGTATCTTTTTTTACGTTAACTTAGAAGTTTGATTTTTCACAGCTTCTAGGGACTGTAGACTTGAGTATATGGTTTTAATTTCAACTTGATACCTCCTCGCGTTCCCGAGATAAAGGGTGTTGCTTGACAGACAGACGGACGGACGGACAATAAAATGATTCTATAAGGGTTCCGATTTTCCTTTTGAGGTAGGGAACCCTAAAAAAACGTCGAATTTACGTTACGTCTTCACAGCGCGCGCGTGCTATGGCCTCGGTGCGTGAATCAGATTTCAACCTATGGATCGGTGCGAATCTGTAATTCCTGCCTACACCCATAAGAAAGTGCATAACTTTTTGTATGTTTGTATGTAGTAGCTACATGTATTAATTATTTTAAGATTACTTACATAACAGCAAAGAGAACAAATAAAATAATAACATTTTTTCTTCCATTTTAATATTTCATCAACACAGCTAAATACATGTCAAATAATTTCAAAATCCCAAATTATATGATCATTGAAAATAACTAATTAGCAGTAGATTTAGGTGATTAAATTTATTTTTAATTAATATTCTGATTACCGTAAAATGTTATGAAGTATATTTATAAAGTAATATCCTGGCACTATTAGTACCGCGCTCTCTAAAGACCACTTTTAACCTTAAAACTCAGGGAATAAGGGTGAAAACTGGTCGACAGTCACTTCGATAGGTATTAGGTACTTTACTTTCTTACAGTGGCGGAGTTAGGACCACTGACGCCCCGAGCAAGAATATTGTGGCGCCCACTTAAGGAAATCATTGTAAAGTGAAAATTTTTTGCTGAACCAATGTGAACGTATAAAGAATTTCATCTTTCATTTAACGTCAATGTAAAAAATCCATCTAAAAAAAATCTCAATAAAAAATATGCATATGCACGGAGCGTAGAGCACAGTTTTGAGGGTTTGCACCAGGGGAGGCCAGAGACTCCAACTCCAGACCTTGGCGCCCCCCAGAATTTGTCGCCCTGGGCCGTCGCCCCATCGCGCCCCCCCCTAACGCCGGCACTGCTTTCTTACCTTTAATGGGTGTAAAAATACTTATGTGTATGCAACCCCATGTGGTGGTACTGCAGCTACGCGTCGGGCGTACACTCGCCCATGGGCCAGTGATGCCAGATTGGGGGAAATCCCCCGAAATCTGGGTGTTTTTCAAAGTAATGGGGGGACAATTCGGGGGACAGTATTTTTGGGGGGATTCGTGGAGGGAAAATGTGGGAAAACGTGGGTTTGGAGGGAATTGGAAATTGGCATTAGGAATTTTGATGTTGCGTTTTTCTTATTTTGCAAAGAGCCTTCTCCCAAGTAGCAATTATTAAGGACAAGCTTCGAGACAGATTAGCCATTCACACTGCCAAATCCATCTTGGGAATTAGAAATAATTGTTGGAAGGATATTGTTATGCCAAAGAGATTTAACTCGGAAAAAATGTACGGAACTGCAGACGACGCGAGTGAAGATGAGGATTCTGTAATAGAAGCTATAACTCCAATAGTATAATATTGTATATTACATTAATAAAAAAATATTTTGCCATTTGTGGGGGATTTTTTCTTCAAAATCTCAATTTTCGGGGGATTTCGGGGAAGTTTGGGGAGAATGCGAGACGGGCATCTGGCAACACTACCACGGGCGTGTCACGAATGTGTAATAAAGGAATCTTATAAACCAGACGGTTGTTAGTTTTATTGCGCTCACAAACATATCATTGGCGACGAGGTGAACGATTGCCCACAAAATCAAAGAAAATGAACGCGTTTCTAAGAACCCTAACAACATTTGACCACAAAAATAATGATTGGCAAATAGATATAAAGGGTGAATTTTTCAAGTGGGCGTAGATGGCCAAAACCGAAACTATGAGGAATAGCGAAAATCAAAAATCAAAATCAAAGCATTTATTTCAAGTAGGCCCGTTACAGGCACTTTTGAACTGTCGAAACAAAGATAACAATGAAATTTAGCTACAGTCCCAGTCACAAGGCATAAAAACTGTGAAAGTACTGTAGTTGCCCATTCCCTAACGTAGATCTCTATGGAGAAGAACGGGCAAGAAACTCCATGGACACTCTTTTAAATCAGAATATTTTTACAAAACCTTGGTTACATCATTCATGTTTAGATGGTACATTATGTGAGAGCGATGTAGCAAGATGTGCACGTTAAAAGTGTCCATAGTAAAAACAAGGAAAAGAACAATTCAAAAAATAAAATAATTAATTCAAATAAGCCGTGGCAACCAAGAGATGACCAGTCACAACTGACAGCGCCCGTTCACGAACATGACGCATGTATCAGCACCATTCAACTCAACCATTTTGAAGGGAACTAACTGATCCGACACACGCGCCACCATCAGCGAGACATTTGAGTGAGCATGACATACACTTAACCGCCAGGGCAAATTCAAGTCAAAAAAAAAAAAATGACGTAGGTTTCCAACGAAGGATAGCTTTCTATTACATAGTACTCACATAATATGGGCTATGCGGTTATATAATACCAAAAGAAATTGAATCTATACAATGCAAAGATAGTTGTACAATCTTCAGCAGCTCCAACAATACTATTTAATGCTATCCATTAATCAGTTTATGCGCCCCTGTCCATGTGGAGCAGGACCGGCATTGAGCCAAGCATTTTTATCAGAGATATAATCGTCCAACTTGTAATATGCTTGCTTACATAGTGTGCGTTTAATGCATGATTTAAATTTCGTCTCATTCAGTTCAAGAATACTTTGTGGAATTTTATTATAGCATCTTAAACAGTACCCCATGAAAGATGAGTCTACTTTAGCGAGTCTGAAGCCCGGCTGAACTAATTGGTCTCTAGTTCTCGTACTGTAATTGTGTCTGTCACCTCTTTTATTAAAAAGATGTAGATTTTTTCTAACGTACATTATGTTTTCGTAGATGTATTGACAATGTACCGTCATAAATGAAAAATACTCAAAGGAGTCTCGAGCCCGACTTTGATGAAAACTAAAACTGCCTCACTAGATTTTTGAAAAATCAATATTTACTAGCCAAGATTCGAACCCATTGATTTCGGAAAAAAAATATACACTGTATTATTACACTATACGATAGTGTCGCTGTTATGGATCAAATTCTGGGAAATAATGTTATGTATGTCATTACTTCCCAGAATTAGATCATTATTAGCGACACTATCGAATGGTGTAATAATACAGTAGCCGTAAGGCTAATCCGGGCTAGCTATCCTTACGGCTACCACCTTTTGGGGCGCGTTCAGGTAGTGGGCGGCTCGCCGCCTCAAGGAACGCGCCCACACCGGAGCCCCGTAAAGGGCCATAGACCGCACGACTCCCGCGTAGAGCCTCCGGCAGGAGGCGTTTGGAGCCAAACTACCACCATGCCAGCAGTACCCATCGAGTCATTGGTTATGAGTTCAGTAGTGGCGAATGAATCTGATTATGTGCCAGTAGCACCAGATGTGGAATGTGTTGATGTTGGTGATGAGGAACAATGGCGCGATTGTGAGGCGATTGAGAAAGAGGGTAGGGCTGGTGGTGGTATATCGCCAACGCCGCCACTGGTAGCGCAACCCGAGGCGCTTGCTACCGAAGGCAATCAGTCTCGACTCTCGAATTACTGGGGACTGCAATGTTGACGTACCATCAGCACCATCACCCGTATCCTCACGCCAGAAGCGTCCTAGGAAGGTGGTGGATTATAAAAAAAAAACTATATTATTATTAATCAGTTTATTTCAGATCAAATTAATCCATACAATTACAAAATTATAAAGATACAGTGACAAAAAGAGAAATAAATAAAATACAAAGAAATATATTACAATGAAATTATTACAATTACAGTACCTACCTATTGCGTTAGTAATATGTTACGCACCATGTTAATCAACACCCATCACAATATGCATCCATTTGTTCTGGATAGGGCAATCCGCACGAGATATAACCATCTGCAGGATACTGTTGCTACTGCCTCGCACGCGCTGCAACAAGGAGGCTACTTTCTTGCGTATAGCTCTATTGTTGGTGAATCATTTGAGTTAGGTTAGGTTAGAACAGTGACCATTAACGTGCAAAGGCGAACGAGTAAAGCGAGTGTGCTGCGGGAGCAGCGTGACAGAAACAAATCGCTGCAAAACCGACTCCACGTAGTCGTGTTTGCCCTAACCCTAGAGTGTAATTTAAACCCGCATAGCCGCGGAGGGGCGAGGTGGCCCGCGAGCTGAGGAGCAGGTGGTTTTAACACTCGCTGCCGCGGCTAAGGCCAGCAAGCCAAAGCTTCCTCGGCGCCATCTTGGATTTTCATTTTGACCTCAGTTTCGTTATCAGCGACCCCAAAAACCAGTAAAACGACACCCGTGATGAAAAAACCAAAAATTTTCCTCAGCGCCATCTTGGATTTTCATTATGACCTCAGTTTCGTTATCAGCGACCCCGAAAACCACGAAAATGACAACGATGATGAAAAAACCGAAAATTTTCCTCGGCGCCATCTTGGATTTTCATTTTGACCTCAGTTTTGTTATCAGCGACCCCGAATACCACGAAAACGACACCCGTGATGAATAAACCCAAAATTTTCCTCGGTACCATCTTTGATTTTCATTTTGACCTCATTTTGGTTATCAGCGACCCCCAAAACCACAAAAACGAAACCCATGATGAAAAAGCTGAAAATCTTCCTCGGCAGCATCTTAGATTTTCATTTTGATAAACACTGAAAAAACACCCATTCAAATTAATAAAAAAAAAACACCGATCCCAACTATTTTCTTCAACTCAGTCCCTTAAAGTAATGGCATGCGTGTGTATGTTTATTGTTTACTCTACAGAGTAAACCTGAGTGGTAATTAAATCGCGCAAAAGTCCAGTCGCGCAATTGTCCATGCGCGCATACGTCTTGTCGCGCTAGTGGATTCGCCCAAGTGTCCTTCGCGCAAATGTCTTTCGCACAAATCTCCCAGATCCGACTTTCAACAGCGCCGAAATATCGGGAACTCAAATCAAACAGTAAACATGGTAAATGGATATCCCGTTTCTAGTATTATGATGATCAAAAAAGTATTGTAATGACGAACAAGTGAGTTTCGGCTTCGTTAAGGGTATTTTTACGCCCATTTTAAAAAGTGTAGTTATCAATAATTTAGCTATTGATGGTTTGGTAAAATTTTATTCTAAGTTACTAACGTGACATTTTGAAAAAGAGACATTCTGCCGTTCAGCGAAAGTGGCATTGTGAGAAAGGGACTTTTTGAAAGAAATAAACATTTTGCGAAAGAAACGTATTGCGACTAAGCATTATTCCAATCTACTGAGTCTGACTAGTAGCAAGGTCAAACTGCAATTTCTGGAAAATTCCACATTAGGTTGACCCGTTGTTGTTCTAATGGTCGCAAGCGCGACTGCTGAGCCTAAGGTACTGGGTTCGAATCCCAGGTCGGGCGAAGTATTATTGGATGTTACCATCAGGAATTTCTCAGTAGTAGCCACGGTGTCTGGATTTGTGCCCGGTTGAAGGCAATTTGTAATATGATTTGATTATTGTTAGCTTGTAGGCTTAAAAGCTGACAATAGTTTTGGTAAAAAAACTGTAAGCTTCGAATGTACTATTTCCGAAAAAATAAAATAAATAATCTCGCCCTCTACATGAACCTTAAACATAACTGGCGAAATATGGGTGTACTATTAGGTACACCTCTGTCTAACCCTACGCGGATTGCAAGCGTGATGCTACATAATGTTTACTTTTTGTTATGTTTGTTGTAACAGTACACCAAACCAATCTATAGACTATCAAGGTCATACATTAATTTCCGGTAGTTCAGACAGAATCATACCACATTCGACATTTAGATAGTTCGTAAACACAAATCATCTATGAATTCCAATTCGTAACACCTAAAATAATTGGTTCGGTCGCGTTTCGCTATCTCTATAACAACTAATAAACGTTTACTCAATCGTTAATAAACATACAACAACTAGAACTATTAATAATTCACAGTTTTCCTCAACAAGTACAAACAACACCTAACGCCATCTATCGGACACAATTCAAACACACATTCTGCCATGAAAATTGCAAAAAAGTTACCTCATACTCTAAAAAACTGCCCGGAATATGTTTTGCCAACCAAAAAACACAACATGTGATAAAAACGTTATCATATATTATCGTGCAAAATACGTATCTAGCTATATTTTGATATGTCGTCATAGGTGGAAGATATAGTAGTTATATTTTACCAGTCATTCTATGTCCGTCTTGGCGCTCGAATGTCAGTCTGAGTATTACCCGACCGATTGTAAAATCCGTTGGCGGTACCGTCTTTCGTCGTTCTACCGTGCCTTCTGAATTTATCCGTGTTATACATTGAAGTTTGTTTACTTTTACGAATTTCGAAAAAGTTATCTTTTTTGTATTTTCGTGCCACTTTCTGTGTTGTGCAGTGACTTTATTTGGATTTAAATACTCCTTTTTTTTCACTGTAAGTATTTTTTTTTTATTTAAAACGCGTTTTGTTTGGAAAGTGAAAGTCTACAAAGGTTTTAATGAAAAAAATACGCGCAAAACTAATCTTGGTTGATAATGTAGAATGTATGAATTAGATTTTTTTTGTCTCTTTCTTGCATAGAACATTTATTTACGAAGATGTATTTACCTGTTTTTTTGACACAAGCAAGACTGTTTGGCATTTCCATTCGACAGGTGTCGAGTAAAACATAGAAGTCGTTTTTTTATGTAATTATTTATTGTTCGTTTATATACTTAGTCTGGCGAAATGTGGGTATACCTACTAAAGGTACACTTCTGCCTGACCCATCGGGGATTACAGGCATGATTATGTTGTTTTAATTTCGACTTTTTTAGAAGGCGGACGACATTTGTTATGTCTTCTTAACTTGAAATGATAAGTAAAATACCCAATTAAGTAAGTAAGACCGGTACAATCTTTTGCACAAAATAATAACATACTGATAATAAAACATTATCAATGGAGTCAAACAAAAACCGGTCAAGTGCGAGTCGAACTTGAACACGAACGGTTCCATAGCACCGTACACATTAAAAGCCGAAAAAACACTTTTTGTTGTATGGGGACCACCGGTTCAGGGTTCCGTACCTGAAGGGTAAGCAATGGGACTCTATTACTAAGCCACCGCTTTCCGTCCGTCTGTCTGTCAGCGGGCTGTATCTCATGATCCGTAATAGGTAGACAGTTGAAATTTTCACAGAATATGTATTTCTGTTGCCGCTGTAACAACAAATAATAAATTAAAAATTATCTTTTGCTTTATTTTATTTTTCTCATTTGTTGACATAGCGGCCATAGTAAAACCATCAAAAAAGGCGCCCATTCAAAAAAAAAAGGTGTACATTTATGACAGTTCAAACCGGTGTGCAATAGTACAAACGCCAGCACATCAAGCTACTACAATCTGCCTAATTTCTTCAATAGATTTTCGTCTTTATCGCTAACACATTAGGTTCAAGGTTGATTAGGAAAATTTGACAGTTTCGGGTAGCTTGATATGTTGGCGTCTGTACCAAGGACTACCGTATTACCTAGTACCACAGAATAAATAATAGTACTGCTATTTACTGTGTTGTGGAGGTCAGAAGGCGGTCGCACCATGTCAAATACTGGTAATCAGCTGCATCCGATCAGACCCGAGCCCAACATATTTGGGAAAAGGCAGGCACGTGATAAAGATGAACTATTACAGTTCACAAGATACGTACCTGTGACAGGGTGTACGGACAGGCAGCGGAACCTTAGTAATAGTTTTAGTATCTGTGTACATTTTAATTTACATTTATATTAGCTTTTGCCGAAAATGTCAAAAAATATCCGACGGCAGGGTAGGTACTACCGGGATTAAAAAGTAACCTATAGGTTAATCCAGCTTACGGTAACAAAACATAGTTACATACCGTCATCCCCCTTTTTAACCCTTCGGGGGTAGAATTATCAAAAACGCTGAGACACGTATAAATTAATTTTTAATCGTCAGCCTAAATACAAAATTTAAAAATCCTAACTTCAAAACTGATGGATATTCATATAAACTTTCATCCCCTATTTTACCGCTTTACGGGTGGAATTCCCAAAAATCCTTTCTTAGTGGATACTTACACTTCACAAAGAACACACCCTTCAAGTTTCATGTCTCTAGGACCAGCGGTTTGGGCTGGGTGTTGATATATCACCCAGTCAGTCAGTCAGTCATTTAGTCATTTTATATACCTACCTACAACAAAGTTTTGAATATATTAATATAATTATATGATTTTGATACATCTACTTACATTTAAATTTCTAGTATTTATAGTTATCATTGTAGTAGGTATATTATATCTTAGTATTATATTAAAATTATTTTCAGACCTACCACTGTTGGTCTCTCCATCACCCAAAGGTTGACTGGTAGAAAATGCCTATGGCATTAAGTCCGCCTCTGTACTTTGTGCTTGAAGTGTTAAATAAATAAATAATAGGGTCCCGTTTTTTTGTTAACGGAACCCTAATAACATTATCAGTGAACTCAAATAAGTATCTTACAAATAATATTTTTATATACCTTATCTCCGGCCACGACCGACGCAATTCTTTAATGTCTGTGTTTTATATAACATTCTGTTTAAACACCTAAAAAAATCATTTCTTTTAAGAAAGATTATAGACCATTTTTATCTTTTTTTTACCATTTAAATCATGGATATTTAACGCTAGCTTTTTGCCACGACTTCGTTCGCGTTATGGTTGTAAATTATCCCACGGAAACGTTTTAAATATAGGCTATGACATTTGGGTATAATGTAGCTTCCCATTATTGAAAGAATATAGGAATCGGATCAGTAGTTCCGATTCGAAGATTATCCTCTACATACAAACTTACAAATAAATTTTACCTGCTTTATAATATTTGTACCTATAGATTTTACACAAGAGGCAACAGCAATATTAAATTTGAACGTGTAAATTAACAAAAGTTTAGTAAAATATAACTTACTCCTGATGCACCTAATTAGGCTACGGCGAAATTCATACAGGACGATGCACAAGACTAATGACAGCTGCACAAGAATGCAAACTGTGCAGCCAAACTGCCAAAATGAGAAATTACACCCGCCATTTTGTTTTACAATATTTCACATGTGTTTACTAACAGCGCCATCTGTCAACGTTCATCGCCAAAAGATCTTGGTACTAGTCTACTGTAGATCGCGCCGACTAATTTTATTGACTTAAATGTTGATGGTTAAATTGGCGCGAATTTCATAGAACACGCGACTTCCCAATTGATAAAACAAACTCGCGCTCAAAGGAATAAAAAACAGTTTTTATACATTGTGGGGACACCGATACACGGACAATAATATCACATGTTCAGTACCTACATCGTTACCACCACATGGAAATTTTTCATCGGTAATAAAACAAAAAACAGCAGTTTCTAAAAACTTGCAATATCTTCACGTTCAAAATGTATGGAACAGTTTTGGTTACTACTACCTTATAACATTAGATAACTGCCAGTAAAAGTCCCGCCAAAATCGGTCCAGCCGTTTAGGAGATTAGCCGGAACAGACAAAAATAAAAATAAAAACTTATACTGTATCGGATTTTATTTTTTTGTATAGATATAGATGTGTGAGAAAGGGATGCAGCTAGACGCCCCGTACCTATAGGTGCATCTCTTTCCCACACTCAAGTGACATTAAAATAAAAGAAAAAATAAATAAAAAGATTTGATTTTGATTGATTAAAATACTAGTGCTAGTGCTATATAAGGAGGTAGGTGTAATATACGCCTCAAAGTTGTTACGTAAAGTCACATAAGATCTTTGTTTTCGTAAAAACAGTATCAAAACACGAAGATAAAGAAAAGTTAAAAGATAAATAAAACAATTTGCTATCGAAACGGAAAAGCCTCACCTAAATCGGTTTAGGCGTTTCTGAGATATGAATGTAAATTGCGATAAGTGATAAGGTGTTGTGTTTTTTTAATCAAACTGATCGTTATCTTATTTGAAAGGCCTTTTTATGAATCTGTTTCTTTGTTTGTCTTTTTTTGGGCTTTACTTATCTATGAAATTACTGAATAGATTTTGAAGGGAATTAATGCAGACCTCGATGTCACCCGGAGGGTGAATTAATTGTCTTCAAATTCTACATGGGACTTTGTCTGTGTTCGCTAATAATAGGTGAAATCTATAAAAATACTAGCTGTACATGCGTTGCAATGCACCTTTTTTTACCCTACCCTACCCTACCTACCTACCAACCCCCTTATCACTAAGGGGTATGAAAAATAGATGTTAGCCGATTCTCAGACCTATTCAATATGCTCATGAGAATCGGTCAAGCCGTTTCGGAGGAGTATGGCAACGAAAACTGTGACACGAGAATTTTATATATTAGATATATTTATTTATTTACGTAAGGTTCACCCACAGCACATACATATAAATAATTATACTAAATCATACGGTAATATTCTAATATATGTGCCAATTACAGGTAAACACAACATTGACAACAAAGACGCCTGATTACCGCTTGGTTGCTAACTTAAGTCTAGGTGTACAATGGATTTCGAAAAGGGGATAACAATTTTATTATAAAGAAAATAAAAATGAAAACAGAGTATAAACTCATTCATTAATAGTACAGAGAAATTTTGACTACGCTTCATTGGTGTGACTGTGTAGGGAGGGAGGCCAAAATTCTTGATTTAAACTTCATCAACGGTCATTAAATATATCTGCATCGGGTACGGACGGACATAATTATATAAATATTAAAAAAAATCTTTTTGCAAGAAAAAACCAACTTCAGAAAAAACACAAAAACCAGGCTAAGTGCGAGTCGTACTCACACGCACACAGAGTTCCGTAGCACCAAACAATGTAATAAAAATATTTTGAAGGCTCATTCATAAATTATGTTGTATAGTATTACATTCAAGAGCAAAACTAAATTTGTTTTTCATAGTATGTTAATGAAAAACAAAGTTACTGCTGCAGTTTGATAACAAGTCCCATATCTCAAAATCTAAACATCAAATCTTATTCAAACCAATTTCCGTTGAAAGTTTTTTTTACGTTCTACAATCCTACATTTTTTCAGAATTTTCCTCCTCTTACTTTAGAAATTAGAGGGGGGGACACATTTTACCACTTTGGAAGTGTCCATCTTTCAAATGATTAACTTTGAAAAAAATGGTTTTAGGAACCTCAAGGTCATTTTTTTAAAGACCTGTCTATAGACACCCCGCACGTATAAGTTTGATGAAAAAAAAATAGTTTAGTTCCAAGTATGGGGAGATCCCTTTATATTTTAATTTTTGTATGAAAATCTTAAAGCGGTTTACAGAATAGAGGACGCCAAGGTATCGGGTCAAAATTGTTGCAAATAAGGTCTAGTGTCACCCATTTCAAGGATTGTACCCAATTACTCATTTATATTATTCAGTCCTTCAGTTCAGTCAGCACGTGGTTAAATAATAACAGCCGCGCGGGTCGATTTTGAGGTTAAGCCGTGCTTACCTAGGTTGGTCTGTGGATGGGTGATCACCCATTACATACCGAGTTTTCTCCGTGCCTCGGAAAGCACGTCAAGCCGTTGGTCCCGGCTGTCATTTGTAGATCTTTGACAGTCGTTACAGGTAGTCAGTGGCCCGAAAGTCTGACAACCAGTCTTACCAAGGATATCGTATTACCCAGTACCTACTAACTGGGTTGTGGAGGGATAGGCAGTCGCTCCATGTAAAATAATGGTATTCAGCTGCATCCGGTTAGACTGGGAGCCGACCCCAAGATAGATTGGGAAAAGGCTAGGCAGATGATATCAATGAAAAACTTCAATGATTTCTGGTTTGGTAGTTAATTAAGTTATCTCTAAAACAAATGGCTCGCACACGACGTAGCTTTCTTAATGATAAATATTACTTATCGTTTATACATATAAATACGTTCATTCAGCCCAGTCATTTTGTTTATACATGTTATGAATGAATGCATATGAAAGTATATACGGTACTTATAACAAAAACTATTTTTTTTCAACTTTTGTCTGTCTGTCGGTCTGTCTCTCTGTTTGTTCCGGCTAATCTCCGAAACGTCTGTACCGATTTTGACTAGACTTTTACAGGCAGATAGCTGATGTAATAAGGAGTAACTAAAGCTACGTTTACTTTGGATAAGAATTAAGGTTCAGTGCAAAAGAAAATTAAACCCTTGAAATTGGTAACAAAATTCGATTAAAAAATGGACGTAATATTTTTTTTTTAATAATTTCACGGGAACGAAGACCGTGGGCAGCAGCTAGTTAGTGATATTCCTCAGTAAAGTTAGGTGGGCAGCTCTCGCAACCGTCGTGCGTGTATGAACGTGGACGAGGGTCCGTCGTTCTACGATCAGTTCATACGAAAGGAGTATGTAAGGATCGTAGCAGGTTCCGCCGCGGGAGACGCCCCGGGCGTCGGGGGCCACGTGGTGGCCCTCGGCTACCGCAGGCGCGGGCCTGTAGACGGTGAGTAATGGGCTAGCTCGCCGTCCGTCCATCTTATCACGACAGGCCGTGTCGACGGCGCGTTCGTGTTCCACGCGCGCCTCAAAGAGATGTCAGCAAACAGGAGGGGCCCGCAAGGGCCTGCCAGGGCTGCGGCACTGTTCGAAAGAGATACCGCGGTCCTGGAACACAAAGGGCAAAAGAAGGAAAATGGACGGGTTTTAGTCAGTAAAAGTCTGACACTCTATTCCGCTCCGCCCAGAGCGGGAAGGGTCATTCGCCCAGAGCATTTGATGATTTCCCATCCCAAAAAAAAAAAAAAATATTCTGCCCATCCCATGAAAAAAGGCGTGTTTATGTATACATGGTAGTGAGACATCGGACACACTTTTTCTACTATAGATTATTATCTATATCTGATCGATTTTATTATTATTTTTGTGTTAACGCTTCAAGTAACTACAAAGCCATTGTATTGTCGAACTGCTAACGATTTAAAAGCATTAATTTATGATGTTATAATGCTACGCGATTAGCTTTATCGTTTACGTAAGAAGGTTTGACAAGTTGAGTCACTGCTCATACGGATCTTATTTTTGCAATGGCGTAGCGTGTGGAAAAACCGGCCAAGTACGAGTCGGACTCGCGCACGAAGGCTTCCGTACCATTATCTATAAAAACGGCAAAAAAAAAACATGTCTGTTGTATTGGAGCCCCACTTATTTTTTTTATTCTGTTGTTTAGTATTTTTTGTTATGGCGGCAACAGACATACATCATCTGTGAAAATTTCGTGACAGACAGACAGACAGACAGTCAGCGGAGTCTTAGCAATATGGTCCTTTTACCGTTTGGGTACGGAACCCTAAAAATCGGAACTAACGTCGCCATTTCGTTTTCCTATGTAGTTTCACAAAAATGATCTTAGTTCTGCCAAAAATGTGCCCCACCCACATCAATTTTTTCCCATTTTCTGAAGTAATTGTGAAATGATTTTGAATTGTAAACACTGATTAATTTGTGTTCAAAGCGTACGTTTTGGATATGTATGAGACTGATTTTACCTAGGGGTCATCCTTTATTCACATGGGGTTACAGAAAGAGGGAGAGGGGTCAGAAAACACATTTAATTAGAAAGTAGGGGGGGCAGTAATGTCACAATTACATGTATGTTTTCGAATTTCGAAAATTTTTATTTGATGTGTACGGGTAAAATGTTTTTTATCAATTATGAAAACGGTATACAATTATATAGGATATCACCATATTTTACCAATAGGCATAACTTTTTCTTTTAACAACTTATTTTTAATATTTATGCTGATGTTAAGAGGGAACAAGGCTTGCGAGGAATTTTCAAAATAGGTATTTGAAGAAACTATAGCCGTCGCGCTACGTAAAGCCTGCCCCCGTAGAGTGCGATAGGGACAGCTACAGCTCAGACCGATTATATCACAAAAATTTTGACGAGATCGACGGTTCGTTTTTCACTTTTTTCTCCTCGAAAACTGAGCCGATTCAATTATTGAATTAAAATTATAAGAACGAGTAAGTCTAGTTTTTATGCCGCCCATGGGCCTCTGACTTGGCTTTACACGCCGTCGAGACATATCTCTCAGCCTCTCTATACTGGTTTCCTCACGATGTTTACCAATCAATTTCTTTTATGTTAAAAACTTTTCGAATTAGTCTAGTAGTCCTGTAATCACTGCCGTTAAAATTGGGTATTTTTTGTCATTTTTGGAGTCATATTTTCTTAATTTATTAGATGTTGAAAAAAAGGAAATGACAGGGATGTGTCTACAGCAGACCTAGATTTTATGAATAAAAAAAATGTTTGCTCTAGCTAGCTAGAGGTATTAATTATTCAGAAAGAATAAAGGGGAAGACAGTAGTATGGAAAATGGCAGCTCCTGTTCCCTCTTAATTAAATTACGGATTTTTGTAAGCGGTTGAAGATCCGTATCTGTGAAAGGACTATACATAATACTAAGAGGTTTTTCACGTTAAAGTACATAGATACAATGCCGAAAGTAACACTCCACGATTCAACGAACTACACTATAATAAACAATTAATATCGACAGTAGAAAATCTGAAATACCGTAAGGAACATTGAGCGTGCTGTTGGAAAAAGAACGCTATGCACGTCGCTGAAAGTTTAAATCAACACCGCGCTCTATGTTCCTTATGACATTTCATATTTTCTGTTTCGATGTTTTATTATTTACCTATTATCCTCAATTGTACTGTAAACAGTTTGTCCCAAGTCGCGTATACTGTGCGTCATTGTACATGCAACTTATGTGACGTCAATTGGCTTCAGCTGTGCCTATTCGACACAATATTCAAGGATTGTGGGATTTTATTGTTTCGTCGGGTGATATAACGCATTAATGCAAAATGTCACTTATGTCCATTTATGCACGGGCGCTTTTTAAGTGCGACTTTTTTTACCGAGCACTAAATACTATAGATCACCTTAAATAAAATATATCCAAACTATATAATTATGTACATATTTAAAAAAAATATTGGTTTTTCCATCAGGATTTTTTCAGTAGCAGCCACGAAGTCTGGATTCGTGCCCGATTGATGGCAATAGGCTCGCCCCCTTTTACGTGGGACTTAAACATAACTGGCGAAATGTAGGTGTACTATTTGGTACACCTCTGCCTAACCCATCGGAGATTGCAGGCGTGATGTTATATTATTTTTCCTGACAATGTCACTCATGCGCCAAAATATCGGAATCAGTATGAAATTAACAAGTTCTGTCAATTTTTATTCAGCGACCACCATTGATATATAAATATAATTTTTAAGCCCGTTGTAATAGAGGCGTCCTAATTGCCATCTTCTTGAAATCCCTGATGGAAACATCCAATAACACAAGACCTCAAAACCAGGACCTCATGCTCAGTAGTTGCACTCGCAACCATTAGACCAAAGAGGTGGTCTTACAATGTGACTCATTTGAATGAATATGGACCAATCTATCAGTACCAAAACCGTAAATTAATATAAAAATCACTAAATACACATTTTATTTAACTTTAGTAATAAAATTACTATTCAATAAGTATTGTTTTCGTTCAAATTACTGTGTAGCATTTTGTGTTTCAAAATTTACTTTTATTTCGCAAACGGAAATTAATATTAACTAATAAGCAATTATTTGTTCAGGTTAAATAAAAGTTTTCATTCATTTTCGAAGAGTACTTCCGTCCGTGGTTTTACTTGCTCGTCTACACGTTTTTTTTTTATATACAAGATTTTAATGTTATATCTTTACTTTAAACTAGTTGTTATTTTGCGACTTTCGGTCGCTTGAAATTATTATAAAAAATATTACTTCCCTTTTTGAATCGGATTTTGTTTTGAACCCATTTCAAGGGTTTTCATTGTTTTGCACGGAACCCTAATTTATTTATTTATTTATTTATTTAAATAGAACGGCCGAAGCCAATTACACTATTTAAACATATAATTTATGTAACACAGTCATGCATTCTTCTCACAAAAATTCAAACATTCTGACAGGATCACCTTCCATTCATCCGCAAACATATCAAGATCTGTGTTTGAGTTCAGGAGAGCGTTAATAGCGGCTAATGTCCGAGGAATAGGTGACTTGGAGTGTGCAACAGTACGGCAAGTTGGAACAGCCAGTAAGCGGTGTTTTCTGCCACGACAGTAATTGTCTGGGACAAATAGATTGCAGATGTCATTATGCAGATCGGGAACATCAATAATCCCCCTAAGAATTTTGAATATTACAGTCATCTGATCGCGCGACCGTCTTACTTCTAGAGAATTAAAACTTAAGCAACCCAACAGGAATTTAGTGGGATACAAGAAAGGATAAAACCCATGCAAGTGCTTGTAAAGATATCTAAGGAATGCTTTTTGAACTTTTTCTAAAGCTAACGCATACTGTTTCTCAAAAGGATTCCACACGCATGCACTAGACTCAAGTTTGCTACGGACTAATGCCTCAACAACCCCCACGTTATCAAGCTTGTTTAAAGCTTGATAACGTGGGGGTTGTGGAAGTCACGGCAGTTCCTTAAAACAAAGCCAAGGCGTCTGAAGGACTCCTTAGCAGTGGACGTGATGTGGTCGCGAAAAGTGAGCTTACGGTCGAATATGACTCCCAGGTCTTTCATGGAATCGGTTCTTGTAATTATATCTCCATTTAGTTTGTATAGAAAGTTGACTGGGCGCCGTATTCGACCGAAAGACATCACGTAGCATTTTGATTTATTAAATTCCATTTTATTGTCTAAACTCCACTTATATACTGAATCAATGTCTGATTGCAGAGCTTGGCAATCGCGCTCAGATGTTATTTCATAATATAGCTTTAAGTCATCAGCATATAAGAGGGATCCAGCATTCGCAACCACATCAGGGAGGTCGTTAATTACCAAAATGAAAAGGAGAGGGCCCACTACCGAACCTTGACTCACACCCGAGCGAGTGTGGTATGGGAGTGACTCGTACACACCCAATCTGACAAATTGTTTGCGGTCCCGCAAATAATCTGCAAGAAGCCGTAGAAGCCCTGGAGCAACACCTATCGCACTGAGCTTTGACAGCAAGACGTCATTGTCGACTTTGTCGAACGCCTTTTGAAAATCAAAGTACAGAACGTCTACCTGGCGTTTACGATCAAGACTAGTAGAGATATAATTAACTAGTGTAAGTAAATTAGTATTGACGGATCTTTTTTCACGAAAGCCATGCTGCTCATTGCACAGGTACTGTTTAACTTGCTTGTAAATTCCTTGATGTAGGACATTCTCGAAAACTTTCGCGGGAGAAGATAGTATCGCTATTGGACGATATTCATCAACTGATGATTTATTTGAGGATTTCGGTATGGGAGTCACACGTGATATTTTCCATTGTGGTGGGTAGACTCCAGATTTCAGTGCCAAATTAAAAATGTGGTTTAGAGGCCGAATGAGAAATTCCTTTCCCTGTTTTAAAAACCATGGAGGAATATTATCAGGACCAATAGAACTGTTGGGTTTTATTTTATCTATTCCGGTACTTATATCACTTTCGGCGAAGTATAGTATTTTAATGTAATTACTAATATTGCAGTTACTTGGATTGGTTAGATTCTCGGGGTCTAACTCTGGTACTTCAGTTTGGAAGACGCTCGCAAAATATTCTGCGAACGCTTCAGCAGCTGCTACACCACTGTGAATTTTGCCTTTGTGGGTTACGTTAGGCTCAAACCCACCTTTTGATCTTAGGTTAGAAATAAATGATGTTTCTAAAATAAAAGTACCCTATGTTAGACCTTATAAAATTAGCTAATTAAACGGGACTTTTATCTGCCAATAAAAGTCCCGTCAAAATCAGTTCAGCCGTTTCGGAGATTAGCCGGAACAAACAGACAGACAGACAGACAAAAACTGAAAAAAATGTGTTTTAGTGCCGTAAATATTTTCATATGCACTTTAATTTTATTTATTTGTATGTATAGATACCTCCACGACTCCCGTACTATAAATGCATTCATTAGCACAATGTTTTGAGTGGTAACACGTGATTTTCACCCCAAAAAAATGTGGTTTCCCTACAATAATAATGATTGCGTAGAGTTACTTAGTTTGATGTACAGAATGCTTGGTTGACGGCTTCGTGTAGGGTCCGTTTACACATTGTAGTTTCCACGATCAATCTCATCTGTATGTAGTATATATTCAATGTGAAAGTATATGAGTATGGATGTGTGGTTATTTGTTAGTCTGTCACGCAAAAACTACATAACGAATTTGGATGAAATTTGGCACACAGACAGTTTATAACCTGAATTACCAGATAGGATGCTTTTATCTCAGTAGTACGATCCCGGGAACAATTACCACAAGAGCGAAGCCGCGGGCATAAGCTAGTTTGACATACTTAATAGCATATTTCGTAGTGATCAAGCGTGGTGATCAGTGGCCGTTCCTTCTCTGTATGAAAATGGCGACCATAGACAAACGGACTGATATTTTTATATATAGACAAAAACGGGTGTGTTTTCCGAAAAAAATTCACTTTTAAATGCAACAGCTGGGTAAACGTCCAAGGTTCCACTTACCCACTGTTCTTATTGGTTCAGCGTTATTTGTACTATATTTTACTAATAAAAATATAATACTGAGTAACATTTAATTAAAAGTATCAAAAAAAAGCCGACTACAAATTGTATTATGTACTTACCTACATTATTTGTAATCTCCTTTTAATTTCCTTCATTTTGATATATTAATGACTTAAAATTTGGCGCCAAAAATCCACCATTTTGTTTTTTTTCAAACACTTGGGTTTTTAAGACGAATATAACGATACCTTAACTTAATTGTCGAAATCCGTCCAGTCGTTTGGATGATTTGATGGTTTTATAGGAATTTACAAACATACAAGATACGCGCGAAAAACATAACCCTTCCTTGGCAGTCGGGTAAAAACGATCAGTGACCGGTGTGATACTATACCAGTGACTATACTACTACTATGTAGAAAAAAAAATACAATTTTCACAGACAAATGTTTACAAACAGCGCTCTCCCAAAAAAAAACAAATCATTTTTGTCCTTTCTGTCAACCAATCAACTTATCTGTCATGGCAAGACATGGGTGTCGGATAATTTCTGAAACCTAATAAAAAAAAACTCGTAGTCGCCATCTTGGATTTTCATTTTGACCTCTTTTCTTTTTAAAGTTTAATTAATTTTTGTAAAAGAGTTTATAGTAAAATGTATACCTACATATGTCAAGGAAATGAATAAAACTAAATCCTGCTAAGGAAAACACCGTAATTGTACCGGTACACTCTATGTCCAAGAACCAAAAATTCGAAAACATGTGACATCTGGTACTCAGCCCGCGTGGTGGATATTTAGGCGTATGAAGAACAGGGTGTAAAGTTCTTCATCCCCCATAGAAAAGTGAGGATCCTCCGACCAGACGGGTGTTATGTCTGGTGGGCTACTGCCTGACAGTTGTTGTCGTGTTTTTATATTAAGTCTTAAAACGCGAATAACTTCAACTGCGCGATTTAGAATTTTGATGTTAGTTCTTCATTTCTGTCATAGATGGCGCTGTAGTACTTTTTGTAGTGTCGCTACAGATAATTACGGACCTGTCCCAGTGACGAGGCTTGTGTTCCAGCAATGGGCACATTATAGACCAATTATGCTTTAATAATGCCTCGTTGGTCTAGTAATCGCAAACGCAACTGCTGAGCATGTCCTGGACTCGATTTCCAAGTCACGCAAAGTATTATTGGGTTTTTTATATCAGAAATTTTGCAGTAGCAGCCACGGACTCTGGATGTGTCCGGTTGATGGCAATATTCTCGCCCCCTATTATATGGGACTTAAAACATAACTAGCGAAATGTGGGTACAGCTCTGCCTGACCCTTGGGGGATTACAGGCGTGATGTTATGTCTGTGTTATTATTTTAAGAAGAAGCCATTTCAATGTGCTAGTCTACTCATAATATCAATGAAACAATTAAAATGGCCATAACAAACGAATTCTTCACGCCAATATTTATTTATATGTATTATTATAGTGTGGCGCTTTAGAGGAGCTCGTGGCTAAATAAGAACAGCCGCTCGAATCGATCTTCAGGTTAAGCCGTGCTTACCTAGGTTGGTCCGTGGATGGGTGACCACCCATTACATACCGAGTTTCCTCCGTGCCTCGGAAAAGCACGTTAAGCCGTTGGTCCCGGCTGTCATTTGTAGATCTTTGACAGTCGTTACAGGTAGTCAGTAGCCCGAAAGTCTGACAACCAGTCTTACCAAGGGGTATCGTATTACCCAGCACTAACTGGCTTGTGGAGGTCCGACAGGCAGTCGCTCCATGTAAAGTACTGGTATTCAGCTGCATGCGGTTAGACTGGAAGCCGACCCCAACATAGTTGGGAAAAGGCTAAGCAGATGATTATAGTGTGGCGCTTTGCAGTTCAACACACAATATAATAAACGCGTGAATGCACTGTGACGGCCTCGTAAAGGGTCCGTTTATACAGCCTGTAGTTGGGAACAGGCTTGGCAGATGATGCACCCCGCACCATCCTACCTACCTCCTTATCATTGATACAAGTAGCTGGTTGAAATATTATTATTGTAATACTTATCACTAGTTTAAATTTAAAGACACCTATTGATAGGTGCTTAGAGATAAGATAAGTAGCTACTAAGATTTGCAAATGATAATCTATACAAATAAATAAAATGAAAGTGTCTGTACTTATAGCAAAAAAACCTTTTTTTTACTGTCTCTCTCTGTCTGTCTATTTGTGTCGGCTAATCTCCGAAACGGCTGAACCGATTTTGACGGGACTTTCACTGGCAGATAGCTGGTTTTATAAGGATCACTAAAGTACTTATAACATTTTAGAAAAAGGATGATATAAGTAGACATTTTTCATCGATTTTTTTTAATCAGCCTTTCCTTAAATTTTGACCGTGTATGTATTGCAGTTTTATAGGAAATATCTGTTTATTTCTTAATATAATAACAATATTGTACACCCCACCGTACCGCCTTCGTAAAAAACAGATGAACTGTCTAGGTGTCGATAAGTTTCTCATTCCATTAGTTGGACTCGACCTTTTCGCCAATCTCTATTACATAAGAAAGAATTACTAACGCAACTGGCGAAATTATTGCTATTGAGTTCGTGTTACTCAATGTAGTAACCAGGTACCCATGTATAGGCTCACATTGTACTCGCAATGTGAAGTCATATAATCACAACCCTAGCCTTTTGATTCATCAGCATCATCATGATTTCAGCAGGACGTCCACTGCTGGACATAGGCTCCCCCAAGTGCCAAATTGATCGTGCGACTCGCATCCAGCGGATCCCCGCAACCTTCACCAGTCCACGTACTGGGAGGCCTTCCAACGCTACGTATTCCGGTTCGCGGTCGCCACTCCAGAACTTTTCGGCCCCATCAGCCATCCGTTCTGCGAACAATGTGCCCTGCCCACTGCTACTGTTTGACAATTCTTCGGGCTACGTCGGTAACCTTGGTTCTCTTGCGGATATCCTCATTTCTGATTTGACCACGCAAGGAAACTCAGAGCCTTTTAATTCTAACTTATTATATTAAGAGCATGATTCAAATCAACCCCATTGAATGATTTATTCATGAAATAGTTGTTGAGTGAACTTAGGGTGTTGTATTGATGATTTTATTGATTATTTATAATTCTCTAACTATATATATACGAGTACGTGTTATGGACGCGAATCATGTTTTCGTCAACATACAACCTGACACTGTCCTGCAATTTGCAAAACCAGTAAGATTTGCATTTCGCGGGCTACCCTGATGCATCCACCTTAAAGCGGACCAGTAATGCTGGTGGAATACATAACCTTCTCCTTTTTATAAGTCGGTTAAAAATACTATTTTCGATTGGTTCAATGATAAATTAGTTTTTTTCTTTTGATAAATTTTGTCACTAGACAGACATAGAATCTGTAAAAAACCGTGTAAAAGTGCGATTCGTACTCGCGCATAAAGGGTTCAGTACCATTGTAGTATGAGAGCCCCCGTTAATTTGAAATAAATTTTATTCCAAAATTCCATTCGTGAAGGAATTTTCCCGAAACAGTCATTATTAAACAAAAACACAGAGTACAATACTAAACAAGTCAGTCGCGTGTAAAAACACGTGGTTTTTACAGCCGAGCAAACGCACTGATGACGATAAAATTATAATATGATAGCAGATACCACAGGATAGCAATTATTGACGAGCTACGTCAATCGTTTGAGCGTCATTTTGTTTCATTAATTTTTATTAGGGTACCGTACCCGAAGGGTAACCTACGGGACCCTATTACTAAGCCTCCGCTGTCCGTCCGTCTGTCTGTCTGTCAGCGGGCTGTATCCCCATACTACAACTATGTTGGGGTCGGCTTCCAGTCTAACCGGATGCAGCTGAATACCAGTATTTTACATGCAGCGACTGCCTATCTGACCTCCACGACCCAGTTAGTACTGGGTAACACGATACCACTTGGTAAGACTGGTTGTCAGACTTTCGGGCCACTGACTACCTGTAACGACTGTCAAAGATCTACAAATAACAGCCAGGACCAACAGCTTAACGCTTTCCGAGGCGCGGAGGAAACTCGGTATGTAATGGTGGTCACCCATCCACGGGCCGACCTTGGCAAGAGCGTCTTCTATTTTAACATAACAGCGCACAAGTACTATAATGTTATGTATGTTAAAAAATTGAAGTCCATCGTTATGTTATTGATTGATAAATAGCGCTCCAACAGAGGCCAAGGTTTTAATATAATATTTATATGGAAATCGATTGAGTGTTGTCACAGGCAATTTGTGACGTCACCATTTAGGTTGACATACATAATACCACGCCAGTAATCCGAAGTGTTAGGCAGAGGTGTACCTAATAGTACAACCACGTTTCGCCGGTTTAGTCCCATGAAATGGCAGGCGAGCCTATTGCCATCAACCGGGCACCTTTTGTATGTAGGTACCGACAGTGACGCTAAATCAGATATGAAATAACTGTGAACGGACGATAACGATTCACGAATTTTGTTTAAGGAAAATTGTTTAACGAAATCGTTTTAGGGTTCCGTACACGAATGGTAACTAACGGGACCCTACTACTATGCCTCCGCTGTCCGAGGACTGTATCTAATCTTCCGTAATAGGTAGACAGTTGAAATTTTCACAGAATGTGTATTTCTGTTGGCGCTGTAACAACAAAAAATAAATTAAAAATTAAAGGGGACTCCACTAATGCGATGGTACGGAACCCTTCATGCGCGAGTGTGACTCGCACATGGCCGGTTTTTGAAACGATTTGTGTCTATTATTTGCTGTTTCGAATTCCTAGGTGTTTTCTATTTATAAGGGATTAATAGCATTAATTGGCAATTAAACTTTCATACCAGAGACGAAACTGAAATGTTAAACTAATACAGAGGTAAAAAAAAAGGTCTAGTGGTCGCAAGCGCAACTGCTGAGCATAAGGTCCTGGGTTCGATTGCCAGGTCGGGCAAAGTGTTTTTGGGTTTTTCCATCAAGAATTTCTCAATAGCAGCCACGGAGTCTGGATTTGTGCCCGGTTAATGGCAATAGACTCGCTCCCTATTACATGGGACTTTATAACTGGCGAAATCTGGGTGTACTATTAGGTACACCTCTGCCTAACCCTTCGGGGATTACAGGAGTGATATTATGCTCATCATACTTCTCCTGTCCTTATCTAGATTTATTTGGGGTCAGCTCAGCATGTCTTGTTGTTATGTTGAAGAGGTAAAGTAAGTAAGTAAGTTTTCATATTCATATTCATATCTTTATTTGCATTCCATAATGTGTGAAGGTCTTACAATGGGCTTAAAGCTAAGGTACAATTACGGACCCTGTAGGGCACAGCAAAAAGTATAAAATTTATAAAATTTTAAAACATGTGCAGTATTAATTAACAAAATTATATCATTAATTTCGTGTTCCTTAAGAAATGAAAGGGCTCATTGTGAGCATCTCAAATATTTTTTTATAATTTTAAGATAAATAGTTTTGAAGTAATTTAAGAAAATAGGCGAAAATTGACCATTCCTCCCTTAACTCCAAAGCTACAATGCCGAAAATTTTGAAAAAAAAAATACAAAAATAGTTAATTGAACTAAGATTTCATTGTAGGTTTTCCTGTAATCTATATTACAGGAAAAACTATAACGAAATCTTAGATTTAAAACAACTTACGGAATTTAGATAATTACGTACGGAACCGTCTCCACGCGAGTCGAACTCGCACTTGTCCGGTTTTTTATATAATTTTGTTTTATTGTTAATTCAGCCATTTTTTGTTTTGTCCAGTGCAAGTCTAATAAATAACATTTTGTTTCGTTCTTACTTCTGAAATAAATACAATAATAACAATATTGATATTGTATATCAGTGGCGAAGGTTCCATACAACTCGATTCCTACCTATAGACAAATAATATAATCACATTAAAGATATGTTCCGGCTTACCTCTTACAAAAATTAACCCTTCGCTACTACTGTATATTATATTAGCATTATTCAATGAAACGTTTCCTAAGCTACCAAAATATTATCACATTCTTCGCCACTACTTAATTATAGATTCTGAACAGTTTTATACATAAGTGCTTTTTAAACAGGCAAAGTATATGTAAGTTAAGACAAAAAATGACCTTTAAACTTATCGACGACGAAAAAACATGGCGAGTGTTCAACAGGTACGATTTTTTTGCACAATTTATTATTTAAAACCTTTGGTACACTACAGGAAGCGCGTTGCGTTTCTTTCTCATTCGCTACAGATGCCATACAATGTCTTTAATAGACTTTTAATTTTATCGCTAAAGCATTAGGTTCAAGGTTGATTGGGAAAATTTGACAGTTTCGGGTAGCTTGATGTGCTGGCGTCTGTACTATCGAGTTCACTGACGGTCTACCGGTTTCACCTTTATGCTCTTAGCAATAAAGTTGAAAAGTGGTCCAACGTCAGTGATCTCGGTAGTACCTCTAAGCGACAATTTAACTACGTGAATGACTAAGTAATTTATTAATTCACTGTTTTGCAACAGCCAACATCTCTATCAAATAATGAAAAAATTACGTAAAAGTGCTCATAGCCTGTTTGACATTTCGAAACGCCTATTTGACGTTTCCCGTGACCCAAAAGCTGGCTTTTACCTGGGCCAGAGGCTAAGAGTTGCCGTACAACGTGCCAACGCTGCCAGTCTCTTGGGCACATCACCAGCTGATAGCGTTGAGGAATTTTTCAATGCTCTTTTATAGTTTGTTACTACCCTGGTAATCTATCTCTTAGTTCAGCCGCGCTCGCTCTGCTTGCTATGTACCGCAGCCTTAATCACGGAAAACATGTCTATGAGACGTGTAATTCGCAAACACATGGCCTCGCTGTATTAGTCGGTAACACGGCTACTGCAGATTATAAGGAAAAATATGCATAAATATAGCTTTGGTTAGGGTCTCGTTAGGTATTACCCCAATCGGTGGGCCCCGACTGTCTTTTGTAGATCTTAGACAGTCGCTTAGAGGATCATTTTGTGTTTGAATGGCATGGGGCATTGTTGGTAAATAAAGGGTGTAACAGACCCCTTAACCAAGTCGAAAGGCACCTGTTCTCCCCCTTCCCGTCAATGCGATCTTTTTTTTCTGGACCATACCTGGGATCCTTCTAGTTACGGAGATATTGGGGGTTACAAAGTTCACAAGTTTTTTTTTTTAATACATGTTTTTAATAAATTATAACTTTTCTTTAAATACCTCCATGACCTCTGTATTATTCAATGCATTCATCAGCACAATGTTTTGAGTGCGTAACATTGAGTTTTTCCGTAAAACGTGTTTTTTCACACCAAAAAACAGTCATATCCCAGCAATAATTTTTGCGTAGGGTTACTTAGCTTGATGTACAGAATGCTTTATTGACGGATTCGTGAAGGGACCGTTTACAACTTTACACCTTGTATGAAAGTGATTCAAGAAATTGTCTGGACGGCGGAGTTAGTTCCAGTTTTTACCACGCGCAAAAAGATCCATGTTCTTACTTACTAACTATACCTTCATGGTTCTCCCTTTTAGTTAGTAATAATATAACATAACATCATTTACTTCAGGCTACAATGGCCCATAGATTTCGAAGAAGGTTTTGAATGAAATATTTCATCGGTTAGGTATATATTAAAAAAAACAGCTGTTTCCTACAAAAAGTGTAATACCTACCAAAATGTATGGAACAGCTGTTTTTTTTTTTAATAACCGATGAAAAATTCAGAATGATGTACTGAATACGTGGTAGGTAAGCGTTTTCGCGTCAGTGTCCCTCCCATTCCGCATACCTATAATTACATAATTATATAAAGTAAATAAAAAACTTTTGGTTATAAATAAGACTAGAAGTAGTTAGTGCCGACAGTCATTTTTTTTTGTAGATATTAATTTTACTTCTGACATTAAACCGTATGACAACGCGAGCACAAGCCACCAGCTAGCGAGTAGTAGCGAGCGAGAGAACGAGGCGGGCGAGGCTCTTTTCAGATTTCATACTTCCTTTCGGCTCTTTCAGTAGTTCGCGGATTGAACCACAGCATGAAAAGAGGTGACACGATGCCTCGCCCGCCTCGCTCGCTCGCTCGCTAGCTAGCGGTGTGGCCTGCGATTAAAATCAGTACTGCAAAATTAGAGGAAATATATTAATGAAACCATAGTAGAAAAAAAAAAGATTAATTTTTTAAAACATTCGATGCCGAAATCTGTTCGCTCTTGACCAGTTTTTAGGGTTCCGTACCCGAAGGTAAGGTAGGAAGGGTAACCAACGGGACTCTAATCCCTATTACTAAGTCTCCGCTGTCCGTCCGTCTGGCTGTCTGTCAGCGGGCTGTATCTCATGATCCGTAATAGGTAGACAATTGAAATTTTCAGAGTAGGTAGGTACGAGTATGTGTATTTCTGTTGCCGCTATAACAACAATTAATAAAAAGAAATTAAAGGGAGCCTCTACTACGATGATACGGAAGCCTTCATGCGCGAGGGCTGCGGGACTGTTCGAAAGAGATACCGCGGCCCTGGAACACAGAGGGCAAAAGAAGGAACATGGATGGGTTTTAGTCAGTAAAAGTCTGACACTCCCTTCCGCTCCGCCCAGAGCGGGGGGGGTATTCGATGATATCCTATGCCAAAAAAAAGCCTTCATGCGCGAGTCCGACTCGCACTTGGCCGGTTTTTTATTTAATCATAAAGTAATCTTGATTCGTTTTGGCGTTAAACCTATAATTACCTTTATACATACATAATTATGTATGCAGGTGTTTAGATACTTGAGTCTATTTTTACCGAAAGATAAAAACTTGTGGCTAACTATTTAATATTGCAGAGATCAACTTGCAAGGTTAAGCTGTTCAAGGTTTTGCCTCAAAATACGATGGGTGACCGCTTTTGCCTACCGTGACGTCTTGAAGCAGCAGTAATTCCAGTGTGGGAAAGAAATGACGCTAGACGACCTGTATAGCTCAGTCTCTTTCCCACACTGGAATTACTCCTGCTTTAAGACGTCATAGTAACCCCTTGAACATAAAATAAACATCATGAACATCATGTTGAACTTTAGAAAGATAATTTTTTCTTTGTTTCGATGGGAATGTAAATTAAATTGGGTCGGCTCAGAAATTGGCTACTAGTTTGGCGCCTTGAGATACCGCGGCCCTGGAACACAAAGGGCAAAAGAAGGAACATGGATGGGTTTTAGTCAGTAAGAAGTTTTTGTTCCGTGTTTAAAAATTAATTTTAATTAGAAATTAGGTTGTATTATGGTGTAATTAAATGTGATAACGTATTTTAAATGTGTAAATACCTAGGAAAATTGTTTTCCTGATAGTTCATAAAGTATTCGGTTATACGACATTACCGGTAACCTATAAACAACAACAGCTGACGGTCTAACTACGGAATTATACGGATATATATGGGGAGTATTTGTTTACTTTTATATTATAATAGCACACAATCGTATTTAAATAATAATAATTCTTTTTTGTGAATTTAGTAGGTACCCAGTATTGTTTCAAAATCGCTTTGTTGTCAAATGTCAGTTCGTAAAAAGTAAAACTTTAACTATTTAAACTTTGTTTACATCAGTCTTTTCAATATTAATTAAATATAACGTTCGTGATAGTTATTTTATTAACGTCTTGAAGTAAAAGTACTTTAAAATTCTAAGTTTTCATTCTAGGCAATCTACCCACTTATAAAAAAAAGTTAAATTCTTAGATAAGAAAATCTTATTATAGTAATAAATTGAACATTCAGTTAGATAATATCAATTTTGTCAAGCTAGTATAGCAGCCTACCTCATTTCTTTGAGTAACACAAACTTTTTCCCTGTTTATTTCACCCTTTCATTTCTAAATTTTCTAACATTGATCTATTCTATTAGTTCTCACCGTTTCCTTATTTCCAATTTTCAGTACCCAATTCAGAAATCATGCCTGTGATGACACGTAAGGCTACTGCTCAGGATATGGAGTTAAAATTGAGAACGGCCCTCCAAGAACTGAAGGACTCAAAACTCCAATGTTAACAACTGTTACAGGAGATAGAGGACAGTGAGGAGGAGGTCAATAACGTCAATAGCAAAAACTCCAGCTTAAAACGGGAGCTAGTAGACCTTCATCAGGATTACTTGAATGTTGTCAATGAACGGGATCAGCTAAGGGTGATTACGGATGGGTTTAACAACTGTAGCAACTTGTATGAGGAGGCTTTG
This sequence comes from Eurois occulta, assembly GCA_950022335.1. Classification (NCBI taxonomy): domain Eukaryota; kingdom Metazoa; phylum Arthropoda; class Insecta; order Lepidoptera; family Noctuidae; genus Eurois; species Eurois occulta. The sequence goes on along the minus strand of OX465504.1, from coordinate 5,119,691 downwards.
TGTAAAGTTAGGGACCTAGAGGATGAATTAAATTATGCTAATGTAAAACTTTTAAATTTGAAACAGGAACAGGATCATACTCAGGCTATAGAAACTGAACACTTGTGTAATAAATAATATTTGTAATCCTAATACCACCATTACTATATGTGTTGGAAATAGTTCAAATATTAAAAAGGAAGACATCACCGACTATGTATCAGAGTTGTTAAAGTTAAGCTGTAGTAAGATCATATTGTGTGCTTTTCCATATTTTAAAAATTTAAGTAGTAGAAAAAACAATTACATACATATGTTAAATAAGCATGTACATTTCTTAGTAGGTCACTATAGTGACAGACTTATATATCTGGATATCAACACTATTGTTGATAAACTTAAGTCGACACGGGGTAAGGTGTATCTACCAATTAGATGTAGACACAAAATAGCTAGGCTATTAGCTTATAATATTCACACAGACATAAATAGTATGTCTAAGTTTAGTTATATTATTAACACCGCGACTATTAGTAATCATACTAATAAACATTTTTATAATAACTGTAAATCGGAGGATCCATGCGTAATTATAGATGATTCTCAAGTAGAATCCACTGGTAGTAGAGTCTCGGGGCTCACTCCAGATATTAATATTAATTTAAACTAGGTAGTGAGACAAAAGAAGGTACCTTTAACAATATTGTTAAACCTATCAACAACAAGGTATCTTCTTGCACTCAATTAGTTAGTAAAAAAGGGCCTCAGCAGAACACCTTAAAATTATTCCACCAAAATATCCAAGGCATTTCTTCCAAATTATTAGAAATTGAATTGTTTTTAGAAAAAAATAGGTTTGACATTATTTGTTTTACCGAACATTGGCTAAAAGATTACCAAATGCTGATTAATTATGAGAACTATACGGTTGGTAGCTGCTTTAACCGTAAATCTATGCTGCGTGGAGGTTCCCTAATACTTTTGAAAAATTGTGTTAAATATAAACAACGTATTGACATAGTAGGTCTCTCGGTTGAACATTGCGTCGAACTGTCCTGTGTTGAGCTAGATAAGCATGTAATTGTGTGTGTGTACAGACCCCCAAACTATCAAAACTTTTCCTTATTTGAATCAATAATGGAAGATGTCCTGGCAAAACTTGCAGCCAGTAATAAATCTACAATTATTTGTGGTGATTTCAATATCAATATTTTAGAAGACAATTCAAATAGCAGTCGGTTATTAAATCTTTTTAAGTCATTTGACTTGACCAACATTTTTATAGAACCTACTAGAGTCACTCCATCTTCTGCTACTTGTATAGATAATGTTTTCTGCGATTGCGATTACTTAGATAAAGCCATAGTAAATTGCCTGCCGTCTGACCACAGCGGACAAACTGTAACTTTTAGGTGTAACACACCATTGCAAAATGTTCAGATTAAATTTAGACCTATAACTACTAGCAAATTAAATAGGTATAATATTTCCCTGCAGAACAAGTTAAGTGTTATGAGCCATCATATGGACGATATTAATATAAATCAATTGTATGATCATTTCTTTTCAATAGTTCACACTGAATACAACAAAACTTTTGAAAAGAAGACAAAAAGTATTTGCCCTAAATTTATATTTAGTGATTGGGCAACTAGAGGTATCAGAAAAAGTAGGGAAAGACTATTTGAGCTTTATGACCTTAAATCTTATATAAACACTGAAACTTTTAATAAGTATGTTGCTAAGTATTCAAACATTTTTAGAAATACATGCAAGGTTGCCAAAGCCCTGCACATTAGCAACAAGATCAAAACAGCAGAAAATAAAATAAAGACAGTTTGGAAAGTCATAAATAACGAGACTAACAGGAAGAAAATACGTAACACTAGCTACACCTTAGATACAGCATGTGGTCCTAAAAGCTCTAATCAGGCAGTAGCTCAAGAATTTGTGAATTTTTTTACCGATATACCGTTAAAAACTACGGAGTCTCTTAATTCCTCTCCTGAAGTAGCAATTGGTTTATTAAAGGCGAATGTGTCTGGCTGCCCGGCTGAATTTAAATTTAAACACATAAACCCTATGATAGTTATTAAAGCTTTCCGGCAAATAAAAGTCAAACTGACCGAAGATCTTTGGGGAATGTCTATCAAAGTTTGTACATCCATAGTTGAGACTGTAGCACCATACTTAGCTTTAATTTTTAATTTGTGTGTAGACCAAGGAGTTTTCCCTGATTTAATGAAATACAGTAAAGTCATACCTCTTTTCAAATCCGGGGATAGTAAAGATACTAATAATTATAGACCTGTATCCGTGTTGCCAGTTTTTAGCAAGGTGTTTGAAAAAGTAATGCTTAATCAAATGCTCAATCATTTTAACACCAACAGAATCTTACACGACCAACAGTTTGGTTTCACTAAGGGACGTTGTACAACTGACGCCGGTGTAACCTTATTAAAGCACATATTTTCTGCGTGGGAAGCATCCCAAGACGCAATAGGAATATTTTGTGACCTCTCCAAAGCATTTGATTGCGTAAATCACGACACATTGCTTTTGAAACTTGAGCATTACGGACTAGGTAAACTTGCACTTAGTTTGGTAAAATCTTATTTAAGTGATAGACAACAATATGTTCAAATAAATGGTGTTAATTCACAGGGTTTAAAAGTAAAAATGGGGGTTCCGCAAGGCTCAATATTGGGTCCTTTCCTCTTTCTAGTATATATAAACGATCTACCCTATTTATTGAAAAACCAACCTCAAAATATGGTGTTATTTGCTGATGACACTTCTCTAATTTTTAAGATAAATAGACGGGCCCAAAATCTAGATGACGTAAATAATGCCCTACTTCAGGTCCATAATTGGTTCACAGCAAACAATTTAGTATTAAATGAAAAAAAAACGAAATGCATAAGATTTGCTTTACCAAATGTTAAAAGTAACGAGTGTGATATAGTATTGAACAAAGAGAAACTTGAATTCGTAGATAAAACCGTTTTCCTGGGGCTTACGCTTGATTCAAGGCTACAATGGGGTTCTCATTTGAAATCTCTTGCGGGGCGCCTAAGTTCAGCAGCATATGCTGTTAGAAAAATCCGTCAATTTTCTGATGTAGATACCGCTAGACTGGTCTATTTTAGTTACTTTCATAGTATAATGTCTTATGGCATTCTGTTATGGGGACGGGCTGCAGACATTGAGTCTATATTTATTCTGCAAAAAAGAGCCATCAGAGCCATATATAATCTTCGTAGGCGCGATTCTCTAAGGGAACTGTTTAAGGAAATCAAAATCATGACGGTACATTGTCAATACATCTACGAAAACATAATGTACGTTAGAAAAAATCTACATCTTTTTAATAAAAGAGGTGACAGACACAATTACAGTACGAGAACTAGAGACCAATTAGTTCAGCCGGGCTTCAGACTCGCTAAAGTAGACTCATCTTTCATGGGGTACTGTTTAAGATGCTATAATAAAATTCCACAAAGTATTCTTGAACTGAATGAGACGAAATTTAAATCATGCATTAAACGCACACTATGTAAGCAAGCATATTACAAGTTGGACGATTATATCTCTGATAAAAATGCTTGGCTCAATGCCGGTCCTGCTCCACATGGACAGGGGCGCATAAACTGATTAATGGATAGCATTAAATAGTATTGTTGGAGCTGCTGAAGATTGTACAACTATCTTTGCATTGTATAGATTCAATTTCTTTTGGTATTATATAACCGCATAGCCCATATTATGTGAGTACTATGTAATAGAAAGCTATCCTTCGTTGGAAACCTACGTCATTTTTTTTTTTTGACTTGAATTTGCCCTGGCGGTTAAGTGTATGTCATGCTCACTCAAATGTCTCGCTGATGGTGGCGCGTGTGTCGGATCAGTTAGTTCCCTTCAAAATGGTTGAGTTGAATGGTGCTGATACATGCGTCATGTTCGTGAACGGGCGCTGTCAGTTGTGACTGGTCATCTCTTGGTTGCCACGGCTTATTTGAATTAATTATTTTATTTTTTGAATTGTTCTTTTCCTTGTTTTTACTATGGACACTTTTAACGTGCACATCTTGCTACATCGCTCTCACATAATGTACCATCTAAACATGAATGATGTAACCAAGGTTTTGTAAAAATATTCTGATTTAAAAGAGTGTCCATGGAGTTTCTTGCCCGTTCTTCTCCATAGAGATCTACGTTAGGGAATGGGCAACTACAGTACTTTCACAGTTTTTATGCCTTGTGACTGGGACTGTAGCTAAATTTCATTGTTGTCTTTGTTTCGACAGTTCAAAAGTGCCTGTAACGGGCCTACTTGAAATAAATGCTTTGATTTTGATTTTGATTTTGATTTTAAAAGTCTGACACTCCCTTCCGCTCCGCCCAGAGCGGGGGGGGTATTCGATGATATCCTATGCCAAAAAAAAGCCTTCATGCGCGAGTCCGACTCGCACTTGGCCGGTTTTTTATTTAATCATAAAGTAATCTTGATTCGTTTTGGCGTTAAACCTATAATTACCTTTATACATACATAATTATGTATGCAGGTGTTTAGATACTTGAGTCTATTTTTACCGAAAGATAAAAACTTGTGGCTAACTGTTTAATATTGCTGAGATCAACTTAATTGCAAGGTTAAGCTGTTCAAGGTTCTACCTGAAAATACGATGGGTGACCGCTTTTGCCTACCATGACGTCTTGAAGCAGGAGTAATTCCAGTGTGGGAAAGAGATGACGCTAGACGACCAGTATAGCTCAGTCTCTTTCCCACAACGGAATTATTCCTGCTGTAAGACATCATAGTACCCCCCTGGACATAAAATAAACATCATGAACATCATGTTGAACTTTAGAAAGACAATTTTTTCTTTGTTTCGATGGGAATGTAAATTAAATTGGGTCGGCTCAGAAATTGGCTACTAGTTTGGCGCCTTGAGATACCGCGGCCCTGGAACACAAAGGGCAAAAGAAGAAACATGGATGGGTTTTAGTCAGTAAAAGTCTGACACTCCATTCCGCGCCGCCCAGAGCGGGAGGAGTCATTTGATGATTTCCCATCCCAAAAAAAAAAAGTTTGGCGCCTTCAGTAGCGTCCTGTAATAAGCAAACAACAGGACACGGAGAACACGATATAAAATTTTAAAAAATGTAAAAAAAAACACAAAAATAACTTTACTTTTGGAAGTCGGTGACTTTGTATGTTTCATTGACTTTTTTGCCACCATTTCCGAAAAAAAAATTTTTTTTGATTTTACAAAAAAAAAAAACATTTTTAATCTGTAGGTAGTACAAATTCTTGTCATTAATTAATTTTGCATTGTAACTAGAAGTTATTAAGACCATCATGTCATCAGTCCAGTGGCGAAGGGTGAATATTGAGAGAAGAAAGCCGGAACAAAAAAAAAGTTTACCAGAGCCGGGCACGGGCACGCAGTCTTGAGTCCTTACCGAAAATCTGTGATTGGCTTCCTGGCTTCAGTCTTGTATAGGCAGATGTGTCTTCACATAGGCCACGAAGAAAAAATACATATTAATGGGAGCTAACTTTATTCTGACTACTCGAGCCAAGTTAATAAAATTTATACGGGACCACAGTGCGGGCTTCCTCTAAAAAAAATAGCTGTTTCCTACAAAAGTACAATACGGTCAAAATGTATGGAACGACCGAGTTTTTTTTAATTACCGATGAAAAATTTCTATATGGCCGTTTAGAATGATGTACTGAATAAGTAGTAACCGTTTTCGCGGCGGTGTCCCTTCCGTATATTACATTCAGCTAAATAATGAAAGCCGACCGCAATAAAGTTGGGAATGGGCTAGGCAGTTGATGAGTTTCATCTCAATACAACAGTCCTTACGGGTAGTCACTAGCCAGGTCCCGAAAGTCTGACAACCTGTCCTAACATTGGGATTCGTGCTAACTATTAACTGTGGAGGTCAGACCGCCCTTCGCTCCATGTAAAATACTGATATTCAGCTGCATCCGGTTAGACTTGAAGCCGACCCCAACATAGTTGGGACACGACGATGACTGTAACTTAGGACCCATTAATGATAATATTTATCCGTGGTGCTAGGCAACTGGGCTTATCCCAGTTGTAAACGTCCCTTTGTGACTATTGCCCTTGTTTCGTTCTGTCTCCTGCTGATATGCTGGTAAGTGGAAATTATTGGTTTTCCTAATCCTCCACTATTCTTTTCTGATTATTTTCGTTGCGGGATCCAAGACAGTTAAATTGTATCTCTGGGACTTCGTCGAGCTTCATTGTCTCGCCGCTTTTCTGGTGGTCGCCACTGTTGATTCTGGCTTTAAGGAGTTGCAGTGGTGTGGGAGTCGTTTGAGGAGCTTGTCACAGTTAAAAATAAAAGATGAAGACTGTGAGCCAATCACGGTTCTAGGTATATCATTAGGAATGAAAGACTATCTATATGTCTACAGGTATGTGCCAAATCTATGCTATCTTATCAGTGGCCTTGCCTTTATCTGGCTTTATCGTCTTCCTATTTCATTGTAATTATGTTTAGTTATATGAATGTACCTATATGACAGTACTGACAGGTTACAGTGTAACTGTAACCTTTTTGAATATCCAGCATGATAATCCAATGCACTTCACTCTTTTCCTTCGGCTACCTTCGGCCAAAAAATTTTGCCCGTAGGGCCGAAGTTTTAACCAAAACCGAAGGTTTCTAGCGAGCACCGAAATTGAACGAATTGTTACGAATTCGCGATGAAAAGTCAAAGCGAGAGCAGGGTCAATCACATATTTCGAAATGTTTTTATGTTTTACTAGGCACAACATAAAAATTATAATATTCCCTTTTAGCCAATCTTGAACTGATTTTTTGGGTCATTAAACCTTCTTTTAACAGCCATACCAACAGCCGATAAATCGGCTTCGATAAGAAATTGTCCTTCGGTCAGACGCTAGTCATTTCTATTGCATGTCGTTGTAAAACTATACTTTTTAAAGCGATTGCCTGTTCTATAGGCTTCATTGACTAGACCAGGTATAGTATGACCACTCTAAGTGTGCAGTTCAAGAAAATTTGCATCGATATGTCAAATTTGGTACATGTATTTAGTTCTGTGTTTTCCCGCCTGCACTGATATGCTTTTTGAAGTTAAGCTCACCTTCCCAGAATTTTTTTTCGAGATAGATTACTGAGGTGTCGCAGAGAGTAATAGCATATCAATTATTGGTAACAATTTAATATTGCCAAAACCTTCAAGTCATAACAGTAAGGGTGATTTTCGTAGAGCAAGTTTTAGTACTAGTTGATATCTGTACCATTGATATTATGTTTTTATATTTAGTTCAAAGGTCAGAAGAGTTGAGAGTTGTATGACCAGATAGTTGTATCATGAACTATAAGCATGGACGGAAGATCGCACATAATTTATTTGCCAAGGTCTTTCCATTAATCTATTCTTTTTTTTTTGCGATCCACGGATGCCCCTCAAGTTAAAGGGGAAAATATACAAGTCCATGATTAGTATCATACACGCGCCGAGCCTACAACGTCCTGCGTGTTCAATTTAATAATGCTTTTAGGATGCTGTTGGGACTGCCATGGCGTTGTAGCGCTTCAGGAATGTTCGCGGAGGCTCGCACAGATGGCTTCCATGCCATTATGCGAAAGAAAGCGGCCTCCTTACTACAGCGCTTGCATGGTAGTAACAACAACATCCTGAAAATGATAGCTGCCAGACCGGACTGTCCCTTTCAAGGACACTGGGTGGGGACAGTCATAGGTCTAAATAAATAAATATTTTTTTTGTGAAAACTAACAATACTAACCTACTTATTTAAGCACCATTGTTACTAACACCAAAATACTAACATATTTATGGACCTTACTGTCTGAAATAAAGTTTTTATTATTATTAGACCTGTCGTACTGTATGGATCGGAATACTGGGCTGTGAAGAAGGTGGATGAAAAAAGATTGCATGTAGCGGAGATGAGAATGTTGAGGTGGATGTGTGGTGTGACAAGAATGGATAAAGTAAGGAACGAGTATATTAGAGGAAGTTTAAGAGTTGCGCCAGTTACAGAAAAGTTGAAAGGGAATCGACTGTCTTGGTATGGACATGTGATGAGGAGGCACGAATCGCATGTGACTAAAAGAGTGATGAATATAAATGTTGATGGATGGAGAGGGAGAGGAAGACCAAAGAAACGATGGATGGATTGTGTGAGGAATGATATGAAAGATAAAGAAGTAAATGATAGCATGACGGTTGACAGAGGAGAATGGAAGAAAAAAACGTGTTGCGCCGACCCCAAATAACATGGGACAAGGGCAGGAAGATGATGATTCTTTTTTTTTTGCTAAAGACATTGACTTTATACACAAATCAATTTATTGACAGTACACATGTGTTTTACTACCATAGATCTCTCTATGGTTTTCAAAGATCTCCCAAAAAGTTTGCGCTTCGGCAATAATCGTTTCTCTTCGGAAATACGAACGCGGAATGATGAGATTTCCAGAAGAGCCTTCACATTTGTGTGAGCTCTTTTTGCAATAAACTCAGGTGTTTTTTTGCCAAACCAACCTAGCATTGGAATCAAACATAACAGCTCAGTTAAGGACCCATTCATCTCTAAAAAAAATTAAATGTGATCCTTGGAGGTAGGCATCTGGGCTTATCCCTGTTTTAAACGTCCCTTTGGGCCTGGTTTAGGAGCGAAATAGAAATTATGTTTTTCCTACTCCTCCACTATTCGTTTCTCATTCATTTCATTGCGGAATCCAAGACAGTTAAATTGTTTCTCCGGGACTTCGTCGAGCTCCATTGTCTGGACGCTTCTCAAGCGGTTGCTACTGTTGATTCTAGCTTTTAGAAATGCAGAGGTGGCAAGCCGAAATCAGAATTAGTTAATAGTTTCATCATCAATTCATGCATTCAAATAAATTAAATCGACGTGTCCGTTTGCTATTTCAAAATAACAACTTTGTACTGAGTGTATATGAAAGTACATTTACACGGTACTTATAACAAAAAAATCTTTTTTTTTTTGTCTGTCGTCCTGTTTGTTCCGGCTAATCTCCGAAACGGATTTTGACGGGACTTTTACTGTTAGATAGCTGATGTCAAGGAGTAACTTTGGATAATTTTATTTTAGACAAAGAATTAGGGTTCCGTGTAAAAAATAAAACCCTTGAAATTTTTCAAAAAGGAGTCATATTTTTATAATTTTACGAGGACCAAATTCACGGACAACAGCTAGTCGATAAATAAAATAGACTGTGCCCAACCTGGAAGAAATCATCCCATTTTCCATAACGTTAAGTGTTGTGTTCGAGAATAACCAACGATTGATGTATCTTACAAGACGAACGCGATAATAGATTTCTTAGAACACTTATAAATATACCTAACACATAAACTGTGCAGAGTTAACCTTGATGAGCTGAACCAAAGTGCTAATAAGAATAATCAATACAAACATGAAACCGACTGGACTGTGCGAAAAAATATGAGAACGATAATTTATAACCAAAAATATTTATTAATTTAACTACCTCGTGAGCTGGCTTATAGTAATAGTAACAGATGGATCTTCAAGTTAAGCTGCGCTTGCCTAGGTTGGTCCGCGGATGGGTGACCACCCATTACAGACCGAGTTACCTCCGTGCTTCGGAAAGCACGTTAAACCATTGGTCCAACAGTGGCTCGAAAGTCTGACAACTAGTCAGTTTATCATATTACCCAGTACTAACTGGGTTGTGGAGGTCAGATAGGCAGTCGCTCCATATGTAGTAATACTGGTATTCAGCTGCATCCGGTTAGACTGGGAGCTGACCCCAACATAGTTGGGAAAAAGCTAAGCAGGTGAGGGATGGCAATAGGCTTGCCCCGTAATACATGAGACTTAAACATAACTGCCGCAACGTGGGTGAGGTACTATAAGGTAACCTCTGCCTAAACTTTTGTTGATTATAGGCGTGATGTTTTGTTACAACTGCTAAGTCGGCTGAGTGTATTTATGTGGCTTTTTAAACTTTCGGATTAGTGATGGTTGAGTAATAAAATTATTATTATGAAAAAAAAAACCCGACTGCTTAAAAATAATAAACTGCAAAGCAAAAGACAAGCACATTTTAAATGAAACAAAAGTTGGAAGCAGGCGGTGCACATTTAGCTTGCCGTCCGTCCGTTTTATGACGACAGGCCGTGTCGACGGCGCGTTCGTGTTCGTGCAAGGGCCGATGCCTGTCAGGGCTGCGGGACTGTTCGAAAGAGATACCGCGGCCCTGGAACACAAAGGGCAAAAGAAGGAACATGGATGGATTTTAGTCAGTAAAAGTCTGACACTCCCTTCCGCTCCGCCAAGAGCGGAAGGGGTCATGTGATGATAGCTTTCATTTGATACCCATATTGCTATGGTAAGAAAAGTTTTCATTTACCCTAGCCGATGTCATTACCACAATTCTGACGAATTCAACGACACCTCATTATGTCAAAAACCGTCCAGCCGTTTGGGCTGTAGGGCATGCCAAAGAACACACATAATACATACACACGCTCGAAATATATTACCCTCTTTCTGACGCAGTCGGGTAAAAAAATTCAGCAACTACCTATCAAAAGTTTTACCAACGTTTTTTTTTTTTAAATCTTTTTATAAAGAGTTTTTTTCGCTAATGCGAATATGACACTTGTAACTTAACTTAACAGGTAGAATAAACAAATACAACACCATCAATCGGTACTATGTTCTGGGCCTGTTCTTCAAAGCGGGCTTAACCATGTTTATTATGGGAATTATTTTGTCTGATAGAGGGTTAGATAAATTTATATTGTGTATACCAATTTGAGATCTTAACAACTGATTCCTGACACATCTCATCAACCTATGGTATGTGTCTTCCTCCTCATTACATATACCTTAAGCTTCTTATCTTGTTGTGTTTAATATGCAAACATAATATCCCCACGGAAACTACTAGAATGTATTTAAGAGATAACTGTTTTTCCTATTATTAGCAGCTTTTTTCAGCGTTTTTTTATCGTAATTGGCGATAGAGCGATAATAATTGCGATAAACTTTGATAAGATATCTTCAAAACGTCGGTTGATGTAGGATTATGGTCGCTGAGATTCACGAATTGTGTCTGAATTAAATGCTATGAATGGGCATCAGTCCTTTCCATTCAACCAACTTATCTTTGCGGGCAGGAAAACGCTGAACTAAAACAAATGTACAGACGGCACATCAAGCTACTACAATCTGTATCTGTCAAATTTCTTTAATAGATTTTCAAATTTTTATAGTAGTATTTGTCTGTACCATCTTTGACATATCGATGCATTATTTCTTGACAAGCATCCCATCCTGAACTGCAAATTTAAAGTGGTCATACTGTACACAGTTTTAGAAGTCTGCATAGTTCTTTTGGGTGCTTGAACGACATTGACTGGAAGACGCTACTTGTGAAAAGTATTTGAAATTATCATTAACACTAGAAACGGGATATTTACCATGTCCACTGTTTGTTTTGAGCTCCCGATATTAATGTGTTTTTGTGTTGCGTGTGTGAGTGTGTTTGATATGTGTGTAGATATATAGTGTGTTTGTGTTATGTGTGTTTTGTGAATGGTATTGTTTATTGTGTTTGTTAATGACCATGTTAGTGACCATGACATAAAAACTTGAATTAGAAATTGTTTTTAAAAAACAAGAAGGCGACATAAAATTAACCTTGATAAAAATGACAGCTGTCAGGATGTCCCTATGTACTTAATTAAGCCCAAAATTTTATTAAGAGTATTTTTTTAAAGTTTAATGTAATTGATCCCATTACTAATACCCATATTTACATAGCGTAAAATACTGACTGCATAAATGCATCTGTAATCTAATTATTTATTTCGATATGACCCAAGCTACTAGTCCATTTCATGTCCATGTCCATAACTACAAGGATCTATTGGCACGTAGCCAAAAATGGCACTAACATAACACCGCCATTTTGTATTTTAAAAACATTTCACAAAATGTTCAGATGTTTACCATCAGCGTCCCTATAGCAACGTCAATAGAACGCCTCAAGATTCTTACAGAACGGTACGTAATATTCTGTCATTTTAATTTTCCTTAACCAGAAATACCTGTTCAAAATTCTGTATGTATGGCACGCCTACAAAACACACAGAAATAAATCTAGCCGGCAAGAATGAATCACTTTACTGGATCCTCAGTGGAATAAATCAAGAAATTTGCATTAAAATGTGAACTATTGTCCACTTGCGTCATCAAAACAAACTGGCATCGCTATCATACAAAGAACCTGCCCAAGAATTTTATATAACTGTGTAAATAAACATGATTGAGAATAACGCCATCTTGCGTCGAATATGAAGAACTATGAAAAGTGTCAGTTTGTAAGGTCTATGGAATTTTCCCGCCTTTTTAAACCGACTTCAAAAAAGGAGGAGGTTTTTTGCTGTCAAATCTATCTATTCGCTTAGGAGGCGAATCAACGAAATTAAGTTCTTATTTTATTTTTAAAATTATTATATGTCATCAAGTTTTTGCGCCGAAATGAAATATAATAAGGAAGGATGTGATAAATTAAAAAATTGCATGACTTGCTTCATTATTCGAGATCTGAGAACCCAATACTTTATAATTTTTTATAACTCTCAAATCGGTTGTTTTTACAAGTATCAGCGCTAACACACGTGTTCGAATAAGAAATACATATCAATAAAAAACATAATACACAAGTAAATAAGTAGTTATGTAAGTACCAGTTATCTACACGAGTTGGGACTTGTATCTAGTGCGAAGTGCGCAGTAAAACGCTAGATATTTTGGCCTAACAACAACGTCTTCATTATATACTTTGGAGCTTATTTACCTATACGAATAACTTTTTAGCATAGTTGAAAAGTTTTTAGCAAGTAGGTGACAAAAACCAAAACCGAAATGAGAATGGAGATTTAAATATGAAATCGCTCTTCCTTAAAATTGAAAAATAGCTGTTTAAGATATACTTAGAATTACGCTTTGAAGTTTTTGGATCCTCCTTACCGATGCTTAGCGTATTAAACATTTGTTTGTGCTATTCGGTATTTTCGAAGTTCACTTCTGGCAGTTTTTAGATAAATACTGGTATTCAGCTGCATCCGGTTAGACTGGAAGCCGACCCCAACATAGTTGGGAAAAGGCTAGGCAGATGATGATGACTTCTGGCAGTTTTTAGGGTTTCGTAGTCAACAAGGAACCCTTTTAGTTTCGCCATTTCTGTCTGTCCGCAGCTTATCTCAAAGACTCTTAGTACTAGTAAGCTGTAATTTGGCATTAATACCTATACATAGTAAAATCTCGAAAAGTATTTTTTTTAGGGTATCTCCTGTACACGTAAATCGGGGATTTTTATTCTCGCGCACCCTAGTGTGGTATGTCGTTGCATAGGTCTTGAAAAATGTTGCGAGTTTGTACAAATAACTTTTCGATTAAAGGATTCGTTTGCGAAATATAATGATTTAAAGTGCTAATTTTTTGTGTGTTTGTGTGTTTAATAATGCGATCAAAATTGAAACTGGTACGTTTTTCGAAAAAGATGGACGCGCATTGGTTTGGAACACTTGGTAAAGGGACAATGCGCATAAAAGAAAGGGCACATACCTCAAAATCCTCGTTACAGCCTCCTTGAGGCTTAACATAACACAAAGCGACGTAATACACCAATTTCCGCTTTAATTTCGAAATTTCTTGAGAGCACAATGTAGTCGCGGTGCGGCGGTGGTAGCCATTAATTAGTTCACAAGACGTATGACAGAGGTGCTTGCGACGCACATTCCTCCTTGCTCGTACGAAGACGACAGGCATGTGCGGGAGAGGATGGGGGGGGGGGAGGAGAATGCGACATGCCAATCAACGATAATCTAATTTAAAGAATTTATATCTACTAATCCGTGTGAATTTTGCCACAGAATAGGCGCAACCAGGATGTGTGGAAAAAATCACGGTGTTAGTATAAAGAAGTTAAAAGGAAAACTATCACAGCTAAGTAGGCTTTAGAAGTTTACGAGTAATAGTTGACATAAAATGTACTTGAACAACATATTTTCCTAAACATAATGTATGGGAGCTCAGGTTTTATCTAAAAACTTCATATTTTCTTATTTATATCAGTTTTTAGCATTCCGTACCCAAACGGTAACCAATGGGACCCTATTACTAAGCATTCGCTGTCCATGCGTCCGTCTGTCTGTCAGCGGGCTGTATCTCATGATCTGTAATAGGTTGACAGTTGACATTTTTACCGAATGTGTCTATGTTGTTATAGCGGCAACCGATCCGCTATAACAACATATAATAAAATTAAATTAAAAATGAAAGGGGGCTCCCCTACTATGATTGTACGGAACCCTTCATGCACGAGTCCGACTCGCACTCGGCCGTTTTAAGAGGACATGCGAAATGAATTGGTAGAATTATTATACTTATAACAATGCATGAAATTGTATTTTTATTCCGAGAACTCAGTCTCACACTCAGAAAAAAATATAAGCCAGTCAGCAAGATGGTAGAATCTGACTGCCCGGAGAATTGTCATGATTTCAACACGGTATTGCTTGATAACATCAATGTTTTGTCAGAGCAAGTCATTCATCTGATTTGATTTTAGTAATCACATTTATGAACAGCACTTTCACAGTTTATCTAGCCCTAGGTTTTAAATTATAAAGGTTTTAAATTATACAAACCTTACGTCAGCCGACGTAAGGTTTGTATAAACCAGTTTATAAGAAAAAGGCATTTTTAAAAACAAGCTTTGGAATATGGGTTTGACATTATTTGTTTTCGTATTCTTCTCAGCAATCCCTTTTAATTGATATCCATATCATACGGGTGCATAAAAAATAACAAGTCCCGCCATCTTTGGGAGCCCGCCATTAATGACCGGATTGATTTTGGATTTAGAATTACCACTCTTAGCTAACCATGCATTGTCATCCAAACTAAACGTATTTGCAAAATTTCGTTTTGTTTATCAATTTTTTTTAAAAGATTATTAAATTATTTACAAGCTACAAAACTATAATAGTAATAAATATGTACAAGTAGAAAAAGGTTGGTTACAGGGCGTCCAAAAATTCGTCCGCATCGCTGTCAACAGGAAAAGTTCCCAGAAGGCTGGAAGCATTGCCACGTTGGATGGCAATGCTGATTCTTTGGCCAAAAATAGGCCCGCCCTCTAGTCACGTGAAGAGTCGAACAACCGCTTGGCGATTTCCCGAAATACTAGGTGGGCACTCGGACCCCATGGCCCTAGTGTTTCAACCCCAAACGGCTCAAACACATAACTAACAATTAAATTATTGTATTTGCGCCGTTTGAGGTTTCAGCTCCTGCAGCAGCCGCCCCAGCGCAGCCGATTGTGCTAGGAAGATGGGATGGCGCAAGGGTGTTGACGTAAGTTGCCTCCCACACCAAAGGCCTACCCAACATCCATGGCATTATGGTCATACCATCTGGTCTCTTCCCCTCGACGCGTGCCAAGCCATTGGGTTCTAAGACAGCTGGCACCCCGGCGGTGGCAAGAGCACGACGGATGAGATCAGTTGGTTGTTGTTTTAAAATTTGGTTGCAAGACCCAAACAAGCAAACATTGCAAATTCAATAAAAGCTTATAAAAATTAGTTCTACACGGAATCATTGGATCCCTCATCCCATGTTAGCCAACTTAATAGTTAGCCGTAAATAAACTGTGAAAGTACTATCACAATTATTTTCTCTTCCAACCCAGTCACAACCATAATGTAACAAAAATTAAGATTTTAGGAGTTTTGACGAACCGGGTGTAAAGTTGTTCAATACTCGATTGAAAAGAGAGTATTGCTCCCGACACATGTAATTCGTTTCTTCAGATAGAGTCTAAAGTCGCGGATAACTTTAATAGCGCGATTCAGAACTTTCATTCAGTTAGTTGTTCATTTGTGTCATAGATGGCGCTGTAGCACTTTTTGTACTATGTTGCTGAAGTACTTTTTTTTTAAATGAATTGTGACTGTATCGGGAACATGGTCCGAGCTACGTACGTACGTAAAGAAGTACCGATTTCTGAATCAAGCCTTGATCCAACTACCCAAAGCAATTAATCCACCGGCTGTCACGGTTATCGGCACAATGATCGCTGTGTCCACATCCCACAAGTGGACAGCCTCGCGATTCAATTCAAGATAGTGTTTGATATTGATAACATCAACATCAATATTATGTCATACATATCAAATTTTCACGAATTTTCACCTGAAATGACATCAGTTCTGAATTCGATTTTTCGGTACAACAATGACAAGAGATTGATTTTTGAATTTATTTCGTCATGATTACAGACACTGAACTGACTCCCGTTCTATAATTAGAGATGATTGTTTATGCTTCTAAAGGATAAATTTTGCAAGTCATTGCTTCTTTGATAACGTTTATATATGATATAATACGTAACAGCTTTAAACGACCGATAGGTATAATCTTAGACAAGACTAAGTATCCATTACTCAATAATACTAGTACTAGCTGTTGCAAAAATTTGACTTCCCTATTTTAATCGGATTTTGTCAACAATTTCAAGGATTTTAATTATTTTGCACGGAACCCTAAACCTTTTTCTGAAATAAAAGTAGCCTTAGTTACTCCTTGTTACATTAGCTATCTGCTACTAAATGTAAGTCACGTCAAAATCGGTCCAGCTGTTTCGGAGATTAGCCGTAACAAACAGAGAGACAGAAAAAAAATGTTTTCTTTTAGATGTACCGTATTTAAATACTTTCTTAGGCATTCAGTAAAAAGCTGTTATTTTGAAATCACAAACGGACACTTCAATTTTATTTATTTGTAATGTACTTCATGTGATTTCTTTGATTTCTTAGGTTTGTTGACGTACATACATTGTACATAACTTGATATTTATTTATGGTTTTTGAAATTACATCGTCATGGTAAAGATTTGACTGTAGTGAGTTGTAGGACAATACATAATAAATTAATAATATACTTAAATATCCCCATTATGTGGTGGCCCACATTTTGCATTTGTACAGTTGCGTGGTTGCGTTTACAAACAGTAATACATCGTGCAAAACAGACCCGGAAGTCGGCATAGCTACTTAATATGTATTTTTTTTTTTTTTTTTTTTTATTACAAAATGGGCCTGCTCTTGACCTCGATCACGCCTGGTGGAAAGCGATGGATGAGGTCTATGATGAAACGAGCGTGCCCAGAAGATGCCTGTTCACTCTTGTAGGTTGCCGGCTGGCTAAAACATCTTTGACCCATGTTTTAAAAAAATAATTAGTCTTTGACTTTATAGGGTTCCGTAAGTAAGGGTGCCATGGACCTTATTATTAAGGCTCCGCTGTCTGTCCGTCCGTCCGCCTGTCACAGCCAAAAAGGTGTATCTTCCGAATCGTAAAAGATGCACACAAAAAATGTTCACAAAAAATGTTCATACAATGGCCGCAAAAAAAAACAACATAAATATTAGTTAAAAATGAAAGAGTGTAAATACTAGAAATGCGTCTTTTCGGGGTTTTTTTGCTCGATCTTTTTACTGAACTATTTAAAAATAAAATGTATTGTTACATATTGTACGATGGTACGGAACCCTTAGTGTGCGGATCCGACAAGCACTTGAGCGATTTTTTATATGTGCGGTGACGCAAAATCTACCACAGAATAAAAATATCAGTTGATAAAAGGAGCACTGCCCTTGAATTTCGTGTTTGACCGTTATCAGTCAATCATATCTGCTGTTTGTTTTAGTCGCAAAAGATTGTGATACGCGCTTGTATAACGTTATTATTTATGTACCTACGTATCAGACAAAACTTTAAATCAGTCAAAATAGAAGACGATGATGACGAATTACAATATTTCTTTGGGATCGCCACAGCATGTCTGTCTTCTTCCATACTTATCATGTCCTGAGTCGCCTCCTTACTACCCCTCCCGGTAACAACAATTTTAACAAAATACTAACAACGCTTTCTAGAAACATTCTTTAGCTTGATTATAGAAAATTGCATCTAACGCGTTCCGTAAAAATAGTTTGTTAGTAGAGAAAATTCGTTTCAACTTACGGGCCTGAATAGCTTTAAATTGTGAAGATTGAATGGTTTTTCATGTCATTTTAACATATATATATATATATGTTATTCGCAAATTATTATGCCTTGTAACTGTGACTGTAGCTTAGCTTTTTTTTGACTTTCAAAAGTGCCTGTAATGGTCTAGTTGAAAATTTATACAAAAAAAATATATAAATATATATTTTAACTGCAGCATTCACTTTGTGAATACGTAGCAAAGTTGTGGACTAAGTACTTGTACGTTATTTTTTTTCATAGCATTTATTCGATAGAAAAATACCTTACCATTAACAATTAAAGAAGGGATATTTACCATGTTTACTAATTGTTTTGAGTTCCTGATATTTCGGCACTGCAAGCGCCATGATCATGGATAAATTGAAAGTAAAGTTATTGCGGGTCGGTGTTTATGAGCAGACAAATCGATCTACCCTCTTTGTTATACGTTTTTCGCGCTCGGTACCTCTACCACTGTCACTCACAACTCGATTCTGTTACACGAAACTCTCGTGTGTCGGGAACAGAATCCAGTTCTGAGTAAAACTGTGAAAAATCTGTGCTTTTTACACAGGTGAACCACTAGGTTCCTGGCTCACAGTGATAAAATTACCTTTGGTTTCGACCGAAACCAGTCAATCATGCTTTTGACTGGTTCACTGTTTTTACTGCAACACTTACTTGTTTTGATAAGACAAGGCTGAAGATTTTAGAGGTTTTGTTATATACGGAAATTGCCTTCGAAAAATTTGGCGTTACATGTTTCGATTGTTATCACGATTTCCAGAATAGATAGTGCAATTTAGCTTCTAGTTAATCGCAGCAGGTTAATCAGTAAACATGTACATGTTGTGTTATCTTTAACATCATCTAGATATCTAGATTATGTAAAAGATTGCAGAAAAAACTCACGCCTATAATCTGCGAAGGTCTAGGCAGTGTTGTATACCCACATTTCGCCAGTTGTAATAACTCCCGTGTAATGGGGGCGAGCCTATACCCATCAACCGCAACTAAGAGATGTCGTATTGGAAAACCCATTGTAAATAACACAGTGCACGACCTGGACATCGAGCCCAGTAACTCATGGCCAGCAGTAGTCTTTGCGATCACTAGATCAGCAACAAGGCTGTCAAAGTCGGGCAAAATGTTATTGGGTTTTTCCATCAGGAATTACTCAGTAGCAGTCACGGAGTCTGACTTTGTGCCCGATTGATGGCAATAGAATCGCCTCTTGTAAAGTACATGGAACTGAAAGCTACGCTTCTAGTATACCCACATTTCACCAGTTGCCTCTGCCCCTGCCCAACCCTTCACAGATAACAGGCGTGATATAATCTTATGTAGTAGTTTAATCAGTTGTCATGTAGATACTGTAGACGATAATCATTTCTAATTAGTTGGTCGACTCTTCACGTGACCAGAGGGCGGGCCTATTTTTTGGCCAAAGAATCAGCATTGCCATCCAACGTGGTAATGCTGCCAGCCTTCTGGGCACTTTTCCTGTTGACAGCGATGCGGACGAATTTTTGGACGCCCTGTAACCCTTTTCTACTTGTACATATTTATTACTATTATAGTTTTTTAGTTTGTAAATAATTTAATTATCTTTGAAATATACTATAATAAACAATGACTAGTTTAAAATAGTTGATGGTTGTGACTCGTGAAATCCTGATGCACCATGACGTGGCGTTGATAGTGTGTTCACACAGTTACGGTACCGTAACCCGTAAACCCACCTTCATTTTGCATAATCAGCCTATAATGTTCCCACTGCTGGGACAAAGGCATCCTCTCTATTCCAGGGCTGCGGGACTGTTCGAAAGAGATACCGCGGCCCTGGAACACAAAGGGCAAAAGAAGGAACATGGATGGGTTTTAGTCAGTAAAAGTCTGACACTCCCGCTCCGCCCAGAGCGGGAGGAGTCATTTGATGATTTCCCATCCCAAAAAAAAGGCCTCCTCTCTATGAGAGGGAATGGGCTATAATCCACTACGCAGGTCTAGTACGGGGTAGTAGATGTCACATGTCTTCATGGTTCTAAGACATGCCGGTTTCCTCACGATGTTTTCCTTCACCCTTTTGAGAGCAGTGTTGATGACATAAATTACACAAAGTAATGCGCCTGCCTGGGTTCGAATTCGAACCCACGACTTACTGCTCGTAAGCCGGGGCCGCCACCACTGGGCCACCGCTGCTCACCTTCATTTACTTGTCAGCAATTAAACCAAAATCTCACCCCCCACAGGTGACTACCAGACCGCCGAAGCTTGCAGACAAGATGCTGTTAGACGAGGTGATGCCAACGATGAGGAGCCTCAGTCCTGATCCTGAGGACATGGCAGCCGTCACCAGGAAGTGCAACAATACCCTGGTGAGTTTACTCTAATAATGCTTATATGTATAAGTGGCTAGGACCTGAACAGCGACGGCAGGAAGAATTTTTTGTTTTTTTTTATATGTATACCTATATATTAAATATGCCTACTCTTGGCCTCAATCTAGTCCAGATATTATAACATATTCAGAGACATTTGTTTAGGCCGAAGACTCTCAAAGAATAGGAAAAGCACAGCCATTCATAAATACTAACTTTTATATGTATACGGTATACCTATATATTAAATATGCCTACTCTTGGCCTCAATCTAGTCCAGATATTATAACATATTCGGAGACATTTGTTTAGGCCGAAGACTCTCAAAGAATAGGAAAAGCACAGCCATTCATAAATACTAATCAAAGTCGCGTTAATAATTTTGTTTACAATATGGCGCGCCAATTTATTAACAATGAATTGGCGCGCTTTTTTTATCTACTCTATGGTCATGGCCGCGCACATTCAAAAAGAACAGATTATAATTTTGTTAAAAAAACCGGTACAGACAATTTTAAAAGCAAAATAATAATATGGTAACTATAAATGATAGTGATGAACTGTTGACTTAATGACAAGTTATTAAAATAATTAGTTTAGAAATCTCAAATAAAACGGGATGAAAGAGACATTGCCGCACAAACGAGTACCACGTATCCAGTACATCATTCTGAACGGTGGAGGTTCAGAATGATTTAACGTAGAAATTTTTCATCAGCAATAAAAAAAAACAGCTGTCCTATACATTTTGACCGTGTAGTATTGCACTTTTGTAGGAAACAGCTGTTTTTTTTAATTTTTGATGGAAAATTTCCATGTGGGACTATTCGCATTCGGCATGATGCAACATGTAATGAACACGTGGTAACGGTTTGTGCGTCTCTGACCTTTCCACTCTGTATATTATACGGCCTACTGAGCTATGGTGTGCATTTATAATGCAAAAAAAAGCGTTTAAGGGTCTTGTCGCCCATTCTTTAGAAAGTATAAGATTCTTACTTTACCGTGCATTTATGTCTTGGAATCTTGTATATTTGTTTTCAAGCATAAGAGTCTTTTTCACCAAGCGACAAGCTAGGCCCCTCGATCTCATAATACTAACAAGTTATATAAACCCAAGACGAATCTCACACTGACATCGAACAACAGCTATATCATGTGTATAAAATTATATAATAAAATTCCAAGTACTATAACGTCTCTCCCATTTTTTAAATTTAAGCGTATCCTTACGAAAATATAAAAAAAATAGTGTACTTGAGTTTCTAGATTATAAGTTGTAAGTCCCGCATTGTAGTAAGTGTCCCATTATAAATATAATTAATTACTGACTATTTGTATGATTCAGATTGATTAATTTTTCTTGTGTCATTAAATAATTATGTAAAGTTTGCACGCCGACATTAATGGCAGAATAAGAGATTCATAAACTGTATTTTTAAGATTCCTCTGCACCTTATTTACGCAAATAAATGATTTTGATTTTGGCGTGTCAGGGTTTTTTTGCTAGGTGTGTCCATAATCGGAACTAACAGCGCCATTTTACTTTTTCAATCCATTTTTTTTTAGCCTATACTGTCCCACTGCTGGGCAAAAGCCTCCCCCATTTCTTCCATGTACTCTTTACACGCGCCACTCCGAACCAGCCCTCACGGAACGCATCTAGGTGGTCTTGCAGTTGCAACCGCTTTTTGGGCCCTCGGCGGCGCTGTCCATGTCTTGGCACCCACTGTGTGGAGACTTATGTCAAATGTTAACAGCACAGCAGAGCGACCTCCTGCCTGATGTTCTGACAATGTCAACCAAGCGCCAAAACAACTACCTATGCAGAACTGTATGTGGTTAGCTTATGGTTGGTTTCTGGCATTCTTAACTAAGTTCTCAAACATGTAAATAAACATGAAACTACTTGAAAAAAAAATACCTTTATTTCAACATTATTTTTATCACTTTTCAGTACTACTTATTTCACTTTGACATGAAGTTGATATTTGTTTAAGCGGATACACAATTAGAATCATTACGATTTGTATACAGTATGACCACTTTAAGTTTGCAGTTTATGGCAGCGCTGCTTGTCAAGAAAAAAGGCATCGATATGTCAAACTTGGTACATTTATTCTAGTTCTATGTTTTCCCGCCTACACAGATAAGTTGGTTGAAGTGTGCCTATGTAATGTACACATGGCACATTGAGCGACAAGCATACAATTCAACATAATTGGATAGACAACAGAACCTGACCGTGACATTGAGGGCTTGATAGCCAAATAGCCTGTGATTTTGTAGCCACGTCGTTTTATAATGATACCTTTCCAGTAGGTAATGGGCCCATCGCAATTACTGCTCAGGAAGGAACTACCAAATCATTACAGTTCTACAGGGATCTTTTCGATTGTAGCCATAATCGGAGCTAACGCCGCCATATTGTTTTTTTTTCAATACAATTTCCTAAAAGTTTACCAACAGAGGCCGCCTCGCTCTCATCCGACCCTATGCTTCTGTCAATGGCATCGTCCCCTATAAAAACGGTGTTGGCATTTATAGGAGAGGATGGCACTCATCTAGTTCCATCCACCCCCGAGAGGTTACTCCGTTCACCAAAAAAAAATATAAATATATTTATCCATAAATTAAAAGGTTTCGTGTCAATTTCACTCAAATGTCAAAAGAATAATGCATCATTGAAGGCTGATTACTATTGTTTGGATAATGATAACATCGATAACAAATGCACGTGCATTGCGTGTCAGCGACCATTGATAATGGAAAACGTCAACCTGCTGTTAAAAAGAGTAGTTTTATCATTCTCACAGTCTCTGCCACGTAATTAATTATCTATAGTTCAAAGATTAGAAGGGACCATGATACTACAGCGTGTAGTGGGCAAAGATCGGAATAGAATTTATAATTGTTGAATTATTGATCTTGATTAAAGTTATTTTTCGTTGCGGGCGACATTTGACATTACGGTAGCGTTGGCGGGGAAATAGGGAAAGCGTGGGCTGACAATACCAGACAGTCCCTATTGATTTTGTTGATTGTCGCTGGTCTATGTTATTGTAATTACCATAACGCCAATAGGTCAATTATATTCAAAAGAGGGTTAAGTAATTAAAACGTATGTCAACATCTTTGAATCATGTTAACAAAACCGTCCCTAAAATTAATATAGCGAATCACAGGGTTTACGTATTCGTATTTATTAATAAAAGGATTGAGTCATTCAATCAGCGGTAAACTTCAGTTACTACTTATTATAAGCTGCGATATGTACTTACAACATGTTGATATCTATGTAAATAAATAAACAAACAAACTAAAGCATCTTGTACATTGTAACAAAAGATCCCAAAAATAAAACATCAATTACGGAATTTTCATAATATTATGCAATATTGCGCAATTGTATTGGTAGTTCCGAAATATGTTAGTAGATGGCGCTGATTTAAAATATCTATCTCTCTGCCCTATTTTTCGCTTTTTAAAGCGAAAATAAAGTTTAAGACTAGTGTAATATTGTTTAAATGAATAATGACACCAAAAGACGAACAGAAATTTACATAAATTAATAATTTTATGATCGTAATCTGTTTGTCCTCTATAAAAACTTAGATCCTAGCACAATCCATCTAAAAACTGTTTGAAAGTTTAATAAGATACGTATAAATTGTTAAAATCTTATTATGAAAACACTTTTTGGCTAAAAAACAACGAAAATGATGTTTTTCGGATTAATTAATTTGTATTCTTCAGCGATTGTATAGCCATCTAGTGCCAAATAGCAGGTTTGTTTACGTACCGGTATGTTTAACTAGTGCAGCTAGTCTATAACAGATGGCGCTGTCATCAAATAGCATTCATTGGCTTAATAGATTTTTTCTATAAATACAATTATAAATTCCTAGTAAAAATACCGTATTCAAATAAAATATTTTCTACGATAACAATAGATATGTGAAAGGTAACCTTTCGTAATCGGACGGATGTTATCTTTAGAGCAATAACACCTCTCCATCTTTTGTATTGCTCTGTCCCTCTCCAACTGTCTGCATGACGTGTGCTTTTCACGCCGAGTGTTCGATCACGGCGAAGTCAGTCACAAAACGATTCTGATGTCGTATGATCTTGTTATTTGATGTTATTTCATCAAATATTACAAAAAACCTTCGTATCGAGTTATTTCTCGCGTAACTAACTTCGATCTAAGTACGAACTTTAGCCGGATATCAGTGTATTACGTGTGTGAATCAAGTGAAAAGTGGAACGTTTTAAAAAACAGTAATTTTTGCTGTTTTCCAAGTGCTTTTACCTGTTTTCGTGGATTATCTTCCGTTATAGGAGTTAACGGAGCGTATCATACCTTTGCTGCTGCAGTCTTTGTGTAAACTAACACTTTCATTATTTTTTTAACCTATTTGTAACTTGCAACTTTGGAGGTTACCATAATTTTTGATACAGGTACATTAATTTTATCGCACCTCCCTACGTTAAACTTTTTTCTAGTCTAAAAATATTTGTTTTTTTTTGTTCTTGACAATGCTTAGTCGTGCAAACAACCGATGTTTTTATCGTTTCTTATCGGAATCCCATGAGTCAACTTTAATTTTAGTAAATAAGTATGAATTACGCACTTAAACACATGAAAACCATAATCAGTAACACAATTAAAATACTTTATTTACTTTTTAAATCTTCAAACTTTACATAAGTTAATAGACATAATAAAAAAATACCTTGGCTACAAGATTCTAATTAACAAGAAAAGAAACTCAACTTAAGATCAACTTTAATTAACGAAGTTATTTAAAATTTTATCGAGACATAAAATTAAATGAAATTAATGAACAGGTTATTATTCTTAGCTAGATTTTCCTGGTTATTGTATTGTATTCTGCATTTGCTATGAAATGGAAGTTGCTCCAATACTGGTTTTGTTGTGTACACAGTGGGCCATGATGGTCTGCATCTTGTACACAGTGGCCTATGATGGACCATCATGTTTGGGAAACATTTGAAAATAAGCTTTTCTTTACTTTTCAGGTAGTCATTTCACTGTTATTTTGCCTAGACTCTTTCTTGTCATCACTGTCAAAAGCAAAACCACAATGATAGTTATTGTTGTTACTATTTGTGTTGGGTACTTGGGTTTCTTCCACTTTAAAATTCGTCAAGATGACTATGATAATTATTTTTGTTGCAATAAGGATCTTATTGGGTTGCACTTGTTGCTGTCAAAGGAAAAATAACAACGAAAGAACTACCTATAGCTAAAGTAAACAAAACATCTGTTACTTCTAAAATAAAACATAATTAGATTTTGAATATCTTCCTACAACCTTGATAATAAGTTCCCAACTGGCTGAATATTTAATATGCCTTTGACATGACTTATCATTGTTATGAATAAATTGTAACTGTGTTTGCTACCTCTATGAAACTAAACAGACAAAGAAAAAGGCAGGTTGGACAATAGTCCAAGCTGCCTTTTTTTTCTACAATAATATTATAAATAGGTAAAGTGTGGATATAGGGGTAATCTTCGGATCAACTGATTGAATTCTTCACTAATGGAAAACTACATTATCCCGGAGCCTCATAGACTATATTCAAAACATTCCTGTGGTATAAATTCTGACAAAAATTTGTGTGATCCTAGAGGTAAAAGCTAGTAGGTACTTTAATATTTCTATAATCTCTTTGAGGTAAAATAAATTTTGATGCTGGCCACTTCCTTAATAGTAAGGGGAATTCTAAATTCGAATTCTAACACATTTACCATAGACAATGTTGTACTATAAAACTGCTGTACTTTAAGAGTACCTACACAATACGGCAGTATGCTTTTTCATTAAATGTAGGTTACCCAATAACTATGTTGAGGATATCAGCACGCGTAGCATGTCTGTCGACGGAAGAATCGACAAAATGACAGATTTCTTTTGTTGATCTGTCATTTTGTCGATTCTTTCGTCGACAAAGCCCGTTTCTACGGTGGTCATGCTACGCGTGCAGATAGACAGTCGCTCCATATAATCAACTGGTATTCAGATGTATCTGGTTAGACTGTAAGGTGACCCCATAGTTGGAAAAAGGATCGAACAACGATGATGGGCCACTTTCTCACCAGATTGTAAGCAATGATATAGACTTACTTCTAGGTAAGTCTAAAGTAGTAAGTAGATATTCTATTCAATTATACCTTGAAGACCGCCATATTACAGTCAGGAAACACAAATTATAACAAGAGTCCTTAACAGTACCTATGCAAAATTAATGAATAGGAATCATTAGCCATGCACAGCAAGCTTTACCTTAATAAGTATAAGATACCAAGGATATTTAACATGAACGCACCTGCTGTAGCATAATCAATATTCCTAACACTGGCTTTTCACAGTTTACCATTAGCTATTAAGTTGGCTAACCTGAATTGTTTCACAGTGATTCATTTCAACCTCAGGTTAGCCAACTTAAGGTGGAACTGCCAGGGTAGCCCACGAAATTCAAATTGTCTAACTTTTTATGCAATTGGCAGGTCAGTGTCATGCTTTAAGTTGAACAAAATTTGATTAATTAATCCTGTTGAATGACTATTTCATGAAAAAGTCATTCAATGAGATTAACTGATTATAAACAAACGAAGAAAGTCTGACAAGTCTTATCAAGGGGTATTGTATTACCCAGTAGTAAGTTGTGGAAATCAGATTTAAAAAAAATTAAATTAAATTTTCAATCTATTTATTTCCAAATGTATTTATCAAGACTATTACAATAAAAAAAAATAATGCTCAATCTTTTTGAGGCAAGATTGTGAGGTTGTGTGTGTGTAGATTAGCAGTCGCTCTATGTACAATACTGGTAGTCAGCTGCATTCAGTAAGACTGGTAGCCGACTCCAACAAATTTGGGAAAAGGCTAGGCCGATGATGATCTATATTGGTTTGGTTCACTTATGATATTAAAATGTTTCTGGAAATGAAGTCCCCAATTTAAAAAAAAATAATCCTTTCTTCTGCAGGAAGAGAGAGAGTGATGTAAGAATTACTTATATTTGTAGTATTTAAACAATTAAAGTAAATCACCAAAATTACTAAAAAGTTTCAAGTTAACAAACCTGCGTTATTTGCTAGCCAAGTAAAAAACTTCAAAGCCGGTCAAGGTGCTATGCTGGCTGAATGCTCAGTGTTTCTGTGCATTCAGCCAGCGTAGCACCTTCAACGTATAAGTCTGTATACATATATGTTGCAGTAAGGTAGTTACTATAGCGTGAAATAGTTATATCCTGGAAGATAATAATATGAAAGCGTTTTATATAAAGAAGTTCACATTTAATTTTGTGATTTATTTCATATAAAAAAACAAACAATTTAAGGTACAAAGATGGATGAGGCGTAGGGATCTTATGAGGTGACGTTCTGTGGGGTCTGTCTACCCCCATAGCATAGGAATAAGGTGTAAGTTTATGTAATTTGAGCTCTATTTGTTTGAAGATAAAATCGACATGATAACTGAGTCATTCTTACATAGCTATATTATTTTTACATATTGTAGATTATGTAGTTAGAATGACAACAATTATGACATGCGTACAAGATAAAAGATTAAAACTTAGATACCTAATTACTTGCACTTAGGTATCTGTAGAGATTAGTAAATGTAGGTAGCTTAAACACAATACTTACATTACTTCTTCAGTTGGTTAAAAAAAGGTGTAACTACCCTCATATTTGTGTTTCACTTTGAATATCAGCGAGAGCAGCGGTGGCCCAGTGGTGGCGGCACTGACTTACGAGCAGTAAGTCATGGTTTCGAACCCAGGCAGGCGCTTCGTGCAATGCGGGCAAAACATTCACGTCTAAACCCACTTTTTATTTAACATTAAACAGTCACAATGTCAGTGTGCGCGCCCACAGTTAATTCACTCGGATCTAGGTTAATTGGGTTGGTGCATTACTTATTATAAATTTAGACTTTCTATAGCAACACTCACTCTCACTGCAAACATTTGTGAGAAGCTTATAGCAAAATAATAACAGCCGGTCGGGTCGATCTTTAGGGTAAGCCGTGCTTACTTAGGTTGGTCCTCTCCCTCTCCATCCATTTCGGAGTGGTCCCTTTACATCCATTTTTCGCCACACGGACATATGGGAACTGAACACGATCATCATTTTAACCGCGTTCAAAGTTTTAATCGACCCTAAGTCGAGTCCGTAGTAGAAGGCTGCATGGTCTATTTCTCTATGTCGACCTTTTTACAGATTAGCCATTAGACTACAGTTTAAATGATTGACCTTTGAAATAAATCAGAATGTCTCATTATCTCTTAGTCCAATTAATGGAAACCTTTTCAAACACATTTCAGTGAATTCGGCTTGGAAATCTACCGCCTCAGATACCTTTACTAGCGTGATAATTACAATGTATCGTGTGCTGCATTTCAATGAGAAGCCCGTGGCTAAATAACAAAAGCCGTTGGTCCCGGCTGTCATTTGTAGATCTTTGACAGTCATTACAGGCAGTTACTAGTTTGAAAATCTGATAACAAATCTTACGGAGGGGTATCGTATTACCCAGTACTAACTTTGGTGTGGCTCCATGTAAAATACTGGTATTCAGCTCCATCCGATTAGACTGGAAGCCGACCCCAACATAGTTGGGAAAAGGCAGGCAGATGATGGTGTGCTGCATTTGAAGTTTCTCTCGACCTCATCTCTGTCCTCAGGACTAGATTGAGGTCAACAGTAGGCCCATTTAATATTAAAAAAAAAAGTGACAGTATTGTATCAATGTGTCATAATCGTTTCATGTATGATTCAATCGATCTAGAACTGTGGCAACATATCTAAGTATTTCAACGCCAAATTATTATTATTATTCAAAATATTCTTAACTTCTTATTTTTGCCGGTTCTTCTGTAAAGCAAAACGCCGGTAGTCAATTTTAATCCAAGGGTTATAAATAGAAGGATTAGAGGGAATTGTGGCTAAGTAAATACCGCTGCACGGGTACAGTCACGAGCACCAATATGTATATGTCTTTTTTACACGACTGCCCAAAAAAAGGAGTGTTATTTATTTGTTATTTACTTTCCTAAAACTCAAAAAAAAATCGCGAGAAAAAACTATAGTAACTTGGAGATTTTAATCAGAACAGTAGGAGAAAAACACTTAATAAGTTGTAAAGTTTTTATATATTCGTGATCGTGACTGTACATCGAAGGTTGAGCTACGCTAGCCGAGGTCGTTTCGTAGATGGGTGACCGTCTGTGCCTCGGAAAACACGTTACCTAAGCCCCAAGCAAGATAGATATTTGAAGTTTATTATGCCGAAAGCCAGAAGACCTTTGCCGAAGACTTGAAGCTCCAAAGTTTCACAACCAGTAGCCTGTACTTTCCCACTGCTGGGCAAAGACCTCCCCCAATTCCTTCCATTAATTACTCTTTTACCAGCCCTCGCGGGATGCACCCAGATCGTCTCGCCACCTCTTTCTGGCACAACA
Source organism: Eurois occulta (assembly GCA_950022335.1). Taxonomy (NCBI): domain Eukaryota; kingdom Metazoa; phylum Arthropoda; class Insecta; order Lepidoptera; family Noctuidae; genus Eurois; species Eurois occulta. The sequence continues at coordinate 5,089,696 of OX465504.1, read as the reverse complement.
ACAACTGGGTTTTGGGGGACAGATATGCAGAGGTTTAGATTCAGTTGAATGTAGGTAGGTATGCAGTGGCCGTATTCTAGATGTATTTTTACGTTCGCACGTCTTTAAAACACGTTTTCGTAACACGTGGTATCTGCTAGTTGTTTACCTTCTGAAAGAGAACAGATCATCATATAATTCTCAGAAAAGTACATAATTTTCACACATTTAGAAATGGTTGAAAAAATTGCAGTTTTGCATACATTTTCCCGCCATTTGCATTATTACCATAGATCACACAGTACGCGCTAAAATAACCATGCAGCACTATGCGTAGGTACGTGGCGCATTTAACGTTTTGAGTAAATACTTTTTTTCGCATCTGTTTTTTTGAATATAGAACGTCCTTGCGAACGCGTACGGTCAGCGCAGGTCATTGTACTCGAGTTTTTCGTTTGTTTGATGTAACATCTAAAAATATGGCGGGCTGTGAAAAGATGGCGATCAATATCTATTCACGGGTTTTTAAAAATGGCGTTTTTATTTGATTTAGTACGGTTTTGCTGTAAATTAATTAATATTCGCTTGTTCAAAGCTCAATTTAAGTTCTTTTGCTTTAAGTTTTTACGGATTAAGTACCTATTCCATTTAATATAAACGCTCTTTGAAACCCATGTTATTAAAGCTAAGTTAATAAATAGAAATACGTACGTGAAAATGTAGGTAAGTAGGTATTATATTCTTGTCTCTACGATATTCTAGGTTTATTTTTAGTCCATTTCCGCGAATCGTGGCAGGGATATGAATTTCCTTGTACACACGGCGGCACAGCTGTACATTTCCAGTATAACTTGGCCTCTCTTTGTATAGATTGCCTATATAATGAGAGATCTGCATAAACTGGTTTTGTATAGCTTGATTGGCCGTGGTGCGTACAGCCAGTAATAGAGTCTATTTATAAGATTTGAATAAAATATACTGAAAATAAGACGTTTTCGCTCCTACTAGGAAGTTAAATCTCATTTTACACGAACAAGAATACGTACCCGACGCCGACTATAGCGAAGCCTAAAAGAAATGTTTGTAAAAAGGATCAGCCCCTCTACCCGAGAAATCTTTGGATGGAAAAGTCAAAAAAGGTCTTTCTAAGGTGAATAACACCATTAATTTGAGAAACTCTCAGCCGTAACAAAATAGTGTAAAAACCAGTTAAGAATATTTTTAAAGTTTATATTATCTGTGTGCTTTAGCGCTATCAAAATAATATGAAACCTTTTTAGACGCTTCGTCTTCTCGAATTGATGACTCAGATTTTGTCCGGCCAGTACGTAGCGACCTGGACAGCTCTGTCGTTTGCCTCATTAAAGTCCTGGAGGGTGCAATTAGTTGTGCAAGACAGGCAGGAGAGAAGGGCATATCCTGTGTTGGGGTTCCACACTCGCGTTGTTCGAGATGGGTCGATTATACCCCATCTAGCCAAAGGGTTTCTCTGCCGGTGCGATGGAGCGTGGAAGGTGGTGTTTTAGACACTGAAACAAAGATGGGGGTCAAATGTCTGAAAATTTTATTTTAAACACGATCTGTTGAACAAATTAAACCAAATTCATTCTCAAAAATAATAACCACCGTCTGTGAACCAGTGTTGCCAAGGAGCATCGTGTTACCCAGTAACTGGGTGAGGCCATATATGCACGTAAAATACTGGTATTCAATGTAAAGTAAACTCCATGTAAAATACTGGTATTCTATTGTAAGTCGATCAGAAAATGATGCGAAATCCAGCCTATACTACGTTTTACTGTGAACGGATTAAAAAACCAATCAATATTTGAAGAAATAACTGCTAAACGGTCAAAATGAAAACAAGCACTATGCTGTTGACCTTAAAGATCATTTTCTTACCGGAAATGCACCAGCATTGCAAATTACTAAATTAGTTACAAAGCAAAACACATTAATGTATCAGTCTGACGTAACTAAGCTACCTCAAGGTCATCGACCTTCCGCCATCTTGCAAATGATTCACGTCTTTGTTTGATAGTTTACCTCACTGATCACTCTTGCGCAGGTTGCTAATTCACAGTCAAGTCTTTGTTACTTGCTGAAATTGTGCACCTATGTATGCTTACGATTTTTTTTTCGCTTTTTCGCCCATACCAATACATACGAAACGTTTTCTTGTACCAATTTATTTTGGGTCAACCCCTGATTTATCTTTACCACTGTTGGAGCTCGGACCTCTTCTCTGTGGCACGCAGTGGGACATAATCCACCACGCTAGCCTAGTCTAAGGTAGTGGATGTCATTTGTCAAAATTACTTATGCCATGGTAGGTACATACATCATCACTGCCTAGCCTTTTTCCAACTATGTTGGGGTCGACTTCCAAGTCTTAACCGGATGCAGCTGAATCCTAGCCTATCTGACCACCACAACCCTGTTAGTATTGGGTAATACGATACCCATTGGTAAGACTCATTTTCAGACTTACGCGCCACTGACTCCCTATAACGACTGTCAAAGATCTACAATTGACAGCCGGGTCCAACGGCTTAACGTGCTTTCCGAGGCACGGAGGAAACTCGGTATGTAATAGGTGGTCACCCATCCACGGACCAGCCTGAGCGGCTGTTATTATTTAGCGACGAGCTCTGGTAAACACATAAGACATCCATTAAGTCAGTAGTAAGGCCGACTGTCCAGGACGTGTTAGATTTACATTTAAGTATTGCTATCGAAGGCCATTCTAAAAACAGCCATCCGGACTTCATTTAAGGATGTAAATACTACAAGCATTTGGAATCCAGCCATATTTTTCATCAAGCATACTAATTTCCTATTCTTCCAGACAGTAGTTTAGTCCTTGTTCAACTGTTATCAATGTTGGTTAATTGTAAGTTTTGAAAACTTGAGTGTAAATGTGGTGTGGCCCCACAAACAATAGGACACTTGATATCGTGCCTGTCCCGTTATTTGCACATCACAGGATATTGGACGCTACTGAAACGGCCAAACTTTGGGCTGACTGAATTTAAATTGTCATTGACACGCTAAGAAGTTCTAAGATAGCATACTAGCTGTAATTCAGCCTATCGAAGTCCACAGCCAGCCTCTATTTGCGCTTCGCTACAGCACCCGGTTCTCCGAATTCAGCATCTAAAATGCCTCAGTCACGTTTCCAAGCTCTGGCTGAAACACTTCTGTAAAGAATTGGGAGTCCTTGACATGTCTCCAAGTCAGAAGACCATGATAGCGCCAATCTCGTAGCTCAGTTCTTTGCCGACTCAATATAGCTGGCCGTCGACACGATAAGAGGAAGCAGGTTTTGAGCTGTCAGTCAGTTTCTCACAAAACAGTCTTTTATAAAAATATTTAGGAAAATCTCTGGTTTCTATAACATTATGCCTGTAATCTCTGGACGGTTAGACAAGAGGTATACCTAATAGTAAACCCACAATTCGCCAATTGTAAAGCCTTAAAAAATACTTTTTCGAAAAAAATATGACTTAATTTTGGCGACAAAGACAAATCATGTAACACCTCGTTTCGCTAAAAGCATCGTCATGACCTAAATACTCGTTTACAAGAGATATTTATTAATTTCATGTTGTTTTTCTGACACACTAATTTAGTTCTATATTTTGGATATCTCCGATTTTGGCAACAGTGTCAGAATCTAGATAATCAATGATATAATTTGACAACAACAGAAATCAAAAAGGTTTTCAGAAACTTGGGGATTCTCTTGTATAGTAACTGAGTTCTGGAGGTCAGATAGGCATTCGGTCCATGTAAACTGGTATTCAGCTGGTCCCGATTGGACTGGAAGCCGACCTCCCGCATGGTGGAGAAAAGGCTTTGACTTTAAAGAGACGGAAGTATAGGCCACCAATGTGCGTGTCTTTTTCTGCATTGATGACGAGTTTGCCATGTTGATGGGTGGAGATGGAGAGGACGACCAGAGAAAAAATGGATGGATTGTGTAAGGAATGATCATCATTCCCTGCCCTTATTCCAATTTATTTAAGCTCGGCGCAGCATGTCTTCTTCTTCCATACTTCTCTATTACTCGCCATCTTATCAGACACCGTCTTTCTTGCCATATCATCACATCATTGTGCGAGGAATGATATGAAAGAAAAAGGAGTAAATGGTAGCGTGACAACTAGCAGGGAAGGGGAGAATGGAAGAAAAAAACGTATTGCCGCGACTCCAAGTAAGATGGGACAAAGACTGGAAGATATTGATGATGACAGAAAATATTTTGAAAGAAAAATAATCGATCTTACTTCGTTCATATGTCATTAAATTGTTTATTTCTTCAAACCTTTGATCCCACACAGTCCATGATCATTATTTCAATGTCAATGTCTTAACACTCAGATTATTGTGGGCGGCGAGTTGATGGCCTGAAACAAAGAAATGATACTGGCTGTCGTGTAATAACTGCACTGCACTCCATATTTGTATGCGAGAATGGTCCATGAAGTATACGGTTATATGATCAATTTGGGAAAGTTAATTAGGGGACAACATACGCATAGCATATATAGAACAACTCCTTGCTAAATAATAACATCATCTCGGGTTGATCTTTAGGTTAAGCCGGCTTGCTTAGGTTAGTCCGTGGATGGAACCACCCATTAGATACTTTGCTGGTTGTCAGACTTTCGGGCCACTGATTACCTGTAACGACTGTCAAAGATCTACAAATGACAGCCGGGACCAACGGCTTAATTTGCTTTCCGAACACGGTGGAAACTCGTATGTAATAGGTGGTCACCCATCCACGGACCAACCTAGGCACGCGCGATTTAACCTAAAGATAGACCCGAGCGGGTGTTATTATTTACTCACGTTCTCCTATTGTTTATTTCATTTAAAAAATAGCTTTTATAAAACGTTACCTAGGCTCAGAAAGTCTGACCGAGTTTGTCAGACTTTTTGGGCTAATGATTAACAATCAGGAACCGTCGATTTAACTCAGGCATAAAAAAGAAGCTGACCTCCAAATTACAGTGAAAATTCAGAACGTTTTAAAAGCTCGAAGTTTCAGCGTCTGTAGCAATTTTATCACCTTTTTCAATTCCATTCCCAGACGATGAAAATATCCTTTCAAGGAGACGACGAGCTAAAATTAGCGTCTTCAGGAAGACGAAGGGATGTCTGCTAAATTTATATGCAGCCTTTATATTATTACCGGGAATATTCTGCTGTTTGAGATCATTTTATACTGCAATTTTACTGTAGACGATTAAATCTTAATAATCTTGGCATGGTGTGGCGCTCGTGCTTTCTTATTTCGATGGATTTGCTTGCATGAGAACCATTTTATTGCGAGATTAGCTGTGCCCGTGTTTTCACCCGCCGTTTAGTTCAAAAGAATCATCAAAATCGCGAAGAAATCGCTGAACATATACACAAAAAATATCAGACGAATTGATAACCTCCTCCTTTTGGAAGTCGGTTAAAAATAAAATAGCCTCCTTGTCCAAAAATTGGACTATCAAATGCAACAATTTTCAAGTCCGTCCATAAATTACCGCGTCCAAACAAAAAAAAAAACAAACTCTTCGGCTTTTTATGGTAGTATAGATGTTACTCGTGATTTTATCTGGATGTATTTCTTGATTTATACGTACGTATAATATTGCTATCGTAAAATTATCTAGGATAAAAAGTAGCCTAAGTTCTACGTGGTTCTACTCCATGTCCCGGGCTGGTACCTATCTCAAATTTATCGATCGGTTCAGTGGTTTAGGCCTGAAAGGGTAACAGTAACAGACTGGCTGAGTGACTTTTGCATTTACAATATTAGTATGAATGAACATTGATAGATAATTCGGCTGTCACCTACATCGTAAGCAGCCATTTCTTTTTGCTTGACTCATAAGCGCATGACGAACAGCACATATGTTTTCTTTCATTTCCGAAACAATATGGTGACACGTGGTTCGACAGACACGTGCGGAAACGCTGCAGTTTATTTAAAATGCATGACTATCTTTACATTCTTTACTGTTATTTTATTTCACCATAAATTCATTTCTAGGGAGTTTAAAAGTAGATGCAACTTGCCTACCAAGTTGAAGTTTCTTCGCGCCATTTTTGACAGCTGTCACTGTCACTTCGTTTTTTTTCTTTTCCATGGCATCTTTATTAAAGGCACTTGATTTATAATATCCACTTTAAGCCCTTCCAAAAATAACGAAGACATAAAATAACAAATAATTGACCGTAACAGCGAAATTCTGTGTTAACTACCGGCGAAAAATCGCAAAAGCACTTGCCAAAGACTCATTTACTTATGAAAACAATTACATTATTACGTATTTATAAACTGCATTTTAAGATTAATTTGTGATGTCGGGAAAATAGGACGTTGCCTTGTGAGTGACCTTAAATAAATATAAAGAAAGGACATCATGAGAAATGAGCGGGAATGTTTTGATTCAAAGCTTTGTGAGACAAAGGGAGCGATGCCAAAAGCCAAGACTGCAGTTCCTGATACTGTAGGAGTGTAGGCAGTGAAACCTATTTAGAGAAAGCTATTGAGGTCAAAAGCGATGGAATGTTCCAGATCCCGGGCATTCTTGTGCGGAATGGACGGCCACCGTGTGATTTAAACGCATTGTTGCATTTTCTTGAGCGTTGCAGTTTTTTCTATAAGCAATTTTGAGGAATTGCTGCGAATATTTTCAAGATGACTTTCGGCGAAGACTTTGGTACAGTCAGTCATAAATATTATAATCTTCTGGCCTCTTTGTTTCCATCAATAAAGTACCTAGTAAACTCGACCCTCTACATCAACTCCAACATGGTTTAATGTCTTTATATAGTAAATGAAACAGACTAGCGCCATAGAAAAGCGCATGGCGACTGGTATAACATTGATACTCACCATACAAGGGTACGCGCACCCGATGTCCTCAGCTGCGGCATTTGGCACAAGGTTTTAGGTATTACACTAACCGTACAGCCCATATAAAATATGTATACAAATGTGCATACATACATATACTCATGCCTGTTTACTAGAGGGTAGGCAGAATTTAGAAAATATAGGACCTAACCTGTTATGTTCCATAAATACTCTTTAACTTGAAAAGTAGTGAGTACTTAAAAAAAAAAATTGTGGCATACACTTTCAGTTTCATTTTGATAGCATTGATTTTCGGTCGCTGTTGGTAGACCCAATTACATTAGTTAATTCTGAAGCCAGGTTCAGCCTGTATTTGCTTTATTTTTTTTAATACTAACTAGGCTTGCGATTGGCCGCAACTCGCCTGATGTGAAGCGATGATGTGGCCAAGGGGAGCACGCTTGCCTAGAAAAAACCGATTCATTCGAACTTTGAAACTATATTTCGGTTTCCAGCGCCTATTCTCAATTGTTCTTCTTGGGCATTCATATCCGCAGTTGTAGGTCGTAAGCTCAAACTCGTTAATTTCTGTAATTAAAAACAAAATTCTCTCAAAACGGCGAAGGAAAACATCGTGACGATTTGCCGCAACCGCCATATCCTAGAATCAAAATAACTAACGCGCTCTCGGTGTAGTACGTGGTGGATTGGAGACATGAACACAGGACAGGCACTCCCTGGCTCCTCTCTGAGACAGGGAGTGCGTGTATCCCAGCAATGGGAACATTACAGATACTGGTCGTGAAACCTGGCCCCACACTTGGAATTTCTCCTGTATCGTGGGTGCGTTTAAACTCACATTCACAAACAGCCAGACCCGGTACCACTATCTGAGGCATAATCAGCCTACCTATAATGTTCCCACTGCTGGGACCGGGGGAGAGGGAATAGGCTATAATCCACCACGCGGGCCCAGTGCGGGTTGGTAGATGTCACATGTCTTCGAATGTTTGGTTCTAGGATATGATGTTAACCTCCACCGTTTTTGAGAGCAGTGGTGATGAAATAAATTACACAAAGTAATGCGCCTGCTTGGGTTCGAACCACGATTTACTGTTCGTAAATCGGGGCTGCCATCACTGGGCCACCGCTGCGCCCCACTCTCTGTAGTTCATAAAAATATTTGTTCCCTACGAGGATCGAAACTGCGACACACAAAGCAGTAGTCCATCGCTCAGCCACTGCGCCAAACGTGCTGTTACGATTATAGTATTATAGCAAGTCTAAGTCATCAGCGACGAGAAAATTGTTTTATTTACGCTTGTAACCTTGATTACGACTGTCGCCTGTTTTCATCTTGACCTGTGTTAAGAATAATTTAAATTCATAGTATTCATAATTCTTACTGTCTAGGTATTGGTCAAGGTTTAAAATGAAATGTTTTGTTTGTTTTTATCTCAATGATTTACTAGTGACTTATTTGCCAAGCTCGGTCTACGTTTATTACAGCAGGACGATCGAAGGTTAAGCTATACTTGCCGAGGTTAGATCGTGGATGGGTGACCAACGGTCCGTACCGGTAACCTGCACCTATATCCAGCACCCTACGTCACAATCATCATCTGCCTAGCCTTTTCCCAACTATGTTGGGGTCGGCTTCCAATCTAACCGGATGCAGCTGAATACTAGCATTTGCAATAGAGCGACTGTCTATCTGACCTTCTCAGCCAAATTACTGCGTAATACGACACCCCTTGGTAAGACTCCATACATAATAACAAATTCAAACACACAGCTACCGTGTTTTGCAAACATAAATGTTTTCCGTAGCCAAGCAGATATGTCCGGACAGTCTCACCTTCGGAGGACCTCAGAGAGTGTTCAATGTTCCCCCACGACTTTCAAATAAAAATAGAACATTTCCGAACGTTTCTGTTTTGTTTTATCTACCCACATTTGTTATTTGACGTGTAGACGAAAACAGGATCTAATTGGGACTGTGTTCACAAAGTTTTAGGGGCCGTCTCCACGAGCGAGAGAATCGCGGCGATATTATCGTCGTGCCACGTATTTCTATGAGATATTATCGTCGTCCGACGTATTTGTATGCTAAAATATCGCCGCGATTCTCTCGCTCGTGGAGACGGCCTCATAGAAATACGTGGCACGACGATAATATCGTCGCGATTCTCTCGCTCGTGGAGACGGCCCCTTCGTGGGGCAGGTGTGATGCCGAAGAACCTCGTGGCTAAATAATAACAGCCGCTCGGATCGGTCTTCAGATTAAGCTGCGCTTGCCTGGGTTTGGTCCGTAGATGAACCATTACATGACACACCGAGTTTCCTCCGTGCCTCGGAAAGCACGTTAAGCCGTTGGTCCCGGCTGTCAATTGTTAATCTTTGACAGTCGTTACAGGGAGTCAGTGGCCCGAAACTCTGACAACCAGTCTTATTAAGGGGTATCGTTTTACGCAGTACTAACTGGGTTGTGGAGGTCAGATAGGCAGTCGCTTCATGTAAAATCCTAGTATTCGGCTGCATCATGTACGACTGGAAGCCGACCCTAACATAGTTGGGAAAAGGCTAGGAAGATTCAGGAAACGTCGTGTTTTCCATATGGTAAGTTACATCTACATACACATACCAGGAAAGCATGGTGTAAATCAGAGGAAGCCTATACTCAGCAGTGAGCTGAAGAAAGCTGCCAACTATCATGATAGTGAAAGTAGTCGAAACATCCAAATAAGGCCGAAGATGTAATATTTTGACACTAACATTATCAATAAAACTGCCCTACTGATGGCTCAATACGTTGAAAGGAAATGTGCCATTACAAATCTCCAAGGGCCCATGAACGTCCCATTACATTACAATCATATATGGGGCAGTGAAGTTTGATTTTGTTTTTAAAACAATTGGCAATCGCATGAAATCACTAGTCAGACATTTTTCCAAGAAACGTTGAAATTTCCTGGAGTTAGTGCTGTACTAGGAAAGCACAAAGTTGGTTCTGCGCCAATTTTAAGGTTGAACTCATCATCTTATTAGATGCGGCTGGCTATCACTCGGTATGTAATGGGTGGTCACCAATCCATGCACCAACCTAGGCAAGCGCAGCTTAACCTGAAGATCGACCCGAGTGGCTGTTATTATTTAGCAACGTGCTTCCTTAATCAATGTAAATCTATCAATAACACATTTTAAAGTTAAAATCTAAGAATCGTATTCTGTTTTTCGATTTTATTTGGGACTGTGTTTTAAAATTAAAATGTTGACTTCATGGTCTTAACTAGGAACGGAATTTCCAATTTTATACGGATGTCAAAAAATCACATGTTTTTTGTCTCGAATACATTTCTGCATAACGTATTTAACTTTGCCAACGAGTTTATTCACGTTTGTGATTGTTGTGTTGTTATTTTAATCAAAAGTTACCCACAACTGGTTTAAAATAATGAAATATTCTGGATAAACTGAAATTGAAGACTGTCATAAAATCATAATTAGAGTTAGCATTGTTCTCACTAATTAAATTGTCAAATGAATACATTCTCTTAAGCATTATCTTGAAGTTTAATAGTAGTTTCATACATTAATTAGCGTGAAAAGGCATCTCACAAAAAAGTTTAAAACTCGCTTCTCAAGCCCATCCAAGCGAAGAAAATCTACGCCGAAAAACGCATGTTTCCCGCCAAAATTTACGTCATCGCGTTGTTTTTTCTTCGCGTTCGACCGGCAAAGAGTTCAAGGTTATTCAGCCAATGTGAGCTGAGAGTCGAATAAATATTTTTACTATGAACTGGTTTTCTTTTTATTTACATGATAGTTTTTCTAGGTTTACCGAGAAGGTTTTACTCGAAAGTTTTAAATGTTTGCAGCCATTTTTTGGTTTTTATGATGCATTCCATTTTTAAATTCAAGTCACTAATATGTAGTTGCGTAGTGATAATTGAATGTTCGAAATAAGAATGGGCTCACCGCCACTTAAATTATTAGGTTTTAGTTAATTTGCATTGAAACAATATAAATTCGAATGCACCCGGGGTTATTGTAAGTTTTCCTACATTCACTACATGAAATAATAGAAATTAGAATTGTTAAGTATTTAATTAGCGGGTTTCGGGACCTCCGAATGTTCTCACTGCTGGAACACAAGCCTCTGTGAGAGGGAGTTGGCTGTACTCCAACGCGTGCCCAGTGCGGGTTGGTAGATGTCACATGTCTTCCGAATTTTTTTTCTAGAACATGGCGCGTTCCTCACGATGTTTTCCTTCCCAGCAAAACTGATCATGTTGATAATTATAATAGGTATTTTTTTTAATAAAATGAATGTAAAATAAGCATGGCTGTTTTCGTCGAAGTTTATGTCATAAGTAAAAAAAAAAACAAGGCTGTACGAAGTTCAGTTAGTGCTACAGAAAAACAAACATGTTCGTCATTATGACTTGTCATAAGATTGTAGAGTAGGTAAAATAATTGCGTGTCTGTGGTTTCATATTATGTCGTCATTTTGTAATCTATACTTATATAAAAATATATATAATTATGCTTATCCATTCATTTTAAAAATATGCAGCATACTGCTGCATCAGCCAATATTACCCCACTTCGTTCGGACTGCCCCGTTAGTCTAGTGGTCGCAAGCGCGACTGCTGAGCATGAAGTCCTGGTTTCGATACCCGGGTCGGGCAGTGTTATTATGCTTTTCCTCATTAGCAGCCACGGAGTCTGGATTTGTGACCGATTAATGGCAATAAGCTCGCCCCCATGAGACTTATACACCTCTGCCTAACCCTTCAGGGATTACAGGCGTGATGTTATGTCTCCATGCTGCTGCGTAACAACAAAACAAACAACTAAGTATTTCAAGCGATTAACTCTTAACTAAACTGGAAAGACCCGAAAGTCGAGCGACGATTCAAAATGGCGTGTTGCTAGGCAACTAACATAATAACAACTTAAGTGTACTTAGGTTATCAGATAAACCTTTCACAAGATAAAAAGCCAAATACATAATAACCCATTTTATCGAAGCCTTTGAAAATTGCCTCCACTAGTAGGGTTTCCATAACCATATTATTTGAGGTCTAAAATAAGACGAACTTTTTACTCCATAAGGTGTAAGCGTCAGGGTAGCCCGCGAAATTCAAATTTTCTTACGTTTTTTGCAATTTGCAGGTCAGTTTCAGGTTGTATGTTGATGAAAAATGAGTCGCGCCAGTAACACTTATGTAGTTACAGAATTAAAATCATCAATACAACACTCTAAGTTCATTTAACCCCATTGAATGACTTTTTCATGAAATAGTTACGAATAGGGTTAAATAAACTTAGAGGGTTGTATTAACATTTTTTCTGAAAAAAACGTACCTATTTTGACACTCAAAGGAATCAAAATTTATAGGTAAAAGAAAATGAGAATTTGGCAAGAAGCATTGTCTTATATAGCACAAGTAAAGGGAAAAATCTGAAAACTGTAAATATGTAGTTTAATAACAAAATACCTACAAGTTTATACGGAACCCTCGGTGCGCGAGTCCAACTCGCACTTGGCCGGTTTTTTTCTACGTCAAAACTACAAACAAAATTATACCCTACTTGTGGACAACATTAACCTCAGTTTAGAACCAAAAAATACCAGTAGCGCAGAATTTACGATAACGCCCTTGCGAAAATAGAAAGTTTGCCAATTAGCTAGTAGAAAGCGTTACCGGTACGCATAATCGTAGATCCATAGAGAATTTGTGAAAGTATATTTACGCACACGTCAAATTTTTGGCGCCATTTCTGCTGTCACTGTCAAACAATGAGGTTGTCATTGTCTATAGTGAAGTATGGTTATAAGAAGTACCATTTTTGTAGTTCACACTGATCGTCATCATTCTCCTGCCCTTATCTCAATTTATTTGTGGTTGGCGCAGCATGTCTTCGTCTTCTATACTTCTTGGTTAGCCATTTCGTCATGTAGTCCACAGTATTGGCCCGTATATTTTTTAAGGAGTTGGAAAGAAATGGATTTTGTGGAAGCATTTCTGAATATATTTTATGTGACCCGTTTTTTTTTACCTGCAACTGCAATAAATTCACTTCGTTTTGTAACAAATTAGAGCACAATGCAGCATATTACTCTGCAATGATATTGTTTAAATTATTATAATCAGCCTTTGTTAGTTGATTACGACACCGACTCACTGTTTGTTGTATGCAACTGTTACGATTCGAGTACGGTATATTACTTTTACATGTTTATAAATGTAAAAAAAGTATGAGTACTTTTTTTGGTTCAGTTGGCTGTCCTTAAATAAATATTACTCAGTATGTCATGGCTGGTCACCCATCTACGGACCATCCTAAGCAAGCGCAGCTTAACCTGAAGATCGACAGGAGCGGCTGTTATTATTTAGCTACGAGCTCCTCCACCTTGACAATGTCATAAATATCAAACGAATAATCTTATCAGCCTGCCCAATTGCTTTAACCATTTGCCTTTTCAACAGGTTACTCAGAAACTAATTTTAACGTTTTTCTCATTTGCGGTTTGATGTGGTTTCCAACTTGTTCTTTGTTGTGCTGATGACTAAGATCTTGTTAATAATTTTATTGCGTATCTCCATACCGGTGAACGAGTTCACCGGAGACCTGAGGGTTCAATATTTATCAGTTTTATTAGTTACTAGCTTTTGCCCGCGGCTTCGCTAGCGTTAATTTAGCATTTGGCTGCCACGTCATAGGTTGCCCAAGACACGCCCGATCTGAGTCACCTCTGATTTTTTGGAATCATGTGTGTATTGTATAATGTCACTGGCTTCGGTGAAGGAAAACATCGTGAGAAAACCAAACTGCTGGAGAGATATTTCTCGACGGCATATAAAGCTAAGTTAGAGGCCAATGGGTGTCATAAAAACTCTGTCACCAGGTTAGGCATTAACCACACGATAAAAGATAAAAAAAAACAGGATCAGTCATTTGTTTTTAAAGATCATGTTGAAAATATCGTGCTAAGCACACGGTATTAATCCGAGCTAGGCCGGCGGTATCCTAGAATCGAGTTGGGGCTGTGGAACGGAACCTCCTTCTTAAACTATGTTTATTATTAGTTTTAAAAAGACTACCGTAGCATCAAGCAGATGGTCTGAAATCCGTAGCATTGCGCATGCTCACTCGTGGTCCTTGACCTAGAGTATGCACGTGTAACGCACAGCTGGTTGGCGAGACGCATATAGAATTTAAATAAAGCTCTGATACTGTTTCTGAGATCGCACTATGATGATTTTGTTTTTTAGTTATGGCTATTACATTTTTTTTTTGACAGAACTTGACAGCTTTTCACACGTCACTAATCGGCCACTACACGTGCAGTCTTTTCACCGTTTTTTTCCATTGACAGCAACTTTATTAACACGAAAATAAAGATCTTTTATTTTGACAGACTCGTTAGTGATAGCAACTGAAGACTTGTAGTTTTTTTTTTGTATTGGTGTACTTACCCACAAACTCGTCACCACTTGAGGGCGGGCGTAAAATAATTGTGAAAGGACTGAGAGAGATTTTTGAATTTGGAAACACGCGCGTTTCTTAATACAAACGCCTGTGTTTCCAAATTCAAAAAATCTTTTTTGCAAAAAATAAAACCGACTCCAAAAACACAAAAAAGTGAAAAATAATTTTAGCTTCAGAAGTCGGTGACTTTTGTTTATTTGATTCAGTTTTTTGTCACCGACTTCTGAAGCTAAAATTATTTTTCACTTTTTTTGTGTTTTTGGAGTCGGTTTTATTTTTTGCAAAAGAGATTTTTTATTTTTTTATTTTTAGTTGCAATATTCCATAGAAATATTTTTCATCATCAGACCTGTAATGGCACTTGTAACCCAGAAGGGTGCAAAGTTTTGATCAATATACATGAATTAAGTCCAAACGCAAGGTAGCTACTGTTAACAGTTGAGGAGTTCCCTTAACTGTCCTTCGTCTTCATCATCAGACCCCTTATGACAGTCACAACCCATCTAGGTGTAAATTTCTCATCAATACGAATTAATCAAACCCAAACACAAGGTGACTGCTGTAAACCGTTGAGGAGTTCCCTCGACTGTCTTTCGGTTCCATCATCAGAGCGACTCCAGACCTTCTTTAAATTGTAGTGCTTTAAAATACTTAATCATAAAATGTACAAACGCACTAGTCGCCACTACAATTTTTGAAAGCTCCCCTCAAGTTCTCTTGGATGCCATCATCAGATCCCGGTTTCCTTATCATGGGACCACCCTTGAAGTATCTCCTTTCCAAAAAAAAAAGAATTATCAAAATCGGTTCATAAACGACGAAGTTATCCGCGAACACACATAAAAAAAATATATATATATACGGTCGAATTGAGAAACCTCCTCCTTTTTTTGAAGTCGGTTTAAAAATCTATCGAATTCACGTTAGATTTTAAGATTTTTTTATTCACCATCGTAATCTGAGGGTCTAAAGTAAACAGACCGTCAGAATTCTTGTCATATACGTATGGCAACAAGGACACAGTAATGCGGAAAAATAAAAAGAAAAACACTAGTTATTCACCACTGTTTTACATCTATTGTTTTGTCCTCAGTAATTATCTATTTACCTTCATTAATAAACCATCATAATAATATTGTTCCATTCCTTTGTTTATACTCGTAATTATCATTTCCTAGAATTTTGCCTAACTATTGGGGATCGTGTTCCAGTCTAACTGGATGCAGTTGAATACCAGTATTTTACAAGTAGCAACTGCCTATCTGACCTCCACAATCCAGTTCTTGGGTAATATCCCTAAGTAAGACTGGTAGTCTGACTTTCGGGCCTCTGACTACCTGTTACGACTTCCAAAGTTTTACTACAAATAACAGCTGGAACCAACGGGTTAACGTGCTTTGCCAGCCACGGAGGAAAATGTATCTAATGGGTGGTCACCCATCCACGGACCGACTTCTTCGAGCACTGCTTTACCTTACGAAAACGACCCGCGCGGCTGTTATGTAGCCACGAGCCTCCTCATTCCTTTGTTTGTAAAATAATAACAAAATATCTACGCTACAATTTTGCGATCATCGCAAAAGTGTTTACAACATAGGCAGTATAGCCATTTACCTTGACCTCGCTTTCCTTTGTGATTGCACCCGTCAGTAGCTCTTAATTTACTGGCTGGCAACATTTGGATGGCGGCCATGACAGGGAAACGGCCTTTATGTCATCCCAATGACGTTCAGAACAAAAGCAGGTTGAAAGACTTCGATGCACCTCTTTTCCTATTTTTGGCCGTATGCGTTACGATGTTTGCGCGTTTTAATAATCTGTGCAAACAAGTTTTTATGATTTTTTTATGGTTTTGCGCGGGTCAAGTTCTTTCGTTCTGATTTTTGTCATTTTTATTTGATTCTCTTATGAATTATTTCTTGTTTTTCTTGTGAATAAGCAAAGACGTTTCTCAATGTTATTATATTTTATTTCTTTTGTAGTTGTCGTTTTTGACTTTATTGCACCTGCTCGTTTATAGAAACGAGCACGTAGGTGCAAGAAGAACACTGCCAAGATTAGTAAAATCATTTCTTTGTGCATTTTCTCACTTTCTTTCAAACACGAATATATTTATTTGCTTTGATTACTTTTATTTAACTTGCCTTGTTACTTAGTATGTATTGGCCAAATCGTATACCCACTTAACTGAATTTTTATGACATACATGACGTGATCCTGAAGCCAGGATCGCCTCCTCAAAAAAAACACCTCAACGGTTAATAGCACGGCCACAAAACTTTGTACCTACACATACGCGTTCAATGTGGATAGATAAACCATTTTTTTTTTCTTTTCATTTTTTGGGGTATGAAGAACAGGGTGTAAAGTTCTTCACCCCCATAGATAAGGGAGGATCTTCGGACCAGACGGGTGTTATGTCTGTTGGGCTACTGCCCGACAGTTGTTGTCGGGTTCTCTGTATAGTCTTATAAGTCGCGGATAACTTTACTTGCGCGATGCAGGATTTAGATGTATTTCGATGTTTAGTTTATCCTCTGCGTCATAGATGGCGCTGTAGTACTTTTTGTTCTATGTTGCTGTAGTACTTTTTGTAGTGTCGCTACACATTTTAATAGAAGTTTTTTTTTTTCATTTTCATTGGTCGATTGCCTCGTCGGTTTTGTTGCCGTAACCGCTATTGCTCGGCATGGGATACTTGAATTCGGAGCATTAATGAAAAATATTGCAAAAACTGAAACAATAGTGTTTTTATAATAATTTTGCGCGGACGAAGATCGATGCCCTCGATCTTCGTCCGCGCAAAATTATTATCACAGCTAGTTCATGGATAAATATATCTCAAGTTATGTATTTCCACATGTAACACCCGTGTTCATTACTTGTACACGACATTCGAGTACAATTATCTTTCTTCGGCTTTTACACGTGTTCGACGCATATTATACTTATTGATAATTATTATTAGTTCAATCATATCGCCCAATCAGTGTGTAATAGTCTACCTTTGTTTTGTTTCAATTTCTCGGCTGTGTTATCGATGTATTAGACGTTACACTAGGATTTGTTCTCCCGCATTTAGGTCGGCAAATATCCCACAGATGCGTATTACCGGGATATAAAGTATCCTATGTTCTGTGAAAATAATTTTGGCTTTAGCTACAACTTATATTATGAAATATTTCTTAAATTGAACACCATTTGGAAGTAAAACATTCTTCATCGAACGTTTTTCGACATAGAAACTGTGCCCCAATTTCTTCACTCATACAATCACCATAATAGTCAAAATCGATTCACCGGTTCATTGAACGTTAAAAATACACCTAAGAACATCACTCTCTGTCTATCCCTAATACATGAAGCGTAAACATAAACACAAAGCAGCCCTGATGTTGAAGATTAAACTGGATTTCTTTATATGGCGACATCGCTGTGACTCAGACGGCCTACGGCGTCGCCATTTTGGGAGACGATCATTTGCAATCGATGTTACAGTACTTTATCAATAACGTAGCGCTTAAAATGGAGGCAAACATTGTACAATTGATTTTTAAGAAAGTGTTGTTCCATATTCAAAATTGGCTTCAGTTTTTTTCATTTTTAGGGTTCCGTACCTCAAAAGGTAAAAACGGAACCCTTATAGGATCACTTTGTTGTCCGTCTGTCTGTCTGTCTGTCTGTCTGTCTGTCTGTCAAGACCTTTTTTCTCAGGAACGCGTGGAGGTATCAAGCTGAAATTCATATCAAATACTCAAGTCTATGGTCTCTTGGAGCTGTGAAAAAATCAAACTTCTAAGTCAACGCGATCAAAAGATACTCCCGTTTATGCCGCAAATTTTCGACACTCGCAAGGGAATCAAAACCTACAGGGTACTTCCCGTGAACTCAGAATCTTGAAATTTGGTATGAAGCAACGTCTTATAGCAGAGATATAGGAAAAATTGCGAAAAGTATACATTTTTAGTTATATCATATAATAAAAATATTTTTAATAATTTTAAACTTACTACCCCTTTCCTCATGAACGCGTAGTGGTATTATATTGAAATTCATATCAAATACTCAAATCTATAATACCTTTAAGCTGTAACAAAATCAAACTTCTATGTCAACGCAATCAAAAGAAACAGGAATTAAAACCGCATATTTTGAAACTCGCCACTACTCGCAAGGAAATCAAAACCTACAGGGTACTTCCCGTGAACTCAGAATCTTGAAATTTGGTACGAAGCAACGTCTTATAACACAGATAAAGGAAAAATTGCGAAAAGCATAAATTTTTAGTTACATCATATAATAAAAATATTTTTAATAATTTTAAACTTATTACCCCTTTACTCATGAACGCGTAGTGGTATTATATTGAAATTCTTAACAAATACACAAGTCTATAATATCTTTAAGCTGTAACAAAATCAAACTACGTCAACGCAATCAAAAGATACAGCAATTAAAGCCGCATATTTTGCGCCTACAGGTTTGTACGGAACCCTCGGTGCGCGAGTCTGACTCGCACTTGGCCGGTTTTTTGACCATAAATTCTCCTGTCATCAAATGTCAAAGTAAGGCAAATGTCCGATTTGTTTATTTAAATAATTTAATTTGAATAATAATTTTAATAATTCAATGCATGATTTTTTAAAATTATTATTATAAGTAAGTATCCAAAATTTGTATGCCTATTAGGGATCCTAACATTCGAATTAGATCTTTGTTTCACAAATAAATAATTTTAATTTATATAAATATTTAGTAGCAAAAAATAAAACTAAAAGATGAACCAGTTTTTTCTTCGTCAAATGGCCTACGAAATTCTGATGACGTTTACATTTTGACAGCTCTAAAAATGGCGGATTAAAAGAATGCATTGAAGTAAAAGCGATGCAGCACTAAAGAGGCCTATAAAATACGTAGTACCAACATGAATTACGTCAATAAGTCTCGATATTGACAAGCAAAATAGCTTCAATAATATAATAAATAGATTAGATAAGGACCCGTGAAATAATAGATTTAACTCTTATCCAACAAATGAGGCATTCACTTTGAAATTCGTAGGTGCAATTCTGTGATTTTAAATGTCAGATAAGATGTAATTAGGTACCTATATCCGCAAGATTTTGATAAAGATTTGATGTACCGTCTAAAGTCTGGGTCTAAACTGGGTGCAAGTTGCATCATCATTTGCCTAGCCTTTCCCAGCTAGGACCCAAGTACAGTTACTCTGCGTCAACTCACTGCTATACCCCTCCCCATGGATTCCAATAATTCTTTGGATCCAGGGCTACTAGGACTCAAACATAGCATAATCAGCCTATGCATAATACAACCCACTGCTGGGACACACGGCCTCCTCTCTATGAGAGGGAATGGGCTATAATCCACCACGCGGCGGGCCCAGTGCGAGTTGGTAGATGGCACATGTCTTCGAATTTCTGGTTCTAATTCATGCCGGTTTCCTCACGATGATTTCCTTCACCGTTTTTGAGAGCAGTGGTGATGAAATATATTACACAAAGTAATGCGCCTGCCTGGGTTCGAACCCACGAGTTATTGCTCGTAAGGCGGGGCCACCACCACTAGGACCCAAGTGTCGAACCTAAAATTACTATATTAGAGTCGAATTCCAGTCTAATCGGATGCAACTGTACTTGTGTTGACATACTAGCTGTTACCCGCGACTTCGTTCGCATGGAATTAAAAAATAGTTCTATTACTCGTATTTTTTTTTCCAAAAATAAAAGTAGCCTAATTTACTCCTTGTAATATCAGCTATCTGCTAGTAAAACTCCCGTCAAAATCGGTCCTGCCGTTTCGGAGATTAAAACCTCTCCGAAACGGCAGGACCGATTTTGACGAAGAACGCCATTTGCTTCGGTCCTTACATACTCCGTCCGCCTCGTCCACGTTCATACATCTGATGTAGCTAGCCAAAAATGATTACGAGATTCCGATTTACGCAAATCTATTGTTCTTGAACGAGGCTATTGTGGTTGTAAACCATCGGACTAAATGTAGCTCCACAATGAGATAAAAACGTACGTACGTGGTAATGAAACGTGTTTTCTACATCAATAACAAATAATACACTAAATAATTTCACCAATGAATCTGAACACGATCAACACAAATGTCCTGTCCTGTGCCATAAAGTTAGAACAATAGAGACGATCATTGAATTAAACAACAAGCTAAGATTTTATACCAAGCTGGGTATTTTTTAGTACCTACAAAGAATCTTAAAATTTTTAGAATATTATCTTTAAATACAGGTATACAGTACAATGTAATTTTATTCTGAAATTAGGGACCATGATAAAAATGTCTAAACATAAAGGTTGCAGGTTGTTTTTGACTGGCATAAAAATAATATTAAAGAAATGGTGTAATCAGGCGAAAAACATATAATGTACTAGTACATGAACTATAATGTACTAGTAGTATATTTGATGTACATTGTCCTGACCACAGATTAACAAGACTTTCTTCAACACTATCAACTTTGTTTAGAAATCGCGCGTTTGAAGAAAAAATAAATTACACGTGATCTCTTACTACACCCCCTTCCCCCCTTGTGATGTTTCACGTGATTAATGGACGGTGTATTCATATTAAAAAAAATACTGAACACAAGCCAGTTTGTTTAGTGGTAACTTATAAAGAAGTGTCATCAAAATAGTTAATTATTAAAAGACCACGGTCAAGCTGAAAAGCTGTCTGTCATTATTAACATAATATCACACTTGTAATATTCGAAGGATTAGGTAGAGGTGTACTACTAGTTACACGCAAGCGTGACTGCTAAACATGAGGTCCTGGATTCGATTCCTGGGTCGGGCAAAGTGTTATTAGGTTTTTCCGTCAGGAATTTCTCAGTAGCAGCCACGCTGGATTTGTGCCCGGCTGATGGTAGACTCGCCCCTTAGTACATGGGACTTAAACATAACTGGCGAAATGTGGGTGTACTATTAGATACACCTCTGCCTAAGCTATCAGGGAATTCCTGGCGTGATGTTATGTTATGTATAGAGGTCCTTGTTTCCTGGCCACAGGCTCCCTCCCTATGAGAGGGATTAACAAGACTGTGTCATGTCTTCGTAAGTAGTTACTCTTCAGTACTGCGTAGTACGTCTTTGTTCTAATCAATTGGGTCTAGCTATTTATGTACTATTCGATCTAGTGACGCGTTCTAGCTGTGTAGGCGTTTGTCTCGTAATCTGTCTGCTTTGGCTTCACACTATATTCTTACGGCATTTACTACTACATTTTAAATCCTATTCAGTATGCAATGCTACATAATTTCAGCCTCTTTCTCCTGCCAAACTTCTTGGTTGCGTGCGAACCTCATCCCAATGTTGATATTTTCAACAACGCGCTTTACTTGTGGTCGGCGCAGTATGTCTTCTTGTTCCATTCTTCTCTATTACTCGTCATCTCAGCAGACACATTTCTAGCCATACTATCTGTAGTATTCACTTGTAACAGAGCTAATAGGTTGATAACACAATTTACTAACTCACAGGCTCACCACACCACCAAGCCAGTCCAGGGTACGCTTCACCTTCCAACTTCCCGCCATTCGTGGTGACTGACAGTTGTCCTTAGTGACATAATCTATTAAATAGATACACTACACTATCCTTCTAATAGTCCCTCCGTGTAGAATAACTATGTATTTTATATTGTGCCCGCAGATTCGCTCGCGTTATGGTCTGGAATTATCCCACGGAATGTTTTAAATATAGCTTAAGACACTCGAGGATAACATAGCTTCGTATTAGTGAAAGAATTTGCGGATTCGGATCAGTAGTTTCGAAGATTACCCCCTAATTCTAAACTTATAAACTTTTCATGTCCTTAATATTCGTGTAGAAGAAGTATGTGTGCAACACACGATTATGTATCCATACCAAAATAACATTTTAATGTTAACTCTCAACGACATTGCACTGAAGTTGCCATGGTTTGTCCACAGATATAATTATTAACGTTTCACTCGTGAAAATTCAGGGAAAAATATAGAGATGTTCGTATGATTCATTCATTGGTCATCGTTCCCTTGCACTGAGCTTCGCAGTTTGCCAACGGGCGCGGTCGTGAGCGCGCGCTCGCTTTAAACTGTTCTAGTAAACAAAGAACATTGTTTCTTCTTAAACTGTGTACTTCAAATCAGGCGGGAAATATTTATATCATTATTATAATTTTTTTAATCTATGGTTTTATGTTGGCAGTGCGTGAATTCTTTTTTCGTTTTTTTTTTTAAATCTGTTGTTGACAAAAACAGCCTAGATTTTTTTTCTTTTTTAAACCATTCTTCCAAATATACGAATGCAATTTTAATCTATTTGTGTTGTTCCGTATAATTATGTTGGTAGTGTGTGTATTTTTTTGGAATTGTTTTTCGTAGTTTGTTAGGGTGATTACGGTTTTGGAAAATAATACGGTGTTTTCGAGTAAGTGTGTATCGCTAAAATTGGAGTTTTCGTTGTTGTGAAACAAAGTTGGGAAGTTCGTGAGAAGATATTTTTATATGGTGGCGTAGTTTCTCAATTCGAAAACAAAGCGAGCATGCTTGTTTTTCTCGATGTTTCAGAAAACATGTATTCTGAATAGAAACGAACACGATCTAAGTCTGATTTGAAATTCGAATTTGAGTGTATTTTGTATGACGCGTGTGGTCTGATCTCATTGTCGTAAAATAAAATTAAGAATTAAGAAAATAAAGTCATATAATACGCTTTCTACTTACCAAAAACGTTTTTAAAATTAAATAAAATTCGCTTATAGAGGTCAATTAACTTTAAATCACTACACAAACAGTTTTTACTTTGCTTTCGTAATCTGTTTTATTTTACATCCACAAACACACCCGATTATATGACTTAAACGCTAAAGTTTAAAGTTAATAATCGCTTGTTTTGAAATAAGTCGTAAGGTTAATTTAATTCAATAGAAGTTCGTAATATGTTATTATTGTTCTTTTGTGTGTACATAATCGTTAGTTACTTATTATTCACGCTAAGCCTTTATCGAGGTAAGCTGCTTTAAAGGGAAAAACGATTCGACATGACAGAGTATTTCAAATATTTTTTATGATACCCGCGAAAAAATACT
The DNA here is from genome assembly GCA_950022335.1 of Eurois occulta. Taxonomy (NCBI): domain Eukaryota; kingdom Metazoa; phylum Arthropoda; class Insecta; order Lepidoptera; family Noctuidae; genus Eurois; species Eurois occulta. The sequence goes on along the minus strand of OX465504.1, from coordinate 5,066,238 downwards.
TTTAACATCATTTTCATAACTTTATTGACTGATCAAGTGACTTATATTGTAATGTAAACGTTCTTGTCTATAAATCTTATGTGTCTTAAAATTACCAAAAGAAACTTAACAATAGTAACATTACTAAAGGCAATTGAAAGCAGACGTCCTAAATTTAAAATTTAAATTAAGTTTGGAATTCTAGAATTTGTAATTTGGAATGCAACTTTGACATTTACTGAACTGTCAAAAATACAAATGAGGTTAGATAACTTTTGGAGTAACGAATCTTTTTTGAAAGTAGTTGTTGTGTACTTTTAAGGTTCAAGGCATAATAAAATAGGGGTCAGGCATCTAAATATGAATGTTTTTAAATCCAAACATATTAATTCATCATCAAAATAAATTATTAAGGTATGAAAAAAAAAACTCAAAATACTGAAACTAGGTTTTGTGTAAATCTGTTAACTACTAACTAGGAAATTAAATGCTAATAGTTTTCTCACTTGCAAAATAAGCCTTTTCAAAAGTATTTGTCTCCAAAAAAAATTACACACTACCAACATAACAACTTACCTGCGTAACAAACAAATACTGCCAACATAACAGACCCCTTTTATTCAAAAATGGAAATCAAGAATTCATTGGTTGTTTGCACTTACAGCTAATTACCTGACTATCAGTTTCTTTCACCCTAGTGAGAAATAGTACCTAGTGAAAACTTCTTCGTAATAACGAAAGTATCTTACAAAAGACTGCTGCAACAAAAGTGTAATTCTGATTACAGAAAAAAAAACTAAAAGTGTGCAAGTGAAGTGTTCTGGCGTAAAGCCAGCGACAAAGTAAACACGTTTCTCTCTAACCAAGTGATGATGTGCTTAAAAATCATGGCTACCACACTAACGAACAGTACGAGAAAGTGACATCTGTCAAAATGTCGGAGAAAAGAAGAAAGAAGACCAGAAATTTTAATAATAAAAGGACTATTTAGCTAATAAAAAATAAACTTTGAAATAACTGATCTCAAAAGTGCTCAATTTTAAGTTATAATCATGATTTCTTTGAAGAAATTGTACGGAGACGAGTTGTTGAGACTCGCTCTAGTCCTAAGCCTGCTAAAGGTGGACCCCAACGATTACCTGGAGAGGGAGACCCAGCAGATGATAGCTGGGCTCCACATTTCAAACGGATCAGACTGGTCCCTAGAACAAGAAGCTAGAACGCTAATCAGACCAAGATTCGTCCATCCAAAATCATTAGACAACATACTGATTAATTACGAGCGCCAATTATTCGAGGAGCTGAACTCCCTCGGACGATATGGTAATCCTGATTTAGAATATAATGAGCGGATATGGAATAACAGAGCGCCAATACTTCATACATATTTAGTAAATAACGTGGCGACCGACACAGTAGCGCCGGCGCTAGCGCAGGCGACGGTCCCCGAAAATGCTGACCAAGACTCTGTCTCAGCCGATGACAACGTAGCTCAGGAAGTCAAAGTTTCTGATGAAGAAGAAGAAACGACGAGCAATGAAGAACGCCCGGACGCTGTTGTCACTCTTTCTGCTGATTTTCTTCACAACAGAACTGAAGAAGACATATTTGCTGAAATAGCTTCCAGATCTTTTGACGTAAACGAGCTACTTGTACAACCTTCCGAAATGCAGATCAAGAAGGAAAACGAAGACTTTGAAGTCAGAGTCAAGAAGGAGGAAGTGGATGATGATGATCTTTATAGCGACAACGCTATAGACTTCATGCCATACTTTAATCCGAAATCTGAGATGGATTTAGGCGAATCCAATTCAGTATTTCAACAAAACTTAGCTGATTTACAAGAATTTGGCGAAGTAGACGAAGCGAAAGAACTAAAGCATGACCTGGAGTATCTAGACGTGAAACAGCAGCAGGAGAATTTAGAACAGTACTTGATGGAGAACACTCCTTTGGATTCCGAAGTCTATGAGCTGGCTCCGATGTTTGAAGAGGAGTTAGTACTAAACGTGAAGCGGGAACGAGCTAGTACCAGCTTTACTGCTAGTTCGAGTGGTGTTAGTGATATGGATGCTTCCAGTGATGGTGTGGATGTGAAGATCGAGCCTGATGAAGGGCATCACACTGGCGATGAGCTGACTCAAGAGGTGAGTTGTTAATCCTTTGTTTTTGATTTATTGTACTGATGTTTTCTCATTTCTAGTTAAAGGGATATTTGACGTGATTGCTTTGTAGATTTAAACAATAATTCACAGTGTATTGAAAGTGTGTAACTGTCACATAGACTAATAGACCTTGTTGTTATGTACTGTCCAAGTGACTTTCAATCTTAGCTAGTGGCCATAGGGAACATATTTTCTTTGTCGGGACTAGTATTATATGTTTTTGTTTTCACTATCAATATGGACACCTAAATGAACAGTTCAATTAAAGCGCACTGTTCGATTTTTTACTCTCGGCTCAGGACAGAGAGTTGAAATTTTTAAGTAAAATGTGTTGATGTCGCTTAATAATGCTTTTAAAAGCCTTATTTACCGGTAGGCTTATGTAAAGAGCTCATGGTAAGACCATAGACAGCTGGTTTAACATACTTAATACATAGAAACTGCATACGCAATTGGAGTCCAAAACAGCACATTAAACATTGTCAACACCATTGCTGCATTTGTATGTATATTCTGAGTGAAAATATTTAGCGAACTGTCAATGTACGTCGAAGTGACGTCTCAAGCAGCCAATAGGTTCAAAGTACGGTTATAATGAATAAGGTTACTGATTTTAAAGTATTCGAAGTAAATACGTTGATTGACGGGCTGTCAACGATTTTCTTTTATTTTTTTTTTGTTTATGCGCATTTTTCTTCTTGTTACTGTAGGTGTAAAGTTATATTTATAATTTTGCCGTCTTCCTTGAAGATAAAATAAATAACTGCAAATTGTGTTTTTGAATTTGTGTAACGTAAAAAAAAATATAACTTTCGCTAAGGCACATTTTGTTTTTCTATCCTGGCAACATGCGGTTAGCTGTCAAGTATGGCGTTGTTTTGACGTTCGTAACTAATAATAGCTTAATAAAATAAAACCTTGTAAAAAGTCATAAATTCTACAAGAGTGGTATATTCGAGTAAAAAAAGGGGGCTTTTCACTTGAAAGTAATGATTAATCCTTACTCGCGATAAATATTATTAATTTCTAATTTTGTACTGACTTAAAAGAAAGAAGAAAGAGATTATGCATTCCGCATTCTGCAAGTATATTTTCATTGGCCATGCTACACGCCACAAGCAAAGACGCGAAAAGAGACCAGTCTTGAAAATAAAGTTGAAAAATTATGTACCGCAGTGCCATACGAAGCTAATTATAATTGTAAATACGAATTTACATGAAACACGTACTGCGGTCACATTTATTACGTAGCTGAAGTATTTATTTCGTTTTCAACACTTTCTTGACGTAAATCGAAAAATAGGACTCCTATTGCCATCAACCGGGCTCAAATCCAGACTCCGTGGCTGCTAGAGTAATTCTGGTCATTGTATGTAACGGGGCTCTGGAGAAAAAATACTTCGAAAAGTTTTTAGTCAAAAATGTATTAGATGCAAGAACAAGCCAAGCGAGCTTGGGACTTGGGGCAACCCGACGTTAGGTTAGGTTTCAGGGCGGACGACGTCCTTGTGGATTTTACACCCCGGGAACAAAAAAAAGGTCAGAAGTAGGAGCCCCGCCTAGCGAGGCTACGGTGACTTTTTCAGCCCCATTCGTATCCACTGACCGTCGCGCTTGAACAACGAAGCAGTCTCCAAAAATTTAAATCTTTGATAAATCCTTTTAGTAAATACGTCATTATTTCTCCTCTTCACACGTCCACCACAAAAACTGTTTGACATTAGCTCAAAGAATAACATTTGACTTAAGAGGTCATTCAACTTAGCAAATTATGATAATTTACACTGGCAACTTCTTATCTGTTGCCGTAGAAGTGTAATCTTTGTTTATTATTGAGACCTTGACAATGATGTATAAAGAGGTCAACAGCCTTTTTGGGTCGTCAGAATCAATCTATAATTCAGTTAATAATTCGTACTTCTTTAGATTTATGATTTCGTTGCTAGTTTCAAAGCTTTACTTGATACGTATTTGATCTCCTGTTAGGTGGCCATAGTCTAAATAACGCAGCCATCTTGTTTTGTTTAATACAATTTCCACAGACAATTTCACAGGTTTTCAGTAGCAGCTCCCTTCCGTCAGTGTCATGCAAGTGCCAAAAGAAACATGTACTATGACTTAGCGTAGAAAACATTAAATAACCCTTCCTTGGCAGTCGGGTAAAATTACACTGCAATTGGTCGTATATGTATGCTGTTAGAAAGGGTACAGTAATTTTGTTAAAACAATAACCTCAATTACAATGGTGATTCCAAAATCTCACACACAGATTTTGACATCGCTGTCAAAGAGCTGGCAAAATTTTGCGTGAGAACGTCGTGTGCGATTTTGTAATCCCCTGCGACTATAACCGCTGCGTGTGTAGTTGTGTACCTAGTATAAAGAGGGTCGATTTCTCACTGTTTGTTATTACTCTGAGCATATAATGTAATGTTATTACGTCATATCAGTCTAGCCTTTTCCAACTGTTGGGGTTGGGTTCCAGTCTAACCGGATACTACACTGAATACCAGTATTTTACATGGAGCGTCTGCCTCTGACCTCCACTACCCTGTTAGTGGGTAATAGACGGTGGTAAGACCGGTTCAGACTTTCGGGCCACTGGTCAACGTGCTTTCTGAGGCACGGAGGGAACTTGTTATGTAATGGATGGTCACCCATTCACAGACCAAACTTGGCAAATGTAGCTTAGGGTAATACTGCACTTCCGGCCCTGGTTCAAGCCATGGTCCGGGGCGAGAGGGAATGGGAAGCCGTCACCTCCTTCTGCGAAACAGTCATGCTAGCGAAGGAGGTGGCGGAACGTGAGAGGGAGAGAACCTCACGTCCCAGCCGCCGCGCCGCGGGAGAAGCACCGCGCTTCGGGGGCCACGTGGTGGCTCTCGGCCACCGTAGGCGCGGGCCTGTGGACGGTGAGTATTGGGCTAGCTCGCCGTCCGTCCGTCTTATGACGACAGGCCGTGTCGACGGCGCGTTCGTGTTCCACGCGCGCCTCAAAGAAATGTCAGCAAACAGGAGGGGCCCGCAAGGGCCGATGCCTGCCAGGGCTTTTTTTTTTTTTTGGTGGATGCCTGCCAGGGCTCTGATTGTAATATTATTACGTCATATTGTAGCATGAGAATGATGTACAATCGATAGTTTGGTAACAAATAGGCCTGATTTGGAGGGCTGGTCGGTTGCAGATAAGCATAGATAAAAATATTTATCGTTTATCACTAAACCGCAAAATATTTTATACAAGCATTGAATTATTAGCTTTTATTCCCACGGAATGGTTGTTTAGACAGTTAAATATTATTCTGAACAAAAAATTTTAAACTTCAACGAATTTAAATGTTAGACTCAATTATGACCTTTTTTTTTTGAGCATTGCGAAAATAATCATACCAAAATGGATCGATCTTCAAGTTCAGCCGCGGTTGCCTAGGTTGGTCCGTGGATGGGTGACTCACTACATACCGAGTTTCCTTCATACTTCGGAAAGCACGTTAAGCCGTTGGTCTCGGCTGTCATTTGTAGATCTTTGACAGTCGTTACAGGTAGTCAGTGGCCCGAAAGTCTGACAACCAGTCTTATCAAGGGGTATCGTATTACCCAGTACTAACTGGGTTGTGGAGCTCAGATAGGCAGTCGCTCCATGTAAAATACTGGTATTCAGCTGCATCCGGTTAAACTGGAAGCCGACCTCGATAAAGGCTAGGCAGATGATGACCAAGAACAAAAACGACTGATTTTGGAGAATTGCGCATGTTTAACATGTGAAATTCTCCAAAATCAGTCGTATTTTAATTGGTAAAACGCCTACGAAACGGATTTTTTTAGTTTAAGAGTGTTGTTAGATCGTCACGCGGAGGTAAACAACCTGTGGTGGCAATGACCTTTTCGACTAACGCAGATTTGAGTCTTAATTCGAAATTACACGGTTAAAGCCTCTGATTTCGTAGTGTTTTGAGGTTTTAAGTGTTTACATTATTACCCCTTATAGAGAGGAGGCATGTGTCACAGCAATGGGAACATTATAGCCCGATTTTGCACGTTATAATTATTAACGCGTTCAAATTATAAATTATTAATTATTTAATAGGCTTCTTCTGGGTAAGCTCGTTCCATCGTCGACCTCATCTCTGTCCTCAGGACTAGATTGAGGTCAAGAGTCCCATTTAGTAAAAAAAAAAAAAATCTTATTGCGAATGTCTCCAACGAAATTGATCGGAGTATATTTCAATTTCGTGGGCTACCGCATCGCATAGATACTCCGTAATCCTTAATGTAAATCAGCATTTAAATATTTACCACATATCTACTCGAAACTGTCAAATTTTCCCAATCAATGTTGAACCTAATTTTTAAGTGATAAAGTTGAAAATCTATTAAAGAAATTTGACAGATTGTAGTAGCTTGATGTGCTGGCGTCTATACATTGTTGAAATAGATATCTACCAGTGGCGAAGGTTCCATACAACTCGATTCCTCCCGGCTACCCTTTGAAAAATGGCACAGTCAGTATTCTATAGACAAATATTATAATCACATTAAAGATATGTACTCCGGCTTACCTCTTACAAAAATTGACCCTTCGCTACTGATATCTACTACCATTAAAGCTAAAAAATATTGATTTGTAGCTGCAGTGTCAGTTAGCAAGGTTACCCATTGTAACTGGGTCGATGTCAATGCAGTGAACAGCTGTTTAAAGCCATAGACACGAGACACGAACCTTCTATTTATGGTAACTGAAGCAAAATGCGGTTCCCCATGGGTTTACATATCTAAGGGGTATGAAGGATAGGGCGTAGCTCGGGACTTAATTATAACAGCCGCTCTGAACAGGGGTGGATTTATGGGTGTGGAGGCCCTGGGCACACCCTGGGGCAATCTAGAAGTGGAGGCATCGAAATTTGTTTTGGGACACACAAAAAAAATACCGCACAACTTTGAATAAATTACGTTCTTTTTCCTCATTCATTCAGATGTGAGAAAAGGAGTAAATCTGTCAACTAATATTGAATTGAGATAGGATTACGATGTATTAGCGAGCGAAGCGAGCTCGAAAATTGTAGTATTCCGCCTGGAATAGGTAGATGAGTTAAGGAGGCCGGCGTTCGGGGGGGGCGAGATGGGGCGACGGCCCAGGGCGACAAATTCTGGGGGGCGCCAAGGTCTGGAGTCTCTGGCCTCCCCTGGTGCAAACCCTCAAAACTGTGCTCTACGCTCTGTGCATATGATATTTTTTTTAGATGGATTTTTTACATTGACGTTAAAGGAAATATGAAATTCTTAATATACGTTCACATTGGTTCAGCAAAAAAATTTCACTTTACAATGATTTCCTTAAGTGGGCGCCACAATATTCTTGCTCGGGGCGTCAGTGGCCCTAACTCCGCCACTGAGGCCCCTTCCTTGTGGAGGCCCGGGGCAAGGGCCCCCCTGTTGCCCTGCCCTAAATCCGGCACTGGCTCTGATCGATCTTTAAGTTAATCCGTGTTTGCACTTGCAGGTTGGTCAGTGGATGGGAGAGTACGGCATAACGAGTTTTCTCTGTTCGTCCCTTCTGTCATCTGTAGATCTTTGACAGTCGTTGCAAAAGCCTTCCCCAATTACCGCTAGGATCTCTTCCTGATATTGATTAAATAATATCTTCAGCCTATTTTAGTCTAACCCTTTTTTTTTCTTGGCCGCTATTGTCCCACTGCTGGGCAAAGGCCTCCCCCATAGCCTTTCCTAACCCTTTAAAAGAAGATATACACCTACCACTGCTTGTCTCTGCATCACCCAAAGGTTGACTGGTAGAAAATGCCTATGGCATTAAGTCCGCCTCTGTACTTTGTGCTTGAAGTGTTAAATAAATAAAGGAATCCGTGAAAAACGTGTAAAATAAATTTCCTCCTTGTTTTCTAATGGTAGCGAAGACGAAATCACACTAACGACACTCGCATTTCAAAGGTTTGAAATTAGAATTTGTTAACGCAAGATGGCGTAAAAACCGTTACTGACTATTTTAAAATTCGAATGTGATTTATTCCAAAGAATGAATGAATGAATGTGATTTTATGTATTTATTTATTTTATTGTAAGGTTTTATTGAAAACTAGCTTATGCCCGCGGTTTCGCCCGCGTGTAGTTCGATAATGGTCGCATGCCATGGGATCATGTACTACCGGAATAAAAAGTCACCTACCTAAATCCGTACAGTAGTTTTTGCGTGAAAGTGTAACAAACATCCATCGATAAATCCTCACAAACTTTCCCATTATACGAATAGGTAGTAGTATTAGTAAGAAAAGATATGGAAATTAGTTGCTATCGTTGTTCCTTTGTCTTATCACTACATACTTAGTATACTTAAAACAAAGTCGCTTTCTCTGTCCCTATATCCCTATGTATGCTTATCTTTAAAACTACAACGGATTTTGTTGCGGTTTTTTTCAATAGATAGAGTGATTGAAGAGGAAGGTTTATATGTATAATAGATGCACCCGTGCGAAGCTGGGGCGGGTCGCTAGTTTATTTACAAAGACGGACACACAAAACACCGAATAAAGGAAAATATATAAAACTAGAACATTCAATTGTTTTGTTACTTTTTATCATACCAGATTCTATCGGCCTTTATCTAGGCTCAATTTAAATATACTAAGCCTAAGTCCAGAGTCTAAATTCTAAAATAAATATTGCATCATAATTACAACGAAAACTTACACACAAAATGTGACGTCACAATGATAAAAATAATTTTATGGCGCGATTTGTTTTTGAAAAATTCATAAAATGTTCGGTAAAGTCCTCTGACTAACTGTTCCATCATCTGCCTGCCTTTTCTCAACTATGTTGGGGTCAGCTCCTAGTCTAACAGTACCAGTATTTTACATGGAGAAACTGCCTATCTGACCTCCACAACCCAGTTAGTACTGTGTTAAATACAAAACCCCGACTGTTCGACTTCTAAAAATTAAAGGGTGTAAAAGTACCCTTAACGAAGCCGAAAGGCACTTGTTCTCCCCGTCATTGCGATCATTTTTAGGGTTCCGTACCTCAAAAGGTAAAAACGGAACCCTTATAGGATCACTTTGTTGTCCGTCTGTCTGTCTGTCAAGACCTTTTTTCTCAGGAACGCGTGGAGGTATCAAGCTGAAATTCATACCAAATACTCAAGTCTATGGTCTCTTGGAGCTGTGAAAAAATCAAACTTCTAAGTCAACGCGATCAAAAGATACTCCCGTTTATGCCGCAAATTTTCGACACTCGCAAGGGAATCAAAACCTACAGGGTACTTCCCGTGAACTCAGAATCTTGAAATTTGGTATGAAGCAACGTCTTATAGCAGAGATATAGGAAAAATTGCGAAAAGTATACATTTTTAGTTATATCATATAATAAAAATATTTTTAATAATTTTAAACTTACTACCCCTTTCCTCATGAACGCGTAGTGGTATTATATTGAAATTCATATCAAATACTCAAATCTATAATACCTTTAAGCTGTAACAAAATCAAACTTCTATGTCAACGCAATCAAAAGAAACAGGAATTAAAACCGCATATTTTGAAACTCGCCACTACTCGCAAGGGAATCAAAACCTACAGGGTACTTCCCGTGAACTCAGAATCTTGAAATTTTTTACGAAGCAACGTCTTATAACACAGATAAAGGAAAAATTGCGAAAAGCATAAATTTTTAGTTACATCATATAATAAAAATATTTTTAATAATTTTAAACTTATTACCCCTTTACTCATGAACGCGTAGTGGTATTATATTGAAATTCTTAACAAATACTCAAGTCTATAATATCTTTAAGCTGTAACAAAATCAAACTTCTACGTCAACGCAATCAAAAGATACAGCAATTAAAGCCGCATATTTTGAAACTCGCAATAACTCGTAAGGGAATCAAAACCTAAAGGATACTTCCAGACGACCTGGAATCTTGAAATTTGGCATGAAGCAACGTTATAAAGTACACATATAGGAAAAATTCCGAAAATCTTAAATTTTTAAAATTATGTCTATCACTTCTCTTCTTAAAGAGATGAAGATTTTTCCGAACATACATAATGTTTTCATATATGTATTGACAAGGTACCGTCAGCTTTCCACATTGTTATGTTATGGATTTCATTTAGCAATAAAAATACCATAACTTTTACTTATATACCTACAGGTTTGTACGGAACCCTCGGTGCGCGAGTCTGACTCGCACTTGGCCGGTTTTTTTTGTTCTAGTCCATACCTGGGAACCTTCTAGTTACGGAGATATTGGAGGTCAAAGTTTCAACATTTTCACAAGTTTTTTTTTTAATACATTGTTTTAATGTAAGATTTTTACTTTAAACAGCTCTACGACTCCCGTAAGATTCAATCCATCCATCAGCACAATTGTTTGAGTGCGTTACATTGAGTCCTACCGTAAAACGTGATTTTTCACCCCAAAAAAGAAAGTCATTTCCCAGCAATAATTTTTGCGTACAGTTACTTAGTTTGATGTACAGAATGCTTGGTTGACGGCTTCACGAAGTTTAGAAGTCATTGCTTAATATCGATAACATTAAATCTAGAAAACAACACGCGTCAAAGGCGGGTAATACGGTGACATTTATATGAAATCGATGATCACCCATCCACGTTTCGACCTCGTCAAACGTTGCTTAACCTTGAAGATCGGCCCGTGCGGCTGTTATTATTGATCCACGATCCCTTCAAGATGATTGGCGGCTATTATGAACTTTATTACAACAAATTATCTAGATATACGTATGTATGTTGTAAACACGTGTTTTTCTGCGTTCTACAATCGTGTAGATTTGATCCTGTTAATATGTAAATAAACTGTTGACAGATAGCTACGATGTATAAATAAATAAATAGAAGTCTGAATCGCCATCACGAATTGAGCAAGCGTGCTGATAAATGCTCGCTCCTTCTTTGTATGAGAAGAGGGATTTGTCCAGCAGTGGGACAGTTAAAAGCTGGTATAAACCTAACCTAACCCTAATCAGCATATTACCAGAATAAGCTTATTGGTGTGACTGTCGGACTGCCAAGTCATAGGCCTCAAGTTCGAACCCAAGGCACGCACCTCTGGCTGCGGGACTGTTCGAAAGAGATACCGCGGCCCTGGAACATAAAGGGCCAATGAAGGAACATGGGTGGTTTTTAGTCAGTAAGAGTCTGACACTCCCTTCCGCTCCGCCCAGAGCGGGAGGAGTCATTTGATGATTTCTGACCCTACAAAAAAAAAAAAAAAAAAAGGCACGCACCTCTGATCTTTCGGATTCATGTGCGTATTGTAAAATTATCACTTGCTTCGGCGAAGGAAAACATCGTGAGGAAACCAGCATGCCTGAGAGATATTTCTCGACGGCATGTGAAGCCAAGTCAGAGGCCCATGAGCGGCATAAGAACTCTGACACCAGGTTTGGCACTAACCACACGATGAAAAAAGAAAGAACAGAATAATTATGCTGAGTAAGGTTGCCATTTATCTAAATTTGACATACGGAGTAGATAGTGTTGCCAATTTAGAAATAGCGAATTACTTAAGTAGATTTATTTATCAAGAAATTGAGGGTACAAATAAAATATAGGTACCTCAAAAGATAATCTATTGTCTTAGTCCAAAAATACATAAGCTCTATGTTATCGTTGTTTATCAAAACATTAACACGTGTTTGGCTCCCTAACTCCGAAACTACTGGACCGATTCTGATGAAATTTTCACACAAAGAAGAGTTGATTTTTCCTTTTTATTTTCATGTTAAACCAAAGGGGTAAGCCTAGGTCGTGGTTTGTGAATGTACATAAACGAAGCTAAATAATTTTGAAAACTTGCCAATTTCAGTCGTGTGTATCTGAAATTGAAAGTGATATAGTACCCACGTGTAGTTTTAATAATAGATTTGTTATGTACTCTTATGTACTTAAGATCTTATTGTACATAAGTGTTTTAGAAACGGGACGTGTCTAGCTGCGTCGTATTTTATTTATTTTAAAATATTGTTGTGGTTGATAGAAAGATAAAATTAAATGCGATGAAAATAGTGATTGAATTCTTGCCCTAATGTGAGTTTTGCTCGCAAAAGTATACAAAGTTTTTTTTTTCCAGGTAAGTATTTTAAGTTGTGTACCATTATTTTTATCTAAATTAGTTCAGTTTTTTAGCCATGAAACCATATGTTCAGATTCAAGTCACTTTATGATGTTGTCACTATGGTGAAGCTGTGTATACACATTAATTCTTAGTATGCACTGCTGTTGGTGTACCAAAAAAATAAATAAATCTCTGATTAATAAATCAACTGTCAACTATCAATCGTACAACTAGTAATTGTTAGTACTTTCTTTCTTTATCTATATTATTATTTAATTCTTCTCTTCTCTTTCTTTCTTTATTTAAATATTTTTTTAATCTCTTATCGTGTGGTTAGTGCCTAACCTGGTGTCAAAGTTTTTATGCCGCCCATTGGCCTCTGTATGTGTACTTACACAGTAATAGTAATTTTACTCTTTGTTTACCATAGACATGACGCCTGTAATTTCGAGTGCGTAATTGCAGTTATGTCTAAATTTTATTTACTTATTTATGTTTTTGTTTAAATCATTATTTATCGTTTAAAATCGTTTATTGAAAACACAGATACATCCAGTGATAAGTGCGTTCAACTAAAACAATGTCATTGTTTTAGTTGCACTTTTCGACGACCCAGACAAGCCAGCCGTCTGGAGTACCCAGCCAATGCCCCCTGGTCTTTGTTTCCTCGTCTCAACCCCGGGGGTCGAAAACCTCAAGGGGTTGTCACTCTACCCCCAAGTTCGATAACCGATTTCGGGGGACATCGTTAAGGTGAAGAGTGAATGGCTTCTAGTTTTAATATTTTAGGAGATTGCTTTGAAGTTAACAATTTATGTAGATACTAGCTTTTGCCCGCGGCTTCACTCGCCTTTATTTAGAATTTGACAATCAATTCGGGTTGTACTCTGCTTGTAATAATATAACTCAATCATGATTCGAAAGACACGTGGCGCCATCTATTACCAAAACAACGTTATTGTTGTTTTTCTCGGGTATAGTCCTTTTTTTCGGGATGAAAGGTACTCTATGTCCGTTTCTGTACACCTGACAACGTATATGCAAAATTTCAGGATGATCGGTTCAGTGGTTTAGGCGTGAAAAGGTAACAAACAAACTTACTTTCGAATTTATAAGATTAATAATTAGTATGGATATAGTATTGAATTTTCGACGTAAAATGAAAACGTCAGACCATATTTATGTATTCTCTGTTTTTTCAAAACGTAGATTTGTTGAGTGGAGTTGACACGAGGAAACAAAGACTTGGGGGCATTGCCTAGGCTCCCAGACGTCTGTCTAGGTCGCAGCGTTCTAAAGTGCATACACACTTGTTTTGGGTTGAAAAGGGGGTGAAAGTTAGTTGTTTTGGGGTCAAAAAGGTTTAAGAGAGATTTTTGGTATTTTCGGAGTTAATTATATCAGCTTGCGATTTCTAAATCTGCTTTTTATGCAGAGAAGGAACGCCCTTTGATTATCACGATTATTCACTGAGTGTTCGGTATTAGAAACTATACTTTTTGGAACCGAAGATTGTGCTTTGTTTTTAAGATTAATAAAATTAGCTATGTTTGTGCTCACACCATAATTTTTTACTGCAACTCTATACGTGAGGATTTGTAATTGGCTTTCTGGTGACTGTGGTTCCCTTTTTGTTTGTTTTTATTAGCTGTAAGTCCTCGATGTACTAAAATAAATAAATAAATAACTGTTAAACGGTTTTAAAAGATTATGATGTATGAGTATGTACTTATTCATATAACATCACGCCTGTAATCCCCGAAGGGTAAGGCAGAGGTGTACCTAGGGAATGCAATCTCGTCTCGCCGAGATCCCGATCTCGCGAGATCCCGGCCATATTTTACGAGATTGTATCTCGTCAAATTTCGTACGAGATCTCGCGAGATAACGAGATCGACATTGGCATGCAAAATCAGAAGTCGTCTGTCAGATGATACTCTCGACATGATGTGTTTTTTGAGAAGCCATTTTCAGACAAACTAACTTGCCTTTCCGTACCTTGATAACATCATCTGACTTCTACTTTAAACTTTTTTTATACGATCTCACAACATTTATTTAACAACTTGTGAAGTTAAGTTTTTGTTTTGTTGTATTTATTTACCATAAGTAATGTCCCTATTACTCTTGATTATTGAAACTAAAGTAATAATTTACAAAGGACTAAATATAGATAATTATTGTTTTGTTACCAACATTGTAAGAATTTGAACTGATTAGCTACACATTTGTTTATGTCTATAATTATTATACCTACTATAATAATTATAGACACAAACAAATGTTATTAGAGTTAGAGACAAAATAATAAGTACTCTGTTGATTTTTAAAATAAAACTTACATTATTTTTATAACTAAGCAACGCAGTTTCTATTTAATTACATATCATGTCAATTACTAGTTCTTATAACAAGCATTTGCATATGTTTTAATTGCGATTCTCTCAATCTCGCGAGATCCCGTAATTTGCGAGATCTCGCGAGACTGGGTTTTGAGTCTCGCGAGATCTCGCTAGGCGGAAATCTCGTACGAGATTGCATTCCCTAGGTGTACCTAATAGTACCTACAACATTTCGCTAGTTAAGTCTTATGCAATGAGGGGCGAGCCTATTGCTATCAACTGGGCACAAATCCAGACTCCGTGACTGATACTGAGAAATTCCTGATGGAAAAACTCAATGACACTGCCTACCTGGGAATCGAACTTAGGACCTCGCAGTTGCGCTTGCAACCACTACACTAAAGAGGCAGTAAATATGTGAAATGTATGTGTTTAATAAAATCGTTTTGTTATCTTTAAATGCCATCTGAGCTATTAAATTAGAACTTCCTGTCAAAATATTCCAGTCATGCGGGTGAAATCAAATATGGCGTCTTCTTATCGAAGCAATCACAGTTATTTATTTCTGTAAGTAGCTGTAAGCACGGCGTCCAATCAAGCTATGCAAAACAGTTTATGCGGATCTCCCATTGTACGGGAAATCTATACAAAACGAGGTCATATTATACTGGTAATGTATAGCTTGATTGGCCGCTGTGTGTACCCGTTTTTATCAGAAGTGATAAGATCTTCTTTGTTGATACTAGTTTTCCGGACTTTGATCGAGTTTGGAACTAAACTATGGTCGAAATAATACTTAAATATTCTTAACTAGCGGTTCGTCCCGGCTTTGCACGGGTGCCTATGTTACTCAGGGTGAATGTAGCTCTCCAATGGTGAAAGAATTTTTGAAATCGGCATAGTGGTTTTTGAGTTTGTTCATTACAAACATACACACACACAAAAATGCAAATTTTTCCTCTTTATAATATAAGTGTAGATAGGTATAATAATTTAGTACATATAACATTCTGCGAAACCTATAAATTTTTCGTGCTTAAATATTTAAAATTTTAATACTTACCATATTTAGGTTTTCAGTGTTCCGTACCCGGTGGGTAACCTACGGGACCCTATTACTAAGACTCCGCTGTCCGTCCGTCTGTGTGTCAGCGGGATGTATCTCATGATCCGTAAATTGGTAGACAGTTGAAATTTTCACAGAATGTGTATTTCTGCCGCTATTGTGTGTTACAACTAATAATAAAAATAAATTAAAAATCAAAGCGATACCCTCCTACTATTACGATGCGGCTCGCACTTGGCCGATTTTTTCCGTGTGGGAAATTTTAATAAAAGAAAATAAGTACTCTTTCTTTTTTTCGTTATCAAATATTTTAAATGTTAGGTCCACATAAAGGGTTGTTTCATATATGCGGAATCTAAGATGTTACAGACTTATTGTGTCCTTTAACAAAAATATCTTTTTTAACTCTGTTAAAAAGATCGATAAACACTGAATCAGCTGATTATTAAAAATAATAAAAACGTTTGTATACCCAGTATAATTATGATGAATCATAAGTATTACGAACTCGTGTCGCAAAATGTTAGAAGGTTGAGTAATACGCATGTCGGCAGCGCGTTGCCATAACAAATGACATAATTAAAGACGCTCCGAAGGTCGACTTGTACAAGAATTAAAAAAAAAAGTTATCTATAGTGACAGCTGCCAATTAGCTTTTACCCGCGGCTTCGCTCGCGTTGTAGTCGAAAGTTTTCCCACGTGAACGCTCTGATATTGTCTATGACACTCGGTTATAATGTAGCTTCCCATTAGTGAAAGAATTTTCGGAATTGGGTCAGTAGTTTCGAAGATTAACCCTTAAATACAAACTTAGAAACTTTACCTCTTTTTATAAAGATTCCTTAAAAATGTAAAGTATTTACTGCCGTTATTTTTGGTTAATAAGAAAGATCAAAGAAAAGATCTTTTTCTTCTTTCTTCTTCTTCTTTTTTCTTTCTTGGACTTTCTTTTTAACAAAATAAATAAATAATAATATATAAGATGTGTGAGGAATGATGAAAGAAAAATCGGGCAAGTGCGAGTTCGACTCGCGTGGAGAGGATTCCGTACGTTAATTATCTAAATTTCGTAAGATGTGTCAAATCTGAGATTTCTTATAGGTTTTCCTGTAATCTATATGCAAAGAACTATTTTATTCAAAATTATTGGCCCTGTAGTTTCGGAGTTAAGGGGGGAATGGTCAATTTTCGCCTATTCTCTTAAATAACTTCAAAAGTTATTATCTTAATATTATAAAAAAAAATATGAGATTCTTACAATTAGCCCCTTTCATTTGACATGTAACTCAATATAGTTTGGAAAACCTTTTTTTTTCATTTTCTAGTTTACACACCAAAAGTGGCCCCCATGTTTAAAATTCATTAATTTACGTTACACGTCCGTATTAGGGTCACCGACTTACATATATGTGTACCAAATTTCAACTCGATCGGTCCAGTAGTTGCGGAGTAAATTGGCTGTGACAGACGGACAGACAGACGCGAGTGATCCTATAAGGGTTCCGTTTTTCCTTTTGAGGAACGGAACCCTAAAAAGGAGTAAATGATAGCTTGACGATTGACAGGGGAGAATGGAAGAAAAAAACGTGTTACGCCGACCCCAAGTAACATGGGACGTGAGCAGGAAGATGCTGAACTATGGCCACCAAATACTTAGGAAATGACGCATTTATCAAAATATAAAACCTAAATTCGTTGTAAAATAGGTGTGTCTATGTTATTTGGCTGTATCTGCAATGTGGTTTTCCAACGAACACGCCATTGGCAAAAAAAAAACACGTGTAAAAGAGACAGCGCGCTTTTACTACTAAAATAATTATGTGAAACACAACGCTAGAAAGAGATAGACGAGTTTTACTATGTAATTACGTCATCGTATGTCGGTGGTCTGATTCATAACGTATGTACACAACGCCTTTAATCCGCTAAGGGGTATGCAGAAGTGTACGAAGAATCCCCACATATCGTCAGTTATGTCCCATGTAATAGGGGGAGAGGGTGTTTCATACAGTGATTTGAATTTAGTTGATTTCAAACTGACACAGTACCTAATGGATAGATTTGTTATAAAATACTGAGATAAGTCTTTTTTTTTCGCCATAGACATAAGCGGATACGTAATATTTTCGTAGATGATCTAAGAGACGGATGTTATTTATTTACATCTAATATGACTAGATAAATACAGTTATACAAGGATAATTTTGACATTAATTAATGTTCTTAGCTATTTCTGTCTTATTCTGTTTAAATAGATAGAATTTCAGTAATACTCTTCAAATAAAACCCGCCAAAATTGACAACGTCTGAAAATTAATTAAATGTCATGTTGACAAGCCTTGTCATAGATACAAATGACGTTTAACTTTTACTTTTTTTGGCGCATGTGATGTGCGCTGTGAGACATGTTTAATAAATTAATCACTTTGATCAGTTAGAAGATAACTAACTACTTACTGAACGCAAGAAACATAAAATAATTCAGTATTATAATTTATAACACATCAGAGAAACCGACACAATAATATATTTGAATAATTTATTTATTTATTAGCATTCATATGTCGCTAAATTTTTTTTTTTATCATTTTTATTTAAATCATCATAGGACATGTCTTATTAATATTCTTTTAAATGATAAATGAGTTCTTTAAGTAGAAATTAATGGTTATGAATTTACAACTTTTTTTACGCAGGCCTTTGGCCTTTGGTTTTTTTTGTTATAGTAGTAGTATAATACAAGGGAACTGTTCCTGAAAACTTGCAAACAGTACTGGTTTAATGTAAATCAGCTATACTAATCGTATAAATAAGTTTGTATGTGGGGAATGTATCTTCTTATGACCATAGAGCGAGCGAAGCCGTGGGCAAAAGCTGTATTGGTACTTTTTTATCACCCCATAAGTAAAATACTCTGTAAGTACCTACTCTCCGTCTGCTGGCCAAACGCCCCCGAATCCATTTTCGACACATTTCTATTTTTGAAGTAAGTACTTACTTTTTAAATCGATGGTGAAATCATCACTCTCCTGCCCTTATCCCGATTTATTTGGGTAGCACAGCATGGTGAAATAAATTCCACGAAAACAGTACACCGAATAAAGTTTTCGGTGTACTGTTTTCGCCCATTTTTGTCCATCTTTACGCGCGAGTTCGCAAGTCCGGTCCGACATCTATCCATCTGGAACATATCTGTACATTACGCAGTGCGGGGATCGGTCTATTTCGGCAACCGTCCTGACCTTGTCTTACCTTGACCGCCGGTAACCTTGTTACGGCTAAATTACGAGTGTTTTTTTACTCCAAATCAGATGTGCTAGAAGTTATTTTTGGTAATTTATTGCAGCGCCATCTGTTGATTATGAAAAAAGTATTTTTGAGAGAAATTTCTTTCGAAAAAGTTTTTGATGTGGGATAGTAGTAAGAAATAAAATTAAAGAATTACCTTCTTGAATATATATTTCTTCATGTGGCTTTATATTGTCATATGAAACTTAGAGTAAATAAAATAATACTTCAGTAAAATTGTTTTTAGTACGATTGTTGTTTGCTTATAAAATCCTACTTACATTTTCAGCACCTTTTTATGTTTTGCTACGCTAAATTTTATAGTCACATTTAATCCTGCTATTGCATTTTATTTTAAATCTTACTACAAGAACTTTCACATTGTTCGTGATCTGAAATGCATCAAACTTCAGTTCAATTTTCTGTATCATGAGGTGCGTTTAATGCCATCTGCCGTCGAGTAGGGAGCACAAGTTTTCAGGTTGCCCACAAGTGCCAACAGATGACGCTCACTACAAAAGTCCAACGCTATGTCAACAGATGGCGCTATCAATAGTTCAGCTGCTAAAGAATAGATGCCGCTAGTGTCGACAGTTCACCTGAAGCGAACAGATAACGTTGACTGCAGTTTCAATAATTTTTTTTGCATGAAATAGATGGCGCTGTTACTGGAATGATAATACTTAGGGTACAATAGATGGCGCTTAGACTGTTGTTAAGAATCTGCTTCTTGGTTTGAGTTGTAAGGCCCTTCGCACATGGAGCTACTCAAAAATGACTGAACCAATCAGTAATTACGATTACAAACCAGTTAGAAATTGTATCTCGCACACGACGCTACTCAAGTTGTAAGGTTTCAGTCACTTCTGTTATTTCTGTTTACAAAAGCACACGGTTAACAAGTGGTAAACATGTCAACTGGATCGAGCGAGGACGACGACGATATTGTATTATACTATTATCATAATAGACGTCGAAGGAATATTCGCTGGTTTTGGGTTCATCCGTATATCCAGCTCTTTCTGTTATATCCTTTCGTGGATATTCTGTTATTTTATAATTATATAAGCATGGGTATTTTTCCACCTCCTTCACAAATTGAATATTTAATGTTTGCTCGTTCATTTTTATAACAAAAAATAAAGTAACTCGGGAAACCAGTAGCGAGGTGACCGGTACGACGCGTCGCGCGTGATCGGTTGCTAACTAGAGATGGGTAATCACCCGGGTTAAAACCTACTAGTGGGTTAAAACCCAGTTATCACCCGTTTCATTCCACCCACTGGGTGGTTTGGCTGGGTGAAAATAAAATATTTCGGATTTATTATTTAAACATATAAGTAGTGAACTAAGGCCGGTGTGCGGGGTGACAAGACCGAGAGGGGAAGGGATGTGACTCACGCGCAGCTATCCCCGCGCCCCTTCCCCCCTCAAACTTCAAACTTGTCAGTCCAGTTTACTTCGCTGGTTAGAGTGCGCGCGTTTTAGGTGATTTTTTTGTAACTTTTTATAGGTGTAGACTTGTACTCAGTGCTGTAGACCATTTAGGTCTACAGCACTGGGTACACGTCTACACCTTGCGGCAGTCCGGGGAAGGAGGCCTGAGTCTGAATTAAGTTTGTCGATTGAAGGCAGTGCATCTTCAGTGAGCCAGCCAACAAATGTAAATAAAGAACATTTAAATTCATTATTAGCTAAGGCTATTTATGTATCGGGAACACCCCTTTCAATAGTAGAACACCCCCTTTTTTTTTTTTTTTTGGAGGGTGAGAAATCATCAAATGACTCCTCCCGCTCTGGGCAGAGCGGAAGGGAGTGTCAGACTCTTACTGACTAAAAAACACCCATGTTCCTTCATTGGCCCTTTATGTTCCAGGGCCGCGGTATCTCTTTCGAACAGTCCCGCAGCCCTGGCAGGCACCGGCCCTTGCGGGCCCCTCCCGTATGCTGACAACTCTTTGAGGCGCGCGTGGAACACGAACGCGCCGTCGACACGGCCTGCCCGTCGTCATACGACGGACGGACGGCGAGCTAGCCCATTACTCGCCGTCCACAGGCCCGCGCCTACGGTGGCCGAGAGCCATCACGGCGTGGCCCCCGACGCCCGGTGCTCCTCCCGCGGCGGCTGGGACGTGAGGAGGTTCTCTCCCTCTCACGTTCCGCCGCCTCCTTCGCTAGCATGACTGCTTCGCAGAAGGAGGCGACGGCTTCCCATTCCCTCTCGCCCCGGACCATGGCTTGAACCAGGGCCGGGCGCGAGAGGTCGCCGCCGCCAATCGCCGCTACGAGGACACGGCGGTGCTCCTCCCAAGCGGAGCAGACCTCGACGGTGTGCTCCACCGTGTCCTCCGGTCGATCCTCGCAATTGTAGCACCAGGGCGTTTCCTCCCGCCCGATTCGGTGCAGGTACCTCCCGAAGCACCCGTGTCCGGTGAGGACCTGCGTCAGGCGGAAGGTGAGGGCGCCGTGGCGCCTCTCAAGCCACTCCTCAAAGAGGGGACTTACCGCCACTATCGTGGCGTGCCCTAGTAGAACACCCCCTGTGGATTAATTTTTTCAACGAACTCCAGCCACTGTACGAATTGCCATCGGAGGAGGTGGCGGAACGTGAGAGGGAGAGGACCTCACGTCCCAGCCGCTGCGGGAGAAGCACCGGGCGTCGGGGGCCACGTGGTGGCTCTCGGCCACCGTAGGCGCGGGCCTGTGGACGGTGAGTAATGGGCTAGCTCGCCGTCCGTCCGTCTTATGACGACAGGCCGTGTCGACGGCGCTTTCGTGTTCCAAGCGCGCCTCAACGAGATGTCAGCAAACAGGAGGGGCCCGCAAGGGCCGATGCCTGCCAGGGCTGCGGGACTGTTCGAAAGAGATACCGCGGCCCTGGAATACAAAGGGCAAAAGAAGGAACATGGATGGTTTTTAGTCAATAAAAGTCTGACACTCCCTTCCGCTCCGCCCAGAGCGGGAGGCGTCATTTGACGATATCCCATCCCAAAAAAAAAATATATATATATAGGTATATACATTTATCCTGCATTTGACCCGCGTCAGGCGGAAGGTGAGGGCGCCGTGGCGCCTCTAGCCACTCCTCAAAGACTTATTAGGGGACTTATCGCCACTATCGTGGCGTGCCCTGTACGGGGTTGCGACAGTCGCTCTCTCCATGTCGCCATGAGATCGCGCCGGAGGTCTGTCCGCTGAGCGACAATTTGCCGCGGCAGCGGAGCTTCCCCCCGGCGTAGTGCCTCCGCGTGCCACTCGTGCAAGCGCGCGAGGACTATGGCCTCCAGATCTCATGGCGGCAATCCGGCAAGGAGGCTAGCCGCCTCGCGGGAGATCGTGCGGTACCCACGGACCAGCCTTACGGCTACCACCTTTTGGGGCGCGTTCAGATAGTGCGCGGCTCGCAGCCACAACGAACGCGCCCACACCGGGGTCCCGTAAAGGGCCATGGACCGCACGATCCCCGCGTAGAGCCTCCGGCAGGAGGCGTTTGGACCCCTCAGGTTGGGCAAGAGCCGCTTGAAGGCAGCCCCGGCCCGTTCCAGTTTGGGAGCCAAACATCGGAAGTGCTCCACGAAGTTCTACCGGCTGTTGAGGACGAGTCCAAGGTACTTCAACGTCGACTCGACGCCGATGGGAACCCCTCCTACCGTCAGTATGGATCCCGACGGTGGCGCATTCCGAGGCCCATGAAAGCACATGGCCTCGGACTTGTGCAATGCCAAATCTCGAGACCCAATTACCGGATCCTCTCCACGACTATCGCAACCCCGCGTGTCATTAATTCGGCCGCCGCCTCGTGCGACCTCCCCTGCGCCAGCACCAGCGTGTCGTCAGCGTAGCAAACTACACTGACGCCGCTAGGGAGCCACGTACAAAACAGCCCTAAACCATCTACAACAATTAACAATTTTCAATTTTTTGATTGTGACCGTGTTTCCGATGCAAGCGATGATGATGATTAAACTGCCTACTAATTTGTTGTAATTTTTCAAATTAATGATAAATGTATCTGATTTTGTGTTTATTTTTGACAAGTTTATAATGAACTCTACTTCCCACTATTTAATCATTAACAATACTCATTTTCACCCAGTAAAATAGGTGAAAATGGGTTAAAACCGGGTTATAACCCAAACCACCCAGTTTTAACCCAAATGGGAAGAATGGGTTTTAACCCACTACCCATCTCTATTGCTAACGCGTTACTGACCAGTTAGTAACTAGTCGCGTCGTGTGCGAACCTCCATTGAACATGTATGGGCTGTGACGCTCAGGCAACTCGTTAGTAATTTAAGTTTGTGACTAGTTCTTTTTAAGTAGCTCCATGTGCGAAGGGCCTAAGACTTTACCTATATGATGATTGGGTATTGTGATCCTTATCTTTATAATTTTACATGTTTATCAGATACTACCTATATAATTACATTAATACATATTTTTATGGGACGTAGCAGGATATGTTATTATTGTTATGAGTTTACACATATTTTTTCCAGGCGAGACTTCATTAAATAAAACCTGTTAAATAAACTCCTATATTTTAACCACGTAAACTGCATACATGAGTAAAAAAAAACAAAAATAATTAAAAATCCGATGCACTATGCTTTGATCAATTTTATCCCGCTGTGTGGGCGACCCCTACCGACATTTTTGATTAGGCGGGTAAACTGACAACAGACGAATTTTAACCTGATGCATGTGGAGCAGAGTTGAATTTTCTTTGTAGGTAATTTGGACATGATGTTTTTAAACTATTTCGAATACTAGTTCAATATTTGAATTCCTACGAAAGAAAACAGTCGTAACTCATTTGCATCATCAATAGATTCCAATGCATATGCAGTTATGTTAAAGTTTATTTTTGATTGTAAGTTTTCACTTTCTTTCTGTTAGACCGGTTCTTGATTGCCGGTGGTTATTAATTTAGTATTTAAACCAATTAAAGATGGCGGAGTCAATGCGACGTTGATTCTGCTTCGACCTCCAGGTCGGGCAGTGTTATTGGGTTTTTCCACCAGGAGCTTTTAATAGCAGACCGGGTGGTTTTGTGCCCGGTTCTTGGCAATAGGCCCGCCCTCTATTGCATGAAACTTGACTAGTGAAATGTGGGTATACCTGTGCCTAACCCTTCGAGTATAACAGGCGTGAATACATAACAACAGTTATGTAAAATAAAGAAATAAAAATTACTTCTCTATCAAAACATGAAATATCGACGACATAATATTCGACGCATCAACAAGAATTCTATCTTCAAAACAATTACTAAAATTATTTTTAATAGCGGTATACTGCAAAAGGATTCCAAGAAATTCTAAAATCTTTAAATATCGAACAAAAAAGGGTGTCCTTTTATCTATGCCATGTCATCTTTGCCAAAGATGGCGCCGCTTTGTAATAACTAGGTACTTTATCGATTCAATCTATGGTTTTAAAAATCGAATAAAGCTGCAGAAGGATGTTTTGGCGCGTGAACTTAATCGGAACTAACGTAGCCATCTTGTTTTTCAGTAAAATTTTCTTAATAAATTATGTTTACCAACAGCGCCCTACGCGCAAATGAACCATGTAGCACTACCCATACGAATTCGCAGTAACAGAAAAGGTTACCCGGGTTATTTTTGATGGTTAGGTGAAAAAAACTAAGGGTAAAGGTTAATCAACCTATAATAACCGGTTCACGCACAGAGTTTACGTAGAAAATATGCAAGAAAATGACGGAGTTAGACCGCGCTCGGTGCTTTTCTCTTTTATTCTGGTAAATCAAATAATCAGCAATATGTAAATGGTTATAAGAGTAGAGGAAGACCAAAGAAACGATGGATGGACTGTGTGAAGGATGATATGGGTAGAAAGGAGGTGACTGATGAGATGACGAGTGATAGAGAAGTATGGGAGAAGAAGACACGCGACGCCCGAATAGATTAGGATAAAAGCAGGAGAATGATCATGATGATTTAAATGGTTAACCCATTTATTGTAAGGATACCCGTGTAATGGTTAATCAAACATAATGGGTTATAGTTCTAACCTTTTAACCCGATTAATCGGTTCCTGCGAATTAGCAGGCCGAAGGATGTCTTTGCCTAATCACCATCTGCCTGTATCTTCCCAATTATATCAAGGTCGGCTACCACTGCAACCAGTCTAACCGTATTTTTATTTTAAACTAGCTCATGCCCGCGGCTTCACCCGCGTAAGTTCGGTAATTGTCCCACGGGATCGCACTACCGGGATAAAAAGTATCCTATGTGTTAATCCAGGTTATAACCTATCTGTTTGCCCAATTTCATGCTATTTGGTCAGTAGTTTTTGCGTGAAAGAGTAACAAACATCCATCCATCCATACTTACAAACTTTCGCATTTGTAATATTAAGTAGGATTTTTTATTTTATAAAATTACTACACAATGTATATTGTTTTGAAATAAATGACTAATGACTATGCAGCTGTATACCAGTACCTTAAATGCAGGGACGGTCTATCTGACGTCCAACCCATTTACTTGGCTAAACAAACTAAAATGTTATTTTTCTTTTGTCTTCAGGATATGGACCTGATCGAGGTGTTATGGAAGCAGGATGTCGACATGGGGTTCTCTTTAGAAGACCCGATGCAACCGGTAAGAACAATTTATGTTACTAGCTGATCCGACAAACAGTCTTGTCTCAATATTTTCTGCACGCCTTGGATGGCTTCCTCGTGAATTGGTGAGGAGAAGCACAGCGTAGAGAGTAGTGGAAGACAGGGAGGCATTTGCCCAGGAGTGGGACAGTTCAGTGTAACAGAAAAAAAGAACGGCAGAGCTGTGGTGGCCCAGTTGTTCCTGTACAGGTCTTGCCCAGGCAGGCGTGTCACTTAAATGCTCACAACTTAGGACCCATTAATG
Source organism: Eurois occulta (assembly GCA_950022335.1). Classification (NCBI taxonomy): domain Eukaryota; kingdom Metazoa; phylum Arthropoda; class Insecta; order Lepidoptera; family Noctuidae; genus Eurois; species Eurois occulta. The sequence continues at coordinate 5,040,412 of OX465504.1, read as the reverse complement.
ATAATATTTATCCGTGGTGCTAGGCAACTTGGCTTCTCCCAGTTGTAAACGTCCCTTTGTGACTATAGGCCTTGTTTCGTCCTGGTCTTGCTGTTATGGAGGAATTTTTCATCGGTTTTATAAAATAAAACCAGCTGTTCCATACATTTTGATCTTGTAGGTATTGCACTTTTGTAGGAAACAGCTGTTTTTTTTTAAATAACTGATGAAAAATGTCTATATTGGGGGGCTCAGAATGATGTACTGAATACGTGGTAACCGTTTTCGCGTCGGTGTCCCTTCCAACTTGTATACCTATTAGGTCCTCAATTCTCTTGTAAAAGATCTATGTCTAAACTAATGTTTCTTCCAACAGGAGGGTCCAACGGCTACCAAGGTTTTGGGAGATGAAATTGAGAAGGAGTTGAAGCTGGCTGAAGAGAAGATTGTGAAGAACAATGAGGAAAAAGCCGAAATTGAGAAGGTGAAGGCTAAGCTGCTTGACTCCGATATCAAGGAGGTAAGAGAAATGTTAAAATTAACTATAACTTTTCCAATCTCAAACCATTTATCTCAAACTAGTTTTTGCACGGAACCCTATCTATTTATCAAGCCTTAGTTACTCCTTATAACATCAGCTAACTGCTAGTAAAAGTCCTGTCAAAATCGGTCCAGCCGTTTCGGAGAATAGCCGGAACAAACAAAAAAAAAACAAAAAAAAAGTTTTTTTTTGTCATAGTTACCGTATACTTTCATTATGCATTCAGTAAAAAAACTGTTATTTTGACATTACAAAAAAGAGACAACTATTTGTAATTTTGTATGTATATATTTTAATTATATATAATTAATAAAGATTATGACATTTCAATTTTATTTATTTGTATAGATTTAGTGAGACCGATCATTTTAAATTTATTAATGTTTCTTACCAGGACGATCCCTGGGCCGGACTCTCTTACACCGTGGATACTGAGACAGGTAAGAATCTTTATATTACTCATAGCGGCACTACAAAAAGTACTACAGCAACATAGTACAAAAGTACTACAGCGCCATCTATGACACAAATGAAGAGTTAACCTCTAAATCCTGCATCGCGCAAGTAAAGTTAACCGCGACTTAAGACTATATAGAAGAACCCGACAACAACTGTCGGGCAGTAGCCCACCAGACATAACACCCGTCTGGTCGGGGGATCCTCCCTTTTCTATGGGGGATGAAGAACTTTACACCCTGTTCTTCAGTTCAACAGATCAATACATGGGTGGATCTGAAGGGACACTAATAAATAGAGTATTATCTCTTGTCTGTATCGCCCAAGACCTAGGTTTTATAAATAAATAAATAAAATTCATTTATTTCAGGCAAGAGCCCATACAAAGATAAATTTCAAAAAACAAATAATTTCAGGACAAATTTAAAAAAAAAACTAAATAAAGAAAATGAAATAAAATTACGTTATAAATAATAGTATTAATAAAAATTAAAATCGTTAGCAAGAATATTGCCAGCCATATACAGAGAAATAATTAGCTTCATATATGGCTCTCAATATTCCATTGTCAGAATCATGTACACGGCTCATAAAGGAAGCCCTCGCTTTACGCAATACAGCATGGAAACCGTCTACTCTGTTCTCTGCAAACATGCCGGACGCACTACACCTCCACGGTAGCCCAAATATACACCTAAATGCGTTGTTATACTGCACACGTAAGGTGTTATAAGTGTTGTGTGTGCTTGTACCAGACAGTTTGCTTGTTATGACAGAACTATTACATCTTGGCAGACGAAGCCCTTTGATATAGTCTGAAAGATTTAATTTGCATCCTGGTAACTTTTGGGCGACTGGGACTCGACCAATCCGAACCGTGCTCTTATATTTTTAAGTGCCCATGTAACTTTATGTGAAACAAGGTGCTGCCCGCGACTTTGTTCGCGTCGAAATTTTTATATGTATGTGTGAGACAAAAAGAAGATAGCCCATGTCTTTCCCCAGGATATAATCTATCTCCTTACCAAATTTCAATACGATCCGATCTACCGTTTAGTCGTGAAATGGTAACAAACACACAAAAGGAGATACTTTCGCCTTTATAATAGGTATTAATTAGTATGGATGTCTATTATGGCGGACAGGATCATTATAAGGTAAGTCAATTATTGTTAAGAATCAAACTAAAATAATGTGTAGACTAAAACACATCTGGTTAGTTCCAAAAGTATCTTAATGTAAATGTGAACAAATGTATCAGAAAACTTACAGTTGTGTGTGGATGACAATTTTAAAGCATTGTATAAAAGACTAACGGCTCGTCCCGGTTTTGCACGGGTGCGTATGTTACTCAGGGTGAATGTAGCTTTCCAATGGTGAAAGAATTTTTGAAATCGGCACATTAGTTTTCGAGTTTATTCATTACAAACATACACACACACAAATTTTTCCTCTTTATAATATTAGTGTAGATTAGTGTAGACTAGTATCCGCCCGAGGCGTCTGCCGCGTAAATATCTTTTTTTATACAGAATCTTTATAATTAACCAAATTGGTGTAAAAGTACCCTTAACGAAGCCGAAAGGCACTTGTTCTCCCCGTCATTGCGATCATTTTTTTGTTCTAGACCATACCTGGGAACCTTCTAGTTACGGAGATATTGGAGGACAAAGTTCCAACTTTTTCACGAGTTTTTTTTTTTTAAATATAAGTTTTTAATGTAATTACTTTACTTTAAATACTTCTATGACCCCCGTATTATTCAATACATATAGCAGCACAATGTTTTGAGTGCGTTAAATTGAGTCCTACCGTAAAACGGGATTTTTCACCACAAAAAAAAAGTCGTTTTCCAGTCATAATGTTGGAATGCTTGGTTGCCGGTTTCGTGAAGGGCCTGTTTAGTGTTATTTAAATTTAGGCTACATCGCTATACAAGTTTAATCAAAACCCGTTCAGCAGTTTTTGCGTGGAAGAGTAACAAACATCCATAATTCCATCCATCCATCTTCGCAAAACTGTTTATGATATTACAATATTAGCAAGAACTATGATTAGGGTTTCAGAATGAACAACCAAAGAGATTTAAAGGACATCGAGCTGACATTGGGAATATTTTAATACTAGTTTTCCGCCCGCGGCTTCGCCCGCGTCGAGTTCGGTTATATCGCATTTCCAAGAGAACTCTTCAAAAGTCCGTGATAAAAAGTATCCTATGTTCTTTCTCAAGGTCAACTCTATCTCTGTACCTAATTTCATTAAAATCAGTTCAGTGGTTTAGACGTGAAAGCGTAACAGACAGACAGACAGAGTTACTTTCGCATTTATAATATTAGTAGGGATAAAAATTTTGATGCCGAAAATTTTCGATTTTGACACATGAATGTTACCTGACAAGCGTGCGTATGACACTAGACAGACCAATTAGTCACTAAGTAGTAACAAACATTGGAGGAGGTCGTGGCTAAATAAAAACAGCCGCTCGGGTCGATCTTTAGGTTAAACCGCGCTTGCCTAGGTTGGTCCGTGGATGGTTGACCACCCATTACATACCGAGTTTCCTCCGTGCCTAGGAAAGCACTTTAAGCCTTTGGCTGCTGTAAATTGTAAATCTTTGACATTCGTTAAGTAGCCCCGCCCGAAAGTCTGACAACCAGTTTCGCAAAGAGGTATAGTATTACCAAGTATTAATTGGGTTGTGGAGGTCAGATAGGCAGTTGCTCCATATAAAATACTGGTATTCAGCTGCATCCGGTAAGACTGGAAGCCGACCCCAACATGATTGGGAAAAATGCTAGGCAGATGATGAGTAAGAAGTATTGCATTACGATTGTCTTCGTCTTATCCCGTCTATCGCTCGTAAATATTTGAATGTCTTTGATGAAAACCAAACCAGATGTTACATATCCCAAAAAACTTGATCCAAAAATTTTTCGTTCAATTTTTTTTTTCGAAAAAATATATCTTTTTTTGTTCCGGAACCCTATTTATTCGGCTTTGTTTCTATCCCCTGGGGTTGCCAGTTGCGATCGTTGCCAGTGTTGCCACCCTGCGGCATATCGCGTTGGATCATTACTCTTGTGACTTGGCTATTTCTGTGCGTTTGTCGCACCGAAATGTGTTCAGGTTTTTTGATTTGAAAACGAAATTGTATTTTACTTTGAATGTTATGTAGATTTTTACATTTTAAAAATGTAGTTAAAATGGTTTATATAACATCACGCCTGTAATCCCCGAAGGGATAGGCAGAGGTGTAACTTTAGTAGACCTAGCCTTCGCTAGTTATGTTTAAGTCCAATGTAATAGGGGGCGAACCTATTGCCATCAACCGGGCAAAAGTTCAGGCTCCGGTCTGCTACGGAGGAACTCCAAATGAAAGAACTTAGTAACTGTTTAGTAACTGCCCGACCTGGAAATCGAACCCTGAACATTGACAATTTGCGACTAAGGAGGCAGTTATTATCTTACATGGAGCGACTGCCTATCTAACCACAATCCAGTGAGTACTGGGTAATACGATACCCCTAGGTAAGACTGGTTGTCAGACTTTCGGGCCACTGACTACCTGTAACGACTGTCAAAGATCTACAAATGACAGCCGGGACCAACGGCTTAACGTGCTTTCCGAGGCACGGAATCAAACAAATATATTTATTTATATCTAAATGCCAGTTCCATTGCCAGTATCACGTTTCGGAAAGGGCATCGCCCCCAAGGGTAGTTATTTGGCCCCCTTATGTAATGTTAGTACATGGGGGGTGAAGCGATATACTTAATTTTGTGAGGATCGGTCGATGTGCGATCATGCGTTTTGTGGAGAAAATGCTCGAGTTTTGATATTTTGGCAACGTTTTTGAAGTGAAAACTTCTTTAGCGGCGTTGTGCACTTTTTTGTGATGGGTAAAAAATGTTAAACTCGAAAATTCGTAAGATGGAGGGAGTGCAAACTATATAACCAAATGATATTAGGTAAATCCTTATCTATTTTTTTGTATGTCATTATCATCATAGACTTATAATAATCCAATAAAACTTTCATTAATATATTCATTGAAAATCCGTAGTTTTGAAGTCGCGATGAAAAAACTTTCGAACATAAATTGACTTTAAAAAAAAAGTCGATTATCTTCGGGGTTTCGAAAAGGACATGTTTTCAAGTTTCTCGGTAAGGGCTGTCCAAAAAGATTTAGGGCCTCAAATTGGTACATTTTATATGTGAACTAACTCGTTGCCCGCGACTTCATTTGCGTGTATTTTGTAGAAAACATAACATCGCTCGTGTAATCTCTGAAGGGTTAGGCAGAGGTGTACCTAATAGTACACCAACATTTCGCCAGTTATGTTTAATTCCCATGTAATAGGGGGCGAGCCTATTGCCATCAACCGGAAACAAATCCAAACTCCGTGGCTATTACTGAGATAATCCTGATGGAAAAACCCAATAACGCTTTGCCCACCCCGGGAATCAAACCCAGAACCTCATGCTCAGCAGTCGCGCTTGCGACCACTAGACCAATCACTTCTCTGCTTCTATTCGTATGGTCATAGCTGAAGGAACGATCCTGAACTATTAAAATTACGGCTCTACTGTTCCTACTTACGCCCTAAAAATACCAAGCTTGCATATACCGCGAAGCAACACAACCCTATATACACCCAATATAATGAATTCTACCCAAACCACTTTATCTAGACCTTCCCTGCTTCCTTGCTCACATCAAGATCAGGAGTACATAGGAACAATATTTAGTAGATAGGAAGGTTTATATACATTGGTGGAGGCCAGTGACAGACCTAAGTTGGGATATCAAAGAGTCGGCCGTTTTTGGGGTTCCGCGGAAAGGACTTGCTATCAACCGTACTGGGGCCGCGTTAAGCTACTCCTTCGCTTAGTAGTATAGCAGCGGGAACGCTATAGGGTGATAATGGGGGGGAGGAAACCGCCTTTACCCCATTCCATCGAAGCCCGAAAGGAAGATTGTCTTTGCTAGGTGTTGCAATAATTAAATTGAAATATACCCAAGAGTTTGTCATTATATAAGGCTCCATTAAAATAGATGGGACAAATTTTGACACAGCGTTCAGTACGTCTAACGAAAGATATCCAAGCAAAAAGAAACACTGATTAAACTATTACAGTGATTTTATTTTGACCTTAAATAATAAATTTCCAGCACTCTAGAATAAATACATCCACAAAACGGTCGAAACAAAATCACTTTTTTGTCCATCTATTTTAATATTTTGACCGCCATAGTCACATATATATACGTGACAAGCAAGCTCGTGCCCTGTACGCCAAACGACACAAATATGTGACAAAATGGTAGGTGAAATTGTGGCTTGGCGTGGAGTGGAGCGTATGCGCGTGCGTTCATGCTCTGGCGTTCCAAAGTGTAATGGGTAAATACTCTAAATACTCATCACTATGAACAACTTTTACTATGGGACCAAACCTGAAATCGCGAAAAAAAAATCAGCTGTTCCCTACATTTATCATCGATTAACTCGTCAAAATGTAGGGAACAGCTGATTTTTTTTTTCGCGATTTCAGGTTTGGTCCCATAGAAAAAGTTGTTCATAATGATGAGTACAATGACCTCTTAAGAGGTTACTGGTGTTTTACAAATAACCCTGTATAAATATAAACTGACTGACTGACTGGGTGATATTATCAACACACAGCACAAACCGAAGCGATACTTGGAGGGAGTGTTCTTTGTGAAGAGTAAGCATCCACTAAGAACGGGATTTTGGGAATTCCACCCCTAAAGGGGTAAAATAAGGGATGGAAGTTTATATGAAAGTCCGTCAGTTTTGAAGTTAGGATCTTCAAATTTTGTGTTTAGGCTGACGATTGAAAATTAATTTATTAAATACGTGTCTCAGCGTTTTTGATAATTCTACGTCCGAAGGGTTAAAAAGGGGGATGAAGGTATGTAACTAACTATATTTGTTACCGTAACCTGGATTAACCTACAGGTTACTTTTTAATCCCAGTAGTACGTTCCCGTCGGATATTTTTCGACATCCACGCGGGCGAAGTCGCGGGCAAAAGCTAGTTCATTATAAAACCCACAACTTACATTTTACTAGTACTTGATAAATTTTTATCTTTGGTTAATAATGACCTACAGAACCATCTCCACTTGAATTCTCTCGCGCTTACCAATACACATTTTCCACAAGTCATCGTCCCGACCAGTGTTCTCTGATTAATGTACTTTTTTCTCTTTTTTTTTTGTTTTTTTTCTCTCTCCAACGATTGGTGGTATTATTGGAATATTTTCTTTAATGTTGTAAGAGTCAAATATTTTTGAATTGTCCTCTTTTGTGTGTGGTAAGATGTTTTAATCAGATGAAGAAGAATGGTGAAGAAGGTGAAGGATTTTACGTTTTGAATTGTAGTACGTTTATGAAGTATTTCGGCAAGGATTTTTTTAATTCAAAATCCATATTTAAATTCATTTATTTCAATCGATTTCTGATCATATGCATACAATTGAAATAAAAATATAACAAAACAAAATTTCAATCACAACCAGCACAAAAATAATCAATTACTTAAATAATACAAAAATAAAAATATTTGGAATTATAATTTTTTAGATTATATTTTTTTTTGGAATATGGAATTTCTCGTTGCATTCTGTTAGTTTTACGAATATTTCACCAACGGCAAATGGCACAGCTAAAGATTATTAAACACTAGCTCATGCCCGCGGCTGCGTACGCGTGGAGATCGATAATTGTCCCAAGCGATCCCACTACCGGGATAAAAAGTATCCTATGTGTTAATCCAGGTTATAAACTATCTGTGTGCCAAATTTCATTCAAATCCGTTGAGTAGTTTTTGCGTGAAAGAGTAACAAACATCCATCCATCCATACTCACAAACTTTCGCATTTATTATATTAGTAGGATTTATTTCCTACAAAGTTTTTTTTTTAAGAAAAAGTAATCCACCGGTATCGGGAACAGAGTTCTGTCGTTCGTTGGTAGCTTCATGCATTTCAGGATGAACATCCTAACAGAAAGCCGTGCCTGGTATACACTTATTCAGGGTGTAAGGGACACCGAAGCACCAAAGGTTACCACGTATCCGGTACATCATTCTGAATCCCACCCCCACATCGAAATTTTTCATCGGTAATTTAAAAAAAAACAGTTTTCCCATACATTTTGACCTTGAGGGTACACTTTTGTAAGAATAAGCAAAAAGTTCAGAATTATGTACTTAAATAGCTTATGCCCGTGGCTTCCGCGTGGAGTTCGATTTATGTCCCACGCGATCCCACTACCGGGATTAAAAGTATTTTATATGTTAATTCAGATTATAAACTAACAGTTTGCTAAATTTCATCCAGATCCGTTCTAGATTTTGCTTGACAGAGTAATAAACATCCATGCATCCTCACAAAGTTTCGCATTTAAAGTATTACTAGCGACCCGCCCCGGCTTCGCATGGGTGCATGTATTATACTCGTACATATAAACCTTCCTCTTCAATCATTCTATCTATTAAAAAAAACCGCATCAAAATCCGTTGCGTAGTTTTAAAGATTTAAGCATACATAGGGATATAGGGACAGAGAAAGCGACTTTGTTTTATACTATGTAGTGATATTGGTAAGATGGGAATATCAAAAACTTTGACTCGCGTCCCTTCTAAACCAGGCATACACTTTGACAATCCCTTGCACATAATCCTCCATGAATTGAACTACACTACAATATTATTAATGATCACTACACAGGGGAATTGAGACGTCTGCTTACCCTCTAACATTAATCATAGCACTACAATAGCTATGCGCATGCGTGAGTATTATGTACTTTTTAAAAGGGAAGTTGTTATGTACGTAGTATTGTGTACATTACCCTTAGCTTGGGTTTGTATGACTTATTCAATGTTGGCGGCAACTGAAGAAGACTAAAATAATCGCCGTACAAATAATTTTGATACTCTACTAAAGGAGAAGGGAACTACTCCATACATTCCTGGGCCCAGGTGTTAACTGAATCAAACTGGCCTTATTTGTAAGAGAATATAATAACAAGGTCTCACTGAAAATTTGGTGAAATTTGGCTATCCAGGAATCAAGTTATATGAAATATAGTAAAAGTGAGGTTATATTATAACATTGCAGTTTTATATGTTTTTTTACGAAATACTTTTGAATGGCTTTGGTTGTGTTATGGTTTTATGCATGGAGCGTGTGTAAAGAGTCAAAGATCTGACACGTTTGGCTCTCTCGCGCCCCAGACACTCGCTACAGTCGAAGACAAGTTTCTTCATTCAATATCTTGCACTTAGAAGCAGTAGGCACCTACCTTTTAAAAACTAAAACAGGGACAGGAGGATATAAAATAAAACACAAATATATGACTAAAATATGTATTATTCATCTTCAATAATTAGGAGAATATCGTCTAAGAATTGTGCAGGGGGTACAATATTTTCTTGCGACCAGTCGCAATCATACAGTTTACACAGCGATCCATGTCGTCAATATCCGATCGATAGGCATAAACAGTTGTCCAAAATAGAGAGCCAGGTAATTTAGAAATGCAAGATCCTATTTAAAGCCGAGGTCGTGGGGTTAAACCATAAAACAAGGAAAATACGTACACACTCAGAACGAAAAACCACGAACGAGTGCCATCTGTCAATCGGTGACAGACTGATGTCAGACAGGAATGTTGTCAGCAGAGAAATTAAAGGAAATCGATTCGCTATGAATCAATTCCACAAAAAACTACTCGTTACTCGATTTTCATACATTTTCTGAGATTTTACCGATTTTTTCGTAATCGATTACTAACATTTCAGGCATTGTTTAATCGATTATTTAGAACTTAATTTAAGTTTTCTCGCTTCCTAGATAGAAACCAGGTACCATATTTTGTGATTTTCCTTAGAAAAATATGACGGTTTTTTTAATACACATTTCAACTAGTTAACTGTTGGGCCCAGAAGTCCCCTTCTCCTTTGTGTGTGTTTTCTTCTACGTTGTATAGCAATACTAGTTTAGCCAGGCTTCGCTCGCGTTAATTTAGAATTTGACAATCATTTCGGGTTATACTCTGTTTGTAATAATATAGTTCAATCATGATTCGAAAGATACTTGGCGCCATCTACTTATAAGAAAGTTATTGTTGTTTTCCTCGGGAACAGTACCTACTTTTTTTCGGGATGAAAGGTACTATATCCGTTTCTGTACAACTGACAACGTATATACAAAATTTCAGGATGATCGGTTCAGTGGTTTAGGCGTGAAAAGGTAACAAAAAAACTTTCGCATTTATAATAGTAAGGATTCAATATTTAGTCAAACTGACAGAACGGTCAGTTCTTTCACCAAAGAAAACATCGTGAGGACACCGGCATGTACTAGAACCAAAAATTCGAAGACATGTGACATCTACCAACCCGCACTGTGCCCGCGTGGTGGATTGTACCCAATTCCCTTTCACAGAGAGGAGGCCGTGTGTCCCAGCAGTGGGAATAGAGGCTGATTATCCTACATACATGAACTGCCGCCTTTTTCTGATGAATCCTTACTGCTGCTTCGATCCTTACATACTCCTTTCGCCTCGTCCACGTTCATACATCTGGTCATACACTCACGCCGGTAACGATCACTACGCACCTAAACTTTCTGAAAAACCTCACCAAGAAGGTTTTATACAGGGTTATTTGTAAAACACCAACAACCTCTTAACAGGTCATTGTACACATCATTATGAACAACTTTTACTATGGGACCAAACCTGAAATCGCGAAAAAAAAACAGCTGTTCCCTACATTTATGATCGATTAACTCGTCAAAATGTAGGGAACAGCTGTTTTTTTTTTCGCGATTTCAGGTTTGGTCCCACAGTAAAAGTTGTTCATAATGATGTGTACAATGACCTCTTAAGAGGTTGCTGGTGTTTTACAAATAACCCTGTATATTTCAGTGGCAAGCATTAACGCTTTCGCTTTTCACCAGCGTTTGTTTTTTCTTAGTTTTCAGTGAATTTGCTTAAACATCATGATGGGACAAAACGCGAGTAGCTACGTACTAACTATTATTTTTTCATGTCAAGTCATCTAAATAGTAACTGGGCCAATGAACTTAAGAGCTGTTGTATGTTGAATGTCATCCTATACTATAATGGGTGTAACAAGCCGAAAGACACTTGTACTCCCCGTCATTGGGATTTATTTTGTTCTAGACCATACCTGGGAACTTTCTAGTTAAGGAGATATTGAGGGTCAAAGTTCCATCTTTTTCACAAGTTTTTTTTTTTTAAATAGGTACATGTTTTTAATGTAAGATTTTAACTTTAAACACCTCCACGGCCCGCGTACTATTTAATCCATCCATCAGCACGAATGCGTTAAATTGTGTCCTACCGTAAAACGTAATTTTTCACCCCAAAGAACGTCGTTTCCCAGCAATAATTTTTGCGTGGCGTTACTTAGTTGGATGTACAGAATGCTTGGCTGACGGCTTGTTGTTTACACCTTGTATTTAGTGACAGTAGAACTCCTTTGTCAGATAGGCAGTCGCTCCATGTAAAATACGGGTATTCAGCTGCATCCGTTAAGTCTGGAAGCCGACCCCCAACATATTTGGGAAAAGGCTAACCAGATATAATTAACGTCTTAAAACTAAATAAATGAGAGAAACGACTTTTTTCCATTTTACTCGTTCCTATCTATCATACGCGGGGTGACCCGCGCATAACGTTCGCAAAATACGCGCTTTGGACGTGGAGTTGCGGACATCAGTCCGTTGAACGATACAATACCACAAGCGTTGTTCCTAGTCTGCTAGGCTATGACTGATTTCCTTACTTTGTGCTAAATTGGGTTGGAAAGACTAAAATCTGCCTTTCTCATTCATTCCTGGACTCATATAATATCACAAACTCGAATGGTCCAACGGAAAATGGTCTACGATCACTACGACAGATTCTTATTCTTTATTGCACTCAAAATAGGATACAAATTGCAATAATATAGCTTATGTACAATGGCGAGCTTAACCCAGAATTGGGTATTGGAATTGGGTTTTGGTTGGCTACAGATCGTGGTAGATCAAAATGAAATTACTTTAATTTAATTTCCATAAAACAACATGATGGCCTGCTTACAAAACAAATGCTCCTTAATTTCAGTGTTTTACAAGAAATCATATTGTAACCTTACATTCCCTAACTCTGACTAAAATCAATACACACACTAAACCGAAAACAAAATGGCGCCTACGGGAAACCGTTTTCATTAAAATAAAAACATCGAAACCATTAATATAACCAAGAAAAGATTAATGTCGACCGAACAAAGAGTAATAAATTAGTAGTGTAATATTCTGCAAAGGGAGCCTACCCTTCGGCCATTTTGTGTAATACTCGCTTCTGATTGGTCCCCTCAGTTACTAATCAATAATTTTTCTTTCGCGCCAAAAGGGCTTGACTCACGCAGGAGAGACACTGGATTTTCGACTTTCGGTAAGAGGTTTAAGGTTAATATTGCAGTGTGGAGGTGTTCTTGAAACAATGGGGGTTTTGTTAATGTCATAAAAAGAGTAGGTAGAGCGATATTTCGATTTAGAAATAAAGTCATTAAAATTTTTGTTTGAGGTTTTTAAAGAACACAGTTGTAGTTGTACGGAAAGCATCGTGAGGCAACCGGCATGTCCTAGAACCAACTCGCACTGGGCCCGCGCTTTTCCAGCCGTATTAGGGTCGGCTTCCAAGCTCATCGGATGCAACTGTATACCTACCAGTATTTTACATGAAGCGACTGTCTATCTGAGCTCCTGAAAGAGTTGCTGGGTAACACTACATCCCTTGTCAAGACTGGTTGTCAGCTTAGAGCTAATAAATGCTGAGTAATATTAGACAATGGGCCTTGTGAAATGGTTTGTCCAGAAAAATATATTACCAACATACTTTTATTAGCGCCAAACAGCATTGCTGTGTTCAAATTTAAAAGACACAAAACCAAAGAGGCCTGAATAAATTAAAATATTAGCAAACCCTTTTGAAATCATAACCATGCATAATCAACAGCTTCTAACGCATTTAGTTAAATATAAACCGAAAAAAAAAACTGTTAACACCTTCAATAGTAGACAATAGTTAGAAAAAAAAAGGTAAAACCACAGTTTTTGTGACAGTCTGCGACAATTTCAGTAGTATGCCAAAAAAAAACATGTCTTCAAAAGCTTTTAAGATAAAATTTAACAAGATTTGTCAAAAGTTTTGAGGTTCGACAAAAAAGGATCAATTAGTGGATGAAACAAAATGGCCGATTTGATTTTTGGGTATAAAAGGACCGATTTTGAGTCGTTTAAGATTTTAATTTGAGTAACTAAAACAGTGATGAATATAAACGCTGATGGATGGAGAGGGAGAGGAAGACCAAAGAAGCGATGGATGGATTGTGTGAGGAATGACATGAAAGATAAAGAAGTAAATGATAGCGTGACGGTTGACAGAGGAGAATGGAAGAAAAAAACGTGTTGCGCCGACCCCAAGTAACATGATTCCAAAGATTGACTGGTAGAAAATGCTTACGGTATTAAGTCCGCCTCTGCACTCTGTGCTTAAAGTGTCAATCGTCAAAACATCTTTTAATCCTTTTTCCTTCATATCCTCACACACTCCATCCACCTTTTCGTTGGTCTTCCTCTCCCTCTCCATCCATGAACATTTATATTCATCACTCTTTTAGTCACATGCGATTCGTCCCTCCTCATCACATGTCCATACCAAGACAGTCGATTCCCTTTCAACTTTTCTGTAACTGGCGCAACTTTTAAACTTCCTCTAATATAGTCATCTGGTAGCCGGCACCAAAGTTGGAAAAATGCAGACAGCTGATAAGGATCAGTGAAATGCGCCGAAATTAAGGCCATTTTCCAGAATTAACTCAAAGAATATTCGCATTTTCAAGCTCATACTTCACACCTAATCACAACCAACATAGAAAGCTCAAAAAATTAAAAAGCGACCGACCGGAAGCTGTATTACGAGTCATGATGACGACATGTCCGCAGCGTCACTGCGTATCAGCAGCTTTGCAGATACAGTTTTCACAAATTCTTGTTTATTTATTTACTGGGAGAGAATTGAAAGTTTTCGACGGTTAAATTGATTTTGACGCGTTTAAAAACGATCTGCTGACCATGAGGATATCATCTGGAAACTGAATATTCAAATCAATGTGCCAAGTTAATCTTAAACATTACCGATGTTCTTTATCGTGTGGTTAGTGCCTAACCAGGTGTCAGTTTTTATGCCGCCTATGGGCCTCTGACTTGGCTTTACATGCCGTCGAGATATATCTCTCAGGCATGCTGGTTACCTCACGATGTTTTCCTTCACCGAAGCAACTGATAATTAAACAATACGCACATGAATCCAAGGTCAAAATCAGATGTGCGTGTCTTGGGTTGGAACTCGAGACGTATACTTGGCAGTTCGACAGTCACACCACTAGGATATCACTGCTTAACATCCCCGTCATACGGTGTAGTATAACTTCAATAACCTCCTAGTTATTAAAGTTATACTCATCATTTCATTGCGAGAAGGGACAACGATCCTGTCTCTCAGTTACGGTAGCACTCAATGTCATCATCATCGATCACCTGCCCTTATCCCAATTTATTTGGGGTCGGCGCAGCATGTCTCCTTCTTCCATACTTCTCTATTACTCGTCATCTCAGCAGTCACCTCCTTTCTAGCCATATCAACCTTCACACAGTCCATCCATCGTTTCTTTGGTCTTCCTCTACTCTTATAGCCATGTACTCAATGAGACGCACTCAGATCATTGTACTGATGGATGCATAGTATAGCAGTAATTTTTTTAACCGTGTGAAAGATTTGGAACTTTGAACTTCAATATCTCCGTAACTAGAAGGTTTCCGGGTATGGTATTTTCTGTAACGACTGTCAAAGATCTACAAATGACAGCTGGGACCAACGGCTTAACTTGCTTTCCTTGGCACGGAGGAAACTCGGTATGTAATGGGTGGTCACTCATCCACGGATCAACCAAGGCAAGCGCAGCTTAACCTAAAGATCGACCCGAGCGGCTGTTATTATGTAGCCACTAGCTCCTCCTACTATGTTCGTGTATTTACGGAAGTAAATCTGTGAACGGTCAGTCCATTGACACACTATAAGTTCATCCTTCTTACTCCATACTCCACTATCCTCACTAACTACACTGGAACACTTTCACTGTCAAACTCGATCCAGTCATGATGACGTCACCGATACAACATGGCCGCCAGTCATCGCCCATCAGCGGTTTCTGTGTAACTGCACGGTTTAAAGTGTTTATTTTGGTTCAACTTGGTAGCGTATTAGTATCGTCCCAGTAACAGGGAGCTCAGATAGGCTGTCGCTTCATGTGAAATGCTGGTATTCAGCTGGATTCAGTTATACAGGTAGCCGACCCCATTTCATTTATTTATTTCAAGTACGTAACCCATATTGCAAAAAATAAAAACACAAAATCAACAAATATACATAGAAATCAATTCTAATTAATTAATAAAAACAATAATTAATTACTATTTTATTAGTCTCTTACGGACGATGTGACTTGTCTATCACAGCATGCAGCAGTGTCGCACATAAGGACAGTCCAACCTATCAGAAATCATCCTCAGAACGGTATTGGAGCTGGCATGCACCCTGCGCACAAGCGACGCGCATCGCTTCCACATGGTGCATGGAAGCAGTCCGTGCGGGCCCAAGCGAACACACCTGAAAAAAAAAAACAAAAAAGCCAATATGGTTGGGAAAAGGCTAGGCAGATGATATGCTCATTCGTTAAGCTCATATCATAGTTTGAAAAATATCGCTATCAGCGATAAGATCGCCATTGTACCAATAGATTTATTTATGAATATTGTTGAAGAGTGAAGGATGATATGGCTAAAAAGGAGGTGACTGCTGAGATAACGAGTCATAGAGAAGTATGGAAGAAGACATGCGCCGAACACAAATAAATTGAAGACCACAATCGTGGGCTCGCGTTGTGGATTACGAGTAATAGACAAACGGTCGGTTTACCGGCAATTAGAATGTCATAGACTAATTACAATGCTTATGCTCACCTTATTTAAATAAGCAACACTTCTCTGAAATTGTATGATTGCAAGATGCAGCGGTTCTAGCTATGCGACGAATTTTAAATATTAATGAAATCGAAGAATTACATCATTCAGTATTCTGTAGATCATTCTTTGTAAGACTACTTCTTAGCGCATCAAAGACAATCTAAATTGAGTTTTTAAACTGCCATGGTCACTAACATTATCAAAAACGGGATTTTTACAATGTTTACTATTTGTTTGTTAGACGAACAAGAAAGAGGGTAGACCTATTTGTCTGCTCATAAACACCCGCAATAACTTCAGTTTATCCGTGATCATGGTGCTTGCAACAGCGCCGAAATATCGGGAACTTAAAACAAATAGTAAACATGGTTAATATCCCGTTTTCAGTGTTAATGGTAATCAAAATTGAGTCTGCCAGGCTTGGCTAAGAGTACGAATTACTTGGTGCCTTCAGTAGCGTGGCTAATGTATGTCAAATTGTACTATAACAACATGAGCTTATGTGTTTCCTTATGTATGTAAACTAAACATAAACGCATACTCACAGGAACAGGTATGTACCTATATATAAAATAAATTGGTAATCTACATCTGTCTGTGGATCGATTTTAATTAGTTTTTTTGTCGGGTGTGTTGTAAAATTAAGCGCAGTAAGGACAGGTGATTCGATACTGTTCCACAAGTTTTCGTTAAATTGAAGATTATAAAAAAAAGTTTATATGTTTCATGTTTTATCTATGTCTTAATATGTGTTTGTTTTCTTTTTTTATGGACTGAATTTTTGTTATCGCCAGAAATTTTTTACCGAGGAGTCCTTTAAATTTTTGACAAACTCTCAATACAGAGACTGTTACTTGGTCAATTTTATTCCGTAGACAAAGTTATTTTATGTTGGAACAATTAGCCAGGTTTCCTCATATTTTTTTTTCACCTTTTTGACAGCAGTAGTGAATATATAAAGATAAACTGACTCTACAGTGTGAGTACTATCTTCGGACGACTCAACAGTCCGGGCTGCAACCACTGCTCTCTCGCTCTCCCAGAGATTCATTAAAAACTATGAAAGCATCTAATGCAACGACCTTAACGCGAATAGCTCAACGTCACGATTAGTTTCAGTTTCTTCATACGAGTCGTTGAAAACAAATTAACTATTGTAACTGGAGCATTGAACTCTTGTGTTTTAGTATAATAGGTACAAGGCCTGTGCCCGCGCAGCCCGGTAGAATATAGGTACCATCACCTGCCTCATCATCTGCCTAGCCTTTTCCCAACTATGTTGGGGTCGGCTTCCAGTCTAACCGTATGCAGCTGTATACCAGTACTTTACATGGAGCGACTGCCTATAATAAATAAATAATAAATAAATAAATATCCCTGGACATTTCACACAGCACCATCTAGTCCCAAGCTAAGCAACCTAATGCTTGTGTTATGGTAGCTAGATGGCTGATAAACTACATATATACTTTTTTTTTTGTAAATACATTCAT
The DNA here is from genome assembly GCA_950022335.1 of Eurois occulta. Classification (NCBI taxonomy): domain Eukaryota; kingdom Metazoa; phylum Arthropoda; class Insecta; order Lepidoptera; family Noctuidae; genus Eurois; species Eurois occulta. Next base: position 5,022,809 of record OX465504.1, on the reverse strand, counting down.
ATTATAGATAGAAAAACACCCAGACCCGGAACAACTACTTGTAGGTCATACAAATATTTGTTCCGTACGGGAATCGAACCCGCGACATGCAGCGCAGCAGTCAATCGCTTGACCACTGCGCCAACCGTGCCTATCTGACCTCCACAACCCAGTTAAAACTGGATAAGACGATACCCTTTGGTAAGACTGGCTGTCAGACTTTCAGGCCACTGACTACCTGTAACGACTATCAAAGATTTAGAAATGACAGCCGGGACCAACGGCTTAACGTGCTTTCCAAGGCACGGAGGAAACTCGGTACGTAATACGGTCACCCATCCACAGACCGATCTAGGCAAGCACGGCTTAACCTAAAGATCGAACCGAGCGCCTGTTAATATTAAACCACGAGCTCCTCCCGATAGAGTATAGGTACCATCTGAAAAAACATAAATCAAACTTACCCTACAAACCTTGATCATTTTCTATTTAACATCGTACATTTTTTTCATATAAGGGATTAATTTTCAAAAGCCTTCAGGCTCTGCCTCTGGCTTTGTCTCGTAAATTAAAGGTGAAAGCTTCAGGGAAGGTCAAATTCAATTTTTTTGCAATTTTGCAGGTCAGTGTCAGATTGTATGTTGATGAAAAATGAGTCGCGTAAGTAACACGTATGTAGTTACAGAATTATAACCATTAAAATCATCAACACAACCCTCTAAGTTCATTTAACCCCATTGAATTACTTTTTCATGAAATAGTTATTGAATGGGGTTAAAATAAATAGGTAATAATAATTTTTTTTTTTATTGACACAAAGAAAAAAGTTATACATTTTCATTTGAAACCCTGACTCCTGAGCTAGGTGAGACCTGTGTTACAGGAGGAGAGGGTGGAGGAGTCAGAAGTCAGGAGTCAGAGGTTAAATGAACGTATAGGAGAAGGACCAACATTGACCAAAATCGAATTAAAAATTGAATCTTGCTCATTCGTGTTGACGATTTCAAACTGCCCTGGTAGGTATTTTAAGGGTAAATCGATGTCCAAGATTAATAGTAATATGAAACTGTGAAAATATGCAATCTGGAATTTTGCTGTAGGAATCCGGATTTTTTATTAAGCCCGCTTGATGGCAATAGGTTCGCCTCCTATTATATGTAAATTAAAATATCTGGCGAAAATTAAAATGTATGTGTACCTGTACAATAGGTATGATTCTACCCAACCTTTGCGGGAAAACCCGCGTGAGGTTATATCAGTGTTAGGTTATTAGTACTCTTAGGTCTAATTGGGAGTCCAAGGATCTTACCAATGGAAAGTCGCTAAGATCAAACGGAAAAAATCCCGATAATAATCTGACTAAAACTCAATCGCTGAAGTACCAAGGAACTCCAATTTAAAATATACTGTAACGAAATATACCTAACCGCTTGATCGCTTCTCGCAACCACAGTTTCAAAAAAAAAGTCGTTAATTTTGCTGCGTGCAACCGTGGTTGCAATGCGACTAAGTTTTTTTAATTTAATTTAGTCTCTATACCAAACGCATAGAGCCGTAGTAGTATGTATTTAAACCAAAGACAGATATATTTCTCATAGACGTGTGCCCATATTACCAACATCACGGTAGAAAAATAACGAAATATCGTCAGTTGTGTTTACGTGAGTGAAGTGACGCTATAGTGTTTTGAAGGAGGTGACAAAATATGTCGTAAGTTTATTATTTTACTGATTTCTGCTGATGTTTATATACTAAACTAATCTCTAACGTGTGTGTTTTTATATTAAAGTAATATTTTTAGGTACATTGTAAGACAACATTTAAAAAATCGTTATTTAAAAACATACTCGCAGTGTCGTAGTCCTAAACTTAATTTTGTACTGCTATATTATCGTAAATACGATGTTTTTCTTAAACATACAATATTATTAATGATATTTGACTATATTTATTCAATTTGAGGTATTAAGTTGTGTAAAATGTTTCTCAAATTGTAACAGATTGCGAAAATTAAACCGCCCGGTAAGTTTTTACCTACTCAATTTGATATTGCCGCTTTGGTTGCGCGAATCAATATACCTACGTGTGTTGGCTTAGGGTTGGCGGTCGGTGTTTTTTGTTGGCTTGTTTTTATTTTATTTATTGGTGACGAGTAATTTTTTCAAATCTAAGTTAATTATGTTCCTTTTTTAATAATTTTTAAATAGTGCTAAGATGTAAAAAATAATTACTTGTCCTGCATAAAATTGATAGTTTAAAATTATCGAAGTCGGTTAAAAACTATTTAAAATGTATGCAAAAATAAATAACATAAATAAAATTTGATTTTAAGAAAATAAAATGATATATTTACACAATGTTGTTCTCTTAATTTAAGCAGTAAGTCGTGGTAGTTGACAGCCCTAGCTAAGAATGGCCACCATCTTTGCGGTTCGGGCGTCATGTGATTGATCTCAAGTCCCAGTCAGGTTACGTATGTAGCCGTTTTTATTTTATTTTTTTATTAATGTTAATAATACTTTAGTATTGAGATTTATGACGCTTTCGAAACGTCAGGATTTGGCCTATTTATTGTATGAGTAAATATGATTGCTTGGCGATCTATATTTACAAAATTAAAGATTTAGGTAGGCAATGCAAATTGGCAAAAATATGTGCCGCTTACTTTAATTTATAAATTTGATAAACATTTAAAAATAACCCATTTAAACAATTATATTCATCTAAGAGTGAAGAAAATGACCTTTATAGAAGTGGTAATATTTTTGTTCTATGTACTTAGGTTTTAATGTAAAGTGGCCTAAATTATACCTAAAAAAAGTTACGATCTTTTACGCATCCGCGAATTCTGCACCTGGTTTTACATAATATTTTTACTACGTTCTTATATGTAAATTGTTTTCAAATACTGTTAAATATGTTTAATAATAAACCTAGTTTAAGAATAAAATACATAACTATATAATTATTGATCTTATTTTTTTAAAACCCCTATGTTTTACAAAATGTCGCTAAAATGAGTGGTACTCTTAATTTAAACACTTGTAAAATATTATTTTAATCATATTATTAAAATAAATCGATCACACATTATTTCTTATCTCATGGACTACACATAACAGTAAAAACATTTGAAGTACTCCACTCGAGCAAGTCATAAATTAAGTTTTAGTAACAGCGGGCAGAACGCGCAGTAGCCGGCCAAAGTAACTGGCAAAGTAAGGTACCCATTTTTTTTCGCGCAAGCGATCAAGCGGCTAAAGTATCCCGACATATAAAGTACAACCAACATCCTGGCAAAGAAAAAAGTACGCTCACAATCGCAACAACAAACGTAAACCCATCTCTTTCTAACACAACACATTAACATACGTTAAAAAGAGATAGGTGTATTTTCTCGCAGCCGATCTCAAGCTCCGCCTACAGGCCTTAAAGGCAGGCTGGTTGGTCGAGACAATGTGAAAAAAAAAACTGGCTAGTTCGAGCAAGGGACAAAAAGGTTATACGGCCCCATTATTCCGTTGCGGCTGCAAGGAGAGGTATCCTTTGCGCGATTAAAAAGTGAAAATCATAGTGCTTATTGCTATGTCATGGGTGGTTGCAATTTTTTTTTAATCCAGTGACATTTGTCTTTGATATTGAAGTGAAAACTTTTTGGTGTTTTGTGGATTTTTTTGACATTTAACTGTGTGTGCAAAAAGGATTAGTTTTTTCATTGAGGTATGTAGGTGTTTTAATAAATTCTTACGGCTAATTAGAATGTTTGTTATATTAATTGATACCCGACCATGATTAAACCAAAATGGCGGCACCGTTTTACATATTCAGCCGTTGTTATTACAGTTGTATCATTCTGGTTTATAGCTCGATTTTCTATAACAAAATGAGATCGGCTGAAGTTTTTATCCCTGTAAGTGTCTATAAATATCACTACATAACCCCATAGTATAAAACAAAGTCGCTTTCTCTGTCCCTATATCCCTATGTATGCTTAAATCTTTAAAACTACGCAACCGATTTTGATGCGGTTTTTTTAATAGATAGAGCGATTGAAGAGGAAGGTTTATATGTATTACATGCACCCGTGCGAAGCCGGGGCGGGTCGCTAGTAATTCAATAAAGCGCTTAAAATAACTGCGCAAATAACAATTTAAGTTGAGGTATTATTGAAGCTTGAAGCCTATAGTCATCATCTACCATTTTTTGTAATGAATTCCTGTATGAAGATCCTAAATAATGTTGGAAACAGCATGCCGAGCGATAATTCTCTGGTCTCCAAAGAGCTATGGTTCTGCTGGTGTTTTAATCATCGCCGGTACATTATTCCTTGGGCCAGTACTGGCTAGATTTTTACCGATGTTTATAGAATTACTGACTTTCCGAATGCAACGGTTGTAGCTATAGTTAGTACTCTTCATCATCATCATATCAGCCCGGAATCCCCCACTGCTGGGTATAGGCCTCCCCTTTCTTCTGCCACACTTCCCGGTTCTGTGCGTCCCTCATCCAGGTGTTTCCCGCGACTTTGACGATATCGTCGACCTAACGAGCTTTAGGACGGCCCTGGTTTCTTTGGTCAAACCTCGGCCACCACTTGGTCAAAGCCTTGCTCCATCGGCCATCTCCGCGTGTAGCCAGATGTCCTGCCCAGGTCCACTTGAGGCGCACCGCCCGGTCCCCGACGTCGTAGACTTCATACTGGCCCGAAAATATTGTCAGGAGACGTGGAACACAATCCAGAATCCTCAAATCGCTTTGAGCAAGTTTGGTGATCAATGCTAGTTCCTTATCTGCATGAAAATAGGCGTTTCCAAGGCTGGTATAAAAAAACACCCTTTGTCTTACTTCCCTTAAGAAGTTCTGTTCTTAAATATTGGCTTCATCATCATCTACCTGCCTTTTCTCAACTATGTTGGGGTCGGCTTCCAGTGTAACCGGATGCAGCTGAATACCAGTATTTTACATGGAGCGACTGCCTATCTGATCTCCACAACCCAGTTAGTATTGGTAAGGACTAAGTATCAAAGATCTACAAATGACAGCCGGGACCAACGGCTTAAAGTGCTTTCCGAGGCACGGAGGAAACTCGGTATGTATGGGCGGTCAACTATCCACGGACCAACCTAGGCAAGCGTGGCTTAACCTTAAGATCCACGAGCTCCTCAATATTAGCTTAAGGACATTTTAATATTTTAAAGCTCCCAAAACTGTTATCGGCATTCATCGGTGAATATCAGCGTTTTAAAAGCAACTGCTAAGTGCTGCGATTCCCTTTATAACATTTGCATTAAATACTTACCCACAAACATTTTAACTTATTTATATTTTAAACACCGCAGTGAGTCTAAAAATGTAACATAATATATAATCCTAATTCATTTAAAGATCTGTGAAAAACAGATTATTACAATTTCGTTTCCCGTCGGTACGCGTCCCTGCGGCGCATCCAACAAAAGACTTCAACGCGTCCAACTCATTTTTACATTGAACTAGCTTATGCCCTCGGCTTCGCACGCGGGGAGTTCGGTAATGTCCCACGGGATCGTATCACCGGGATAAAAAATATCCTATGTGTTAATCCAGGTTATAAGCTATCTGTGTGCCAAATTTCATCCAAATCCGTTGGGTAATTTTTGCGTGAAAGAGTAACAAACATCCATCCATCCATTATCTTTATAAAAATACTAGCTGTGCCCCGTCCACCATCGTCCACGTGAAATTAGCGGTGTGAGATATACTTTACGACCTATTCTCATACCTACCAAATATACATAAAAAAATTCATAAAAATCAGTCGAGCCGTCTCGGAGGAGTGCGACCACAAACACCGTGACACGAGATTTTTACATAGTTTTTCTACACTCTAGTCAGCTCAGTGTAGTTACTTCGAAAGGTGACTGGTAGAATGAATTGTATATAGCCTAGGTTTTTAAGACTGAATTAGTGATCTATACTATTACTATAAAGAGGAACTGATGGGCGCTACTGAAAGCGCCAAACTAGTAGCTCAGTTTTGGGCTGATACAATTTAGATTGCCATCGATACGCTAAGTTTCTATGATGGGGGTAATCTCTGGAACGCATCATCCAATTCTATAAAATCTTTCACTTGTCGAAAGCTACATTATTCGTGGGTGCTACAGGCTATAAATTATATTTATATCATGTATATTAGCAGAGCTATTAAATTTTTAGCGAACGAAGTCGCGGCTGAAGTGCTAGTAAATTTTATTTTAAAACTAAATAATGTCGGTGTTTCATATCCGACTACTCTGAGAAGAAATATTGAATCAAACTCAAGAGGTTTTAATCTCAAAGTCACTAGCTGTTCCATACGCTGCGCGGCTCCTAAGGGTCGTAGCGTAATGTTATATAGCCTATAACCTTCCTCGATAAATGGACTATCCAACACAAAAATAATTTTTCAATTCGAACCAGCACTTTCTGAGATTAGCGCGTTCGAGCAAACAAACAAACTCTTCAGCTTTATAATATAGATATAGAATGAGGACCATGCAGATTAGTGTTTGAGATGGCCACTGAAGGTACTATCCAACACAGAAAACTTAAGCATAGGTACATACAAAATCTGCGCTGAGTCGTTTAGTTCAAATGAAAAATATCCCAAGAGAATTACGAACTAACCAAAACCTCAGAAAAAACCCAAAAATCGTCCATTTTTATCGCTTCATCAGTACATTGTTATTTTTTCTTATTATTTACGGATTTCATCAATATCTGTTTGCCATCAGTGCCCAGTAGCTGAACTACAATGGCTGCGATCCATCAAATCAGACATATTGTATGTCACAATATTTTTATAGGCGCGGAATTTGGAACGGCGATTCTTGAAATTGATCTTGTCCCGTGGGAGTGAGTTTTCAGAGTAAATTCGATATGTATCTGTCTTTTTAATCCATCGTTTTACCCAGGATCTGGGTTGTGGAGGTCAGATAGGCAGTCGCATATAGCAGTATTCGGTTGGATTGGAACTCGACCCTAACTTGGGAAAATGCAGATGAAGATCGTTTTTTTTTTCATTTACTCTTAAGTTTCTCACAGTTCCATAATTTTAATCTTACTCCAGAGGACCTGAGCTATGTGCAGCCATTCGGCGTGGCTAACTATTCTTTATTTTCATAAAAATCTATCTTTGAAGGAATATTATAAAATTTGAATTTGGGAGGAGCTCGTGGCTAAACAAGAACAGCCGCTCGGGTCGATCTTTAGGTTAAGCCGTGCTTTCCTAGGTTGGTCCGTGAATGGGTGACCACCCATTACATACCGAGTTTCCTCCGTGCCTCGGAAATCACGTTAAGCCGTTGGTCCCGGCAATCATTTGTAGATCTTTGACAGTCGTTAGGTACAGGTAGTCAGTGGCCTGAAAGTCTGACGACCAGTCTTACCAAGGGGTATCGTATTACCTAGCGCTAACTGGGTTGTGGAGGTCAAATAGGCAGTCGCTCCATGTAAAATACTGGTATTCAGCTGCATCCGGTTAGACTGGAAGCCGACCCCAACATAGTTGGGAAAAGGCTAGGCAGATGATGATGCTGATAATGAAATTTGAAAGAGGAATCTCGTCTTCCTTGTTGAGATTGCTTTGTCGAACTGAAAGACTTTTTCGCGAAGCAGAATGCTTGACGTCGATAATCCGGTTTTACATTGCCATAACTACCGTTATTAGCTGCCGGATAAGTTACCAATAACCTATTTTTCTAATTCTCCAAATACTACTTAATATTATTATTATAAATGCGAAAGTTTGTGAGGATGGATGGATGCATGTTTGTTACTCTTTCACGCAAAAACTACTCAACGGATTTGGATGAAATTTGGCACACAGATAGTTTATAACCTGGATAAACACTTTATCCCGGTAGTACGACGACGTGGAACAATTACGGAAGTCCACGCGTTCGAAGCCGCGGGTATAAGCTACTCAGTAAATTTTGGAGTTGTTCTGAATAATTTACCTAGTGCATTGCCATTTAAAGTGAGGTCTCCTACGGCAAGTCAAAAGCGATTACTAAGAACGCAAAAAGGTAACCGGCAAAAGAAAAAAGCAAACACACTTAGGATTCAGATTTTAAATGCAACAAAATTATAAGTTTGGAAAACCACAAAAAACTCACTCCCCACCATTCCCGCCTCCACTCAATTTTCAATACGACCGGTTTTTTTTTTAAATTTTATTTTTTCTAAAACCTCTGTCCCTCGGACCTTTTCAATTTCGGAGCGTGTGGGATGTTCTCATTTCAAAAGTCGTGTCGATGGTTTCTTTTTTTTGTTTCGTATTTCGAATAAGAATTGTGGTCGGTTATTTTGGAGTTCGCTTTTTGGCTGTCCTTTGGGAGTCCAATTTTGATTTCTTTGACGGGATATTTTTGAAAGAATTCAAAGTAGTCAAGAGTAGGATGTTATTAACAAAGAAATTATGGTTTAGATGGTTTTTCTCGGCATTCCACACAGTGTACTCACACTGTTGATATATTCTTTTTTAACCATTCTGTTTTTTTATGAAAAAGCTTGTTATTGGCTGTCAGTTATCTATATTAATACAAGATGTAACAAGACCCTAAACGAAGCCGTCAACCAAGCATTATATATATCAAACTAAGTAACTTTACGTAAAAATTATTGCTGGGAAACGACTTTTTGAGGGTGAAAAATCACTTTATACGGTAGGACTCAATGTAACGGACTCAAAACATTGTGCTGATGGATGCATTGAATAGTAAATGGGTCGTGGAGGTATTTAAAGTAAAAATCTTACATTAAAAATACATACATATTTAAAATAAAATAAAAAATGGGAAAAAGTTATAACTTTGACCCCCAATATCTCCGTAACTAGAAGGTTCCCAGGTATGGTCTAGAACAAAAAAATGATCGCAATGACGGGGAGAACAAGTGCCTTTCGGCTTCGTTAAGGGTCTAGTTACACCCTTTATTATCAAGAGGTACCACCTCTAGGCTCAAGAAATTAGTCGTACCACCAGAAGAAAAGTTTGGATGTAGGGGTCATCTTCGAAACTACTGATCAAATTCCGAAAATAATTTCATTAATTCCAACTCCATCCTGTAGACCATAGCGGGGAGGTACGATTCTTCTTTGTTAGGTGATGTTGTTCAAAGATGCATTTGAACAACAGCCTTGTTGTCAAATAGATAATAGGTACATATGTTTACTAACATAGGCATAAGTTTATCTCTTTTTGTTTTTTTACTAACCCATATGGATGTTGCTTATCCGAATAAAGACTATTTTTTTTTATTAATTGGAAGCAACCTTAAGCGACTGTCAAAAGATAATATAAAAGTATTAACAATGCTCTCATGAGATACTTTCCAACCATAAGACAAGTGAAGCCGCGGGCAAGAACTAGTCTTCTTACTAATATTTTAAATGCGAAAGTTTGTGAGGATGGATGGGTGTGTTACTCTTTCACGCGAAAACTACTGAACGGATTTAGATGCAATTTCGCACATAGGTAGTTTATAACCTGGGTTAACATATAGGATACTTTTTATCCCGGTGGTATGATCCCGTGGGACAGTTACCGAATTTCACGCGAGCGAAGCCGCGGGCAACAGCTAGTACTGAATATTTTTATTCTGTTTCCAAGCCAAAATTATGTAGCCATTTATACATTAGGTACTAATACTCATTACGTTAAAAAAAACACACACACAAATCAACCGGTATGTTGATACCTCCTCGCAGTGGGGTACCGATTTGAATGGGTGTCGAAAAAACCATGACCCCTGCAGCGAGGTTATGTTCACACCCTTCTACGTTGTTGTAGGAAGGCAGGGTTCACTTTTATGTATTTTCAGACAGGCGCAGTTTGGATGTAATTTGGTCCCTCGTAGGTATATCGCTACGACTATGGTCAAAATAATAGATATTAAGTTTGTTGCGGGAAAAACGGCCAGGGGGTCTAAAATGCCCTTTGAGAATCATAAAAGGATAATTCACGTTAAAATTCTTAAAATGGTCTTAAACGCAGTAAATATTATGGATTGCAACTTTGTGACTTTTACGAATTTAAACCTAAATTATATCATATCATATTATAATTCTGCAAAAAATGGCCGACATTTTAGACCCCCATGTTGCAACACTAATATTTTAATTTCATATGACCGCTCTGATTTTCCGTTTTTATAGTTTTTGTATAGAAAACAAGATGGCGCCCCTAGTTCCAATTATTGCTTCGCGCCAAAAGGTCCATGGACATATCTTACTTTCAAGTTTGTTCCGAGATCTGTTTTATTTAAAGATATAAACGAAACAAAGATAATTTTGCATACCTTTCGCTCGTGGCTCCGCCTATTAGTGATTAGGTAAACTTATCGAGATCGAAACGTTTTTTCTCAGGCTCTACAGACAATAGGGAAACCGCCCATGGTAATTCAGTGGTTTTTAATGTATCAGAAAGTACTATCTACCAGTAGCGAAGGGTCAATTCTCGTAATAGGTAAGCCGGAGTACATATCTTTAATGTGATTATATTATTTGTCTATAGAATACTGACTGTGCCATTTTTCAAAGGGAAGCCGGTAGGAATCGAGTTGTATGAAACCTTCGCTACTGCTACCTACGGTTACTAAACTTGGTTACTTACTTCTGTATTGTGGCCTGTCTACAATTACTATCATGTTTTTCCAGGCATTTTATTTTTTATTTTTAGGACTAGTCCGTGTGGTTGTGGCAATTTAATTTGTTTATCCTTATTAACAAAATACTAATTATGTATGTATGAGTGAGTGCTGCTTGTTTAAGTTAAATTCTCTTTTTTATTTTTCATATTATACTCTCCGTATTACCTATATTTATAAATTATTAAGCAAGTATACATATAATATATTTTTAAGTATGGAAGAACGGAGCTTCCTGATACAGGTTTGCTTGTTTAAAAGGAGGCTCCAATCACTGTAGTTAACCATTACTTACTTGTTAAAATAATAAACCATTTTTAATTTTCATTCGACCAATAAACTAAAAGGTATATGTATATTTATTATGTATATTTTTGTTTACCTATCTAAATTCGAACTATGCAATATGTAGAAAGAAAAAAAAGAATTAACATTCATAATTACCCCTCCCCCCCAAACCTCGTATTAACCAAAATAATCAGAAATCTAAAATAACATTAGGAAACATTTAAAATCTTGCCAAAAGATGCGCTCAAGTATAAAAAGCTTATTCACACAAGAAATAAAAAAAACATTTCCCTTTTTTTTGTCTTTTTCTCATTACAATAGTAATGGCAGCTCTTTGATTCACAGAATGAATCATAAAGCTACATTAATATCTTATACCTAGTAATTTATACAAAATACCTACAAGAAACGAGGAAAAACTCGAAATAAAATACCTACACACTAAGGAGCGTCGAATCAGGCGTCCGCAATGGGAATCCACATTAAAGCTCACAAAGATATGTTGCTATCTCTTTCCCACACTCTCAAATTAATTCGAAAATTGAAACAAAAAGTGTTGCGCAAGAAAAGGACGGATGTATGTCAGTTGTTTCGGTTGGAGGAATGTGGAACCGGTTAGGACTACTTGATTCGATTTTTAAATTTAAAGTTTGTTGACTGAGAATAGAAAATGATTGGTCTGGGCAGGTGTGGGTAGAATTAATATTAATAATAGTTAGTTTATTGGGTGACTGCCTCGTCTGCGGTCGCAAGCGCGACTGCTGTGCATGAGGTCCTGGGTTTGATTCCCAGGTCGGGCAAAGTGTTATTGGGTTTTTCCATCAGAAATTTCTCAGTGTCAGCCACGGAGTCTGGATTTGTGCCCGATTGATCGCAATAGGCTCGCCCCTTATTACATGGAACTTAAACATAACTAGCGAAATGTGGGTGTAGTTTTAGATACACCTCTGCCTAACCCTTCGGGGTTACAGGCGTTTTCTGTATGACAATAAACCTCCTAGATTCACACCTTGACATACACTAGGTCTAAAAGCGTCTTCATCACCACCACCACTCTCAAAACATCGTGAGGAAACATGTCCTAGAACCGAAACATTCGAAGACATGTGACATCTACCAACCCGCACTGGGCCCGCGTGGTGGATTATAGCCCATTCCCTCTCATAGAGAGGAGGCCGTGTGTCACAGCAGTGAGAACTGCTAACATTATAGGCCGATTATTTTCAAAACTTTCATTAAGATATGTGATAAAAACAGTTTTATTGTTCTTAATATTTAATTAATGAGAAAATCTGTTAACAGAGAGATTGAGATCTTTGTGAGACATTCGAAAGTTTTTCTCTTGAGAATGTTTCTTTGGTAGCCCTTGCGACATGATTATTTATGACTAGGTTATGGAGTTCCGTAATTGTCCCACAAGATCGTTCAACCGGGATAGAAAGTATCCTATGTGTTAATCCAAGTTATAAACTACCTGTGTGCCAAATTTCATATAAATCCAGTCAGTAGTTTTTGCGTGAAAGAGTAACAAACATCCATCCATCCATCCTCACAAACTTTCGCATTATTTTATAATATTAATAAATTAGGATTTAAACTACAAATATCGCTTTCCTTGACTTGCGTAAAATTGAGCGTCATTTTAGGCACCCTAATACCCCGATAGCATAACTTAAATCAAACGATTTCTAAATCGAAAAAACATAGCATTTTGGTTAAAATTTTCACGACAAGCAGAATGAGTACCACCCCTAGATAAGAATAAGATTTACAACTATGTTAATATTATATGTTTACATATACGTAACGAGTATTTACTTCTTTTTTTTTAAATGGCGTCGTTCTCGTCCCGGGTTCGTTCAAGTACCTCAGTTCTTGGCACTCGTTCAGCCTGTCCATCTCCATTCCACTTACAAGCTTCAGGAAATCTACCAAATCATTGAAATTGACATCAATTTGTGTTCAGCCAATAGCAAGTTGCCTCATCTGTATCAATTTGAAACAATTGAAAGCAATAGACTTCTATTTAGAGGCCGCCATCTTGAATTTGTAGTGTCAAATAGGGAAACGATAAGATGCTGCATTTTGTCGGTGAATTTTATTGGGATGAGTGGTAAAATGCTGCTGTTACACGCTTGTAATCTGCGAAGGGTTAGGCAGAAGTGTAGTTCTTACACCCTTAATTCGTCAGTTACATACATACAGACTATATTACCAAGAGAGACATTGTCAGAATGTTTTCTTTACTTTGAATGAATGGTATATAGTAGATAGCTGTCACCTCGTGGCTATTTTATAACAGCCGCTCAGGTCGATCTTTACGTTAAGCCGCGCTTGCTTAGGTTGCTCCGTGGACGAGTGACCACCCATTACATACCGAGTTTCCTCCGTGCCTCGGAAAGCTAAGCCGTTGGTCCCGGCTGTCATTTGTAGATCTTTGACAGTCGTTACAGGTAGTCAGTGGCCCGAAAGTCTGACAAACAGTCCTACCAAAGCGTATCGTATTACCCAGTACCAACTGGGTTGAGGATGTCAGATAGGCAGTCGCTGCATACAAAATACTGGTATTCAGCTGCATCCAGTTAGACTGGAAGCCGACCCTAACATAGTTAATAAAAGGCTATACTTATAGTAGATCTAATCTTTACATAGTATAAAACAAAGTAGCTCCTGCTGTGTGTACGCTTAGATCTTTTAAACTACGCAACGGATTTTAATCCAGTTTCCAGCAATAGATAGAGTGATTCAAGAGGAAGGTTTTATATGTATACCTACACATTGCACCCGTGCGAAGTCAGGTCGCTAGTTAAAAATAAACCAATCCTAATTTATAGGAAGAGCTTTAAATAGCCGTAAGTAACAACTAAAGTTCAGAAATAAACCATTGCATAACGTTGGCAACAAAAAGCGTATTGTTGTAACCTTGGCAATGACTTGTCGCGTCGCTTGCGCCGAAAGTGAATTGATCTATAGATCTATGATCCATGGATCATTGGCGTGTCCGTCGATCGCATTGTTGATTATTTCGGCATCAAATATTTTGATCGCGAATTTGTTATTGTAATGTTTTAGGTGATTTTATTTGCGGAAATAGCGTAGAGTATTTGCTTTTTTTGGTCTCATTTCAATGTTATTCATGTAATCGAAAATAGAGTACCAAGTACGTTGGGGTCGGCTTCCAGTCTAACCGGATGTAGCTGAGTACCTGCGTTTTACATGGAGTTACTGCCTATCTGACTTTCACAACACATTTACTGCATCTAAGATGTTTATAATAAAAAACTGTTTATTCTCAGACAACTACATAGTCTAGGTATAGAATAGGTTAGTAACAGAAATCTTATAAACTATTCTTATTCTTTATTGCACACACAATTAAAAGATATACACACATCATTACAATATATAGCTTATGTACAACGGCTTAACCCAAAATTGGGTTTTCTTTTGGGTTTATTGGGTTTGCTTAAACTATGTTAGTACAATAAAAATGGGTATAAAGTTGGAAATAACGTGATTCTTCATTAACCTGTACCGGACACATGCAGGTTAGTGAAGCGATGCATGACCGCCGAGTCCAATCAGGGGGTCTAAAATGGCCGCTTTTACAGAATCATAATAGGATAATAATATGAATTGCGTTTAAATTCTTAAAATGGTCATAGACGTACCTACTATTATGAATTGTCACCTTACCTTGTGACCATTTTACGAATTTAAACGTACCTACTTAATACTCCCTGTCCGCTATCATTTTCAGAATGCCGCAATATATGCATTTAATTGTTTTACTGTTCTCCTACGTTGATTTCAGCTTGCTCAAGGCGGATTGGCTATTTCAAACTTAAATTAAATTTAAGCCAATTTTACTTACAATTTTTCCCTACACTGATGTCATTGACGCCCTAGATGGACTCAGAAATTCAAATTCATTTTTTGTTTGTCACAGGAGAAAAATCAGTTATTGTGATTATTATAAAGGATTGCTGTACAATCGACCGTGTGTTACATACGTATAAGGTCTACAATATTTAATGCTGGTTCAATATCGATTTAACACTAGCTGTTGCCCGTGATATTTTGAAACGAATTTTGTTACCAATTTCAAGGGTTTTAATTTTTTGACACGGAACCCTAATTCTTATGCTAAAATAGCTTTAGTTACTCCTTATGGCATCAGCTATCTGCCAATTAAAATCGGTCCAGCCGTTTCAGAGATTAGCCGAAACAAACAGACAAACTGACAGTCCGACAAAAATTATTTATTATTTATATTTGTATAGATGATGAAAATCATTATTCGCCTAAGTCAGCGTCCATCATACATTAATGTAGTTGTTCATGCACAAAGTAAGATTTAAACAAATTAAATATTATTTGTACACCTATTATTTAATTTGTTTAAATCTGACTTTCATACAAATTAAATTATTAATTAATTTCATTCAAATTAAATTATTCATTGATTTCATTCAAATTAAATTACTCAGTTTTCTGAAAGTGATAAATTCACATTGAGTAAGTAATGTTCCTGATTTTAACCACACCTTATGCGTAACAGACTGAGCATTGAAAATGATATTATTATTAACTTAAAAATATAATTGATATAAAAAGCTAAAATAGTTTCTATTAATACCTAACTCTTGCACACCCATCCTACCAATATAATAGTAACAACCATTCTAAACCCCGCCATGATTGGTGGACCATGAAGGCCAACAAGATGGCGGACCAAAATGGCGCGAAACAATTAAACATGTGTTTTTTTACGGACCGGACAGAATTCGGTACGGTACCGGTCGATTATACATAGGTAGGGAGTTTTTTTTATAGTTAAGGCGTGTTTTCTATTAGATTTACCTGTTTACGTAGTTAGTTAGTAGATTATACGATAGTTGGATTTTGTCTGTACATTTGACTCAACCCACAAGTGCGCACAATCTTTATTACTCTTTTGCTTTTATACCAATCCATTTGAGGTCGGCGCAGTATTTCTTCTTCTTCCATATACTGAGGGTCTAAAATAGCCCCGCGAGGCGGCGAGCCTCCTTGCCGGATTGCCGCCATGGGATCTGGAGGCCATAGTCCTCGCGCGCCTGCACGAGTGGCGCGCGGAGGTACAGAGCCGGGGGGTAACTCCGCTGCCGCGGCATATTGTCGCGCGGCGGACAGACCTCCGCCGTGATCTCATGGCGACATGGAGGGAGCGACTATCGCAACCCCGTGCAGGGCACGCCACGATAGTGGCGATAAGCCACTCAAGCCACTCCTCAAAGAGGTCCCCTCTTTGAGGAGTGGCTTGAGAGGCGCCACGGCGCCCTCACCTTCCGCCTGACGCAGGTCCTCACCGGACATGGATGTTTCGGGAGGTACCTGCACCGAATCGGGCGGGAGGAAACGCCCGGGTGCTACTATTGTGAGGATCGACCGGAGGACACGGTGGAGCACACCGTCGAGGTCTGCTCCGCTTGGGAGGAGCACCGCCGTGTCCTCGTAGCGGCGATTGGCGGCGGCGACCTCTCGCGTCCGGCCCTGGTTCAAGCCATGGTCCGGGGCGAGAGGGAATGGGAAGCCGTCGCCTCCTTCTGCGAAGCAGTCATGCTAGCGAAGGAGGCGGCGGAACGTGAGAAGGAGAGAACCTCCTCACGTCCCAGCCGCCGCGGGAGAAGCACCGGGCGTCGGGGGCCACGCCGTGATGGCTCTCGGCCACCGTAGGCGCGGGCCTGTGGACGGTGAGTAATGGGCTAGCTCGCCGTCCGTCCGTCGTATGACGACGGGCACGCCGTGTCGACGGCGCGTTCGTGTTCCTCGCGCGCCTCAAAGAGTTGTCAGCAAACGGGAGGGGCCCGCAAGGGCCGGTGCCTGCCAGGGCTGCGGGACTGTTCGAAAGAGATACCGCGGCCCTGGAACATAAAGGGCCAATGAAGGAACATGGGTGGTTTTTAGTCAGTAAGAGTCTGACACTCCCTTCCGCTTCGCCCAGAGCGGGAGGAGTCATTTGATGATTTCCCACCCTCCAAAAAAAAAAAAGGGTCTAAAATAGCCGCTTTAGCAGAATCATAATCTATATATATAAAAATGAATGCCTATTTTCCTTGGTCACGGCATCACGCGTGAACGGCTGGTTTTTGAGAGCAGTATTAATTAAATAAATTAGGTACATAAAGTAATGCGCCTGCCTGGGTTCGAACCCACGACTTACTGTTTGTAAGTCGGGGCCGCCACCACTGGGCCACCGCTGCTCTCTTATTTACAATAAGGAATGTTAAAAATATAAAAAAAAAATACTTAAAAAAACTAGAAAAAGTCATCTTTCGTGCATCACTCACAGAACCAACGCAAGAAAAAATCATGAATTTAAGCCATACTTATTTCGATGAATGAAAAAACACATAATTTTGTCTCAACGGTTGGCAGTTCATTTTCAAGTCGCTTCGTATTGCAGGTGTCTAATGGTGACCGACGGTAACCACGGTAACCAATGCAATGCATAGACCGTGTCTATGAATTGACTTTTACAACGCCAGTATTTTTGTTTCTGACATATTTTCTCCATAAACATTCTTACGTTTGTATTTAGTACAAAATCGGCGTCATAAAGAAAAGTAGAAAAACTTAAACAATACAAAGTAAAGAAATCGAGCCAGATTTCCTTGTAATCTCCTTAAAAAACACCAGAAGCATTCAAAATGCCTTTAAAATAATCAAATTATTAAACTTAACGCTTCCGAAAACTAATCCCTTATAATCTTGCACGCAAGTAACCCGTTGAACGCGACACGAAAAAAAAATACGTCGCCACTGACTTTGGGTCTTACAGACCCCACAATTGAAGGATTACGATAAGTCGTTATTGTGTGTGACAATAGCTACTGTGGTTCACCGTTACTTAGTTTAAAGGGTTTTGACTACATGTGTCAAACTAATTTTGGGTTAATTTTTGTCGTTGTAAGTTTTTTTTTTTGGTTGATAAGGAAGTGACAGGTTTTTAGATAAACTATTTAATGTAACAAGAACGTTGCTTTTTTTGCAAATTATTAGAATAAATTTGTGCTTTTCTAGATTTCTTGATGTGGTTAACATTGCGGGATTTAAAGGTATTCCTGACACCTTTTAATCTTGAACTCTCATTCAGAGACCAGTCTTCTTTCCCTTCAAATTAGCATTTAAAGTCCTGTTTCTTAAAAAAAACCTTGGAAAATTTAACTACTTGATTATATAAAATCATTGTGAGGAAGTTCCTGGCTGTGGAGCCCTAACCACCAGAAGCTTGGACCCTGCTCCGGACACTGGCGGACCTTTTATATTTTTAATGTTTTTTTAAGGAAAAATTTAATAAGGTAACTAATGTGTAGAAAAGATAAATAAAGAAAAAAAAGACACTTTTTGTGTATTATTTTGCACGAATATATATTATGGCATTCCACACCTTACCTTAAAACAAATAACCATCAGCCGCAGTCCCTTTACTGTTTTTCCAAGAACAAAAAAAATCTTAAGTCACCATGCGTCAATTATGATTTATTCTCTTACCCCTCAGCTACTGTCCATGCATAATTATATTATGCGGCGCGGTCTTTTAGACCCTTTCATAGCCAAACAAGATTATCGGTCAGCATTCAAAGGGTTGCTTTTTGTGGTCAGCCACTATAGAAAACGCAGTAATGATTTATAGTTTTTAAAAATTGTAAATTATTTTTAAAGATGGCGGTATTGCTACTTGCAATTTTTTTTCAGTCTATGGTCTCTTGGGGTTGAAAGAATCTTTTTGAACTTACTTTTGGTCGGAACCGGTGTGCAGTAGGCGACTTTCTTTGTAGTGTTGAAATGTATGGAATTGGCATACTGTTTCAATAAAAGGGTTGTCTTTAGTGATGGAGAAATAAAAGGAATATACTGATTATGCGGGTTCCTTGTGTTTGGAGACGGCTGGGATGGTTTTAGTGCATATTTTGTGCGAAAATTCGTTTCAATTATCAACGGCAAAGCAAATGTTGAAGCCACAGCAGCTTTTAACTTTTTATTTGGGACAAAAATTATATCCCAAGAAACTCCTCAAACGGCATAAATTATGTATCCCGTGCATTGAATGTTATTGAAAAAAATCTTTTTTATTTAAACAGTCGCCATCAAAATGAGTGCATTTTGGACGCTACAAAACAACCATTAATAGCATCTTTGCAAAATTGCATCGTTGATAAAAGAAATGTCACACGATGTCACTTATGCCATGTGATTCCGTTCGTGTAGATGTCGAAAAACATAACTCGTATGAATGTCACTACTATACTCCATCGGTTTAGGTAGTTAACTAAAGGTAAACAATCTTGATATGTCTTTTTATGTAAAATAAATCGTATAAAAGACATACAAAGATTATTTAAATGAAGTTAATTACCTAACATCTATTTAAGTAAATACCTAATTGTAAACATTTTTAGATACAATTTTTAGTCATTTTTTTAGATAAAAGACATGCTAAGATTGTTTATATTTAGTTAACTACCTAAACCGATGGAGTATAGATAGTACTAAATCTATCTCTAACTCTCTCCTCTCTCTTCCAGGTGAATACGTCATCCAAGGAGACTTGCCCCGAGAGCTGGTCAGCAGCGAGGAGTCGAGGTTCGATCTCTTGGAGGAGGCGCTGGGACTGGTGGAACTCGGTGACGAGGCTGAGACGAAGAATGAACCGCCTGAGGTAAGGAGTTACAAAAATATTACAAAAAAAAAGGGTTTTAAATTGGCCCCAAACTATCATTTACCTGCAATGAAGAAGAATCAAAGACCAAGATAGGATACATTTGTCACTTCAGAGCACTCGCTCGTAATTTCTTTCTTTATCATTTGGTTAGTGTCTAACCTGGTGTCAGAATTTTTATGCCGCCCATGGGCCTCTGACTTGGCTTAACATGCCGTCAAGAAATATCTCGCTCACGCTCTTAACTGATAGTCAAAAGAAAGAAATAGTCACCGATGATGCCCTTCTTCTAACCAACTCCTCATCTTGCAGGCGATAGAAGGCAGCAGCAGCGGCAGTCCCAGCAGCGCCGAGATGCTGCACCCCGCTATGCGGCACGTGCCGCATCATCTGGCGCACTATCATAACCAGGTTAGTTAACCACACCATATTACAGTACCCTGTTGAACAGGAATTCAATTCAGATTGTCATCGAATCGCTTAGAAGAAGACAGGGAATTTTCTTGGCCGATTACGTCTCAATATTAATATTTGTCGCATTTAGCTCGATGCGGTGACGAGTCGTATCGTCCAAGGCGAATGATGTCTTGCATGGACACGAAGCTGAACACTTCCGCGTCGATAATTTAGTGACGTCACTGCCCAATAGAACCAATTAGAAAAATAGCTTTTCTTATAGGTACTGTGTGTATAATGAGCTGGTATCCGCAACTCTACGTCCAAACACGTGTCATGTGTACAGCTCATTGTTAAAACGCTTGTTGATTCAGAAACATATTTAAGATACTTACGTGGGGAAAGTCATAACGAATGCCACCAAATAAAATAACAAGTTGTTACCTATTCTGCGCAGTAATGATATTATTTTGTTTAAATAAGTATCCTATTTCATGGTTCGCGTGTTCATCCAAATCTATTCGCCAGTTTAGACCCGAAAAGGTAACAGACAGTAACTTTCGCATTTATAATATTAATATGAATTTGCCAGATACCAACAGATACTGTTTGAAAACTCTTCATCAGATTATGTTAACTTTTCAATACAGTTGGACAAAATAATTTGACACTTACGAAAGTTACAATGCAATATTTTTATTGATACATCTATCACCCATATCCAAAGATGGTAACAAATAATTTCGTACAGTAACAAAATAATGAATATATACAAAACAAATATATAATTTTCAGTGTATATGGTGTCGATCTCGTTTCTCTCATTAACACACGGATATGTTTCTCTCTAATTATTTTAAAGCTTTTGACAGTCACCGCAATTTGATCTAGTCCTCTTCATGAATATTTTGGTACGTCATACTATATTTCGTTTTCATCTGACAGAGTAGAATATGCAATAATTAAAGCCCTAAATAACGAATAATAAATAACAGGCTTTGTCCGCGATTTTGTTTTGTTTCAGTAAATTCGTCAATACTTACCTCATACTTTCCTTTGCCTCAAAATATAAAAAAAACTCCTACAAGTCGGTGCCCACAAAATCAAAGGAGGCATGTAACCTGTAAGTTTTTACTCCTAAATAGTGATGATAAATGATTCCATGTCACCGGTCATTTGTACCACACACGGTGCTGCAGGGTTGAGAGTGTGGTGCAAGTTAGAAACTTACAAGTTGTGTAGCCAGTGGGGTTTTCGATTGTCACAAATTAAGAAAACGAAATAAAGAAAATACATTTATTTAAATGCACACAATATAAAACAAAACACTTCAATCTAAACTACAAAATAATATTGTTGCATCACGACTGCGCCAACGAACTTCCACAGAAACTCACCCCCTATGTAACCCCTTAAAGAGATTTTTTCCTTAGTAAATTCTTGTGTAAAATTCATACTTCTAAGAGTCTAGACCCTGCGGTTTATTCTGTGCATTGTCGGTCAGTGAGTGAATAAACTTAAGTTTTTTGTTAAATAAATTACTTGTTTATAATATTGTGTATTGACATTATTTCTGATTTCATTATTTTTCTTCTTTCGTATAATCACTTACGATATCAGAACAATTCATGACGTGGTAAATAGTATTTGCCAAACAGCACACCGTATGTCAAAGGACGTATCGTGTTACTCAATTACTGGGCTTCGGAGGTCAAATACGCAGTTGGTCCATGAAAAATACCGATTCCGATGAGACTGGAAGTACTGGATTGACTTGGAAGTTTCCCAACATAGTTGGGAAATGGCTAGACAAATGATGGGTTCCTAGAATTTAGCTTGTAGCTTGTGACTTAGACCACACCACACAATTGTTATTCGTTTTAAACCAGACAGTTTTGAGTCAAATAAACATTAATCATTTAACGACAAAAAATTCTAACATACCGACAAATTGTTTGGTAGTTTTAGAAGATTCGATTTAATTGTTTTTGACTTCTGTTTAATAATATGTTTTTAAAATATTGATTGAGGTTTACGATAGCCGACGAAAGAGTATAATATGTACATAGATAATTTTCGCGGAGAAAGTTGGTGTGACTTTCCTAAATTGGACTAAGGTTTATAAAAGGCATTATCAGCCTATAATGTTCCTACTGCTGAGACACACGCCTCTTCACTATGAGGACGGAGTGGGTGGGTTGGTAGACGTCACATGTCTTCGAAACATTCGTTATATTGTAATTTTTAGTTGTATGTTAAATAATATTAAATTCAACTTAAAAAATCTTCAAGATTAACAAAACCAATCTTACATCAGCGTACAATATAAAAATACACACGACTTCTCAAATATTTCGAATCAAAATCACGATCGCAACTCATGCGTTCAAACGATTATAATCTCGATTCAAATCTATATCGATTTACGTGTAGTATCGATATCTGACAACGATTAATCAAATGACATGGATCGGTATTTTTGGGATAAATATTTTAGATGCCTCGTTGGTCTAGTGGTCAAGCGTGACTGCCGAGCATGAGGTCCTGGGTTCGATTCCCAGGTTGGGCAAAGTGTTATTGGGTTTTTCAATCAGGAATTTATCAGTAACAGCCACGGAGTCTGGATTTGTGCCCGGTTGATGGCAATAGGCGGGTGAAACTTGAAAATCCGTCCGTCCAGGTGAAGCTGGTGCAGTACGGCTAGTAACATATAAGTATTTTTTTTGCAGTTCTAAAGCGTGTAAAAGTACCCCTAACGAAGACGAAAGGCACTTGTTCTCTCCGTCAATGCGATCATTTTTTTGTTCTAGACCATACCTGGGAACCTTCTAGTTATGGAGATATTGGGGGTCAAAGTTCCAACTTTTACACAAGTTTTTTTTTAAACATGTTTTTAATGTTATAACTTTACTTTAAATACCTCCATGAACCCTGTACTATTCAATGCATCCATCAGCACAATGTTTTGAGTACGTTACATTGAGTCCTACCGTAAAATCTGATTTTCCACTCCAAAATTAAAGTCGTTTCCCAGCAATAATTTTCGCGTAGAGTTACTTAGTTTGATGTACAGAATGCTTGGTTGGCGGCTTTGTGAAGGGTCCGTTTCCACCCTGTATATCTGAAGCCTGAACAAAATAGTGATGTCCAATATCCATTTAAAAGTCCACCGATATAATTTCACGACGGGGGCCTCGAATTAAATTGCAATACATTGACGTTAACACAATCAATAATGACTTAGCAAGTCGGCTACATTAAAGGACTGTGCCGCTTCTTTCATATGTCTGTTCGTCTGTCCCTTACTCAGCATAATAGTGAAACCTCACAGTATTATTTTGCAAGGGAATATAAAATGATATGGATAATCTTAATTGCGAAGTTTCCAAAGGATATAATCTTGGATCTGTTTGTATTTGAAAGCTTTTTCCTGGTATAATAAGTGCCTGGTCCTGGGTTCGGTTAAACTGTTAGTGGGTTTTTGTATTAAATTCTCAGTAGCAGCCAGGGAATTTGGATTTGTGGCCGGTTGTTAGCAATAGGCTCGCCCCCTATTATATGGGAGTTAAACATAACTGGCGAAATTTGGCTGTACTGTTGGATACTACTTAGCCTCGTCCACGTTCATTTAGTCATACGCACACGGCATTTACGAGTAGTACGCACCAGGCCTTTTTAGGGTTCCGTACCCAAAGGGTAAAACGGGACCCTATTACTAAGACTTCGCTGTCTGTCTGTCTGTCTGTCTCCAGGCTGTATCTCATAAACCGTGATAGCTAGAAAGCTGAAATTTTCACAAATAATGTATTACTATTGCCGCTATAACAACAAATACTAAAAATTAAAAAAAAAAATTACAACAGATATGATTTTTTTGCCGTTTTTATAGATAATGGTACGGAACCCTTCGTGCGCGAGTCCGACTCGCACTTGGCCGGTTTTTTTATTTATTTAATTATTTTAGTACATGGAGGACTGGAGGATACAGCTAATAAAAACAAACAAAAAGGGTACCATAGTCACCAGAAAGCCAATTACAAATCCTCACGTATAGACTTATAGTAAAAAATGAAGATCATTATCATTTTTAAACATAAAATATAAGCCTTTATTACTAACTCTTTTAAAATGTTTAGAGTATTTACAATAAGTAGAAATATTTATCTTAGACGATTGGTTTTGATCAACAACTTGTCCTTTGACGAACGCCTCCTCTAAAGTTTTCCATTTCTACCTGTCTCTCGCTGTTCTCATCCACTCTGGACCAGCCACTTTTTTTTGAGGTCATCTACCCATCCTTTCGTTTGATTTTTAATCATTATTTTCTTCCAGAGACTGATTATCTCACGTCACTAGCTCTAATATCTTCGCAGTTTAATTTTTAAACATTATTTTCTTCCAAATACCAATTATCTGACGTCAGTAGCTCGAATGTCTTCGCAGACTGGATATAAGAAAGGTACGAAGACCATACAATGCATGTCTCAAGTGCTGAGCCTAAATAAACAGGGATGGGCAGTACGGTATCAGAAGTGGGCTTTTTGTGTTACATATTTTTGTAGTAGTGATGGGACGTTGTCGATATTTTTTTTTTTGGTGTTATCAAACAAAGAAACTTAAAAATAAAATGATACAATTTGAAATTGTCCGTTATGAATCTATACAAATAAATAAAAGTTTAGTTTAGTTTAGTCTGTTTGTAATTTCAAAATAAAAGCTATTTTAATGAATGCATTTGAATGTATATACGGTACTTATAACTAAAAAATAATAATTTTTATTTCTGTCTGTCTGTTTGTTCCGAGTTTCCGACTAATCTCCGAAACAGCTTGATCGATTTTGACTTTTACTGGCAGATCGCTGATGTTATAAGGAGGCTGATAACTTAGGCTACTTAATCCATTATCTACATTTCGTTTTTCCCAAGTTCTCAACAAATATCGATAAATTCTTAACATCACTAGAAGTACAAGAAAAAACGAAAATGCCTCAAATCCAGCTACTGTATTCTATGTCACACAATTTAATATTTACATATAGTTAACATTCTTTGCTTAAACCAATAAGGTTGGCAGGTCTCAAATATTTTTAATTTTTAAAGAAAAAAAAATGGGTCGACAATTATGGTGATTTTGATTTGCAAGAGATTAACTGCTCCTGCTTAAGCTTTTGACAAAACGAGGCGTGATGTTATGTTAAGAATAATACAAAATCTCTATCAGAATATTAGTTAAAAACTGCACAAACACCATCATCTGCCTAGCCTTTTCCCAACTATGTTGGGGTCGGCTTCCAGTCTAACTGGATGCAGCTGAATACCAGTACTTTACATGGAACGACTGCCTGTTTGACCTCCACAACCCAGTTAGTTCTGGGTAATACGATACCCCTTGGTAAAACTGGTTGTCAGACTTTCGGGCCGGGGCCACTGACGACCTGTAACGACTGTCAAAGATCTACAAATGACAGCCGGGAGCTATTACGGCTCCTCACGATAACTGCACAAACACCATTTAAAAAATCTTCATACGGTGACTTCGTCTAAAATTTAAGCGAAACTCAAGTGAGACAAATCTTAAGATCTAAATTACATTTAAATTAGAAAGTTTTATAATTACATGCTACAAAAACTGCATGAAGTCGATGCACTTAGACTAGAAACGATAGATGATCGCTTTTTAAAGATAATTCGTCTATGTCGGGCTAGAAATTCGATATCGGTATAACCCGAAACTGTAAAACAGTAATGACTTTTTATCGGTAAAATTTATTTCAGTATAATTTTATTTTATGCCATAGTCGCTAGATCTAAAATTACCTGGGCGACCGAGTTCTGGTCGGTTGAAAATTTGAGAAAATAAATTTTCCCAGTTATGAGACCTAGCTAGAACGATTTTTCGCCCCTGTAAACCCCTATATTGCAACTTTCATCGAAATCGTTAGAGCCGTTTTCGAGAACGTGATTACAAATATATATATATTTAAATATACAAATATTTGTCATTTAATAGTATAGTAAGATACCGCTCTCAGGCTCGGTGGAGTGACGATCTCCGCGGGGTGGCTGGTAGCAACTGGATGAGAGTTGCTGAGAATCGAGTTGAGTGGCGTGCGATTGAGGAGGCCTATGTCCAGCCGTGGACTGCTATAGGCTGATGATGATGATGATGAAGATACTGGTAATCAGCTGCATCCAGTCAGAATGGTAGCCGACCTCAACTATACCAACATAGTTAGATAAAGGCTGGGCAGAGACCCATCTATGAGCATATGTAGTTTAAGTCGATTTTATGCATTGTGCTGTCGTGATAAATTTATTATTATTTTTTGCAAGTGAAAAGCGTCCTTCTAATTAAACATCAGGTTACATAACCATTAAATTATCGCCTAAAAACTACGAATATGCCAGACGGTTTTAAGAAAAAACACCAAGAAGTCTAGTTCTTATCCAACTTTCATTTTGAAAATAAATCAGTTAATTTAACTTTCTAGATTAACTACTTGACACTAACAGAGTTATATGCACTTTAATCGTATGTTTTTTACTGTCAAACAAGTTCATAAATCCGAAAGTCTGAGAACCAGTCTTACCAAGAGCGATACCTCTTGGTAAGACTTAGCCACTCACTGGTTTGATAGACATCAGATAGGCAGTCGCTCCATGTTAATTACTGGTATTTATTTAGTCTATACAGATTGCTCAGCAATCTAGCTAGGAGAGCAGCGATATACTCAGAAATTAGTTGTACCTACCACATGTAATTATGAATGCATACTTTGTAAGCCTCATGTACTACAAAACGTTTATGTACCTAAATAAATAATAATAATTATTATTAAAACCCTCTCGATACGTTAAATATAAAAGATTTGCGTCACAATTACAAACAGATAAAGATGGAAACGA
This sequence comes from Eurois occulta, assembly GCA_950022335.1. Classification (NCBI taxonomy): domain Eukaryota; kingdom Metazoa; phylum Arthropoda; class Insecta; order Lepidoptera; family Noctuidae; genus Eurois; species Eurois occulta. The sequence continues at coordinate 4,995,870 of OX465504.1, read as the reverse complement.
CGAAATTTAGCTGGTTCTCGTTTTCTTAGTCAAGCAAAAATTACAATCTATAATATAAAAATGAATCGCAAAATGTGTTGGTAAGCGCATAACTCAACAACGCCTGGACCAATTTGGCTAATTCTTTTTTTTAAATTTTCGTTGAAGTTCAAAGATGGTTTTTACGGCGAGAAAAATTTAAAAAATTGCCTGGATAAGTCTAAAAACAACACTAGGATACTTTTTTTTGGTAGGATTAGGGTAGGAGTAGGGTAGGAGTAGTGTAGGGTAGGGTAGGAGTAGGATAAGAGTAGTGTAGGAGTAGGTTAGGAGTAGGGTAGGGTAAGGGGTAGGACACCACGCGAACGAAGTAGCGCTGGACAGCTAGTTTTGAAATAAAAATAAACTAAAAAACTCACTCGCCAAATGCAAGGATTTGAACCATCATTGCAAGAAAAGTAAAATGACCAATGACAAGCAGGAAATTCATACTATATTTTAATCACAAATCTATTGAAAATAATAATCTTTCTGTTACAAATACAATGTTAATTTTTAATACTTTCATGCGAATCATTTTCAAGTACGGTCATCGATGCGTGTTTTGGAGTATCAGAATGACATTTTAAATCGATAATATCTAAAAACTGTAAAGAAAGCGGAAGATTTTGTTCAGGCACAACACTTATATGGTTAGGGTTGTCAATGTAAAAAATTGCTCAAAGGTGCTAAAGAGATACTTTCTAGTAAGTGGTATAATCTAGGAAGTGTCTTTTTGGTACCTATGCTTTTTATGTATATAAAAAGCATAGGTACCAAAAAGTTTATTAAAAGTTTATTATTTCGTATACCTTTATAATGATTAATATTGTGATGAACACTGTTAAACCCACGATGGTTTGTGTGGTATGTTTTGCGTTTTGTAATAGTGTAACAGTGTGTAAAGATAAATAAAAAAAAATAGGGTCATATTGTTTTTTATTTTTATTATTGCGATTTAGTTTAGTTACTTTTACGATTGTTTGGCAGTTTGAGTACTATAAGCAGCCTATTCAAATGTCTTTTTTTTTGGTATTGTTTGTCGGGTCGTTGAGTTCCTTGGGTTACGAGTCGAGCTACACAATGACTGACAAATGTGTGCACTGACTGGACAGGTCCACTCAAATCTGTATGGTTATTTCTACAAAAGACCAACTCAGACATTGATCTGCATGGTCCAAATATGCCTTAATCAATATCTGACAGTGACCTCGTGAGTTTGTTTCGGATGTTTCTTCTCAGAGTAGCCAGGTACGAAACACCGGCCCCATCTAGTTTTAAAATATAACATGAAGAGACGTGTAAAAGTGTTTTGTAGAATCAGAATCAGAACAATTTTATTAGGCAGTCGCTCCATGTAAATTACTGGTATTCAGCTGCATCCGGTTAGTCTAGAAGCCGATCTCAACGTAGTTGGGAAATGGCTAGGCAGATGATGGTGTTTGTGCAGTTGTTAACTAATATTCTGATAGAGATTTTGTATTATTAACATAGCAAAAAGCCTCGTTTTGTCAAAGGCTTAAGCAGGAGCAGTAAATCTCTTGCAAATCAATATCACCAATTAAAAATATTTGAGACCTATCAACCTTATTGGTTTAATTCAACATTATTAATTAGAAAATTCTCAGTATCTCACCGAAGTCTGAATTTAGGTATGCCCGTTTGATGGCAACATAAGGGTAAGCTATATGTATTTGCTTACCTCTCTGCATGAACAGGCGTGATGTTATTTTAAACAGCGGCCGCCAGACATGTCCAATTAGTGATTAATTTGGTATCTACTGTATTTCCCAAGTTTTTACCGACATTTTTTTGTGAAATGTCAGTAACTTCTTTGCTACGCAGGTAAAGATGTTACTGAACAATTATTTTGGTATCAGTGCCAAAGTTAGTTAATTTGATTCAGTTCTTTTGTTATATGTTTAACAAACAAATGAGACGTATAGGTACTACTAGGTCCTTCTGCTCTCAGCCATAATCGTAGAACAGTGACGGATCTGCCATTAACTTGAATAAAGCATGTGATTTTTCAAGAAAACCGTATTATTATTAGTTGTTTATGAATTCCATCTTAAGTAAACTCTATAGATCAGATGTACGTAAATTTTCAATATTATACAACAAACAAACAACAAGAAACAAAAAACAAAACACAAATGCGGACAAATTTGACTGCCCTATTCTAAGTCATCACATTATGGTGCTGACTAAGGGCTGCGGGACTGTTCGAAAGAGATACCGCGGCCCTGGAACATAAAGGGCATAAGAAGGAACATGGATGATTTTTAGTCAGTAAAAGTCTGACACTCCCTTCCGCTCCGCCCAGAGCGGGAGGAGTCATTTGATGATTTCCCATCTGAAAAAAAAAGGGTGCTGACTAAAACGAGTACCATAAAAGTGATGAACTAATTATTTGAAGAATGAATTTTAATTAATTAATGTATCTTAATCACCAAATTCTCACCACTAACATAGTTCTTAAGTACTTATTCACTAACACATATGGACTTTGTTGTTCGGAATAAATAGTTACTTGATTTGATTTTTGATTATAGTAGTACTAAAGTTATTAAAAAAAAAAAACATTAAAATATTTGCAATGCTTGCCCTGTTAAGTTTAAAATATGTCTGATCCGTCTACGATTATGACGAAGTTTTCAAACAATTGTAGTAACTTACCCGGTTAAGTTAGAACTTTAGTGATCATACTTATCATAACGTAGAGTAGTATAGGAAACTTATGTTTCAATTTCGTAATGAAAACTCGGCTTTGCATTGGTTAGCAGTCGTGATAAAAATTCGATTTCAGAACAGGAATTTAGTATTCTACACTAATATTATAAAGAGAAAAAATTGAATTTTTGTGTGTGTGTATGTTTGTAATGAATAAACTCAAAAACTACTGTGCCAATTTCAAAAATTCTTTCACCATTGGAAAGCTACATTCACCCTGAGTAACATAGGCACCCGTGCAAAGCCGGGACGAACCGCTAGTCGTTAATAAAAATAAAATACGTTTAATTCAGACTAATAAAATGTCCAGTTGTTAGTAACATTATCTTAAAACTTATGTTAATCAGAAAAATTGCTGAGACAACATGCAGCCTGATAAGCCTTCCTACAACTGCAGATTCAGGTCTCTCTGCAATCATCCTAAGGGGCCGTCTCCACGAGCGAGAGAATCGCGGCGATATTACGTATTTGTATGGGATAATATCGTCGCGATTCTCTCGCTCGTGGAGACAGCCCCTTAGGATTCCGTTGCCACTACCTCGAATTCGGCGAATTAGTGAGGTTGACATTTTGCGCATTATAGCGTAAGTCATCCACCATCGCGTTATGTAAAGGTGTGGCTTGCAAAAGCCAGTGGTCACATAAACACGCCGACCCTCTTCTGCTCTCTATCAAAATACATAAGAAAATAATACCCAAAATGGTCATAAAATCGTTTGTTTTTTTTTTTTGTTGTAACTGGCAACCCTAGCGTCCCATAGAGTTCATTAGTGTAGTCCTATCTCTTTCATCTCGCCGCCCGATCTCCATAGAGATGAAAAGACAGATCAAATCTATGGTCATCTATTAGTAGGTCATGTTCTTGGGTCAAAGGAAACAGTTTTATTATCGTATCTAGGTGCTTGTTGTGCATTTCTTGTATTAATTTATTTATCTTCATTTGGTAAAAGAAAAGTTAGAAAAGTGAAGGTCGGAATGCGGAAATCAAGATTAAAATAAATTACAGGTCATCAGATACTGTCGAAACTGAGTTGTGGAGGTTAGATACGCAGTCGTTCTATTTTTAAACGGCTTCAAAAAAGGAAGAGGTTCTCAATTCATCTTATACTTTTTTTTAATGTATGTTCACCGATTACTCGAAGACGCCTGAACCGATTTGGAAAATTATTTTTTTTATTTCAAATGGTATACTTCTCAGGAGGTCCCATTTAAATTTTACAGAAATCGGTTGAGCGGTTTTTAAAAAATCAACAAAAATCGTCACCTCCGAAACCTCGCTGTCTCATTGGAGCAGTGCGCAAATATTTCTATAGGATATTACAACTAAAAATGAAAAAATAAATATAGTATAATAAATTTTTTATATAGTACTGGTATTCAGCTCCGTTCACTTAGACTGGAAGACCCTAACAGGTACATTTGGGAAAAAGCCAGGCAAGCGCGACTTAACCTAAAGATCGACCCGAGCGGCTGTTATTATTTAGCTTGGGGATATTATAAATTGCATATCAAATAAATAATCGCCTATCAATACATACTCATCATTTATGTTCTTACTACTACTAAATACTACATACATAGCATAAATACTGACTGCACAGCAAATTTTTGCTGACAGAAACCCTAACCCTAGACGGTCAACGTCAGGGGCACGCCGAGGTTCGGTTAGTTAGGTTCCTGTAAACCCTGCAGACAGAAATAGGGGCCCCGCAGCGGGGATATCCGTCGACCTGCTGACGGGAACGCTAACCCTAGACCGTCGACGTCAGGGGCACCCCCAGTATAATGTGCATTGATGAAAAAGCTTTTGCTATTTTGAGTTGAATATTTTGCTGTGCAATCAGTAATTTTGATGGGAATTCGGAATCTTATTGCATAGAAAAAGGATATTTTTTGATTTGCGTTTAAATACTCCCTTTAGCTTGGACCTCCTCTTCCTATTCTTCTCATGAAGCACATATTCAGGGTTACATTAAGTGGAGAAAAATATCTTTTGCTTCACAATGTCACGTATATAATGGCGTCAATTTCTAAAATTATAGGGTAAATGTAACTGAGTTAATAGAGTTAATAATGTCTTAATAGTTTATAATAACATGTTATTATTGTGAGTACATATAATTGATGTTTTAATGTAAACTACTGCAGTAATCTTGGTTTTTTCAAGTAGTAGTAGTGCACGATCCTGCCTGTATACTTTAAAGGGTCAGCCAGAGGTGGTAGTATCTTATAGTGCACTCAACATGTAATAGGGCGAGCCTATTGCCATCAACCGAGCACAAACTAAGGGCTAATATTATTATGAACTACATCATCTGCCTAACCTTTTCCTAACTATGTTGGGGTCGAGACCAGTCTAACCGGATGCAGCTGAATACCAGTATTTTACATGGAGCGACAGCCAATCTGACCTCTACAACCCAGTTAGCGCTAGGTAATACGATACCCCTTGGTAAGACTGGTTGTCATACTTTCAGGCCACTGACTACCTGTAACAACTGTCAAAGATCTACAAATGACAGCCGCGACCAACGGCTTTACGTGCTTTCCGAGGCACGAAGATTAGCCACGAGCTCTTATAGGCAGATGTTACATGTCTTCGAATTTTTGGCTCTAGGGCATGCCGGTTCCTTCACGATGTTTTCCTTCACACTTTTAAGAATGAACTTATGCGCCTCCACTGGCTTAGTGTCTGGAATGGTAACGGTGTCAGTACAGACGCCAGGACATCAAGCTACTACAATCTGTCATATTTCTTTAATAGATTTTCAATTTTATCGCAAGAGGTTGATTGGGAAAATTTGACAGTTTCGGGTAGCTTGATGCGCTGACATCTGTACTTTCCCGAACTACCCTCTTCACAAACCGTTCTTCTACTTTAGTTTGCTTACAAAACTGTCTTTAAAAGCGGTACACCAAAGAGGGCAATGATTAATAATGTTTAGACGTAGAAAGACAAGTGACACAGGCCCACCTACGTTGAGTGACAGGCATTTTGACAAATTGTTTTTATATTACTAGATGTATATCGCAGGAGTTTCAAGGGTAGACTTGATAGGACCAGTAAGTAGAATTTAGTTAGAAAATGTAGGTAATATTCCCTTGGACGAAATTGAAATCAGAATTATAGTTTCTTCTAAATGTATGATAGGTATACACGGTGGTAGGGACCGACGTGAAAACGGTTACCACGTATTCAGTACATCATTCTGAACCCCCGACATAGAAATTTATCATCGGTTAGGGGCTGTCTCCACGAGCGAGAGAATTGCTACGATATTATCGTCCGTGCCAAGTATTTCTATACACTCTCTTAGAGGCCGTCTCCACGAGCGAGAGAATCGCGGCGATTTTATCCCATACAAATACGTTATATCGCCGCGATTCTCTCGCTCATGGAGACAGCCCCTTATTAAAAAAAAAACAACTGTTTACAAAAACTAAGTGCAATACCTATACGGTCAAAATGTATGGCACAGCTGGTTTCTTTTCCGAACCACGTATTCAGGATTTTCTTTGGTAATTTAAAAGAAATCTGATCATCATTCTTTTGCACTTATGCCAATTCATTTGTGGTCGGCGCAGCATGTCTTCTTCTTCCGTACTTCTCTCGTCATCTCAGCAGTCACCTTAAAAAGAAATTTGATGCTTTCTACAAAAGTGCAATACCTACCACCTTCGAAATGTATGGAGAAGCAGATATTTTTATAAATTACCGTTGAAAAATTTCTACCAAAGCCAAACTTCGAAGACATAATGTAACATCTGCCTGTAAGAGCTCGTGGCTAAATAAGAACAGCCGCTCGGGTCGATCTTTAGGTTCAGCTGTGCTTGCCTAGGTTGGTCCGTGGATGGCTGATCACCTATTACATACCGAGTTTCCTCCGTGCCTCGGAAAGCACGTTAAGCTGTTGGGTCCGGCTGTCATTTGTAAATCTTTGACAGGCAGTCGGTCCATGTAAAATAGTGGTATTCTGCTGCATCCGGTTAGACTGGAAGCCGACCCCAATATAGTTGGGAAAAGGCTGGCAGATGGTGATGATATCCGTTGAAAAATTTCCACATAGACATTTTTCGTTTTTAATTCAGAATGATGTACTGAATACGTGGTAACCGTTTTCGCGTCGGTGTCCCTTCCATCCCTTATACAAATTTAGCGCTTATACTCATTCGTATCTTTATTTACTACGATACTACATACGTACTCAGACGCCTTTGTCCTATGGGGGTAGGCAGAGACCACAGAACGCCACCAGCTACGATCCTTACATACTCCTTTCGCCTCGTCCACATCCATACATCTGGTCATACGCGCTCGTTGCGAGTACTACGCACCTGGCCTTTCAGAAGAACCTCACCAATAAGGTCAGTGTATGTCCTTCTAGGGCGTCCCCTCCTGGTAATGCCACTCACATCTTCCTGTGCCTTGTAAATTATTTTTTTATTCCTTGTAATTAAATTTATGAAACCTTTTCTTAGGTTGTTAGTCCGTCTAGGTTTCATTCCAAAAAAATCTAAAAAAAAAACTTTATTTACCCCAAAAATAATTAATAACTTAATTCCCATTTACTATAAAATAAACGACATGTTTTAATAGGCGTTGCTACCTACCCTTCGTAATTTTAACCACAAAAATAAAACATTTCTTCACCCACTTTACCTTGGTCCACGTCAAAAAAACGAACCAAAAGAAATGTACCGAATTTTTGGCACTTAGCTATTTTTACCCTAACAAGTGGCGCCGCCATCAAGTATCAAACTGTATTGGTAACTTTTGACAAATGATGCGTTGACAAGGGGACAGGTAACTTTTTTTTCTGTCTACCCCCTTTGTGAAGAAGGGTGTTTATATGGCAGGTTGAGGCGTTTTTATGTTATTTTCTTTATTTTAGAAACCGCTAATGGTTTTATTGTGGCCGAAATATATTATTGTAGGTGTTTTTTCAAAGGTAGAAAGGTGTCGTATAGGAAATCATCTGGCGACTGTGCCGTTGGTCTAATAATCGCAAGCATTATTGAGGTGAAGTCCTGGGTTCGATTCCCAGGTCAGGCAAAATGTTATTGGGTTTTTGTTCACGAATTTCTCAGTAGCAGCCACGGAGTCTAGATTTGTGCCCGGTTGAAGGCAATAGGCTCGCCCCCCATTACAAGGGACTTAAACATAAATGGCGAAATGTGGGTGTACTATTTGGCGCTCTGCCTAAACCTTCGGGGATTACAGGCGTGATGTTATATACTATGTACATAGCATGTAAATTATTAATTAAGGGGTTCCAGGGCTGAGGGACTGTTCGAAAGAGATACCGCGGCCCTGGAACATAAAGGGCAAAAGAAGGAACATGGATGGTTTTTAGTCAGTAAAAGTCGGACACTCCCTTCCGCTCCGCCCAGAGCGGGAGGAATCATTTGATGATTTCCCATCCGAAAAAAAAAAAAAAATGATTTGGTACCCTTAATTAAAAAATTACTTGCACAATATGTAACAATTAGTCTTAAAACCTAATATTACACCCACATTTCGCCAGTTATGTTTAAGTCCCATGTAATAGGGGGCGAGCCTATTGCCATCAACCGGGCACAAATCCAGACTCCGTGGTTGCTACTGAGAAATTCCTGTTGGAAAAACCAAATAACAATTTTACCACCCGGTAATCGAACCCAGGACCTCATGCTCAGTAATCGCGATTGCGGCCGCTAGACTAACAAGGCAGTCTTAAGTTCAATACATTTTAAACATGTATAAAAACCATGTAATACCGTTCTTAATTTTATATTGGAACTAAGTACATGTCTTTCCAAAGCCGTTACAGTAATATGAAGTGTATTATAAAAGTGATATTCAATCAAAAATAATTATTAACAAATATGGACATTCGGAAACGATATGAAAGTTTTTGAATTGTAGTGTACTGTGTAGCGTACCGTTTCTATGTTGTTGCTCGAGTTTGGGTTAGGACATTTTGGGAAATGGCTGGCTTTTTATACTTCTGTAAAAAAAATGACAAAATTAAAAATATGGTATTTTTATAAGTTTTTAAACTTACATGGTCACTAAGAAAGAAAGAAAACACATTTATTTGGCACATGCCACAAATGCACACAACATAAATAAAATAAAATAAAAAACTTAAATCTACACAATAAAAACTTAAAATTAAACAGGAAAAAAAAAGGGAAAAGTTGTGTGTCTCACGGCTGCGCCAAATAGGCCCAGTTCAGTAAACTGCCGAGCAGCTAGTGCCCGACGCTGGTATTCAACTGGACTGAGATGGTGATGTGACGGACATAAAACAGTTTTGTATTTTGTCACTAACATTATCATTAACACTGAAAACGGGATATTTACCATGTTTATCCGTGATCATGGTGCTTGCAACAGCGCCGAAATATCGGGAACTCAAAACAAATAGTTTTACTATTTAACAATACAACTTTTAAACAGATTCATCTGCACCTAACAATTTATTTTCCATTCACCCGCATTCTCCAGTCATCCCACGGATCACGCTAGCAGCAGCGTCGAAATATCGGGAGCTCAAAATTATAAACAATCACTGAAGATATCCCGTAAGTGACAGTATAAGTTTAGTTTGAAACCGTGTAAGCTTAAAACAGTGCTTAAATAAAAATTGAACCTGGACTGATTCATTAGTCTAGTGGTGATAAGCATGTGTTTAAAAGAGTGATGGACATGTTGATGGATGGAGAGGGAGAGGAAGGCCAAAGAAACGATGGATGGATTGTGTGAGGAATGATATGAAAGAGAAAGAAGTAAATGGTGCCGTGATGTCTGACAGGGGAGAATGGAAGAAGAAAATGTGTTGCACCGACCCTAAATAGAATGGGACAAGGGCAGGAAGATGGTGAATGGTCTATTTGTCACACATAGTTGGCATGACATGTGTCAGTACAAATCTACCGAATGCAGCAACAGTTTGAGCAGTGATACCCTAGTGGTGTGACTGCCGAACTGCCAAGTCGTAGATCTCAACTTCGAACCCACATGTATAATTATCACTTGCTTCGGTGAAGGAAAACATCGTGAGGAAACCAGCATACCTGAGAGATATTTCTCGACGGCATGTAAAGCCAAGTCGGAGGCCCATGGGCGGTATAAGAACTTTGACACCAGGTTAGGCACTAACCACACGATAAAGAAAGAAAAGACCTCTGCCGAACCCTACAGGAGCGATGATAACTTTAACACAACAAAAACACTAGACATTACAAAAATTCCCCAAACGCCACAGCACCCTGCAACATAATGATATATAATGCTCTCGCGTCCGTCTTACTGAATAGGACCGTAATTGCTGCGCCTGACCCCAAGATCTATGGCTCCGTTGCGATCTATAGATCATTGATCGATAATAAGGATAGTATGGGCCGTAAGAAAGTAGAAAGGTAGTATCAAGTTTTGTAGCGCGAAAATGTGAAAGATTGAGTTTGTAATATTGACATGTTTGAAGATTTCATTAGTTTTGTTGTAAATACTGTAACGACTAATATGAAGGTTGTCCCTTAAAGAAGCCGAAAGACACTTGTTCTCCCCGTCATTGCGATCATTTTTTTGTTCTAGACCATACCTGGGAACCTTCTAGTTACCGAGATATTGGGGGTCAAAGTTCCAACTTTTACACAAGTTTTTTTTTCAATACGAATTTTTAAGGTTAAAACTTTACTTTAAATACCTCTCCATGACCCCTTTACTATTCAATGCATCCATCAGCACAATGTTTTGTGCGTTACATTGAGTTTTACCGTAAAACGTGACTTTTCACTCCCAAAAAGAAGTCGTTTTCCAGCAATAATGTTTGCGTAGAGTTACTTAGTTTGATGTACAGAATGCTTGGTTGCGGCATCGTGAAGGGTCCGTTTACACCTTGAAGCACGGTAGCATTGAAAATAACTCTTATTTTCAATGCTACTGGGGTTCAGAGCTTCGTAAAACACGTTAAAGAGCTGCTCCCGGCTCTCATTCGTATATACCTTTGACAGTAGACCTAGGTAGTCATAAGCCTGGGTTAGCTCGCCGTCCGTTCGTTTTGTGACGACAGGCCGTGTCGACGGCGCGTTCGTGTTCCACGCGCGCCTCAAAGAGATGTCAGCAAACAAGAGGGGCCCGCAAGGGCCGATACCTGCCAGGGCTGCGGGACTGTTCGAAAGACACACCGCGGCCCTGGAACATAAAGGGCAAAAGAAGGAACATGGGTGGTTTTTAGTCAGTAAAAGTCTGACACTCCCTTCCGCTCCGCCCAGAGCGGCAGGAGTCATTTGATGATTTCCCATCCAAAAAAAAAAGGTAGTCATAAGCCTGAAAGACTACCCAGTACAGACTGGGTTGTGGAGGTCAGATAGGCAGTCGCTCCATGTAACATACTTGTATTCAGCTGCATCCGGTTAGTCTGGAAGCCGACCCCAACATGTTTGGGAAAAGGCTGGCAGATGATGATCTGCATCACCAAAATAATTTAATTATATCATAAACAATAACATCACGCCTGTAAGCCCCGAAAGCTTAGTCAGAGGTGTACCTAATAGTACTCATATTTTGCCAGTTATGTTTTAAGTCCCATGTAATAGGGGGCGAGCCTATTGCTAATAACCGGGCACAAATCCCGACTCCTTGGCTGCTTTCCTGATAGAAAAACCTAATAGCACTTTGCTCAACTAGGGAATCAAATCAAAGACCTCATGCTCAGTAGTCGCGACTATCATCAATAAATCCAATATCAGTTCCAAATAAGATCGATCACGAATCTATGAGATCATAGTTATAGCAAATGATCCATGGATCATTATATGCGTGCGCGCAGTTTTTGTTGCGTGTTTTACAGTTTAGCCATAATGATATTGTCTTATTTGAAATATTACTGGACTTAATCTGTATTGAGCTTCTTTTTAAATTGGGTAAGCAGTAGTCGCGGTTGTTCAGAGTTTTAATAATAAATGGTTCTTGGGGTCGGCTCCCAGTCTAACCGGATGCAGCTGAATACCAGTATTTTACATGGAGCGACTGCCTATCTGACCTTCACAACCCAGTTAGTACTGGGTAATACGATAACCTTTAGTAAGACTGGTTGTCAGACTTTCAGGCCACTGACTACCTGTAACGATTGTCAAAGATCTACAATTGACAGCCGGGACCAACGGCTTAACGTGCTTTTCGAGGCACGAAAGAAAATCGATATGTAAAGATGGTCACCCATCCACGGATCAACCTAGGCTAGTGTAGCTTAACCTGATGGATCGACCCTTGCGGCTGTTATTATTTAGACATGGTTATTAAAAACAGAAATTTTAAGGGTAAATAATCTAAATTCCATAACACTTTCTTCATAACGCTTAATAAAACTCACCAGTAAACAACAAATTAAAAGAAAGTGAGAAAAAAAAACAATAAAACACAAAAAGAAACACTTTTATAATTTATTTAAATATTATTCTAAAGCAAACATAATTACTCGCTTTGTTATAAAAGTAATTAGCAAGCACTCACTTGTAAAGAAATGTTAGAACTTAGTTAATTTTAATATGGCCGACGATATTTGCATAGGAATAGACAAAAAAACTTTAGTACAGCGCTTAAAAAGTTGTTAACACCATTAAGATCTTAATTACTGAAAAAATAAATTCAGCATAGAGGACCTCGTGGTCAAATAATAACACACGAGTCGATCTTTAGGTTAAGCCGCGCTTACTTGGGTTGGTCCACCCATTAGGTACATACCGAGTTTCCTCCGTGCCTCGGAAAGCACGCTAAACCGTTGGTCCCGGCTGTCCTTTGTAGATCCTCGACAGTCGTTACAGGTAGTCAGTGGTTAGAAAAACCAGTCTTGCCAAGGGATATCGTATTACCCGGTGATAACTGGGTTGTGGAGGTCAGATAGGCAGTCGGTCTATGTAAAATACTGGTATTCAGCTTCATCCGGTTAGACTGGAAGCCGACCCCGACATAGTTGGGTAAAGTTTGAAAGATGATGAAATAAATTCACCTTAATCAGCCTGTAATGTTCCCACTGCTGGGACACACGGCCTCCTCTCTATGAGAGGGAGTTGGCTATACTCCACCACGCGGGCCCTGTGCGGGTTGGTAGATGTCAATATGTCTTCGAATTTTTGTCTTTGTTTTGCATTTAAATAGACAGAAGATTATGTTGTGCTTTAAAAGGATTTAGCTCCATTTAATCTTTAGGTATTAATCCCTACTCCCTACTAATATTAGAAATGCGAAAGTAACTCTGTCTGTCTGTCTGTCTGTCTCTTACGCTTTCACGTCTAAACCACTGAACTGCTTTAATGAAATTTGGTACAGAGATAGAGTTGATCTTGAGAAAGAACATAGGATAGTTTAATCCCGGACTTTTGAAGAGTTCTCTTGGAAACGCGATATAACCGAACTCGACGGATGGAAAACTAGTGTACAAATAAATTATCTTTTTTTAAATTTTGGGGTGATGCGGAGGAATGAGGAAAATGTCGTGAGGAAAGTTTTGAGTGTGAATGTGGATGGGTATAAGAGTAGAGGAAGACCAAAGCAACGATGGATGGACTGTGTGAAGGATGATATGGCTAGAAAGGAGGTGACTGCTGAGATGACGAGTAATAGAGAAGTATGGAAGAAGAAGACATGCTGCGCCGACCACAAATGAATTGAGATAATTGCAGGAGAATGATGATTATTTGCAAGATAATGTAACCAGAACTGATCCGTAGATTGCGAAATAAACAATTAATTTAAACTAAACACAATTATTTGTTTTTCGCACCGAATACACACAATACGGTACCGAATTAGAATCGTTAATCGATAGTTTTTGCATCGACTTCAAACTCGATAGGAACTACGGTATTGACCTTCTCCATTGTGTCATTACAAGTCATTGTCAAGGACTTCACTTGATTCGATGGCTCGTGGCTAAATAACAGCCGCACGGTCCGATCAAGGTTAAGCTATGCTTGTCGAGGTCGTTGCCTGGATGGGTGACCATTCATTACATATCATACCGGGTTTCGCATGTTCTAGTAGTACCCTCATTTTGCCAGTCAATTTTAAATCCCATGTAAAAGGGGAGAGCCTATTTACATCAACCGGACACAAATACAAAAAAATAGAAAAGACAAATATAACGGTAGCTCTCAATTCATCATTAATTTGATTTTAATAAAATCACATTATTCTCTAATAACGAATGCTTTTCAAAAAACGAAAGCCGATCCGAGCGTAACCGAAATCAGCCGAAGTGACACACGAACCATTCTTTTTTCAAACGCAATGATTGATAGTCTCTCCCGCGCACATAGACAGTTATTCCGTAATTAACTTTTTTAACTATCTTATAATTTTTATTGACAGTAGCAATTTGTAGAAAAAGTTTTCTTACCGTAATTATGTAGTAAGAAGAAATGGCTATAAAATATATATTTAATTTTGAGGAATTTAATTATTTTTTTCAACAATAGTGGGATGGCGTCTCGCTGTTCTCGTTGCGAGACTGCTAAACTTGAGGTGCTGGGCTCGATTCCCAGGTCGGGCCAATTGTTACTGGGTTTTTCCATCAGAAATTTCTCAGTAGCAGCCACGGAGTCTGGATTTGTGCTCACTTGATAGCAATAGGCTCGCCCCCTATTATATTTGACTTACAACATAACTGTGGTGCATTATTGGGTACACCTCTGCCTAACTCTTCGGGGGTTACAGGCGTGATGTTATATGATGGATTATGGACTTCATCATTATGTCTAAGAGGAGCTCGTGGCAAAATAATAACAGCCGCACGGCTCGATCTTTAGGTTAAGCCGTGCTTGCCCAGGTTGGTCCGTGGATGGCTGGCCAGTCGCCACCCATTACATATCGAGTTTCCTCCGTGCCTCGGAAAGCATGTTAAGCTATTGGTCTCGGCTGTCATTTGTAGATCTTTGACAGACGTTACAGGTAATCAGTGGCCCGAAAGTCTGATACCCAGTCTTACGCATTTTATTACCCAGTACTAACTAGGTTGTGGAGGTCAGGTAGGCAGACGCTCCATGTGAAAACAGGTATTCAGCTGCATCCGGTTAGACTCGAAGCCGACCCCAACATAGTTAGGCAAAGGCTAGGCAGATGATGACATAATTATGTCTAACTACATTGAGGCGAGTGTTTATAGTTCTGCAAAACTGTCTAAGTTTACAAAGACCGTTACAGGGGTTAACAGCAGTAGCTAGGTATGCACGAATATAACAGTTGAGTCTAGTAATTGTAACTGTTACACAGTTTGCCTACATTTTAACTAGGAGTTTATAACTCCTGGCCATTTAACTATTACAGTTAAAAAACTTTCACTTTCGGCACTTTGTTTTATACTTAAGTTTATCATAAACTTTTTCGTTAAAATTAAATATTAATTTGATACGTTACTTTGGGTCCTAAGTTAATAATATCTGGGGTGCATTTGATTTTAATATTAGAAGAGAAATCTTGGCGCAGTAGTTGACTAGTTGAAATGTTTCCAAAAAAAATAATCGACTTAAAAAAAAATATCTTTCTTTATCGTTAGCCTAACCTGGTGCAGAGTTTTTAAGCCGCCCATGGGCCTCTGACTTGGCTTTACATGCCGTCAAAAAATATCTCCAAGGCAGGTTTCCTCACGATGTTTTCCTTCACCGAAGCAAGTGATAATTATACAATACGCACATGAATCTGAAGAATCTTAGGTTCGAACTCGAGACCTATGACTTGGCAGACCGACAGTCACACTACTAGACTATCACTGCTCAAAAAACACTAAAAAGTGGACAAAAACTTTACTTCAAAAAATAAAAATAAAATATCATCTCACACAAATTCTTCACGAAATTTTTTTTTTCTTCAAAGTTTGGAAGACAGGACATGTACAGGCTGCGCCTAAGAGGCGCTAAAGTGGGATAAGGGCTGGAGAATGATAATGGTGATTTCTCTTCAGTAAAATAAGAAAAAATATTAAGTTTTGGAAAAAGTAAACTTCTGGGACAACTTGGACTAGCAGAAGTATCTAAGTCCATTATCATTAACACTAGAAACGGAATATATACCATGTCCACTGTTTGTTTTGAGTTCCCGATATTTCGGCGCTGTTGCAAGCACCATGATCACGGATAAACTGAAGTTATTGCGGGTGTTTATGAGCAGACAAATCGGTCTACCCTCTTTCTTGTTCGTTTTTTTGCACTCAGTACCGCTACCACTGTCACTCAAAACAAACAGTAAACATGGTAAATATCCCGTTTCTGGTGTTAATAATAATGTTAGTGACCATGACAGTTTAATAACTTTTATTTAACTCCTGCTATTTCATGAAGAAATTCAGCACCAAATCCAATCTCTTCTATCTCAAAATGGTTTCTAAATGCGAGTCTCCAACACTGAATGTGAACTGTTGAAAGTATGTCTAAGTCAAAAGCTCTGCTTGGTGACCGTTAGAAAATGATGAGTGCTCGCGACTCGCCGATTTCACACTGCCGTATTAGATGCTTAGCTTTTTAGGGGCCAGTAGGTTCGGTGGAAAAGCTGTTGGCTTAGCGTGGAGGCTGTTTTAACGTTATAGTGAAGAAATATGTTTTTTTAAATCGGGATTTCACAAAGAAATTAAGGAAAATACGTATATTGACGCTCTCAAAACGGTGAAGGAAAACATCGTGAGGAAACCGGCAAGTCCTAGAACAAAAAATTCGAAGACATGTGACATCTACCAACCCGCACTGGGCCCGCGTGTTGGAGTACAACCCACTCCCTCTCATATAGAGGAGGCCTATGTCCCAGCTGTGGGAACATTATAGGCTGATAATGCTATACGTTTATTTAACACAGAATAAATAGACGCGCATCAACATAGTTGTGCTTTTCTCTCTTTAAAGGACCGTGTCCTAGGAAAGGAATTGTCGTCATGATCAAGTATACGAGAAATACCCTCTTTTCAATGCAGCAGTTCGACTAAGAAGCTCTATTTAAAAAGAAATGACACATTTAATTATCTATCTTTCAGAATAAAATCCTTTTTCGACACCATGATTGTGAAACATCATCAATCAAAAGTCCAATCCCTTCTTAAATTATAGTTGCATCCGTCCTAAATGCTATTCTTATTAGACAAGTTTTTCTTACTAGTCAAAGACATAACTATATTAAACACAAGTAGTATGAATATGTTTTTTTCTTTGAAAATACCTCTATAAAAAACATACAGAACCCAACAAAATCTAAGTCGAACGCTTTACAAATTTAGCAAGCGCGCCAACAGTATTGTACACGCAGTAACACTCGCGCTCTCCCGCGCATCGCGCGTACCATGCGCCGCCATCTTGAATTAACTGTCAAACTGACATGACACCTCTCGGCAAAGGAACAACGATGTGATTCCTATAGTACCTGAAATATTTTTAAATTAAGAATTTTTGTGCAATACACCACGTTAGTGGACAGTCTGATTTTAAGTGCAATATTTTGTAGTGTTTAATTTAGTGTTGAGTTTTTTTTATATATTCTAGTTTTAGTTTTTTTTTTGCTGTTATAATGGATGTTTACGAATATCAGGTGAGTTTTTTAGTTATAGTTTTTTGATAATTTAGTTCCGGGATGATTAAAAATATATTGTAGTAATGAGATTTATAATGTTTTACAGTTGTAAAAGTTTCAAAACCTTGAGTAGGAGTTAAATGACTATTTATCTAGGACTGCCTTCTAGGTCTAGTGTTCGCAAGCCCGAGTGCTTGGTTCAGGTCCTGGGTTCGATTCCCAGGTCGGGCAAAGTGATGTTGGATTTGTCCATCAGGAATTTCTCAGTAGCAGCCACGGAGGATTGCCCGCACTAGCAATAGGCTCACCCCCTATTATATGGGACTTAAACATCGCTGGCAAAATGTGGATGTACTAATGGGTACCTCTACCTTTCATGGATTAGGCGTGATTTTATGTTATTTATAATATTCTCTTTGCTTCTTTTTGGTTTTATAGGAAAATATAACATCATATTACTCTTACACGTATCGCAATTTATTGAAGGTCCTATATACTTACCGGAACCCGTTAATAGATACTGCCATACTGTAGTATACCCGCCGCTGTTATATCTTTAACACAACATAATTATCCGTGGCGCTGGTGACTGAAAAGTTGTGTGGTAATCTGTTGTCGTAGTATGGACATGTGATGTGGAGGAATGAGGAAAATGTTGAGTATGAATGTAGATGGCTATAAGAGTACAGGAATACCAAAGAAACGATGGAGGGACTGTGTGAAGCATGATATGGCTAGAAAGGAGGTGACTGCTGAGATGACGAGTAATAGAGAAGAATGGAAGAAGAAGACATGCTGCGCCGACACCAAATGAATTGGTATAAGGGCAGGAGAATTATGAAAACGCAATATAATAATTATCCGTCGGCTCTCTGGTATTCCTCGAGTCTCCCACATTCAGCCAAACCTTTCTACAGCCTACAGATCAAAGAAACGACAGCAGCGCCTCGTGAGCGCGTTTGGTACTAAACTGTAGTCTTTCATTTGTTACTTTTTTACGCGTTCAAAAAGTAAAATTTCCAATTTTTTTATAGCGGCAACAGAAATACACATTCTGTGAAAATTTCAACTGTCTACCTATTACGGATCATGACATACAGACGGACGGACGGACAGTGGAGGCTTAGTAATAGGGTCCCGTTGGTTACCCTCCTGGTACGGAACCCTAAAAACACAAAAGACTCTTTGTAAAAACAAAAAAAAAACAGTAATTTGTTAGTTTTTGTCACAAATTTAAATTAGCGACGGAACATGGCGTGTTATTTGTTAAATTACAGTGTATTCGCTCGGGACTCGAACCCAATACCTTGACATGACCGTGGCTAGTGGCTAAATTACTAGTGTTATTGTTTTGGGGTATTTAAGTAAATGATGGGAACTATACTTCCGGTTTCAAGTTCAGCCAGTTATGTTTAAGTATAAATAGAAGGCGAGCCTATTGCCATCAACCGGGCACACATCCAGACTCAATGGCTGCTACTGAGAAATTCCTGATGGAAAAATCCAATAAAACTTTGTCCGTCCTGGGAATCGAACCCAGGACCTCAGTCGGTCTCAAAATAATAAAGGAAAATAGTTGGTTTTAGGTGATTCCGACTTTCTCTCTTGCAGAGGCTATGGGCCATGATCCACCACGCGGGCCCAGTGCGGGGCCGCGTGCCCAGTGCGGGCCAACTCCACCTACAATTCGTTAGCCATTGCTGCTCTTGAATAAATTATTTTGTGTTGTTTAGTCTTTTCTAAACCACAGATTAAAAAGCTGCAAAAAACATACAATTTAAAAGATAATTAGAAATCGAACAAGACATTCGTTTAAATCGTAATTAATTTGATTGACACTACGTACTCATAGTAAGTAAGTGTGAACTTCATCAAAGCATTACATTAAGTTTTTTTATAATTATTTTTCTAATAACTTTCTTGAGTCTGTGACACATACAATTTAACATGCGTTCATAAATTTTTTAGTTGACTGTTTCGATTTTATTGAAAAAAAAATGAGGCTATGGTAATAAGCCTTACAGCTTAGCGGCCATACTTTAATCACGTGAGGTTTTAGGCCGCCCCTTTTCTCCCCTCCCAGCATTTATTATTAAAAAGACTAGAGAGTTTAGGAATGCTATTTAAGAACTTCAAACTGGACTAATCCAAGAATAATGCCAGGGCTCCCAATCCTGGCTCAGCAGCCACGCTCGCGACAGCTAATCCCTTTTTTTTATTAGCTTGAATAGTCCTACTCCCCCATTCCTTCCACTTTTCTACTGCGCCTCTTCTCGCCAATTAACGAGCATCCAAGGACGCCATCTTCTCCTCGGTCGGCCGCGACCCCGTCTAGCTGTCTCAGGGCTCCAGTCTTCACAGCTTTGCGACAGACATGGCCTGCTCAGTTCATTTTAGTTTTGCAGCTTTATGAGCTACGTCAGCAATTTGAGCTCTGAACCGCAGTGTGGTGTTCCTTATTCGATCGATTCAAATGAACCCTGCCAACTACAAAATCCATCTGCCTCGAGGTAACGGCTATTCTGTTTTCAAACGGAGAAAATAACGAACCCATAGCCAAACTAGATCATCTAAGAATTTCCACCTCGAATTCAAATCATAAAACTTCTTATTCCAAATAACCTTGTCTCAAGGTGTCACAAGATTACATACAGCCAGTATCATAGCTCTGTAATTTGCGGCACGCGAGTCTGTACGCCGCCTAATTGTAGACACGTGTCTCTATGGTTTGACGTCAAGTCTATGGTCTTGTACTTGTGCGTTTTTGAAGGACGCAACGTGATTCCATTTTCGAAAATAGTGGAAAATGTCGTTAGGAAAGTTGGGAGTATGGAATGGCTATAAGAGTAGATGAAGACTTAAGAAACGATGGATGGACTGTGTTAAGAATGATATGGCTAGAAAGGAGGTGACTGCTGAGATGACGAGTAATAAAGAAGTATTGAAGAAGACACGCCGCGCCGAGCGCAGATAAATTGGGATAAGGGTTTTGAAAATGATGATGCTGACGTGTCTCTATAGTTGAATGTCAGGTCTATCGTTTGTTCTTATGCCTTTTTGAGAGATAAAAATCTAGACGTTTTTCAGAACCGTCAAGTCTTAGAAAAAGGTTGACACATCTTTAATTGCCTGTAATTTTAATAACATCTTTTAAATCGAATTCTTGTTCTTCGTATCACTGGTACGACAAATCATCATCTGCCTAGCCTTTTCCCAACTATTTTATGGTCGGCTCTCAGTCTAACCGGATGCAGCTGAATACCCGTATTTTACATGGAGCGACTGCCTATTTGACCTCCACAACCCAGTTAGTACTGGGTAATACGATATCCTTGGTAAGACTGGTTGTCAGACGTTCGGGTCACTGACTACCTGTAAAGACTGTCAAAGATCTTCAAATAACAGCCGGGACCAACGGCTTAACGTGCTTTCCGAGGCACGGTGGAAACTCGACATGTAATGGGTGGTCACCCATCCACAGACCAACCTAGGCAAACACAGCTTACCTTAAAGACCGACCCGAGCGGCTGTTATTATTTAACCACGAGCTCCTCTGGACGGTACTGGTACGACAAATATATTTGTTAAACCCAAAACCTCGCCACCTCCACCGCGTCGTCGGTGGCAGCGGAGAGGTCACTGCAGCTGTTTAGTTTTTGGGCTAAGAGGGTAGAATACGAGGTTAATCAACACATAGCAATGCTTGGTGGTACAAATAAGAACAAAGTGCCTACAATAAATTTACAGCATCATACTCAGCATAAAAACGATGCTTGAATGAAAACACTAACAGATCTAGACATTAAACTCGGCTAGTTCTTTAAAACCATTTATTTTAAATTGAACTCCTAACACAAACAGTTAAGTCACCAGACTACAGTTAAAGACATTTTCTACGACTTAACTCATAATACTAGAAAGTATAAATAACAGTTTAAAACTTGTCTATGGCTCTATGTCAAGTGTTTATGGTTTGCTCAAAACGAGAGCATTTTTTTTTTCTAATGTTTGAAATCCAATTTACACAGTTCTTTTTTTATTTTAATTTTAGAGTTCCGCATGCTATGAGGGGGATGTTGGTAAATATTTGTGTAATTGTTCGTGGATATTGTATTGGAAAACCAGATATGAGCGTTAGTTCTGACTATGGACTAGGACTGCCTCGATGGTCTAGTGGTCGCAAGCGCGACTGCTCAGCATGAGGTCCTGGGTTCGATTCTCGGGTCGGGCAAAATGCTATTGGGGTTTTCCATCAGAAATTTCTCAGTAGCAGCCACGGAGTCGGGGTTCGTGCCCGGTTGATGACAATAGGCTGGCCCCCTATTACATGGGAATTAAACATAGCTGGCGAAATGTGGAGGATGTAATATTAGGTACATCTCTGCCTATCCCTACGGGGATTACAGGCGTGATGTTAAGTTAGGTTCCTACTATCGCCAAAAGAACCATGCTGATGATTGGTAAATTTTATAAGTCAAAGTAAACACTTATATGAAGCTTATATTCATTATTTAGCATAAGCGTAATCAGCTTATAATGTTCCCACTGCTGGGACACACGGCCTCCTCTCTATGAGAGGGAATGGGCTATAATCCACCACGCGGGCCCAGTGCGGGTTGGTAGATGTCTCATGTCTTCGAATTTTTGGTTCTAGGACATGCCGGTTTCCTCACGATGTTTTCCGTCACCGTTTTTGAGAGCAGTGGTGATGAAATAAATTACATAAAGTAATACACCTGCCTGGGTCCAACCCACGACTTACTGCTCGTAAGTCAGGGCCCCTGGCCCACCACTGCTCTCTCATTTCAAAATCATTGTAAGAAAATCTTACATGTAGACTTACTTTCAAACTTACTTAGAAACTTAAATAAAGAACGTACTTCTAAGCCTCTAACCTAAAACCGTAACAAACGGAAATAAAAAAACCGTATCCCGTAAGATTCTCGGTGAAAAGCGTCGGTTAATATTTACTAAGCTCTTGTCAAAGCATTGCAAACGAACGATTTTGCCTGTCATTTGTGTGCTCTATGGCACGCGAGCAAATGAGACCGGTAGCTTGATTAAACATTCTTTATTTGAATTCAAATTTTGAATTCGAAAACGATATAGTTTCTACTGTTTTTTTTTTAATGTTGTTCTTATTGATTTACGCTGAATGTAGGTTTTTGATAAATGAAAAATTGTCTTATAGGGGGCTATCTTGAACAAAACTGGTCGGACGCCCGTTTGTGCGACCAAACCTTTTTCCAGGTGGCCTACCATGACGTCATAAAGCAGGAGTAATTCCAGTGTGGGAAAGAGATGGCGCTAGACGACCTGTATAGCTCTGTCTTTTTCCCACACTGGTATTACTCCTGCTCTGAGACGTCATAGTAACCCCCTTGGTCGAAGCTTCTGTGGCCTGAAGTCGTGGTCGTGGCCGCGTACTGCGCGAGATCCTTACTCGTTTTTTCAAGATCTAACATAATATCATGCTTGTAATGGTCCCTTGGGCCTTTTGAAATATCTTTTAAACGTCTTTAGACGCAACCAGCCATCAAGACTGACTGTTCTCTTGTGATGTATCTGGAATATCCAGACATAACCAAAGAAACTGGCTAAGTGTGAGTCGGACTCAACTCCACAGAAATACACATTCTGTGAAAATTTCAACTGTCTACCTATTACGGATCATGAGATACAGCCCGCTGACAGACAGACGGACGGACAGCGGAGGTTTTGTAATAGAGTCCCGTTGGTTTCCCTTCGGGTACGGGACCCTAAAAACTAAGTCCAAAACACTGACTTTGGCCGTAACATCCTAATACTCGAATAGCGTTAATTCAACTCATTGCTCTGTTCACTGTCCATAGACGCGTATTTTTTGTATTAAACCTCTTTTTTGCTAATTGAGGAAAATGTTTGTGGCTATTTGCGATATGATGTACTTTAGAAGCTGATCACTGACCGGATGCAGTAGGTAGGTACATAGAGTTCATGGCAAGTTTTGTACAAAATATGAATGAATTTAGTGCTAAAGAAGTAATTAGGAAAATCATTTAGATGGAGTCTTGGAATTGATTGGGAGGAGCTCGTAGCTAAATAATAACAGCCGCTCGGATGAATTTTCAGGTTAAGCCGCGCTTGCCTCGGTTGGTCTGTGGGTGGGTGACAACCCATTACACACCGAGTTTCCTCCGTGCCTCGGAAAGCACGTTAAGCTATTGATCTCGGCTGTCATTTGTAGATCTTTGGCAGTCGTTACAAGTAGTCAGTGGCCCGAAAATCTGACAACCAGTCTTACGTATTGTATTACCCAGTGCTAACTGGGCTGTGGAGGTCAGATGGCAGTCGTTCCATGTAAATACTGGTATTCAGCTGCATCTGGTTAGACTGGAAGCCGACCTCAACATAGTTGGGAAATGGCAGATGATGGAAAATTCAAATTCAGATTATTATACTTCACAGCTTCGTTGGTCTAGCGCACGGACATCTGTTGAGTTCGCTTCCCTGAGCCGGCAAAATGTTACCTGATTTTTCTATCAGGAATTTCTCAGGCACGGAGTCTGGATTTGTACTCGGTTGGTGGCTATAGGTTCGTCCTAGAGGGCACGTGGGTGTTAACAGAACTACCAGAAAATTCCTCATCGAAAAACTTAGTGATATTTTGTCGGACCTAGGAAATGTAACACTGTATAATTTCTATACCTATTCCTAACATCACTACATATTATAAAACAAAGTCGCTTTTCTGTCCCTATTTCCCTTTGACCGCTTAAATCTTTAAAACTACGCAACGGATTTTGATGCGGTTTTTTTTAGTAGATAGAGTGATTCAAGAGGAAGGTTTATATGTATAATAACATGCTTAATATATTAGAGAACCACTGATAATTTCAAGATTTCTATTGTGAAGTCGTAAATAATTTCATTTTTTTCCGCTTACATTGCAAACGCAGGCTGAACCCTACGAGATTTATCAAAATAATGTACTAAGTATTGTACACATTAAAAAGGTCTACAGAAAACTCCGCGATGGTATATGTCTATCTCTTATGGATATCCCACAATAACATGTTTTTGTCATTTACTTTTTACGCCAAATAATGGCTAATTTCCGAAGCGATTTTAACCAATACGGCATTAATCCTTATCCAATTAAATACCTTAAATACATTGTTGATTTAATATAGATCTATATGGCCCTTTACAGCATATGATTTAAATGAATATTTTCGAAGATATTACAGATTTAAAAATTGCGGGACGTAGCGTTTGCGCCGGCACCGGCCGGCGCGGCGAGGCGTGCGGGCCACGGGCAGTAATGAATGAATCAAAACTACTGGATCAATTTTAATCATTTTTTCAGTGAGTGACAGGCTATATATTTTACACCCGAAGCCGAAGTGGGCCGCTATGTTTTTATATACAACGTTCACAGTTTTTCTGTAGTGTATTTAGTATCAGCATTGCACCCGTGCGAAGCCGGGGCGGGTCGCTAGTAACTTAATATAAAACATAACATTACGTCTATAATCCCCGACGGGTTAGGCAGAGTCCCTAATTAATAGTACACCCACATTTCTCCAGTTATGTTTACGTACTATGTAAAAGGTGGCGAGCCAATTGCCATAAACCGGGCTCAAAACCAGACTCCGTGGCTGCTACTGAGAAATTCCTAATGGAAAAACCCAATTATACTTTGCCCGACCTGGGCACCGAACCCAGGACCAGTAGTCGCGCTTGCGACCACTAGATCAACGAGGCAGTCTACCGTTTCTACTAAACTCAAAAATAGCTTTCACAAAGATTTCATCAAGGTAATCAGACCACCAAGTTAGCCCTAAGCCAATAAAATCACCAGAAATTACGAGATTCCGTTAAACATCAAGTTTTTCATCGTTAAAACACACAACTATCCGTTATTTCTCATGTTGACAGTAACAATATTGACATCGAAAGTCGCCATGTTTGTTTTGAGATTTCGCGCCAACTGAACGAGTTTACCTAGTCTATGGTTTTTTTTTTCTTGTTTGAACATCTGTCTTTCGTGTTTTGGATTGTCAGATTTGTAGTTAATCGTAGTCGTCTTTTTGCCACTTGTAGGTGCTTTTAGTCCGTAACAGCAAAATTAAAATTACGTAAACTATGTGTGTGACTTTAAAATAGATACTTACTGGTATTCTAGCTACATCAGTTTAAAGACAACCCCAACATAGATGGGAAAAGGACTTCGTTTTAAAATGGCTTTTGCTAAAGAAGAAATTCCCGAGATTTTAGGTTCCAAGAATATAATATTAATTGAACGTTTACGTCACAAAATCAAAGCATCCGTTTATATAAGTTTTTAAATTGTCGTGGTCACTAACTTTATCATTAACACTAGAAACGACAGTAAACATGGTAAATATCCCGTTTCTAGTGTTTATAGTTACATTGTTGGTACATTTAATTTCTTGTCGGCCTTTTTTTGTTCTAAATCAACTTTCTGTTTTATTTCTTTAATATTACCGTTACTCCCAATGATATAACGAGCAATCAAATAGATGCTAGATTATATCTAAAACATGATTTCGGAAAAAATGCTGTAAAAAATATGAAAGTTAATATTTCATACATAAGATTTCGAAAGTAGGTTGGTTTTTATCATGTTTAAACCTTAATCATAAAACGATACCGTGCTAAGACGTTTTAAAGTAGGAGTAATTCCAGTGTGGGAAAGAGACAGAGCTATACAGGTCGTCTAGCGCCATCTCTTTCCCACACTGGAATTACTGCTGCTTTAAAACGTCTTGGTAGGCCACTAGTACCTAGTTTTAAACTAAACTAGCTGTTGAACGCAACCTTCCTCCCAGTGAAATTATTACAAAAATATTATTTCCCAATTTGAATCGGATTTTGTTTACAATTACAAGGGTTTTTAATGTTTTTGCAGGGAACCCTAGTTTTTTTTAAAATAAAGTAGTCCCCTACTCCTTACAACATCAGCTATCTGCCAGTAAAAGTTCCGTGAAAATAGGTCCAGACGTTTCGGAGATTAGCTGAAACAAACAGACGGACAAAAATTAAAAAAAGTTTTTTTGTTATAATTACCGTGTAAATTTTCGTTTATCACTCAGTAAAAGGCCGTTATTTTGAAACAACAAACAGACACTTCAATTTTATTTATTTGTAGATTATAAATGTTACTTTGGTTTGATGATCTCAAGCCGAAAAAAGTGTTATTGGGTTTTTCCATCAGTTTTTTTTTTGTAGCAGTTACGGAGTCGTTTGTGCCCGGTTGATGGCAATAGGCTAGCTCCTTTTTACCTGGGACTTAAACCTAATTGGCGATCTGTGGATGCACTATTAGGTACAACTCTGCCTAATCTTTTGGGGGTTAAAGGCCTAATATTATGTTATGTTCATTGAAGTAATTTAATTTCACTTCTGTATTCCATACAATTTAAATGAATAAATATTTGCAAAAGATCTGATTATTGTTTACAATCACGCCATCTATCTTGAAAAAATAACACAACAAAAAAATTCGTTTCCCTCTGGCGGCGAGTAGGTAAACTATTTTACCATGACACTCGACGACATAACTTTGTAGCGACGCGACGTTCTATTTTTTTCACTTCTTGATAAAAACATGTTTAAATAAATTACATTACTTTTTTGTGCAAGACTAATCGATCGTGTCATAACATGATAAATGTTTTCAACTTTCAAGTAGGATTTTTTTGGAGTATCTTTTGCGTAAGCTCAAAAAGTAAGCGACATCGACTCATTCATATAGGAAGGATAGATGTCGCTACATACTAGTAAGCTGTCCACCCATACTTGAGTACTAATGCCGTAATATGATAATATTGTAAAATCTAATCATTTTAAAAGAGTAACCATGGAGTTTCTTGCCGGTTCTTCTCCATAGGAAACGACCAACCCGAACCCAAGTGCCCATGTAGGCCTATGTGAAATAAAAATATTTTGATTTTTGATTGATTTTTTTTTTAAGGGTCAATTTGTCTAACCTGTTCATCTGTTTGTCCACAGTCCCTAATGCGCTCCATGTCCGTGGAGCAACGTTGGCAGGACCTGGCCTCTCTGCTGACCATCCCGCCGCCCCCACCACCGGACCAGTACCAGCACTACCACCACCATCATCACCACCAGCACCCACACCCGCATCCGCATCCGCATAATATTACGTGAGTATCTATCTTATACATGAGAAACAAATACGGGAAATAATGCATTAAAATTGAAGATAATGGGTGTAATAATACCCTTAACGAAGCCGAAAGGCACTTGTTCTCCCCGTCATTGCGATCATTTTTTGGTTTTAGACCATACCTGGGAACCTTATAGTTACGGAGATATTGGAGGTCAAAATTACAACGTTTTTTAAACCGACTTCAAAGGAGGAGGTTTCTCAATTCGACCGTATATATTTTCTTTTTTGCATATAAGTGTTTACTGTTACAACTTAACTTTAAATACCTCCACGATCTATTCAATGCATCCATCAGCACAATGTTTTGAGTGCGTTACATTGAGTCCTACCGTAAAACATGATTTTTCACCCCAAAAGAAGTCGTTTTCCAGCAATAATGTTTGCGCCAAGAAGAACAGAATGCTTGGTCGACGGCTTCGTTAGAGTCCGTTACACCTTGCATGCTGTGGAAATGCGTTCTTTGCGAAGTATACCTGGTGTAACTTTGACCAAATTTAAAATATATTTTTTACACAAACCGACATACATGGCAACTTAAATGAAGATGCTAAATCAACGGTCTGAATTGCTGTTTTCCATGAAGAACCTGCAAGAAAATCCATGGGCAGCCAAATTTTGAATGATAAATTGAGGAATGATGATACCATAAAATTGCGGATACCACAAAAAGTTTTTACGAGTCAGATGTGACTGGAAACACCTGGAACGGTGTTTACGGTGCTGAATTGCCGTCGAAAGACATACACTGGCCATAGCGGTATTCAGAAAATACTGGCGCGTAGTACTCGCAACCGGCTGAGTGTATGACCAGATTCATGAACTTGGACAAGGCAAAGAACATTATTATATTATCATAATCACATTTTTAACCTTTTGGCCGCCATGTGACAAGCAAGCGCGTGCCCTGTACGCCAAACGACACAAACATGTGACAAAATTATAGGTGAAATTGTGGCTTGGCGTGGAGGGCACGCGCGTTTTTTTATGCTCTGGCGGTCATAAGGTTAACATAGAAATTGAACTCAATGTGCTTGTAATAGGTGTCTGTTCACAATAGAGCAACGAGTCTTACGACTTCTGGTTCGCTGGTCGCCGTTTTTTTTTTTTTTACGGGGGGAAGCCACTCTGGCTTCCCCCCGTAAAAAAGCCTGCCTGCGAAATTCAAATTTTCTTACGTTTTTTGCAATTTGCCGGTCAGGCTATATGGTGAACAAAATATGATTGGCGGCCGTAATATGTATGTATTTACAGTATTATAATCATTAATATCATTTATAAATACCTAATAATAATAAATATCTTTATTTCCCAAAAATACAGATAATAAGTTTACAATTTTGAATTCATGTTAGAGAACACTATACTAGACATTTGGATGCTTCGGAAATCTGTACACAATAGATTAAACTCTGTCTCTTAAACTAGGGTATCCTGTATCTTAAGAGGCAGAAATAATATATAAAATATATAATACAATAACAAATACTATTTCATGAAAAAGTCATTCAATGGGATTAAAAGGATTGTATTGATAATTTTAATGATTATTCCTCAGTAAAGCCATATTCGTTACGGCCGAGAATTATATTTTAATCAACATACAACCGGACACTGACCTGCAAATCGCAAAAAAATAACGTAAGAAAAATTGAATTTCGCGGGGTACCCTGGTGTTTCCACCTTAAATGCTGGTTATAGCACTTCGTCTCCAGTGAGTTGGTAAGGACTAAGGTAATAGTGGTTTTGGATTTAAAGTATGGTAACTTCTTGCAAATTTTTGTCATCTACCGAGTACAAAAAAAAAAACACCCACATACACACACACACACATCACACACACATTTCACCCTTATGTTATAAGGTTGAGAAGTTGTCGACCCTCGGTGCACTCGGTAGTATTAAAGGAATACCTGAATAAAAAAGCTCGCTGTCAGATTTTCAACCTTCAGTGGTAAGCTGAGCGTTGAGAATGGCTTTAGCTATCCTCCTGTACCCGTGTTAGTAAACATGAGCATTACGGGAATTGGTTAACAATGTCAAGGGTTTTCAATTTTTAGGACGGAACCCTAATCCATTTTCCATTTCTCCTTAAGACATCAGCTATCTGCCAGTAAAAGTCCCGTCTAAATCGGTTTATCCGTTCCCGAGATCAGCCGGAATAAACGGACTGTCCTGCTTGCCCAGTATTGGTAAACATGAGCATTATTTTACTTCGATTGGCTCCAGAATCCACTCCATTGTCTAGAAAAGCTTTGTTAATACATTTTTTGATATACCATGTTATGCTTACTCAACTAAACATATTTTGTTGCAATTTCCAGTGCCCACGGGGCAGCGGGCGGCTACGGCCCGAACTACCACGCTCCTATACCGCCGGTCCCCGAGAAGCACCCAGAGGCTTACGGTAAGACACACTTCTGTTGACCACTCCACCTTACTTCGGTAAGAAACAGGATATGACCACTTGTCTTCACTATACCTTGCTAAAGAAGAAGAGGACAAGTGGCGCCATCTATAATTCCTATCAGAATGCACGATGGCCTATTTATTAGAACCGACAATCCTACTAATATTATAAATGCGAAAGTTTGTGAGTATGGATGGATGTTTGTTACTCTTTCACGCAAAAACTACTGACCGGATTTGGATGAAATTTGGCACACAGATAGTTTATAACCTGGATTAACACATAGGATCTTTTTATCCCGGTAGTGCGATCCCGTGGGACAATTACCGAACTTACGCAGGTGAAGCCGCGGGCATGAGCTAGTACAACATATTTGTCAAAAAAATATACAATCGATGGACACTTTTCGCGAGAACTAGCGTTGTTTATTTAAATTGTTGGATTGGCGCCTGACGGTTTTATTAAATTGGTCCCTTAGCATTCCCTTAAAAAATGGTATTATTTACTAGTCAAGTATCATTTGTAAGTATTTTTATCAGAGACTAGCTGTCGCCCGCGAACGTTCGCGTGAAATTATTATAAAAATATTACTGCCCTATTTGAATCGGATTTTGTTAGCAATTTCAAGTTTTAATTTTTTTTGCACGGTACCCTAATCCTTTTTTTTTTAAATAAAAGTAACCTAACTACTACGTTACTTGTTTAAGTCCCTATAACATTAGCTGTCTGCCAGAAAAATTCCCGTGAAAACTAGTCCAGCCGTTTCGGAGATTACCCGGAACAAACAGACATACAGCCAAAAAATAAAAAAAAGTTTTTTTTTGTTTTTCTATTAAACTTTCAGTAAAAAGCTGTTATTTTGATATTACAAACAGACACTTCAATTTTATTTATTTGTATAATAGATGCGTTTCATTCTCATAATTTTCGACAGTACGATTGTATGTTGGCCTAAAGGTACTTACATTCAAATGACTTGAAGTTCCTTGCTAAAAAATTTGCCAAGAGATGGCGCTATTAAGTGTTTTGTCTTGTCGCTTTAAATTCAAAATGATTGACAGGTAACAAATGGCGCTTCTATTAAAAAAGAAAAGAACATTTATTATAGTTTTTAATATCATCGAAATACAGACTTAACCTAAAATTAAATCATAAGTTTTCTGTCACCAGGAGGAGCAGCGGCTCCGCTAGATGGCGCTTACAAGGTGGAGGCCGCGCAGCATCCTCAGCAACATGATCCACTCTACTATCAGGTAATACTAGAATACTATAGAACCTTTTACAGAGACTATCACTCAAGAATGAATGAGGACGTGGAGTGCTCGGCTCGTCAAATTTATTTGGGCAGTATCTATTGAACTACAAAGCCGACCCGAGCAGTGGGGGCTATCGCGCATAATTCCGCCGCTAGAGGCGTTCGTGTAGCGATAGGTCTTGAAATGTCAGATGTGTTTTCGCGTTGCGCGCTTTTTTATTGCATATTTTTAACAATATTCAAAATTGTGGTCAATATTGAGCCATTCCTGATTAATTATGACTTGAAGATTTTATGTAGCAAGTCTTCTTCGTGCGGTCCATGTCGCTACGTACTGGTCGGACAAAATGGAGTCGTCGTTTCAAGAAAAGAAAGTAGCAAGTTGGATCTAATTTGTTAGTACTTGGAGGAACAATGATTTTTATGTTTCTTGCTAATTTTAGGGACAATATTGTAAATATTTACAATATTGTCCCTAAAACTAGCAAGAAAACTGAAAAAAAGAAAATTGACCCTTCGCTTTTTCGCAGTAGCGAAGGGTCAATTTTTATAAAAAAGTAAGCCGGAGTACATTATCTTTAATGTGATTACATTATTTGTCAGTAATTCATTCATTTAAAAAATGAAATTAATGAATTACTAATTTTTAGGGACAATATTGTAAATATGTATCACGCCAGTAGCGAAGGGTCAATATTTATAAGAATTGAGCCGGAATACATTATCTTTAATATGATTATATTATTTGTATGAAACCTTCGCCACTGCATCACGCCTGTAATCCTCGAAGGGTTAGGCAGAAGTGTACCGAATAGTACACCCACATTTCGTCAGCACTCGTTATAACTATAGCAAAAGTCACTGTCTATCCTACTACTGGGCAAAGAGCTCATATTTAGAGAACCCACGAGCTTCAACTGCTGAATACCAGTATTTTACATGGACCAAATGCCCATTTAACTTCAACCACGTCCCAGTTACGGAGTAATACGATAGCTCTTGGTTACCTCGGTAAGACTGGTGGTCAGATGTCATGTCCATCACGATGATTATAAAAATATTGTTTTCTATTAAAACAGAATGCTTCTGCGGAGATGGCGGCTGGCCCGACCAACCAGGATGGGTTTCTGCAGTCCATCCTCAACGATGAGGATCTTCAACTCATGGACATGGCTATGAACGAAGGTAAGTCTTACAATAACCTAGAAAAAAAAATGAAAGAAGAAATATTCATTTGTCAGGGACATGACGAGCATACAAAAACTAACAATATCGTACAACGCATAACAAATATTATAAATAGGTACACACGACGGCCAATCAAGCTTTACAAAACCAGTTTATGCGGATCTCTCATTGTACAGGAAATCTATACAAAGCGAGGCCAAGTTATACTGGACATGTACAGCTTCATGTGCCGCCGTGTGTACAACAGAAGAGACAAAAAAAAGTTAACAGCTTGCACGTCGTGACTGCGACAAGCAGGCTACTACTCAGCATGATGCTGTGCTATGGAGGGTCCACAGCACAGCGCTGGTTTTCAGTGGTCACCCGTGAGAAAACGTACGGAAGCCAAGACAGCATAAATATTTGATTAAATGAAATAAGAAAACAAAATAACACCACTACAATGATTTATTTTTATAGTATAGGTACATATTTACGTACAAAGATCTTATAATACTTAGGTAGTGCGCTATGTTCTGCCAATCAACTGCCTCAATCAGGTTGAGCTCTGGCGGTCATAAGGTTAACATAGAAATTGAACTCAATGTGCTTGTAATAGGTGTCTGTTCACGATAGAGCAACGAGTCGCACGACTTCTGGTTCGCTGGTCGCCGTTTTATTTTTAAGGGGGGAAGCCAGAGTAGCCAGCATATTCAATTTTTTTGCAATTTGCAGGTCAGTGTCAGGTTCTATGTTGATTAAAATATGATTCGCGGCCGTAACAAACATGGGTTTACAGAGTTATATTCATTAAAATCATCAATTACAACCCTCTAAGTTCATTTAACCCCATTGAATGTCTTGTTCATCAATCGTCAGCAGTCTCTTGCCCTTATCCCAATTCATTTGCGGTCGGCGCAGCATGTCTTCTCCCATACTTCTCTATTACTCGTCATCTCATCAGTCATCTCCTTTCTAGCCATATCATTCTTCACACAGTCCATCCATCGTTTCTTTGGTGTTCCTCTACTCTTATAGCCAACTACGTTCATACTCAACATTTTCCTAATTCCTCCGCATCACATGTCCATACCACGACAACCGATTACCACACAACTTTTCTGTCATCGGCGCCACTTTCAGACTTCCTCTTATGTACTCATTAATTTTTATTTTATCCACACATGGCTTTTTCATCAAATTAGTCAT
This sequence comes from Eurois occulta, assembly GCA_950022335.1. Classification (NCBI taxonomy): domain Eukaryota; kingdom Metazoa; phylum Arthropoda; class Insecta; order Lepidoptera; family Noctuidae; genus Eurois; species Eurois occulta. The sequence goes on along the minus strand of OX465504.1, from coordinate 4,962,350 downwards.
TTAATGAGCGACACACACAGCAGCTTCCCGTACAATGAGAGACCAGCTAAATATGGTTTTGTATAGCTTGATCGATCGTCGTGTGAACGATGTAGAATATCGCATGGCGTCAGGTATGATAAGTAGTTTGTATGTGGCTTTAGTGGCCCAGTGGTGGCGGTCCCAACTAACGAACAGTAAGTCGTGGGTTCGAACCCAGGCAGGCGCATTACTTTGTGTAATTTATTTCATCACCACTGCTCTCAAAAACGGTGAAGGAAAACATCGTGAGGAAACCGGCATGTCCTAGAACCAAAAATTCGAAGACATGTGACATCTCGCAACCCGCACTGGGCCCGCGTGGTAGATTATAGCCCATTCCCTATCATAAAGAGGAGGCCGTGTGTCCCACCAGTGGGAACGAACATTATAGGCTGATTATTCTTATAGATGGCGCCACAGTCGTATCACGAATCTTAAAACTAACGATCGTATGACACCCCGCCCGAAGTCTCTGGAGTACAAAGTCTAAAGGTGACTCTTTTAAAGAACTGCCAAATAATTGTTTTCATATATTATCAGGTGATTGCAAGTTCTTACTGGCGTCTTATCTTATTACAATTATGTTGAATTATATGACTTCTTGTGATATGCTGGCAGACTGATAAGAGAGTGGAGAACCGGTGTTTTTGAGCAATTTCTATGTATAAAAATATGGCAAACATATTTTTCATTGTTATTTTTTAGGGTTCCGTACCCAAAGGGTAAAACGGACCCTATTACTAAGACTTCGCTGTCTGTCTGTCTGTCTCCAGGCTGTATCTCATAAACCGTGATAGCTAGAAAGCTGAAATTTTCACAAATGATGTATTACTATTGCCGCTATAACAACAAATACTAAAAATTAAAAAAAAAAAAATATTAAGGGGGGCTCCCATACAACAGATATGATTTTTTTTGCCGTTTTTATAGATAATGGTACGGAACCCTTCGTGCGCGAGTCCGACTCGCACTTGGCCGTTTATTTTATTTTATTTGTGTCGCAGTCAGTATTTGAAACAGATAATATCCAATTAATACATCAGCAAGCATCGATAAACAATCACGGTTAAACCGGTGATTAGTTTATCCGTGATCATGGTGCTTGCAACAGCGTCGAAATATCGGGAACTCAAAATAAATAGTAAACATGGTAAATATTCCGTTTTCAGTGTTAATGATAGTGTTAGTGACCGTGTCAGTTTAATACTTATATCCAATTAATAGTTCAGGAAAACACAATTGTGTTGTAAAATCACCTCAAAATCTCATTTTTGGTATAATTTGTGTGCTGGTCAACTGTTGAACAGTTGAATGTTGAGAATTGTGAAAATATTGAGATGGATGTGTGGAGTGACAAGAATGGATAAAGTAAGGAACGAGTATATTAGAGGAAGTTTGAAAGTGGCGCCTGGTACAGACAAATTGAAAGGAAGTCGTTTGTCTTGGTATGTACATGTAATGAGGAGGGATGAAACGCATGTGACTAAAAGAGCGATGGACATGAATGTTGATAGGAGAGGGAGAGGAAGGTCAAAGAAAAGATTGATCGCGTTGACTTACAAGGTGGATTTTTTCGCTGCTCCAATGAGTAGCAGACCTGGAGTATTTGATATTAATTTCAGCTTGATACCTCCACGCGTTCCTGAGAAAAAGGGTTTTGACAGACGGACAACAAAGTGATCCTATTAGGGTTCCGTATTTGCCGACTGAGGTTACGGAAACCTAAAAACACCAGATTTATTCTTATCGCCTTACCAAACTGCCTCGTTGGTTGGTTCGAAGTGCTACTGCTGGGCATGAGGTCATGGTTTCGATTCCCAGGTCAGGCAGAGTGTTATTGGGTTTTTCCATCAGGATTTCTCAGTGGCAGACACAGAGTCTAGATTTGTGCCCGGTTGAACGCTATAGGCTCGTCCAATTATAGGGACTTAAACATGGCGAAGTATGGGTGTGCTAGGTCCACCTCTGCCTAGCCCTTCGCGAATTACAGGCGTGATATTATGTATATAGATATAACGCAAAACAACAGATTGTAATCAGAGCGACATACGTAAAATAGTTTAAGTATATAAATATGTTTCATGATAATTTTCCCTGAAAAAATAATGACTGTACATAATATTACTTTATCTACATACTATCTTATTTATGTACATACGTTGGTAGATAAAGAATGAAATTCAAAATGGTGGATTATTTGTTATGTGTCATTTATTTACTCTATATTTTGATAGTCTGCCGCTCACATGACATTATTTTCTATTTAATTATTAATTATGACCAAAGAAACGATGGATGGACTGTGTGAAGGATGATATGGCTAGAAAGGAGGTGTCTGATGAGATGACGAGTAATAGAGAAGTATGGAAGAAGAAGACATGTTGCGCTGACAGTAAATAAATAGGGAAACTAGGTATGTAATGGGCGGTCACCCATCCACGGACCCTAGAGAAGTGCGGCTTAACCTAACGATCGACCTGAGCGGCTGTTACTGTTCAGCTGCGAGCTCCTTCAGCAGTCGCTCCATGTAAAATACTGGTATTGAACACCATCCGGTTACACTGGAAGTCTACCTCAATATAGTGAGTGGCTAGGTAGAAATAATGGAAAATCATCTATATACCATACAATAAATCATTTTAAAACATGCCTTCTAACACGGTTAAGAATTGATCATTAAGTTATAATCATCTCCTGCCCTTATACCAATTTATTTATTGTCGTTCTTCTTCCATAGTCTACTCGTCATCTCAGCAGTCACCTCCTTTCTAGCCATATCATTCTTCACACAGTCCTTCCATCATCGTTTCTTTGTCTTCTTCTACTCTTACAGCCATCAGCATTCATACTCAAAATTTTCCTCACGACACTTCTTCGTTATAGTTAAAATAAAACAGCTGTTTCAAAAGGAAACCAGACATGGAACCACAAATAAATGTCGCATATAATCGTTTCTTATCGATATTCTGACCTAGATGACGTAACAGTCTTAAAAAAAATCGTTAGTCACTTGTACAACTTCGCCGGTGATACACGATAATGGCCGAAGATATACGAATTGTCAAGCGATCTAAAATTAAACTCTATTTACGGAGTAAATAAGATATCAGTGTTGATTCAACGAGAGTTTATTAGGCGTAACATTTGAAAGATGTAATCATTTGACATTTGAGGCTGTGCAGTGATATTCCTTTGCTTTGTGCGTTTAAAGTAAAGAAGTATAAACGTCAGTGGTGTTGTTTTTTTGGTGATTAGTTGCGTTCTAAAGAGTTTTTCATATCTGAAGATAAAAAGCGATTGTATCAGGTTTTTTCTTTCAACTTGGACGTCGATAAAGAGTTTCGAAGATTATAAGTTCATAATCAATTTGCCGGAACGTTTCACAAAAGGCTGTTGAAACAGAATGTGTGTATTTGAAAAGCATTGACGCAAGTTATAAAACAAACATGGGAATCTACTCATATGTGTACAGACTCTTTGTAATGAAGTTCAACATTGTTAAGTGAACCAGTGATCAATTAAAACTTAAAATAAACATTCGAAATAGAACTGTTATTGTAACAAAAAGAAAAACTGTGATTTTGAACTTTAAGGAAAAAAAAAGAACTGCCAGTGAAGTGACATTAGTTTGCGCGCCAAGTTTTTGACATTGACAGTTGTATTTTTGAACTTTCTCGTTTGCAAAGGAGTACTCATGCCATTCTTCCGCAAAAGTGCAGTAAAGAGTAGAAAGGAGCATAGTGAATGTAGTCTATGCATGTGTAGATACTGTATGGCCTTACGGAGACAAAGAACGACCTGCGATTCCTTGATAAAAGTGTCAACTTCAGTTCTTAAAAGATACAACTTTTGTTTATACTCTTTTAAATACAGACTGTTTTTTGATCCTTGAAAGTTATCTAATATTAGTTTTAGATAAAACACAATGGTTTACTGTTTATATTAAGATCAACAGAGCTTAGTATTTACATATTTGTTACTTGCCCGCGTCACGGGAAATTCCGTGATGGAAATGGCGACTGAGTAATCAAACGAAATTATTTAACGATAACGCCGAAATATTTACGAAGATATACGAAGGAATAAACGAAGATATATATTTTATATATAAAGAAAGATAAAGAATAAAGATTGAAAATATTTTTGAGGATTCAAAATGGATTTGAGGGTAGCGAACTTCGCATACACGCAGCCATTTTTCGCAATGGCGCCGTATTTGCGAAGCCCTCTGTACTATCCGGATCCGGTGGAATATCTAAACAGATATTATAAATACTACGACGGTAAGTTCTGGCTTAATACGAATATGCTTCACGTCAGTTTTCAGTACTTTAGTAAGAGGTCTTGTGAATTTCATCATTCGCCAAGTCTTTATCTCTGAAAATAAGTTTTATTAGTTCGTACTTACACGGTCGCTACTTGAACGGCATCGTCGTTGGCAGCGTAGAGGTCACGTTGGTCGCATGATTGCATAGTTTGCAAATCCATTTAATGCCATGGGTATGAGTTCTCTTGACAAGCAGTAGTAATTCAGTGGTAACGGTCCCGAATACAGTTTAGTTCGTGAGTACAAATTCTGTCAGGCACTTGACTATGTGGCATATATTTCATAGCCACTGGTCTCAGCTGTAAGGAGCTCGTGTCTAAATAATAACAGTGGCACGGGTCGATCTGCAAGGTTAAGCCGCGCTTGCCAAGGTCGGGCTGTGAATGGGAGACCATCCATTACATGCCGAGTTACCTCCATGCCTCGGAAAGCACGTTATGTAGTTCTTTGACAGACGTTACAGGTAGTCAGTGGCCCGAAAGTCTGACCAGTTTCCGTATTACCCAGTACTAACTGGGTTGTGGAGGTCAGTTAAGCAGTCGCTCCATGTACAATACTGGTATTCAGCTGCATCCGCTGGGCCCCCGTGGTAGAAGACGGCCACTTTATCTCTACACTTGGCTACGAAGATTACATGCATGATGTCATGTGTCACTCATTTGGGGGCGCGGCCTTCTAAATTCAAAATCAGAAAACTGTCACCATGACAGTCAGTTTTGTCTAGGCTTATTACTTGGATAAATAATCAATTGGGCGTGATATCTGTACAGCAAACATCATGATATTGGAGTACTGCTTAGTAATGACTCAATGCAAAAAGCTTAAGCTATCGATTACCATGAAGTAGGTCAGATTTAGTATATCTACTGTTCCCAAAGCTGTTGGGGTCGGCTTCTAATCTAACCGGGTATAGATACATCATAACATCAAGCCTGTATTCCCCAAAGGGTTAGGCAGAGGTGTACCTAATAGTAAACACACATTTCGCCAGTTATGTTTAAGTCCCATGTCATAGAGGCAGAGCCTATAACCATCAACCAAACATAAATCCAGACTCCGTCCAATGCCTGCCAGGGCTGCGGGACTGTTCGAAAGAGATACCGCGGCCCTGGAACACAAAGGGCAAAAGAAGGAACATGGATGGGTTTTAGTCAGTAAAAGTCTGACACTCCCTTCCGCTCCGCCCACAGCGGGAGGAGTCATTTGATGATGTCCCATCCCAAAAAAAAAAGACTCCGTCCAATAAGACTGCCCGACCTGCGGGAATCAACACCAGGACCTCATGCTCAGCAGTCGTGCTTGCGACCACTCTGCCAATAGGTACACCTCTGCCTGAACCTTTGGCGAGGCGTGATGTCATGATGAAGCCAAAATCACATTTACCTTAATTCTCCTAGCAATAAGGTGTTTATTAGTCTTCTCTCACTGTCCAGTCTGGCAAAATTATAGTAAACTTTATCCCCGTAAAAATAAAGTTACTGTTGGTTTGCAGTTTTTTTGCGATAAAATTATCAAACTGTTATGGACTATAGCTCTGTATCTATGGCAGATTATGATCATATCATACGTACGTTCAACGTCATAATACACAGATAAAAGACGAAAAAAATACAAAATAAATAAAATGTAATTTACCATAGATAATAAAATGTCGTGTCATCATGACGAGCATAGATGTTTTAGCTCAGAGATAGGAAACTCCGGTGAAAGTTTGGAAACCCGCCTTTTTTAATAGTTACTATGGATTGAGAATTGAGGAGCGAGTTTCAAGGTTAAGCAGGTTGATCACATCCATGATACACCTGAATTAACATTATCATTGTAAACATAATTCAGTCTAGCCAACACATTTATTTTTATTATAATTCGCGCCTCTGCTTCTATGATATTATATATTATTTATTTGTATAAAATTGTTCATTGGTACACTATAATTATATGTATATTATTATAATATAACCTAATAAATGCTCACTCACACGCATACTGTGTCGCAACACCAATTTGTCTCGTCTGCTCGACGTCCGTGTGTCGCCAAAGGGATTCAGCAGAATATCAGCGTCAGGTACATGCCTGACACATGCTGAGCTGGACTCCCATTTGGTGCAACCTTGAGACACACACCGCACCTTGTATCCCCGTTTTTATTTTTGAAGTGAAAACTTCTTTAGCGGCGTTGAGCACTTTTTCTGTAATGGGTATAAAATCTTAAACTCGCGTCAGGACACGTGACCCTGATCGAAAAAGCGTAAGACAAATTTTCTCATTCGATTTTGAACTTAACCTTCAACATTTTATGGTTTAAAATCATTTAAAGAAATTTTTAAATGTTTCCAATCAACTTTGAACCTAATGCTTTAGGGATAAAGCTGACAAATCTATTAAATAAATTGCCACCCGCCGCGCGCCGGCGCAGCGCCGCGAAACCTAGTCCTCTGGCTATCTTCATCGTCCTTAAGATTGTGATAGAACCGTGGTCTTTGGGGGATTCGCACCGTGCTAACTACGAAGGCAATTTACGTGCTATTTACAAACGTTACGTACCTGTAGGTATGTTAGTGTAGCTAAAATTCCGTATTTCCTTGCAATTTTATTGATTGACGCATAATGACAAGAGATTCTAAAATCAATAAGACAGTGTTGTCTTTGAGTTTGCAGCTTTCTTAGTATCTAGTAGCTATTAAAAGTACTTGTGAAGGCTTTTAAGATGCAAGCACAATCATGATAATAAAATAAAAAAGGAAATCGTTCAATCGCAATAAGTACCTTTCCAAGTATTAAATTGCTAAACATTTTCACTAAGGCGTTTGTTGTTTGGTAAAATAAAGTTCAGTTTATTTAAAAACCTGCTTTAAAAATGATTTGATTACAAGTATTTACAAGTAAGTTAAAAAGCACGAGTGTTATTGGTATAGGAAACCGATAAATTCTCAGCTAATTCTGTAGTAAGATCGAATGTGACGTTCCTGCTTACGTGCTTACTAAGCGCCTGTGAAAAGATGTATCGCACACATTTTTATGTGCGACAGATTACTTCCACACTTTTAATTACAAATTCTTTAGGCAGGATTCAATGATAACATAACATCCTGAAATCCCCGAAGGCTCAGGCAGGGGTGCACCGAATAGTACACCATGTTCTTTATACTGATAAAGCAATTGGTGCAAAATTATTCCCTAACCATTCCAAAATATCAAACATGCTCAACGTTAATAATCAAGTTTTCACTTCTGCCGGCACTCCCGGAGTGCAACCCGTCTTTTTTTTTTATTATGTCATGGTGTCACTAAATCTCTCTAGTAGATATTTGTTTGTCTTTTTCTAGATCTTTGACAATCGTAAGGGCGCGTTCCCACTATGTCGTGACGACTAATTTATCGTTGGATAATAAAATAAAAAAAATAAATAAAAAAAGTCATGGACGACAGTTAATCGTGTCGTTCTATATGTGAACACTTCCATTTAAATACACAAGTCACGACGCTGTAAACGACACGATAATCTGTCGTCACGACATAGTGGGAACGCGCCCTTACAGGTAGTCATTGACCCGAAAGTCTGACAACCAGTCTTACCAAGAGGTATCGTATTACCCAGTGCTAACTGGGTTGTGGAGGTTAGATAGGCAATCGCTCCATGTAAAATTCTGGTATTCAGGTGCATCCGGTAAGACTTAAAGGCGATCCGAAGGTAGTTGGGAAAAGGCTAGGCAGATGGTGATGACCCAGTAGTGGGCGAAGCTGTGGGTAATGATGATGAGATTTTTATTGTTATTTTCATCTATACTAATACATATACAGAGGTAAACTTTCCAAGTTTGTATGTAGGGGGTAATCTCCCTGTGGACGGTGAGTAATGGGCTAGCTCGCCGTCCGTCCGTCTTATGACGACAGCCCGTGTCGACGGCGCGTTTGTATTCCACGCGCGCCTCAAAGAGATGTCAGCAAACAGGAGGGGCCGATGCCTGCCAGGGCTGCGGGACTGTTCGAAAGAGATACCGCGGCCCTGGAACACAAAGGGCAAAAGAAGGAACATGGATGGGTTTTAGTCAGTAAAAGTCTGACACTCCCTTCCGCTCTGCCCAGAGCGGGACCCCTCATTTGATGATTTCCCATCCCAAAAAAAAAGGGCGTAATCTCCGAAACTACTGATCCGATTCCGAAAATTCTTTTACTAATGATAAGCTACATTATCCCCAAATGTCATAATCTATATTTAAAACGTTCCCATTTGATAATTTCCGGGTATAACGCGAGCGAAGTCGCGGGTAATAGCTAGTTATTTTTATAGTTACATTAACTCACCCCTGTTGCCCATGGGGGTAGGCAGTAACCACAAAACGCCAACGACTACGATCCTTAAATACTCTTTGCGCCTCGTCCACGTCATACATGTGCTCATACACGTACGCCGCTTGCGAGTACCTACTATGCCCTCATCATTTGTTTTCGCAAAATGACTGATCATGTTTTGATAGTAGGCTAGACTTTTTGGCATAGATAAAGTAAAAAAAAAACAAGTATTGACATTGTAAAAAAATGGCTTTTTTTATTTTCAATTCGTAAAAAAATATGGAATAAAACAACTTTTTAAAGCTCTTTAAAGAATGACAGAAAAGTCTTTGAAAGTCTTGCGAATTTTTTTTTATTTTATTTAATTCCTATTTCACTTTATTTTAAGGGGTTAAAATTAAATAAAGTATGAAAGCTAGTTTAAAAAATCGATTTTTTTTTGTCAATGGAAAAACCCCATAGCGACAAATGCCTTGTATTTTAAACAGGACCCTATTCAGACTCAAAACAGGGATCAAAATTGTAAACCCCACAATTTTCTAACAAGTAAATAAAAAAAAATTAGACAATCATGATTGGTTGACATATTTTTTTACATAACCTTAGATACGAGATAAACACATTTTGATAAGATTGTTGTACTTCCATAGCTCAGTTCTTTTCGATATCGCGGTTTTGTGCGAATCACCGTGAGTCGAGTTTATTTTTTTATTAAATATTTTTGTTACGTTACTTCGTATAGTTTGTCATTCATAATTGTGTTGTTACTTGCCTCCAATAGTAATACTTGGTGATGCGCGTATAAGTTTATTTTTCGTTTAGTGCTTGTTTTTTTTTTCATTCAAAATGGTGGACATTTTTGAGGATTTAAGGGTAGGTGCGTAATTTAAAATTTTGCACACGTTTTTTTTGTGTGTCTTTTTTTGACAGTTGGTTTTGACAGCTCGGTTTTTTTAAGTTTTTTTTTTTGTTTCAATTTCATTTTAAGTGTGTGTTCTATTGAGTAAGTGTGGTGTAATAATGTCTTAACATTATGCAGTGTTTGTTCGTACGTTTCGAGGCCTTCAGTTTTCTGCACCATGGTTCGTAAGGTTCAATGCCCGCCTAGTGAATGTTTTTCTTCAGTTCATTAACCTCCTTACCTACTTTCTTGAATTTTATTGTGGTCGGCGCAGCAGTTTTTTTTCAATATTTATGGTGTCCTCACAGTACCTATTCTTTGATGATAGCGTTAGAAAGCGGGTTATTTCTAACCCATTTTCCGCATAATCCATCCATCAGTACTTTGGTATCCCTCCTCATGACTTATCAATTTTAAGTACAGACGCCAGCGCATCAAGCTACTACAATCTGTCAAAGGACAATGACCAAAGTTGGTACCAAAAAGTCTCGCGCCTCAAAACCAAAATATTATAGTAATTAGTTTCATATTTTTTTACGGCATTACGCGTCGGGGATTTGATTTTTGAACTGGAAATATACTTTTCGAGTTTAAAAGTACGAATATTGTTTTACTCCCTTTATATGACGTTCCGTTTCAACTGAATATAAATGACGTTCCGTTTCAATTGAACAAACCCTTGTCTGTCGAGCGGACTCTAAAATTAATTACAATTAAGTAAGATCAGTACACCAAATCGATTTAGTTTGGTTTATTGCTATTTGCAACAAAATAGATTTTCTAAGCCTAAAGATTTTGATTTATCGATTACATCCCTAAATCCCGACTAGTTTATAGCACTTACTATACTCTATGGTTTATAGTTATCTTATCTGTGGCATCTGACATTTGTACTGTACTGACTGACTATTGGCAATGTAAAGGTCTAAAATAAAATCGAGTTTCAGTCAAGCATACTGTGGATGTTACTTTAACTCGTAATTCTTACTAATATTAGTGTATTACGCTGTTTTTAGAGCAATAATGTAATGTATGTGTGTTAAAATACGTCGTTGGTAGCGTCGAAAAAATAGACCTACTTTTTAGGTTAGTTTCGATTTTATAAAATAACTCTGAAACGCGGGTTTTTTTTTCAAAAATAGTTTTTGTAGGAGTTAATACGATCAGTGTAGTCTATAAAAAACAAGGTTTGATTTTGATGCAGCATGGTACGGGATTCCATACTTCCATGAGCATTCTCTTTTCTTTAATAGATTTTAAACTATTTCGCTAAGGCATATAAGGTTCAAGGTTGAACTTGATTGGGAAAATTTGACAGTTTCGGGTAGCTTGGTCTGTTCATTATTTTTTGGCTCAAACTCAAATCAGTGCTATTAACAAATTCTATGAGTATTGGTATGCAAAACGAGCCTATTTTTGAATTCAATACGTATGTTCACAAAGTTATCAATGAATCTTCTGTCGATTCTAAATTTATAATAATTAATATAACTAATTAACTGTACAGCCGCCAGCACCAGCAGCTTTAACGATAAAGTTGAAAATCTTTTAAAGAAATTTGACAGATTGTAGTAGTCTGGCGTGCTGGCGTCTGTACATGAATCTATTGACGTGTGGCGAAAATCGGAACTAACGCGCCAAGACCGCCCTCCATCAACGTCATACGAGCGTCTAAAGACTTTTGTAACTGTGATTGGCTGACCAAAGATAACAAACAACCAATATATCACGACTTGAATGAGCCTTCAGCGAGGATTCGTCTTATCAATGCGACATTACGTTAATCCAGCATAATTTACACAATCCATAATGATTTTACGAAATTATGTTGCAATTAAAATAAAACAATGTTATCATTAACACTAGAAACGGGATATTTACCATGTCCACTGTTTGTTTTGAGTTCCCGATATTTCGGCGCTGTTGCAAGCACCATGATCACGGATAAACTGAAGTTACTCGGGTGGGTGTTTGTGAAATATCCCGTTTCTAGTGTTAATGATAAAATGTTAGTGACCATGACAGTTTAGAAACTTATGATAACAATATTGTTGTTCGCGCCATACATACCTACAAACACAAAGCCACGCCTTTGACCCATGTTGGATCAGGCATCATACCCTTTTGCTTCGTAGGGATAGCAACAAAACTATCAGTATCGTCAATACTACCCTCTATAGTCATATTTTTACACGAATCATATTTTAATCAACATACAACCTCACACGAACCTGCAAATTGCAAAAAAACGTCAGAAAATTTGAATTTCGCGGGCTACCCTGCCGCTTCGTTACATCTAGCATGCTGCAAGTCATTGTCACGGTACTGTCGACGTAAACAAGTGACGTCCGCGGGTTTTGCAAGTCACGCCGGCTGAGGCCGTAACCGATACCTAAGAGCATGTTAATTGTTCCTAGACAAACTAACTTTTCATTTTTTGGATATGATGGTGTAAAAATACCCTTAACGAAGCCGAAAGGCACTTGTTCTCCCCGTCATTGCGATCATTTTTTTGTTGTAGACCATACCTGGGAACCGTCTAGTTACGGAGGTATTGGGGGTCAAAGTTCCAACTTTTTCACAAGTTTTTTTTTTTAAATACAAGTTTTTAATGTTATATCTTTACTTTTAATACCTCCACGACCCTCGTACTATTCAATACATTTATCAGCACAATGTTTTGAGAGATGTTTCACTCCAAAAAAAAGTCGTTTCCTAGCAATAATTTTTGCGTAGAGTGACTTAGTTTGATATACAGAATGCCTAGTTGACGACTTTGTGAAGGGTCTATATCGAGTGAAAGTTCTAAGGAGCTCGTGGGAGTTGTAGATCTTTGACAGTCGTGACAGGTAGTCAGCTGAAAGTCTGACAGTCTTACCAAGGGGTATCGCATTACCTGGTCCTAACTGGGTTGTGGAGGTCAGATAGGCAGTCGCTCCATGTAAAATACTGGAATTCGACTGATCCGGTTAAACTGAGAGCCGACCCCAACATAGTTGACCTGTGTCCCATATACTGTGCTTTTGTTTAAGATATATTGCCAGCTCTGTCTTTCCTTTGTAGTATGACAGTTGTGCGACAGTGACAGTTATACTTGTGCTTTTGTCTATGATAAGTTCCTTTCTCTGTCTTTCCCTTGTTCTTTGTCAGTTGTGCGACAGAGACAAAAATACTACATAGTCGCAGCACGTGCTAACCTACTCAGAATTAGCATGTTTATCTTATTTTCTTTAAAAAGAAAAAAAATGCCCGAAAATTCGCGCGTAGATACTACTTTTTATCTAATTTCAAGATAAAAGCGTTTAGTAAAATGTTGAACGACGTGTGAGTAACACATTATATGTGTTATATAATCTGGTGAATCATGTTTTGCGTTCATTCATAAGTTGATTACTATCATTTGGTGTTCTATCTCGACATACGATCAAGGTAAAAAAATCTAAATACTATGTCTCGAAAATGTACTTAAAAAAAGCAAGCGAAGCCTTGTGTGCTTACTTTAGAGTTTATTGTTGTTTGTCTCGTGTTACCAACAGGTATCGTATTAGCCTGTGCCCACTGGGTTGTGGAGGTCAGATAGGCAGTCGCTCCATTTATAATGGAAGCCTTTTCCCAACGTTGGGAAAAGGCTAGTTGATGACTTTGAAGTTTGTTCCGACACTAAATCTCCAGCATCATTCTCAAACCCTTATCCATATCATTTGTGGTCGGCGCAGCATGTCTTCTTCTTCCATACTTCTCTATTACTCGTCATCTCAGTAGCCACCTCCTTTCTAGCCATATCATCCTTCACACAGTCCATCCATCGTTTTGATCATATTTGTTTTGTTTGAAGCCTGGAAGTCTTTAGAGGTAAAAGAACAGGGTGTAAAGTTCTTCACCCCCCATAGAAAAGGGAGGATCCTCCGACTAGACGGGTGTTATGTCTGGTGGGCTACTGTCCGACTGTTGTCGGGTTTTTCCATACAGTCTTAAGTTACGGATAACTTTGACAGCGCGATTCAGAATTTTGTTTTTAGTTCTCCATGTTTTGTCATAGATGGCGCTGTAGTACTTTTTGTACTCTGTGGATTACTCACGTACTTTTAGTAGTTTTTTTTAATACCGCTACTAACTACAAGTATGTAACTATGTTCCTGCTCTTATCCCAATCGAATTGTAGTCAGCGCAGCACGTCTTCTTCCATACTTCTCTATGGCTCGTCATCTCAGCAGTATCACTACATAGTATAAAACAAAGTCGCTTTCTCTGTCCCTATATCCCTATGTATGCTTAAATCTTTAAAACTACGCAACGGATTTTGATGCGGTTTTTTTATAATAGATAGAGTGATTGAAGAGGAAGGTTTATGTGTACTTATTGCACCCGTGCGAAGCCGGGGCGGGTCGCTAGTTCTATATAAGTTTTATAAATAAATAACGGTATTCTTGTATTTGTTTCAGGCATGTACACGATGCGTATGCTGGACGGCGCCAGCGCTCACCACGCTCCACACCATAACCATTCTCATATGATGATCACAGGTATGTACATGTTACTGTTTCAAATCACCTTTCATCAAAAAAAAAACTTCTACACATTTCGCCAGTTATGTTTAAGTCTTATGTAAAAGGGAGCAAGCCTGTTGCCATCAATAGGGCACACATCTAGACTCCGTGGCTGCTACTGAAAAATTCCTAATGGAAAAACCCAATAACTCTTTGGCCGACCTGGGAATCGAACCCAGGACCTAATACTCAGCAGTCGCGCGTTTGACCACTAGACTAACGAGGCAGATGATGGGCATATCTTTGATTTTATAGTTCTGTGTCACGTCAGTCTCCTCACGAAGTTGTCATTCACCGTCTGAAGGCAGTGGAGGTGAACATTTACATGAAGTTTAGAACCTGCTTGGGTTCAAACCTACGACCTACAATTTGTAAGGCGCGCTATTTACTGCTAGCCAGGCTTTTAATGAATGGATATCTAGATAAACAAAATTCTAATAATGATGGCTCATAAGTATATTTAATCTATATACGTTAAATAAATTTAGATTGCGTGACTGTTCAAATTGATTAATATCTTAGTCTTTTATCATTAATTGCTGTCTTGGAATAATATTATTGAAATCGGAGAAAGTCCAAGGCTATCTTTAAGGCTTCGTCATTATATCCTGCACGAGTACTCCGGGGGGGGGGGGGGGGCATGTTATCAGCGATACCCATCTATCCTCTGCCTAGCCTTTTCCCAACTGTGTTGGGGTCGGCTTCCAGTCTAACCGGATGCAGCTGAATACCAGTATAACACACGAAGCGACTGCTTATCTGACCTCCACAACCCAGTTATTGCTGTTGGTCTATGGAGTGGTTGTGTAAAATATGTCATTTATTTGAGGTGCCCCCTTTATCGTTTAGGGGTCTTCATTAAATTACGTCACACGAATTTCATGATGTTTTGACCCGCCCCCCAGTCCTTGTCACAGCGGTTCAAATTTGTAGACTCGCCCCTCCCTAGTGTGACATCACATATTTTGCAATTTTACATGTTCATACAAATAAGATTTTGAAATGTGACGTCACGAAATTTAGGAACTCTCCCAACCCTTGTCACACAATGTCACACTTCGTCGACCCCCTTAACATGTGACGTAATTAATGGATGGCCCCCTAGGTGATATTGTTAGCGACTTAATATACATCTAATAATAATAATAATAAATCTAATCTAATTAAATTTAATTCTAATTATTTAATAATCTAATTTTAATATCTTAAAGTACATCATCTTAGGTATAGAATAATGTAAGATAACACCTCTAAAAACAGTTAACATACACACATTTTAGTGTTTAAAACGAATTTTCAGGAAAATTCAAAATGGCGGCTCCTAAACGTCAACTGTCAAATGTTTTAACCTATAAATCTCATTGTTTCAGAGCGGGACTCAGCTTCTGACAGCGCGGTATCGTCGATGGGCTCTGAGCGCGTGCCCTCCCTGTCTGACGGAGAGTGGTGCGATGGTAGCGACTCGGCTCAGGAGTTCCATAGGTGAGCAGTACCCTCATACAACTCCAAAAGCTTGGCTTGCCCTTACAACCTACTCTTTCTAATTTATATACACCAGTAAGGGACATTGGCGAACAAAACGTTATTTAAAATAAAATGTGTGTGTTGGTATTGTACTTTTGTAAGAAACAGCAGATTTTAAACAAATTGCTTGTCTGTAAAGTTGGTTTACGGACGATAGTTTAACGTGACAACGTCATAACAAAACATTGATGACATGATTGCATACTTGCATGCGGCGCAAGCGTACAATGAGCGTAACGGGACAATGAGTCATTCTTTTTCGTGCATGCAGCCGGCGTTCATCGATGTATTAGACGTTGTCACGTCAAAAAAAAAAATACGACGAAAATTATATATCTATGTTCGGAATAATATCATTGTACTGTATACGCTGTAGCCGTTTGTGCGTCGCTGTTCCTTCCACCCTGTGTAATATTTATTTGATCTACATATATATTTCACCCTCTTAATCGAGGGCAGTTCCCAATATTAAAAAAATGACTCGACAGCCGAAGCCGCGAGAAAAATGGTAGTCGAATGTATCCGGAAATCCATAAAATGACTTTTACATTTTTCATCGTCAAAATGTGTTTGCTTTTAAGATACTCACAGCCTTGTCCATGACATAGCAGTCTAACCATTATCAGTGAGATGAGATAAGCAATAATGACGTTTATTTTGCCTGTTATACAGCTCAAAATTCCGCCCGTACGACAACTCATTCGGTCGCGAGCGCGCTGCGCCGCACCAACCGCAGAAGAAACACCATATGTTTGGAAAACGATGCTTTCAGGTAAATATTTTTACTGAGAAAACTTGCGTGATTAATAACTTGCTTATCTGAGAATTTTCATCAAAATTGGACCAGTAGTTTTGGTGTAAAGATGTGTCAAAAGTACTAACTGAATATTAAGAGAACTTTTTCTTGCAGTGGGCCAGTTACAGGCTAGTACTATTATCCTGGTTTCGATTCCCAGGTCGGGAAAAGTGATGTTAGGTTTTTTTGACAGGAATTTCTCAGTCCAGTCTGGATTTGTGCCCGGTTGATGGCAATAGCCTCACCCCTATTACATGGGACTTAAACATAACTAGCAATTGCATCCTGCATCCGGTTAGACTGACAGTCGATCGACAGAGAGCAGCGGTGGCCCAGTGGTGGCGGCCCCGACTTACGAATAGTAAGTCGTGGGTTCGAACCCAGGCAGGCGCATTACTTTGTGTAATTTATTTCATCACCACTGCTCTCAAAACGGTGAAGAAAAACATCGTGAGGAAACCGGCATGTCCTAGAACCAAAAATTCGAAGACATGTGACATCTACCAACCCGCACTGGGCCCGCGTGGTGGATTATAGCCCATTCCCTCTCATAGAGAGGAGGCCGTGTGTCCCAGCAGTGGGAACATTATAGGCTGATTATGCTGCCTATCTCTTCGCTGATAACTGGCGTGATATTATATGTTTCTATTGTTTTCGCAGGAGCAACCTGCCCCTGCACTGGAGCCGGTCGGCAGACCTGGTGTCGTGAAATACGAATGCCCCGAACAGACCTACCACCATGATAATATGCATATGCACAATGGTAAGCATTGATTTATCTACACTGATATTATAAAAAGGAAAAAAAAATGTATTTTTGTGTGTGTGTTTGTTTGTAATGAATAAACTCAAAAACTACTGTGCCGATTTCAAAAATTCTTTCACCATTGCAAAGCTACATTCACCCTGAGTAACATAGGCACCCGTGCAAAACCGGGACGAGCCGCTAGTTTTATATATGCTAAACAAAGACTTTCTTCGACTGCCTCACTGGTCTAGTGGTCGCAAACGTGACTGCTGTGCATGAGGTCCTGGGTTCGATTCCCGGGTCGAGCAAAATGTGTGTTTTCCATTAGGAATTTCTCAGTAGCAGCCGTGGAGTCTGGATTTGTGCCCGGTTGGTGGTCATAGGCTCGCCCCCTCTTATACAGGACTTAAACTTAACTGGCCAAAAGTGGGTGTACTATTAGGTACACCTCTGCCTAACCCTTCAGAGATTACAGGCGTGATGTTATGTTATTTCTAATTGACAATTTGTTAAATAGATTTTACCTAAGCATAACTCGGGTGGTTCCTTCAATGTTTAAAAAAAAAAGTAGCTATATCGAGAACTGTATTGAATTTCAATGCATTTGCCTACAGTGATGTTCTACTTTCAGAAGTTCTCCACTTCAAATTCTTAATTCCAGAGCCAATTAGCAAATTGTCAATTTCTAGCAAAAATGACAATAGACACACAGACTTATGAATTTTAGATCTTTTTGGAGGATCCTACGAAAAACTTGAAAAGTCGTCTGATCGTTTTAAAACGATTATAAACATGGTTGTATGCTACGGTAACTGCTGCTAGTAAACACGTCAGTACATCAAGCTGTCAAATATCTATAATAGATTTTCAACTTTACCGTTAAAGCATTAAGTTCAAGGTTAATTGGGAAAATCTAACAGTTTCGTGTAGCCTGATTTGCTGGCGTCTTCACTACTCTACTTAACTTGTTACAATTAAAAATAACTTACTACTACTACTACTAACTTATTTTTTTCTCTATATTCTTTTATCTGTAATAACTGTAAAAAAAAAAATACAAGTTTGTTAATTGTAATTTAAGTTATGGAAGAGTGGAGTCTCCTAACACAGGCTTTAGACGCCTAAAAGGAAACCCCAATCACTAGTTTGTAAGAAAAACTTGTCAAACCAATAAATTATTTTTCATTTTTCATTTTCATTTTTTCATAACTTTAATTTTTTATTAATATTTCCTCAGTAGACTTCGCCCCCCGGCCCCAGTTACCCCCGCCTCATATCACGAACATCCACGGGCCCGCACTAGACCTCAACACGGCGCACTCTAGCCATGCCTTACTACAGGTAATACTTTTTACATAATGGCCTAATAATGTTTAAAGATCTATTTTATACTGGGATACTACGGTGGCGCAACAATGGTCAACGCCAGAGCACAAATGCACGCGCGTGCCCTCCACGCCAAGTTACAATTTCACCTACCATTTTGTCACATATTTGTGTCGTTTGGCGTACAGGGCACGCGCTTGCTTGTCACGTATATGTGACAATGGCGGTCAAAAGTTTAAACGAAATTTTGGCTTACTTGTGGCAATCAGATGTCTGGAGAAACATCATCTGCCTAGCCTTTACCCAACTATGTTGGAGTCGGCTTCCAGTCTAACCGGATGCAGCTGAATACTAGTAATTTACATGGAGCGACTGCCTATCTGACCTCCACAACCCAGTTAGTACTGGTTAATACCTTGATAAGACTGGTTGTCAGACTTTCGGGCCACTGACTACCTGTAACGACTGTCAAAGATCTACAAATGACAGCCGGGACCAACGGCTTAACGTGTTTGCCGAGGCGCGGAGGACACTCAGTATGTAATGGGTGGTCACCCATCCTCAGCGAACGTTGCTTAACTCGACCCTTGCAGCTGTAATTCAGCCACGAAGCCCTTTATAAGCTCTTTTTAACTCTTAATTTTGTTTGTTCAGAGCCAAATCCCCAGCCCGGCCCCCCCTCGGTTCGCGTACGCGACCCCGGAGCGGGTGCGACACAACCACACGTACAGCGCGCCGCTGGCGGCCGCCGACCAACGTCCCGCCGCTGTCAGAGACAAGCGAGGTAGGTCCCTATTACCAGCATTTTAGGTATACTCTCCAACAAATGAGTACGATACTTATGTGACCTAGACTGATTAATACTTTTACCATTACATCAACTACTCACATACTGGTTATATCTCTTTTTTTATTTTATATATTAAAACAAGCTTTTAAATATAGTTGTGACGTAATTTTATTTTCGTATTCTTCTCAGGAAATAATTTTAATTGATATATCATGGGGGTGCATAAAAAATAACTAGTCCACCATCTTTGGGATTCTGCCATATTGGATTTAGAATGACGTCACTTAGCTAACCATTCATTGTCATCCAAACTAAAAGTGTATGCAAAATTTTAGCTCAATCGGTTGGAGATAATTGATTTAAAATTCATTTACAAGATTTGTCCTAAATAAACAAACATACAAACATTGCAAGTTAAATAAAATAATTGATACACACTGAATTAATGGAGTTGGAAAATGTAAAACTTCATAATACTTGAGCTTCCTGATCCAAGTTTAAATGACTTTTTTTCACCTTAAACGGAAGTAATAAAGTCTAAAATCAATGTTTCTCCCACAGTCCGGCGGCTCACAGATGGTAGCATGTCAGACGGAGGCTCCTCAGCCACCAGCAGCGGACAGCACCTGTCCCGCGACGAGAAGAGAGCCAAGGCATTAGGTAAGCACGAAAACTAGTCTCAATTATGTTTAGAAATGTATTTTGCTATAGTTTTTTTTATCGTTTTTTTCTGTTGGGACTACCGAGTCCACCGAGGGTCGACCATTTTTTTACTTTATTACTTAGTGCATAAGGGTGAAAAGTGGCTGACCGTCAGTGAACTTGGTAGTAACTCTGCCTTAAGTTATGGCGAATACAGCGAAGCAATTATGTACATTCTCACAATCCCAAGGCTATTAATTTTGCCAACAATAAACAATATTCATCGCGTTTGCGACGAATTACTCAATCTTGTAAAGTAATGGACCAAGATTTTTCTTCAAAATCCTCGAGATTATGTAATAAAGTGTGATACGTCAGACACAGACTCAAAACAAGAAAAAAACTCGAATTATTATTATTGAAGCAGTGTCAGCGACGTACCAAAGACGATCAATCTGGAGCAAAGTATCCGAAAGTGATCGTCTAAGGTCCCCCAAAAAGATTAATTTCTATACCTCACAAAAAAGGTTTTATACATAAAAATACCCACATTAACCTGTACAAGTGGCCGCAGGCATACCCCTGGAGGTGCAGGACATCATCAACCTGCCCATGGACGAGTTCAACGAGAGACTGTCGAAGCACGACTTGAGTGAGGCACAGCTGTCTCTTATCAGGGACATCAGACGGCGTGGGAAGAATAAGGTATGTTTCTGGTTATACATGGTGATTTTTTCAAGTAGGCGTATATCGCCATATTCGAAGCTATGAGAAATATAGAAAAATACTCAAAGCAATTTCGAACCGGATGGAAACTAAAACTACATCATTGGATTTTTGAAAAATCGATATTCTTAGCCAGGAATCGAACCCAATGATTTTGGGAAAACACTGTATTATTACACCATTTGATAGTGTCGCGGAAAGGTATATCATTCTAGGAAGTAATCCGCTTCGCGTATCGATGGCAAGAAGTTCAAATGTGTTTAGCCCAAAATTCAGCCACGCGAACCCCGCTCACTGATGCAGTGAGTAAGTCATCGGGAGCGCACGTGTCAGGGCATGCGGTGCTAGGTGGAAGCTGCCATTGTCTGTAGGGAGAAGCCGCATGCACACTTAAGGTCTGAACCGTCCATGAACGGTTCTTTGCTCCGGCTGGGTTCGAAGTCTATTCAGTGATTTCGATCATTAACATGCCCATCACTAAATACCAACATTCCCTCGACAGGTCGCAGCCCAGAACTGCCGCAAACGTAAGCTGGACCAGATCACCTCCCTCGCGGACGAGGTCCGCACCGTCCGGGACCGCAAGATTCGCACCCAGCGGGACCATAGCTCACTCATCGCTGAGAGACAGCGGGTCAAGGAGCGCTTTGCGGCGCTTTACCGACATGTTTTCCAGGTAAATGTCTATTTAAGTTCTAAATAAAAAATAAAAATAATTAAAGGCCTTGCCGTCGGCTTTGGTGTGTAGACAGCTTAATATTTTTTTTTTAAATTATTTATTATTGTTAATTATTTGTTTTTATTAAATAAATAAATGGTAGTTATAGGCTGTGGCGGTTAATAATTAACAATTATAAATAATTAAAAATTAATAATTATTTTTTATAAAAACAAATAATTACAATAATAAATAATTATTAACTTTTAATAAATTTATTATTGTTAATTATTTGTTTTTATTAAACACCTGACCGTTATTTGAAGCTTAAACATATAATGAGATAGGCCTATCTGTTTTCCGCTCGTCTTACCTCTCTTTCTACCCTAGTAGCACCCTCTCGCTCGCACACTTCCTCTCACTCCACCACCGGCGCGGCCGCTCGGCTCGCTCTCGTCATTGGCGTCCTGTTTTCCGCTGCGCACGGATGTGCTCAGGACTCAGTAAATAAATTTTGCATATCTTTGCAAATTCATTTACATGTAATAATATATTCCTGTTCCACGTACGTAAGTTTTTAAAATTATATTTTAATCAAACGGTGTTACCGTTCGATACGTATTTAAAAGTACGTAGGTTTTGGTACCCACCTACCTACATATTTTGCTTTAATTATTTTTTGTGTGGTTTTCTATCCTAGATTTTACAGCTTTACACAGCTATTTTGTGTTCTTCAATTGTTTTGTTTGAATAATATTAGTTGTGTTGACATGGAAAGTGACGAAAGTGTTTCAAATCCGGGCTCAAAAGCCCCATGTGCTAGTGCTAGTGCTCCCGCTAATAGTGACAATAAAAAACGATCGCGTATTCGTCGTCAGTCGCTAGCTAGGTCCTGTTCGTCGAATAGTAACTCATCAGACTCATCTGGCACCTCGAGTTCGTCGTCTTCGGACTCGAGTCCTCGACGATCCACGCCGCGTCACCGCAATAAAAAAAGGGGGGGCAAACGCCGGCATCGACGACACGATTCCCGGAAATTCCGTAAATTATCACGTCAGGTAGACGAACTCCGAAATAAATTAATTTTGTGCAGTAATAATTCTGTGCCCTGTTCTGCGGTACACTTTAATGAGAATCTAGTTGACGGAAACGTTAGTGGCGAACTTTACGAGGACCCGATTGTAAATTCTATCGAGGTGCCGGTACCTGTTGCTCAGTCAGATTTTACTTTTGAAATTGAGACGAAATTGAAAGAACCTAGTATTCCAAAGACTCCTCAGGAGTTTCTTCAAACGTTAAAGGATTTGCAACATTTAGATAGTAGTGATTGGTGCGAGGTTCGTTATGCGGAAACCCAAAAACTTTATAATTCTACCCCCGGTTTTATCGACTTGGAGATGAATGAAGAAATTAAGGCGTATGATTCGTTACGCCATCTTGCTCACGCTGACAAGGCCTTCGCTGCCTTATCGTTCTGCATCCTTAAGCAGCGCGAAGCTTTGCAAACTTCTGTCAGAAGTTTTTTACAGTGGGCACAAGGTTCGGATTTGTCTTACGAGGGTATTAACGAAAAAGTTAACGAGCTATTTTTGAAAGGCGATTTTTTCAAAGTTTCTTCCGATCTTTTGCAATTAACTTGCGGTCACCGTGCGGAGGTTATTCAGATGAGAAGGGATGGAATTACAAACCACGTGCGCGATCCCCTTGTCAAGGCCGTGTTACGTAAGATCCCTCCGTCGTGTCAGCACGTGTTTAATGCGGAGTCACTAGCCACAGCACTAGAGAAGGCAGGTGGTGTTCGAAAAGCCTTCTTGCCTTTACAAAAGCCGGGCAGTTCTGCTTCCGTTTCGCAAACGGGTCAAAGCAAGCCCGCACGCCGCCCCTCGCAGGGGCAGGCTTTACGTAACGTACCCTCGCAGGGTACTGCTCATGGATGTTGTGCGCCTACGCATATTTCCCATGCTTACAATCAACCCTCGCAGGGTTACTGTAATGCCCGACCCTCGCAGGGTCATGGCTCTAATCACGACGATAATCGCCCATCATTCTCTGGCGGTTCAAGAGGTTCCTTTCGAGGCAGAGGAGGTCGGCAAGGCTACAGGCAGCATGACAGCAAGAATAGCCGCAAGCGAGCCGCATCGCCCTCTGAGAATTACAACCGGAACAAGAAACGTAAGTATTGACTATCGATCCCGAACATTCAGAGCCGGTCGTCTGGTTCGTTTCCATCATCGGTGGAAGGAACTAGGTGCGCCAAGTTATCTGTTAAAGATAATAAAAGGGTATCGCATACCCTTTTTACATCGACCACCACTTGTAATACCACCGTTGAACGAACGTCAGTTCAGCACGGTTCCTTCGGATGCAATGACGTCCATAATCACCCAAATGCAACACCAGGGTGTATTAGATGTTGTCAAGGCCTCGCCAAGTTTTGTGTCCACAATGTTTCTTGTGCCAAAGGACGACGAGTCGCACCGACCCATCTTCAACCTAGCTGCCTTGAACAATTACGTAATCACCGGCAGGTTCAGATTGATAAATGTCTATCGAGTCCCAGACTTCCTTCAACCAAAGGATTGGATGTGCAAAATAGACCTGTCACAGGCCTATTTTCACCTTCCTGTAGCTCCATCTCACAGACGGTTCCTACGCCTAATCTACAGAGGAAAATTAATGGAAATGACGTGCCTCCCGTTCGGTCTGAGCACGGCCCCCAAGGTCTTTGCCTCCCTATCCAATTGGGTAGCTCAGTCACTCAGGGATCAAGGGATTCGAATAATCGTCTACTTGGACGACTATCTCGTCGTACATCAAAACCCACAGATATTACAGACCCATGTCCAAATCACGGTAGAGAGGTTGCAGTATCTCGGTTGGTTGGTGAATTTCGACAAGTCCATACTCACACCTTCTCAATGCCTAGTTTACCTGGGCGTTCAATGGGACACTCTGGCAAACAAAAAGTCGCTTCCAGAGAAAAAGGGCCTGAATCTAACGTCCAAGATATCGACAGCCCTAGAAAAGAGAGCTCTCGATTTGAAGGCTTTGCAGAGCCTAGTAGGTCTATTAAACTTTGCAAGTTTTGTTGTACCAAGGGGCAGGCTTCACTTTCGAGCACTCCTCTCTTTCCTGAACACAGTCACCAAGATGCCAGTTGCCAAACAGTTCGTGATTCCGGTACATGCCCTGAAAGAGTTAACTTGGTGGTTGCAGAACCACCCTTGTCCTTCTCCGATTCACTTCGCGCCTCCAACGCATTTCCTAGCGACCGATGCCTCAGACCTAGCTTGGGGAGCGCAATTAGACGACCGTTCGTTCACGGGACCATGGAACGAACAAGAACAACCGATACACTGCAACCAGAAGGAACTTCTAGCATTACTGAAGATATTACAGGACCAGGCTCAGTCTCTGTGTCGCTCCACGGTTCTATGGCAGTGCGACAACAGAACAGCCGTTGCTTTCATTCGCAAGGAAGGCGGCACGAAATCAAAAGCTCTCTTGGACTTGACAATCGATATTTTCAAGGTTCTAGATCATTATCAAATTCACCTAGCCGCTCATCACATTCCCGGCAGATTCAACTCCCACGCAGATCATCTGTCTCGCTACCGATCTCCCCCCGAATGGCACCTTTTGCCGGCGTGTACAAACCTGATTTTCAACAGATTCGGGGTTCCGGTAATAGATTTGTTTGCGTCGAAAAATGCGCATGTGGTGGCCAATTATGCGTCTCTGGACCAGAACGACGACCAAGCCCTATTCCACGACGCTTTTTCCCAGACTTGGAATTACCACCTAGCGTGGATATTTCCTCCTCCATATTTGATCCCCAAGGTACTCGCCCATCTCAACCGGGCCAAGGGCCTCTTTCTGTTAGTGGTGCCTCGGTGGGAACGTGTCTTTTGGAGGGCCGATCTCAAATCCCGAGCACTAGCTGCTCCTTTCACAATCAGGCATCTGAATCGCCATCTAGTAGACGTCTCGACGGGCCTTCCTCCTCCCAAAGTACAGGAAATGACGCTAGAAGTATGGAAATGTGGGGGTGGTCTCATGACCTAAATAATTGGAACCGTTCCCAACTGGACTTACTTTCATCGTCCTGGCGTCCCTCTACACGTAGTACATACAAAGCCGCATGGCATAGATGGCTAGGATGGTGTAGAAAAGAGAAAACTGACCCATGTCGCCCAACCGGTTCAATTCTAGCAAAATTTTTAGCTGATTTATATTTGAATGAAAACCTATCATACAATACTATACTATTACACAAATCAGTGGTGTCTACGCTCTGTAATACCGAAATATCGGGAGTCTTAAGTGCTCATGTACTGGTTAAGCATGTTATGAAATCTATTGCATTAAGAAAGCCTGTGCCCCATAAGAAAACTATTTGGGATGTTAATGTTCTCATTTCCTTTTTGTCTTCATATGATTTTAACGAAAATAACTGTTTTGCCACTGCCAGACACACTGCTATGTTGCTGCTTTTGGTTTCTGGTAGACGTATCCATGACCTGACCCTTCTGGCAGTCAATCAAGAACATTATATTGACAATACTGATCATATCATTCTATGGCCCAGATTTGGCTCTAAAACTGACCGTTCTGATTTCAGGCAATCGGGCTGGAAATTACTAAGAAATGAAAATATTAAAAACCTCGATCCGGTGTTTTGGGTGAAGCACTGTATCAAATTGTTTAATCAAAAACGTAATTCCTTAAATAATTATTCTTTATTTGTTAATTTAAGAGGTGATCATAAGCCAGCATCGCGTACTGTGATCGCGGGCTGGGTAAAATCTCTCCTATCAGAGGCTGGTATTGTCGCAGCTCCCGGTAGCGTCCGCTCAGCAGTCGCTTCCAGAAGTTGGGCCGATAACGTCTCAGTTGACGAAATTTTGTCACAAGGTAACTGGAGGTCTGGTGACACATTCCGTCGCTTCTATAGGCGTGAGGTCGTCCAGGCCCCT
The DNA here is from genome assembly GCA_950022335.1 of Eurois occulta. NCBI lineage: Eukaryota > Metazoa > Arthropoda > Insecta > Lepidoptera > Noctuidae > Eurois > Eurois occulta. The sequence continues at coordinate 4,936,075 of OX465504.1, read as the reverse complement.
GTTAGCTCTGGGATGTCAAATTGTTTTCGCCCAATTTAAGTGAAGAAGTTACTACATTTTATTTATTTTTTATAAATAATTACAACTTCTATGTTCATAATAATATTATATGGTGATTGAATAAATTTACTTAGTCTCGCACACTTACAATTTTATTTATATTTTTTTAACCACTGTAACCTTCATTGTTACCTTTTACGCCTTCATCAGCGTGTAGATGTGCATACCTTCACATTGGCGTCCTCCTCCACCAGGCGATAACAAACAGTTCTCATTATATGTTTAAGCTTCAAATAACGGTCAGGTGTTTAATAACAGCGTTTTACCCTGAAATAAAACGCTTATTAAATACCTACCTTATTTGAAGCTTAACTTTTATCCTCTGCCTGGTATAATTCGACACAATGACGAGAGCGAGCCGAGCGGCCGCGCCGGTGGTGGAGTGAGAGGAAGTGTGCGAGCGAGAGGGTGCTACTAGGGTAGAAAGAGAGGTAAGACGAGCGGAAAACAGATAGGCCTATCTCATTATATGTTTAAGCTTCAAATAAGGTAGGTATTTAATAAGCGTTTTATTTCAGGGTAAAACGCTGTTATTAAATAAATAAATTGTAGTTATAGGCTGTGGCGGTTCTTTCATAAAATTACAAAAGCCTGGCTTACATAATATCACTTTATTATTAAGAAGTGCTACATCCTCGTTGATCGAGTGGTCGCCAGCGCGACTGCTGAGCACGAGATCCTGGGTTCGATTCCCAGGTCGGGCTAAGTGTTATTGGGATTTTGCTTCAGGAATTTCTCAGTAGCAGCCACGGAGTATTTGTGCCCGGTTGATGGCAATAATCTCGCCCCCTATTACATGGGACTTAAACATGGCGAAATGTCGGTGTACTATTAGGTACACCTCTGCCTAACTCTTCGGGGATAACAGGCATGGTGTAATGTTACTTATCCATAATGTTCTCCCTCAGAACCTGCGCGACCCTGAAGGCAGACCGCTGTCGTCCCAGCAGTACTCGCTGCAGCAGGCAGCCGATGGCAACGTCGTACTCGTACCCAAGATGCCACAGCACCAAGGTAACTATAATATTTAACTAGCTGACACCCGCGATTTTACTCGCATCTTAGGAAAACATGCACGGACACGAAGTATCTCGAAAGTAAATATAAGAACATCGTCAACATAACCGATTAAAAACCTACCAAGGTTCAGATTTTTTTTATATACATTTTTAAGGTTATAACTTTAAATACCTCCATGACCCGTTTACTATTCTGCTTACACCAGCACAATGTTTTGCGTGCGTTACATTGAGTATTACCGTGAAACGTGACTTTCCTCCCCAAAAAAACCAAAAATGTCGTTTCCCAGCAATAATTTTTGCGTAGAGTTACTTAGTTTGATCTACAGAATGCTTGGTTGACGGCTTCGTGTATAACTATTATCATATTATACCTATCTTTTTATATAATACAAGTTACTTTTCTTTCTCCCTCAGACCACCCAATGAACCGCACAAACGACGATGAATTGGACAGGAAAGCAAAAAGCTATGACCAGTGACCCCCCGCCTGCTACACAACGTACCCGAGATGGTAACGCACACACACATACACGTTAAGACTCTACCATGCAATAATATTGTTAAAGTATACAAGGGTTTTTCGCAAAAAGAAAATACTGCAAGATTTTTGTAAAGAAACGTAAGTAGGTACTTGTCAAATGTAATTTTTGAGTGTATAATTTCTTCAATTTCACTGTTATAAAAAAAAAAATGTTTTTGTTAGCCGATGACTGAGTTCTGATTCTCAGTTACAAAATCGGTAGAAAAATATCTCCTTTCTGAATTTGAAGTCCAATTTGATGTCAGTTATCAATGTAAGCCCCTGAATCGCGCCTTCGATTGTACTTCAAAAATGACAGCTGTCACACGTTTGACACGTGTCAAAATAGCTTTCTATTGGTTTTTTAATGTTTTGTACCAGTTTTTTTTTAATTTTGTACATACATGCCATTTTTCTATATATTAGGCAAAATAGTGTGAAAGCTTGCCTGTCAGTAATTTAACCTATAGTGCAATTGCATAAAAGTCCGCCTTTTGAACTAACGGTCACAAGTTTGAATAAAAAAGAATTTGTTTTTACACGTACCTATATTTTATTGTGTGTGTTATCCACTTCTTAAGAAAAATGTCCTATTTGGGGCAAAAATTGTGAACTCGAAAGTAATTTTCATAGCTTTTAAAGAAGTCAGTCCTTAAGATTTCTTGCAGCTTGAATGTCCGCTGCGATTAATAGCTTAGTATAGCTTCTCATTCTTGTAAAAGGAGGTTAGGCTACAAGCTAAGTTTTTTTGTAAAAATAACGAAAAAAAATGTGTTTGTGATACAAAAAAAAGAATTCCATTTTGACTTAGTTCTCGATTAGCAATTTTAAAATTGAGTGAGTTTGCGTGTTTTTTACAGAAAAATTTTTTTTAGTAAATATATTGTATCTATTTCTTTAAAAAACTGTATATTTGATTTGTAATACATTTTTTTTCTTCCGTCATCGATATTTTTTTTTGTAAAAAATACGTAAACTTAAGCCTAGTTTTTTTTTGGGTTTACCAACAAAATTGTTCCAAGCGAAAGTAAGAAAAAAAAACAAAAATATTTACCACAAACGACTGATATCATATTAACCATAGATTTTAATAAAAACGATTAAAAAAAAACACTGGTGTCTATGACATCGTTATGTTGCAATAAGTAAATTTTAGAAGTTTTTTGTAAAATATTTTTTTTTCTCTTACTCTTAAGTTATGTTATGTTTTTATAATGTTAGTTTTTAAGGTTATAGTTAAAATATCAGCTAAAATGATTGACCAGACACAATAAATAAATATACATATAAATAATATAGGATAACATTTTTTTTAATAAAAAAGAAACTTCTTTTTAACAGGGTAGCTAATAGTTAACAAAAAAAAAGTCAGAGGTATTCAGTTGCATCGGGTTAGACTGGAAGCCGAACACAACATAGTTGAACAAAACTCATAACCCTTCCTTTTTATTATGTGGTCGCGTAAAGAATTATTGAAATAGCTTTTATAACTACCCTGTTAAATACGGAGTTTCTAAGTCTACCTGAACAATATTTTATGCTGATTAAAAATGTAACTGAATACTGTATATTTTTCATTTGTTATTTCGGTACGAAAAACAAAATAAAAATATGATATTTGTCAAAATTTATTTATTTTGTTTTTTTTTTATTCCATTTTGTATAATAAAGTAATATTTTTATCATCGTTTTTCGAAGCAATTATTTTTAGTATCACTTTTTTTGTTTTAAAAAATAATTAAAAGTAACTGTACCTCTAAGAGGGTACATAATATCAATGAGGTACTTTTGACGTGTCAAAAATGCAAAAAAAAATCTTTTATATGACACAAAAATTTAAAAAACATTTTAAAGTCGGTTGCAGTTATTATTATACTATCCAATAAGAAAAAAAAGAGTATTTTTATTTTATAAATTTTACCATAAAAACATCGATTTTCTAGATCATTTGAATTTTGACAGATAACGTATATTTTGTTTTCTTTTGTAATGTAGTACCTACTGTGCATATTATTTTGAATATGAGTACAAAATATAGAAACAAAAAAAACTTCAACTATAATAAAAAAATACAGTTTCTACCACTATTACGATAATACATAAAAAATCTAGCAATAAAATGAAAACAAAAACCTAAACAAGGGTTACCCATCCCTTTCCAAACCATTTTGAAGAGGCGCTTGACATTTTATGTATAATCATAATAGTTATACTTTAATAAACAATGTAGTTGTTTTAAAAAGACATTAAAATGACATTCTTGTCCCATACTTATGTCACTATTATTTAAAATACACCTAAAATAAATCTATAATATTTTTAAATACTAGTTTTTGCCTGCGTGGTGGTCTGAAACTACCCCATAGAAAAGTACTACCAGAAAAAAAAGAATCTTATGTCTTACTAACCTAGATCATGGTTATTTCGTGCAAAAAGAAAAATAAGTCAAAACTCAGTACTATGTAGTTTCGTAAAACCAATACAATAGAAAAAATTCGTCGGTTATAAAAAAAAACAGCTATTTCCAAAACACGGTCAAAATGTATGGAACAGCATTTTTTTTTTTAAATTACCCTTGAAATTTTTTTATTTGTGGGTTCAGAAAGATGTACGTAATACGTGGAAACAGTTTTAGCGTCGGTGTCGTTTCCACCTTGTATAATATACTGATAAGAGAAAAACACGTATTTTTGCAATAAATGGTTTGTAATAAAATGACATACATAAACTTTCAAAGATAAATATCTTTTTAGAACAACTACTTTGTGACCTGTAAATTTAAGCATACTTTATGTAATATTTTTTTTAAAGACAACAAATTATTCGAAAACCGAACCTTTACAAAATTGTAATATAAAAATCAACTAAAACCATTGTTGTCTTTGAAAAGAAAAAAATGTATAAAATAACTATGGTGCATATTTTTTTTATCAAAAAAGTAGCGCATAGACTATCGCTTTTAAAAGAAAAAAAAACAATGAATTAAAACATAAAAAAATATTTATTCGAATAGGGTGGTGTTGCCAGTCGATGGCATTGTATTTATTAAAATATTTAATTTAAAATAATGTACGCCTTCGCAAAGTTAAGCCTTTGAGTATTATTTTATAGTTATTTTTGTTAAGGAGTACTTTTTAAATTAACTATTTCGCAATAATAATGGGTCATAGTGGCTGTAGTCCTGTATACAGTGGTTTATATTGGTCTATTTTTAAGCTAGCCTGAAAGTCGTATTAAATTAACTCGTCAATCGATTCCCTACAAACCTCGGAAGCGCTATACGATTATAGACGCCAGCGTCCGACGCCGACGTCCTATTTACAGACGCCAGCACATCAAGCCACCCGAAACTGTCAAATTTTCCCAATCAACATTGAATCTAATACTTTAGCGATAAAGTTGAAAATCTATTAATGAAATTTGACAGATTGTAGTTGCTTGATATTTCCTTTCTTGAAGGTATTACAAGCAGATGAGACATTTCATCTTTGTCTTCGGGATAGCAAAGCATCTACTTAAATGCCAAAATGCAAGAAATTATCACAAAAAAATAAATGTATTTCAATATACCCACTGTTTATAGGGCTTTATTAAAACGTTACTTTAAGCAACTTAAGTTATTAGGCAACGGGTAGAGCATTTTTAACTTAAGTTTAATGAAATAAAACTACTTTTACCAAGCTATACGCGAAATGGCTGTGGTTTTTTTTTTGTAAAATTGCCAGTGAATGTGTATAATTGTCAGTCAAGTTTGTTGTAAAATCTTGCCTAGTACTAAAAACAACTGCCTATTGAGGACAAAGTTACACCAAACGACGTAACTTTGCCTGGCAGAAAAATTTATTTTAAATTGTACAATTCTACCAAATGGTAGGAAAAACAGAAAATTTGTAGAAACTGTACCTATTGGTATATTTTCTCCTTTTTTTTTGCTGTTTGTAAAGTAAAAATAAACATGACTGACAATTGTGCACTTCACCCTGTGTTATGATAGCTTTTATATGATTTATCTAAGAATTTCATATTAAAGCTTTTTTGCCTTAGAATGTTTAGAGAGTATTAAATATGGGGAATTCGTTATGTCACAAAAAACCGCCAACGGGACAAGTAATGTTTAGTTAAAAGTATCAAAAAACCCGACTACAAATTGTATTATGTACCTATGTATATATATAGGTACGTAATCTACTTTTAATTTCCTTCATTTTGATAACCTTCTCGATAGGTTTGGTTGAAAAAAAAAAAATTATCGACTTACTATTTAGCGCCAAAAATCCGCCATTTTCTTTTTTTTTTTCAAAAACGCCTATCTAAAGACACTTGGGTTTTTGAGTCGGGTAAAAAAGCCAGTAACACAAATAAGACTCGGAAAATATATTTCTTTTATCAGTGCATTTTCACTGACAATACGATAAAAATAAAAAAAATAGAATGCCATCGAATCCCATATTTGATACTCTAAAACAAACTTCAAATAACATTTTACACTTAAAAATAGTTGCAAGAATTTTGTATTGATATCACTACGAAGATTTTGCAAAAGAAACCAAGAATATGCAAGTAAATGGTTTTAAAAGCAAGATAATCTTGCGTCAAAAATGTTACCAACTTGCATCAAATATGCTCGTTTACTTGCATTTTCTTGCGTCATACAAGAGCCTGTATATAGCAACTGGTTTATTTTGAATGCCAGAAAATCTGTTGTATAAAAACTAGGTGTAATGTATTTTTTATTTTAACTTTATATTAAGATAAGTAAGGTAACATTAGATGCTAAGAAATAATATAAAAAACATGAAATTTTACTTTTGATTTTATTTTAATTTGTTCCCTCCTCATCACCATCTGCCTAGCCTTTTCCCAACCTTGTTGGGGTCGGCTTCCAGTCTAACCGGATGCAGCTGAATAATGAATGAATGTATTTTACATGGAGCGACTGCCTATCTGACCTCCACAACCCAGTTAATACTGTTTAATACAATACCCCTTTGTAAGACTGGTTTGTCAGATTTTCGGGTCACTGACTACCTGTAACGACTGTCAAAGATCTACAAATGACAGCCGGGACCAACGGCTTAACGTGCTTTCCGTGGCACGGAGGAAACTCGGTATGTTATGGATGGTCACTCATCCATGGACCAACTTAGGCAAGCACGGCTTAACCTTGAAGCCTGTCCCACTGCTGGATAAATGCCTGGTCTGGTGTTAAAACACCTTAACGAAATCGAGATGCAATGATGAGATGAGAGTTACTTGTTCTTTCCGCTATTGCGATCTTTTTTTTCTGGAGCACACCTGCACGCGTAGTATGACCACAGTGGAAACGGGTTTTGTCGACGGAAGAATCGACAAAATGAAAGACTGTAGAAAGATTTCTATCGTCGCAAGCATGGCGATGTTAAAAAAGTAGAAAAGAAATGTTTCTATACTTCAATCGATGAAAGTCTACAACGTAACAGTACCACAACTTGTGGTGTACAAATATTCACATGTCACTTTTAAATAAATAAGTAGGTACAATTATTTTATTATTTGTGATTTACAATAGGTCGAACATGAATTGTTTTTTTTTATATCAAAATTAAGTATATACTTTTATGTAAGTTATGTACTTCTTGGATTCTTACAATATTCCATACTAGCGGCTCGTCCCGGCTTTGCACGGGTGCCTATGTTACTCAGGGTGAATGTACCTTTCCAATTGTGAAAGAATTTTTGAAATCGACACAGTAGTTTTTGAGTTCATTCATTACAAACATACACACACAAAAATACAATTTTTCCTCTTTATAATATTAGTGTAGATATTCTCTCATGTCATAAAAGCAATACCACTGCCAGCCAGATACTATAAAGTATGTTAAAGCTATATATCGTATACGTAGCTTAGCAGCTATCAGCTCACTTTGGTTACCTGATATCTGCCAAAGCTACCATGACTGACTCAAGGGCGGATCCAAGAAGGAAGAAGGGAAGGGAAGGGAGGGAATCGGAAGGGCGGTCGAGGGGGGGTCATGACCCCCCCCCCCCCTTGGACTGGGAAAAAAATATAATTTTAATATTTTCTATTAAAAAAAATATTAAGTACAATTGAAATATATCCCACTATTAGATTTTTTTTATGTATTCTTGCTACACTAACAGTTAGTGTAGCGACAAAAAATTGGGGGGTCATGACCCCCCCCCCCCCCTGGACTGGGAAAAAAATATAATTTTAATATTTTCTATTAAAAAAAATATTAAGTACAAAATGAAATATATCCCACTATTAGAATTTTTTTATGTATTCTTGCTCTACACTTACACTAACTGTTAGTGTATCAAGAATACATAAAAAAAATCTAATAGTGGGATATATTTCAATTTCACAATTTAATATAAGATTATAAATCGACTGAGGAATGTTTTGATTCCGCTACCATTTTACCTTCCACAGCCGATATTGTAAAGTATTTTGACGTATAGCAATAAAACACTTTCTTCTTATTTTTAATTATTATTGTAATCGAATTCGAGCCCGTCATGACTAGATCACGACTATGTGACCCCCCCTTGACATGAAAGCTGGATCCGCCCTTGTCACCGACTGTAGATAATATCCAATTATCCAATTATTGTTAGTACCGTTAGGCACTTCCACAGAAGTAAGTTTAATGTTAATGTAATGTTATAAAAATGATAAGAGCAGGACACATATCGCAATAATAAGAGCATGCAAATTTTTATTTTTACATTTAGTAGGTAAATGTAGTTTCAGCTTTTATAAAATGACATGGTCTAGCGATCAAGGGATATGGTCCATTAGGCAACGATCTCCAATCTCGATTTCCTTTCTGGTTTCCAGTGACTGGTACTGCAATATTGAGTTGGGAGTTAGAGGAGAACTACAATTGAAATATTTCTCAAATGAAACGCCGTAAATAATTACGATTACTTTAATTTGAGATATATTTCAATTCTTACTTACAACCATTTTAAACATCATTATTATGCACCTAAGTGTGCATTGAGGAGAGAATTTTGAAAGTCGATTTCCCAAGAGTATGGAAACAGTTTTTATGGAAGAAGGTTCGTCATCTTCCCAATGGACGAAGGGAAGTCCCACCAGGCCGCACGCTAGCTTGTTAAATAAAATTAATCATTGAAATATTCCAAATTCTTCATTCAAATTAACAATCCGGCTGATTACTCCAACGAAATTGCACAGATTACAAAGATTAAGAATATTGACTAATTTATTATATAACATAACGCCTATAATCCCCGAAGGTTTAAGCAGAGGTGTACCTATTAGTACACCCACATTTTACCAGTTATGTTTAAGTGGCATGTAATAGGGGGCAAGTTTTTTGCCATCAATCGGGCACAGGTCCAGACTCCATGGCTGCTACTGAGAAATTCCAGACGAAAAACTCAATAACACTGCCCGACCTGGAAATCGAACCCAGGTACTACTCAACAGTCGCACTTGCGACTACTAGAGCAACGTGACAGTCTATTAAACTACCCATATACACTTTCGTAATTTAGTTAGGCGCATCCACCTAAATAGGGATGTTGATACCATTAAAAATAATTCCAAGACAGCTTCTCTAAAACTAACACTTTATTTTTCAGTTCATTGCTAAATTATATTTTTAGTTGCTTTGAAATCAGTAAATAATTGAGTCATTGGCTCAGTTCACTAAATAGTGACGTCACAGCGTGCTATTGCCATACAAAATGTAAGGGGGAATCGCGTTTTGACAGATCATAAAAAGTATGTCAATTGATTAGTGTGTCAACTACCCTATTACAAAAGTGATGTGTAGTGTACGTCTAGATAAAGTTGTTCGTGTATTAAATTATTGCTAAACGGCAGGTCTTCGTCCTCAGACGAATCACCTGACAAGGGGCTGAGTCTCAACGGATCGTAGCAATACTACTCTGCCACTCACAACACCCCGCCAGGAACGGAAGTCGTCTACAGACGATTCCGAGCCCCGACATCGAACTGAAGTAAATTCGGACCTTCGGAGCCGTGATGCACGCGTTAAACGGACAGCATCGATCTCCGCGATCCAAATGGGCTTCGACGTCGCACCTCACGAGGTGAAGCGCGACTATTTTGGTCACATTGTTTAGAGCCTCCCGACTCTCGGGGCTCCTCAGTTGATATCCTTGCCGGATTCGCCTAGATGGGTTTCACCCTTAATGGCGATCAGAGTTACTCCCTGCGGACGTAGCTTCGCACCACCGGCCGTTCGACCGAGTGCATGAACCAAATGTCCGACACCGTGGTTATTGTAGGAATAAACGGTATTACTATCGCAACGACACGCCATCAGTAGGGTAAAACTGACCTGTCTCACGACGGTCTAAACCCAGCTCACGTTCCCTGTTAGTGGGTGAACAATCCAACGCTTTGTAATTTTCGCTTCACAATGATAGGAAGAGCCGACATCGAAGGATCAAAAAGCAACGTCGCTGTGGACGCTCGGCTGCCACAAACCAGTTATCCCTGTGGTAACTTTTCTGGCACCTCTTGCTAAAAACTCTTTATACAAGAAGATCGATAGGCCGTGCTTTCGCAGTCCCTATGCGTACTGAACATCTGGATCAAGCCAGCTTTTGCCCTTTTGCTCTACGCGAGGTTTCTGTCCTCGCTGAGCTGGCCTTAGGACACCTGCGTTATTCTTTGACAGATGTACCGCCCCAGTCAAACTCCCCGCCTGGCAGTGTCCTCGAACCGGATCACGTGGGAGTTATACTCTTCACGTTTGAATCACAAAAACCGTGCGCCCGCCGATTTAATCGACCGCTCACCGCTTCCGCCCAACCGAGTAAGTAATGAAACAATGAAAGTAGTGGTTTTTCAGCGACGATCGCGCGAACGATCTCCCACTTATGCTACACCTCTCATGTCTCCTTACAATGCCAGACTAGAGTCAAGCTCAACAGGGTCTTCTTTCCCCGCTGATTCTCCCAAGCCCGTTCCCTTGGCTGTGGTTTCGCTAGATAGTAGATAGGGACAGTGGGAATCTCGTTAATCCATTCATGCGCGTCACTAATTAGATGACGAGGCATTTGGCTACCTTTGAAGAGTCATAGTTACTCCCGCCGTTTACCCGCGCTTACTTGAATTTCTTCACGTTGACATTCAAAGCACTGGGCAGAAATCACATTGCGTCAACACCCGCGAGGGCCATCGCAATGCTTTGTTTTAATTAGACAGTCGGATTCCCCTTGTCCGTGCCAGTTCTGAGCTGACCGTTGAACGGCGGTCGTACAGAACCGCGCCGATCGCGTACGAAACGAAATCGACCCATTCTGTAATGCTAGGGAAATCTACGAAAGGCTGGAGTGTTGGTCTAGAGACGGTACTCGTGCCTCGAGAGGCAAATGCACGTCGACCAGGCACAACAGCCTCTGTTTCATGTCCCAAGCCAACCACCCCGGTCCTCAGAGCCAATCCTTGTTCCGAAGTTACGGATCCAATTTGCCGACTTCCCTTACCTACATTATTCTATCGACTAGAGGCTCTTCACCTTGGAGACCTGCTGCGGATATGGGTACGAACCGGCGCGACATCTCCACGTATATCCCTCAACTGAATTTTCAAGGTCCGCAGAGAGTATCCGGACACCGCTGCAAATGCGGTGCTCTTCGCGTTCCGAACCATATCTCCCTTCTATAGGATTCCATGGAACTCGAACGCTCAGGCAGAAAAGAAAACTCTTCCCGGACCTCTCGGCGGCGTCTTCAGGCCACTTTGGGTTACCCCGTCGAACACTCGCTGTAAAAACGAGGGAACGATTATTGAAACGGTTCCGCTGCCGGGTTCCGGAATAGGAACCGGATTCCCTTTCGCTCAAAGGGCGTTATTTATCATTGAACATACCATGTTTAACAATGATATATCTGTTTGAAAAAACACGCCACATCGACATAAGATTTCTCCTTGAGCTTAGGATCGACTGACTCGCGAGCAACTACTGTTCACGCGAAACCCTTCTCCACGTCAGTCCTCCAGGGCCTCGCTGGAGTATTTGCTACTACCACCAAGATCTGCACCGACGGAGGCTCCAAGCGGGCTCACGCCCAGACCCTTCTGCGCTCTCCGCCGCGCACGTCCTACTCGTTACGGCTTAATGACGTCACAAAGAACGTCGCACATGCCCGTAACGGTAGTGTATAGGCAAAACACTTGAGTGCCATCCATTTTCAGATCAAGACATCACTAATTAGGTGAGTTGTTACACACTCCTTAGCGGATGCCGACTTCCAGGGCTACCGTCCTATTGTCTCTGATGCCTTACGTCTTTTTTGTAACTTTGAGCGTTTTTTGGGCGCCTTAACACTACGTTTGGTTCATCCCACAGCGCCAGTTCTGCTTACCAAAATTGGCCCACTTGGCACCGTCATCAGACCTCCGGCTTCATCGTTCGAGTAAGCCGGAGTACTCACCCATTTAAAGTTTGAGAATAGGTTGAGGCCGTTTCGGCTCCAATTCCTCTAATCAGTCGCTTTACCGGATGAGACTGTTGAAATCGACGCCAGCTATCCTGAGGGAAACTTCGGACGGAACCAGCTACTAGATGGTTCGATTAGTCTTTCGCCCCTATACCCAGTTCCGACGATCGATTTGCACGTCAGAATCGCTACGGTCCTCCATCAGGGTTTCCCTTGACTTCGACCTGACCAGGCATAGTTCACCATCTTTCGGGTCCCAGCATTTATGCTCAGAGCGCGCCTGCATTCACGGATTGGAAACGAGACGCCTCGGGAGTGCGAGAGATCGACCTAGATCGACGCTCCATCCTCCCTGAGCGCGCGGCTAGCGCGCGCCTTCACTTTCGTTGCGCCTTTCAGTTTAATTATCTCAATGACTCGCATACATGCTAGACTCCTTGGTCCGTGTTTCAAGACGGGTCCTGCGAGTGCCCGAAACTGAATCATCGCAGACAGAGACGCGCACAGTCCGAGACAACACGGCGGCGACTGCAGACGCGCCGCACCTTGGTCCGCACTTAGGCGTAGACATAGGATACGACGTTGACTTGCGTCGGGCCGGACGCGTCTAAAACGCGTGCGCGATTCGTCAAAACTACCGTCCAACAGCCTGTCGGCCACCGTCGCGGTCCCACTACCCCCGTGAAGGGGCAATGGGGCTCCCGTACGGCGCCTAAATAGACATCGAACGGGTCGCGATGTATTTACTAAGAGGGAAGTGCACGCCGTCCGCGGACGTCGACGGACGCGACCCGTGCCTATCGACCGAGGCCGACGGCATCGAGGCGCGCGTCCGTACGCCGCGGAATGACGATTAATCTCTCCGTTCGTTCATTCGAGTTTCGCAGGTTTACCCCTGAACGGTTTCACGTACTCTTGAACTCTCTCTTCAAAGTTCTTTTCAACTTTCCCTCACGGTACTTGTTCGCTATCGGTCTCGCGGTAATATTTAGCCTTAGATGGAGTTTACCACCCACTTAGGGCTGCACTCTCAAGCAACCCGACTCTAAGGAGAGTCCCTCTCGCCGCGATCCTCCGTCGCTACGGGCCTGGCACCCTCTACGGGAAAACGGCCCCGTTCAAGACGAACTTGGACAGGAGTAATCGCGACGAGAAAGCGGAACCTCCCGAACACCACATCTCCCGCCGCCTGAACGACGGCGGGATTCAGTGCTGGGCTTCATTCCTGTTCGCTCGCCGCTACTAAGGAAATCCTGGTTAGTTTATTTTCCTCCGCTTACTAATATGCTTAAATTCGGCGGGTGATCCTCCCTGATCTGAGGCCAACGATAAAGAAGTAGACTATACACAGAGCCGTCTTACTTGCCACATACAAAGAGACATTTTCATACAGCCGCACTGGACGTCCTGCGGTTTATTTAAAAACCACAAGGAAGCAGAACAAAAGCAGTATACTGTACGCTGCTCCCAGGATCGTGACATTGCAACGACCACAGAGTCCCGCGTACGTGTGCTAAGCAATCGCCAAAGCGTGTCCTCATGTTGACAATACGCATCGGAGATCGCTCTGCACGCACGCCGCTTTTGACTTCGTCACATCGTGCAACTATAGTCTCATTGTACGCACTCAATTAAATTTTTAAACGGACTGAAACGAGAACGCGTTCGCGTCCTTGTCATAGAACCGTCATCTGCAATTCTGCGAGCTCGGTCATCTCACGCCTTGTTTCAGCTGGAGACGTTCGGGCACGTTTGTAAAACCGCAATGTGGCATTTGTATTTTTCAGCCGGCCCTCAGACAGGAGTGGTCCTGGATGTGTCTCCACGGACCGCAATGTGCGTTCGAAATGTCGATGTTCAAATGTGTCCTGCAGTTCACACTATGACGCGCAGTTAACTGCGTTCTTCATCGACCCGCGAGCCAAGTGATCCACCGGACAGGGTAATAGTTTTACACATTGGTAATTGTTACATGAATAAAAGAAAAGAGTGGTCCCACAGAAGAAGTTTAATTTGCATTGGTCCTTTGATTTTTTCCAGGTGGCTATATACCCACCTGAAAACAAAACAAAATGGACACCATACGGTACCTAACTGAAAATTGTATGCCCCATACATTTAGACCAATCGATATGCATCGTATCTTGACTTCAATAAGTCAGGTATTTCGGTACAACAATCTGAAATTGAAAGCATGCCCACTTCATGCGATCAATATACTAGTTGTCGGCTTTGTAGCGCTACGTCTACGAGCATAACTTCGCAGCCGACTGATTCACTGACCTGTATACATATGCGAAGCTACAAAACGATGGTATCGGTGTATTGCTGAGCCATACGCGAAGTTTTATAGAAGATAGCAATGCAATCAACCAATTAATATTTGTATTACCTATCTAAATTGTTTAGATAACTGTTTGGAGCAAACACGTCATTATTTTTTTGTTGTGATTGCACAACAAATATTAATCTGGTGCATTCGGTTTATTTTTACAGTCAAGGACAGTTTGGACTGGTATTCCAATAAATACTCAATGCTCATCATCATCATTAATTAAAGGGGTCCATAATTCACACAACTCGGTGAGCTCAGTTTACTTTTTGTTTGTTAAAACACGTTTGATCTCTACTTTCGTCAAGTAATTAAACTTTATATTTTTTTGGGACTCTTGTTAGGTCATTAGAAATGCCTTAACCTGGTATAAGCAGTTCTACGGGGTTCTTTCAAGGCATTGGAGAACTGGGTGTATGCCCTACTAAGTACCTAGGAGCACGTCATAATAAATTAGAACATAGTGTTACGATAATTTTCCTCAAAGGGGTAGACAAAGCTTACGAATACGACGCGACGGCAACGGATCGATCGCCATTTTTTTATTTTATGATATGGGCCTAATCTTGACCTCAATCTAGTCCAGAGGACGGAGATGAGGTCGACGATGGAACGAGCTAACCCAAAAGAAGCCTATTAACTCGCGACTTAAAGACAGTCGAGACACTACCGACCCCCAGGATCGAACCATGACCATAAGTAAGGCTAGACCATAATTAGTAACTGACCATTAAAAACGTGAGATAAGCAGTCGCTCCATTTAAAATACTTGTATTCATCTGCATCCGGTTAGACTGGAAGCCGACCGATCCGGCTCGAAGGACCAAAATGTAGGCCCACCCTAACACCAACATAATTAGGAAAAGGCTAGGCCGTTGATGATGATCATGATGGGTTACGTGAGTTAAGAGTCTAAAAAAAACTCAAATAACCTTGAACCGTCGCGTCACTCCGCCAAATTTATCTAGTAGGTATGACTTATCGATGAGTCAGCGCTGTTAATTCTGATTGAAGATAAACAAAATACAATTTGCTGTATGTGTTCGATTCTCGGGTCGGGCAGTGTTGACTGTTGTTGGGTTTTCCTATTCGGGATTCCTCAGAAGCTTGGAGTTTGGGATTGGTTTTTTGACTTGTGAATATTGGGAATACGACCGCTTTCGCTCTCTACTAGGCAATATTTTTTTTTTGTTCTGGTTACGGAAACTTCTAGTTACGGAGAAATTGGAGGTCAAAGTTCCAAATTTTTTTTAGTTTTTTTTTTTAATACTAGGTTTTCAGTTTTAGTTTTATATTTAAGGTAATAAATTTACTTTTATTACCTCCATGACCCCTTTAATATTTAAAGCATCAATCAGCACAATGTTTTAAGTTAAGACACTCATTGAGTTTTACGGTAAAACGTTATATTTTACACCCCAAAAAAAAAGTCGTTTCCCAGCAATCATTTTTGCGTAAAGTTACTTAGTTTGATGTACAGAATGCTTGGTTGAGGGCTTCGTGAAGGGACCGTTTACACCCCAGATAATAAGGTAGAAATATAATAAGTCATCATCTGCCTGCCTTTTCCCATCTATGTTGAGGTCGGCTTCCAGTCTACCCAGATATAATGAATACCAGTATTGTACATGGAGCGACTGCCTATCTGACCTCCACAACCCAATTAGTACTGGATAATATGATACCCTTTGGTAAGACTGGCTGTTAGACTTGCGCCACTAACTATCTGTAACGACTGTCAAAGATCTACAAATGACAGCCGGGAGCGGCGTAACGTGCTTTTCGAGGCACGGAGGAAACTCGGTATGTATTGGATGTGGGTGCATTGTCATACATCCACAGATTGACCTAGGCAAGCGCGGCTTAACTTTGAAGATCGACCTGTGCGGGTGTTATTATTTCAAATCAAATCAAATATCTTTATTGTGGATCATAGGTAGCATAATACAGGTCTTAAATAATTAAATTGAAAAGATCAGCTATGTCCCGCCCATAGGGCATACAATAGTCATTTACACTACGGAAGTCAAATTAAATACATTTCTACATTTTACTCCAAACTATGAAAAAAAAAACACATAGAATACTCGTAGTAATAAAGAGAGAGATAAACACATTAGTAGGCCACTGAACGCATCATGACTGGGGGAGACAGTACATTTGACCACGAGTTCCTATGAGTACAGGGTAGATTTTTTGTGAGTTACGGCAGGGCAGGGATCTTTAATACAGTTGTGGATAGTGGAATAGCAACCATAGAAGGCTATTATTAACTTTTAGAGTAATGTTGCGTGATGTTATGTAATTAACGTCATTAATAACAATGTAAGCCTACATTGTTATTAATGCCGCTTTAGCAGAATCATAATAAGATAATAATATGAATTACGTTTAAATTCGTAAAATAGTCACAAGGTGGCAATTCATAATAGTAGGTACGTCTATGACTATTTAAAGAATTTAAACGTAATTCATATTATTATCCTATTATGATTCTGCTAAAGCGGCCATTTTAGACCCCCTGTTGTACTCTGCCAGCGATATTAGGGGGTGTCCCCCTTTCAACAGAGGATAATGGCCACATAATCTCCGTGATTTTTTTTACCTCGTTTTCAAAAATATCAAATTTATATTTTGAGTTGAGGGACTTAGACATAATCGAGCTCATTACAGTAATGGCTATGCCGCTATACAAACTTTTAATCGGTAAGCACATTTACCTACGCAACACAGGTTGACCTTGAGTCAAACGAAAATACGGTCACGGTTTTAAGTTATGTCGAGGTCACCGGTCAAGGTTACCACCACGTTTAATTTGTTTTATTATTTAAACTAGCTGTGCCCGCGACTTCGTTCGCGTGGATGTCGGAACTTAACAATGTATTTTTTTGTGCGAAGCGCTGTTGGAGGATTCCGATACAAATCATTTTTTATTTATTTATGCTAGTGCTTCTTTATAAACAACATTAGCTGTGGAACCATCTGGAGCGTACACAAAAAGGTTATTGGGGTTGTTTACGCGAGAAAGAGCTACGTATAGTTGACCATGGGAAAAGCATCCAACACTTAGGTCCACCCCCGCAACGGATAATGTCTGGCCCTGAGCTTTATTAATCGTCATGGCATAACAGAGACTGACTGGGAATTGCACTCGTTTGAAAGAGAAAGGAAAGTTGTTAGGAATTATAGGTATTCTTGGAATAAAAACAATATCACCAGCGCCGCAACCGGTTAATATTTCAGCTTCGATTATGTTTTGCTGCAGATTTGTGACTTTGAGCCACTGCCGTTACAAAGTTTGGAGGACATCAATTTGTGAGGAGAATTATTGGTCCACCGATTTTTAAAACTATTTTGTGGGCTGGAAGTCCGGGTGTGTTGAGGGAATCCAAAAATTCTACTGGGTAGTGTGTGGCGTCATCTTCTTCCATAACTGTATTTATAGAGGTGTATTCTCTACTATTCCCGGACACATGAATCAATATTTTTAAATTAATTGCCGCAGCTTGGACATTGCGAGGAGTCAAAATAGCTCGCTGACATAGCCAAGAACCGGCTTGATTTCCCATGTTTGTGGAATCTCCGTACACAGAAGAAATTAGCTCCTGTTGTGATGTAACGCAAGAACAGAGATTATCAACCAAAATAACTTTGCCATCTTCTTGTACGGGGTATGTGCCATCGCCTATTTGTAACAATAAATTGGGAAACTCCTGTGCATTTTCGCAGCCTTGCAACTGTGCACGAAAGTTCTATTCACTGCTTCTACAGCTTTGCGGTTTGCCATAGTGCACTCGTCCCAAAAAATTAAAACACAATCGCATAAAACCCTTGCTTTATCGCTATTTCGCGATATGTTGCAAACCAGGCTTTCCGTGCGGTCTAAGTCGATAGGAATAAATGTTGTGTCTGCCGTTTTTCCTCCAGGCAATAATGTGGCTGCTATCCCTGAAGAGGCGACAGCAAGGGAAATTTTATTTTGGTTCTGTAGCGGCACTACAAAAAGTACTTCAGTAACATAGAACAAAAAGTACTACAGCGCCATCTATGACGCAGAGGATGAACTAAAACTCGAAATATATCTAAATTCTGCATCGCGCAAGTAAAGTTATTCGTGACTTAAAACTATACAGAAGAACCCGACAACAACTGTTGGGCAGTAGCCCACCAGACATAACACCCGTCTGATCGGAGGATTCTCCCTTTTCAATGGTGGTTGAAGAGCTTTACACCCTGTTCTCCATACCCCCAAATTGGTGACCCCGAAATGGACGTCAGCGCAGCCTTCGAGCAACGTGACGTCATCAACATCTCTTCCTCAAGCTTCCTCAAACTTCCTCAAGTTTTCGAGCAGCGAGTCATATAGCCAGCCAGCTTCAAAATGGGTATTCCTGACCACCAGCATGCAGCGGAAGCACATTCCTGGTCAGCACCCTCAGCCTCATAAAGCTACCTTGGCACTGCACTTTCGGCCGGTTGAGAGCTGTACCTCCCGGTCGATGCGAGCAGTCAGCCACATCGCGGCGCTGTACCACGTCCGACGCAACGGAGCACATGTCATGCAGCGCCGATCCCGACTAATGGGGTTCGCACTACCGCCGCAGACAGTTCCGACTCACCGTGAACAATGCGGCAACGACTTTCTACTGGCCTGGCAATCAACGACTCATTCTACTACCGACCCTCCCGACAACAACTGTAGGGCAGTAGCCCACCAGATAAAACACCCGTCTGGTCGGAGGATCCTCCCTTTTCAATGGGGGTTGAAGAGCTTTACACTCTGTTCTTCATACTCCCAAAGTTCCTTATTCGAGCCAAAATAACTTTGGTTAGGAAAGTTTTACCTGTTCCGCCCGGTGCGTCTAAAAACAGGATTTCACCCGAGGCGTTTTCTACACTGCAGCATACCCTATTAAACGTCTGGCGCTGATTCTCTGTCTTTGCGCAGCCATTTTGTAAAATTTCTGCGAGTTCCACGGGATGATAACTAATTTCTGATACGTACTCTCTGTTAATACGTTCCCCATCGACTGTCGGTGTGGGCAAACCGTATTGACTGATCGGGTTCCCTGGTATACTTATAACTATCTCTTTAATAGCCAATAAGGACCTGTTGTGACAAATTTCACGTACCAGGAATTTCTCCATCAGTATTTAGTTAAACATGCCTCAATCAGAAAATAACGTCACACGCACAATGCCATCTATCGAATATCTATATTCAATGCTGCACGCAGTTGATGTCTAGATATAGTCCAGTCTGAGTTCGATAGATGGCGCTGTTTTAATATTTTACTTCGGAAACACTATTATAATTTTATTAATTTACATTTTTCTTTCTTTTCATTTATAAGGTGTGAACTGATTACGATGAAACCAAAAACTTAATGTTACTTCAATTTACGCACATATTGTTGTGTATAAAAGTTACGGGAAGTTGTGAGACCAACTGCACATAACCCTAATTTTACTTCTGTAACACTTTAAATTCAAATATCTTTTGATAGACTGAACCGATTGCAATGCAACAAAAACTAAATGTTACTCCAAGTTACGCTCAATCGTTTTGTATAAAAGTTATCTGCATTGCTTTTGTACATTTTACGTGATGCCCGAACAAATACACAGACAAACAGACAAACAGACAAACAGACAAACAGACAAAAATTCGAAAAATGCTGGAAATGGGTTCTATTGGTTGTCCTTTAACACCCTGGCTATTTTTTTTGGATTTTTTTTCGATGTACAAAAACGACTTTTCTACAGTTTTATTATATGTATAGAATAGATAGTTAACCCATATATTATAAGGGTTCATTAGTACTATGGTTAATCAAATATAAAGGGTTATAAGTATAGTGGTTAACTTTCAGCCCGATTAATCGGTCCCTTTTGGAAAGACGAAGTGTTGGCAGGTCGGAACGTGAGAGGGAGAGAACCTCACGTCCCAGCCGTCGCGGGAGACGCCCCGGGCGTCGGGGGCCACGCACGTGGTGGCTCCTGTCCACCGTAGGCGCGGGCCTGTGGACGGTGAGTAATGGGCTAGCTCGCCGTCCGTCCGTCTTATGACGACAGGCCGTGTCGACGGCGCGTTCGTGTTCCACGCGCGCCTCAAAGAGACGTCAGCAAACAGGAAAGGGTTTTTTTAATTGTTAATTCTAATCATTTTGTTTTGTCCTATGCGAGACAAATAAATTATTTTTCTTTCTTTACAAATTGAGGAGGCCTTTACTCTGCAGTGGATGGAAAAAGGCTGCCGACGCTGATAACAATTATGAAGTACTGACATCGCTTGGCTACACACACTGGGGTTTTCTTGTAAGTC